>CM056568.1:15960839-16673339 GCA_029721515.1 Synanceia verrucosa | reverse complement strand
CACACTGAAGCATATTTGCACATTAAGTCTATATTAATGCTGAATTTCTGGCTGTCATCAGTTCATTGCTCTCCGCTGTAGATTACATATGCAAATGTTCTTCACAAAATAAATAAATTATCAAACCAGTGGAGAGGGAGAAAGGGCATGCACTTTCTATTTTCAGATGACATGTTATCTAGCATATTTCAGAGATTAATTGCAGCTCCCCGGGGAAAAAGACATCTGTCCTCCAATTATTAAAGTGATTGTTTTGTTTTGCCAGCTTATTCTGTGGATCAAGAGGTCCTGTAGTGAAATATAAATGACTCTCGCATGCTGATGTATAATTCTTCTGAGGCAACACTTAGGAACGTTAAAAGGTTTCATAACCCTGGATCGACATTGAGGCTAATGTCAGCTACTCTCTGGGAAGCAAGTAGCCTTTTAGTCCTGGGAAAAACACAGATACAGAGAGCAAACACTGTCTCCAATTTTATTTTTATTTTTTATTCTCAGGCAGAAACCAAAGCTGTTTTTTTTCTTCACGTTTTGAGGATAGCATTGCAACAATAGATGGAAGATCTAGATGTGCCTTATGTAGCGTACATGATAAAATAGCAGCTTTAAGTGCCTGAGGTTTGGTACTATAGATGTAACGACCGAAAGCGTGTCACGTCCTGTCATTGCAGCAGACGGGCAACAGGTTAGTTTGCATTTTAATTATGAGAAGGTCAGGCCAGGGTTTGTTCGCCAGCGTTGTGCTTCATGTGATTAAACATGTAGTGGACGCATAATTTATGGAGCACGGAGGACGCTTTGACCCCATCGCTATTCTGTAATCTCCCACCAGCCTTTGTTGGCGCAACATAAGCAATGTCAGGAATTTATGGCAGAAAGATGAAGGTTGTTGGTGGGAGAGAAAAATCAAATTGATTGTACACATTTAAGCTGTTTTTTTTCACTTGTCACTGTTTTCCTTGTCACTCTCTTATGTTTTTCACTAGCGTGGAAACAGGAAACATTAATGGAAAAGAGTTTTATTCCCACAGTGAACCTGTGGTCGCAACTTCTTGTGATGTTATTTGTCATCCAACAGATTTCACTGTGGTTCTCATTTTTTGTTTTTAATTCCCTCTGAGCTATTTTGAGGTCCGGTACACAGAAATACAAGAGACGAAAAGCTGCACAGCTGACGTGGATTACATTCTGTCACTGGAGAAATTCAATAATGTCACTTCTTTGTGGGTGCCGACCACCCTAACAGCAACAATAACAACAGCAGAAACTGGTTGCCTCTTTATTCCCAATTTATTTCCCATGGAACACTGCTCTAATTCACATCCACTTTTACCCCCCTCTCCTGTAAAAGCTTACAGATGCCATTCACTTCAGAACAGTAGCCTGGCCCCGCTCCATAAGATCTAGTTCTCAGACTATATAGCCTTTTCTATTTGCATACTGTAACGCAGTAGGGGGGGTCTCACTTTCTCACATGGGAGGCCAACGACTGTGACATAATTGTTTGGCACATTATTAACACTCGGTGACTGTGAATGCAGCCTCCCATGCCTGGCTGAAGAATACACTTCAGCAGAAATTGGACGTTTTGTCATTTGAGCTATTGGGGGGGTCATTAAAATAACGCCTTCCCACCGCCCTCTAGGAAGAGCTTGGCCATCCATGTCTGACTGATGTCAACACTGAGAGGAACAAAAAGAGCAACAACCTGCCGTAGCCTTGGGGCGCCCCCTCTTTTGGGCTCGGGGGCCCAATCATGTCATTTTAGACAGCAGCACTTTCAATGACAATAATCACCGTCATCATGCCGGTGATGGTGTTTTTCAATATTGCTCTCCAGATCCACTTGTGACCCAAATTCATAAGCATCCTTCAGTATTTTTGAGCAGATGACTGGGCAGATAAACAGTGAAGGTGATGATCCCTCCCCTCCTGCTCCTCTGCTGATATTACTCTTGGCCTGTGAGAGCCTCTGGAAAATTCCCCTCTGATAAGCTGGAGGCGTCCACTCAGTGGAGAGGTGATTTCCATAAACCAGGTCACAGCGGGGGTTGTTCGGACTGTGATCACTCACATCCACTTCACCATGAGGGGAGACGATTGTTTTGTCCCTCTGCTAAGCTCCGGTCACGTCCTTTAGTATGGGTGACGAGGACTCCAAAGGAGGTTAAATTATGAAGAAATGAACCACTGCTTCAGTGGGTAGAGTTGATGGTTTGACTCCTGTTGTCTTTGAGCAAGACTATGAACACTCACTGCTGCTAAAATGCTAAGGATGGGCTAGTTTGGTGCCCTCATGTTCAAAAAGCCAGTAAAAGAACCGTCCAGTGGAGAAAACATGACATATAAAGCTCCGGTAGTTGAAGTCACAGGAACAGGAAAGTGCTCTGTTCAAACTACTGTCAGGAATCTCTCCGCTTGTAGTTAAACGCCTCTAACCGTTTCTCAGAGATATGGTGGATAGTTGTTGTGCCCTGGATGCCAGAACAGCCGAGGACAAGGAACAAGAAGATCATTTTCCAGGATTCCCAAAGATCCTTTCAGTGCAGTGTAATGGAAAATCCCCACTAGTGTAATCTTCAAGTAAAGAAAATGTGTTGCAGAAAAAAGTATCTTCCAATGGAGAAAACATGATGGCGTTCCATTAAGCTACAAACATGCAGCTGGTGGACTTTATTAAATCTAAGGAAGTGAACAAGCTCTTCCTTTAGAGTGATCACATGATCATTAGCAGCTTTAAATTAATGTGTACTACGTCTTGGATAGAAATAGAGAACATAGAGTGACTGTTTGCAGCATCAGACGGCTGTCAGACGCCCTCATCATCAGACAGACATCAAAAACTTGTTTGCTATTCAAGTTAAATTGCGATCAGAAACACATACAGTATGTCCTGCTTGTTGGAATTTAACTCAGTGTACAATATTTTTTTTTCTTCAAAGAGCTCTGCTCGAACTTAAGCACCAATCTGCTAGGGATGCACTTTTCACATGAATTTTAAAAAAGGGACTTTTTGAGTTCACACCAACAGAATAATCCAAGGTACACCAGATCCATTTATCTGTTTTCAAGTCATGGTTGGAACATAGCACAAAAACTACTGAGCCCTGTTTATATTTTAATTAGTTTACCACTGTTGCATACACAAATCATAATTCTGCCAACACCCCACAGTTAATGGATCCCAATAAATGAAATGTACATTTTGAAAATTGAGCAGGCACGCTTCCAGAATAAAGGCCTAGTTAATCATACGCAGACAGTTATTCATTGATTCTCCGCATCAAGTCGACTTCTGATACGGCACTTCCTTCTTATTTCCCCGCCAGCTATTCATTCCTTTTACTTGCATGACAGACTTCGTGCAAGAACTGTCCCTTTTTTTTTCCTCGACATTGTTTTTTTTCTTCTGTACGTATCCTGTTGTTTTGTTTTGAGGGTGTAAAGGTCTTTTGGAGACTGAGACAGCCGTATCAACCCTGTTTAGCATAAAGCTTGTGGCTGGCCTCGTCCATGGCCTAATGAAAAGTAGAAGATAGGCTATGCTTGTCATGCTTGGCTAGCCCTGTGATCGGCAGACTGTGGACAGTTACTCCGCTTGCATGCCAATTAATCTCACCCTCTGAATTTCCCACCGTCCCCGTTTTATTCGCCGCTGAATGGAAGAAGTCTGAGGGCTCCTTTTTAGGCAAATAATCTTCCCAACAATACATGTTGGATTTATGTGCACAGCACAGACTTAATGTGGAGATTTTATAGTTTCACACAGATTGATTTTGCTGAATTTACTTTGCACGCTTGCTTCAGATATGGACATTAGAGTCTAATGGTTTTATTTAGCAGCAGGAGTCCCAGTTGTGTAGCTTTCCATGGACTGTTAGATGCCTCTCTGGATCATTTTTTCCACCTTTTGATATGGCGTATTGGTTAAAGGGCACTTTCAGCCGTATTAGCATGCTGCTCAGGCAGCCGCTGAACATTATTATTCTCTTTTATTTATATGTCAAAGCAGTGGGAG
The DNA here is from genome assembly GCA_029721515.1 of Synanceia verrucosa. NCBI lineage: Eukaryota > Metazoa > Chordata > Actinopteri > Perciformes > Synanceiidae > Synanceia > Synanceia verrucosa. The sequence goes on along the minus strand of CM056568.1, from coordinate 16,669,321 downwards.
GAACCTGGCTTCCAGCTCGGGCTCAAACGCTCTTGGCTCCATCTCAACAGACAGCCCGAGTATCTTTAAATGGCCAGTCATCACCATCGGAGAGCAGATAAAGATGGATTTCAGATGAAGATTCATCGGGTGAAAACAGACCTGAGCTTGCTGTTTCTGGCCCTCATCATTCATCACGCATCATGCGCTACATGCTTACACCGAAATAAATACATAAGATACAGCTATTTTACAAATCAACAAAGAGCTGACAAAAAAAAAAAAACTTGCCCATTCATCATTAATAATAGATGAGTTGGCTGAGCTCACAAGGCAAGTGAGGAATCCAGGTTACAATTTGTGGGATAAATATTTCATGGCAAACATCTGTTTGTATATTCTGTGCCAGTGTGTTTTGAAGTTGTTACAAATGAACGTCAAACGGAAAGTAGTTGAACAAGCCGCCGTGGGAACGCAACAAAGACGAAGCAGTGCTGGGAGGAGAAAGGAAGATTCGCAGGAAGCAAGAAGAGTTTCTCCTCGGCTCGTCAAACAAATTAAATATGTCGTTTGGAGGACTTTACAGAAGTGGAAAACGAAAAAAAAATCAGAGGAGGAGAAGGGGGCAGGGGTGGTAATGTTGGGGTGAATTTGTGTCCCTTTTTCCCTCCCTTCTGTTGGGGCAGCGCCATGGCTTGGACAGTATTCACATTCTTCTACAGCTTATCCCAGGACTCTCTCAATTAAGCGCTAATAGGCAACGACACAAAAAGAGCTCTTGAATTCAAAAAAATAAAGAAAAGGAGGCACTGAGTTTGCTTACATCCCAAGTGATTTTTTTTTCATGAATTTGAGGGGAAATTCCCCCCTAAATTGGCCGTACTGTTTCCTGTTTCTGTTTATTGTCATGGTTTTTGATTTGGGAATGCCCCCCCTCCCCTAAGACAACACTTGAACACGGTCAATAGGACAGCAGCAGCTAAGATGGGACATGACAGCTCAGCTTTGACAGCCACTTAAAGCCGAGGAGCACAGGTCAAAATGTCAAACGGTCCCGTTTGACAAAGTCCCACCATTTGATAGACATTTTGCAAGAAATACCAATAAGTTAACAATTCAAATTAGCAGCAGCTTCCTTCCTCCTGCTACACAGCGTTGTATAATCAAGAAGAAAAGAGTAACACAGAACATGAATACAAAGTGCCTATAGCAAAGCACCATACTGAGGAGAGACTAAAGCAGTTGCCACATCACAGCACATCCATATGAAATGAGTTACTGATGGGGCTGTTTTTCAGCTTCAGAGAATATGGCACCGAATCAAAAACCCACACTTTCAAAAAGGAGGCATATTATGAATGTATATTATCGTTCCATGAAGGCTCAGAGTGATGACCAAACTCTTTAAATAAAACAAATCACCCCGCTCAAAAAAAATAATAGTAATTAAAAAGTTATCATAATAAAAAAATGAGTCAAGTTCAGTATATTTACATTAACAATAATGTGCAGTAATTCCATTTCTATGTGCAATAATTTTTTTGAGCAATAACTGCACCTTAATACTGTAAATAGTATTTTATTTCTTCAATAATTTTGTCTTTTTATCTTTGTCTTTTTATTTTATTTCTAACTCTTTGAGTGCCAGCTGTTTTATAAAACAGAAAGTGTCTTGTTCCAGCATTTTTGTCCATTTTGAGTCATATTTCAAGACCCAAAGAATATTTTATACTATGACTCTGAAAATAGTGGATAGCTCAAATGAAAGAATAGACTCTCTATTTCATCATGAAAAAAATGTTTGTTTTTATCTTGTTCCATTCTTGTTTTATCAGAGGTAGAGTAGAGGACACTTTCACCAAAATCACCATTTTTTGTCCAGATTCTGTTTGTTTTACTCTCTAATCTCGATCATCTCCACTTCCTGTTTTGATCTCTGTGGTGCATACCGTCTCTTTATGCTCTGACTACATCTCCCAGAATCCCAAATATTACTCACAGGCTGCGGGAGACCGCAATCGAAGACCCGCTGCTGTAAAAACACTTTCACGTTGAAATACTATTTTTTACAATTTTTCTACATCTAACTAAGCACAGCGCTCCTAATTTGCACTGTCATAAAATGACAATAAAGGCTTTTGATTTTTAATTTTTTGAGCTTCATGATGGTAAATAAAACTTAATATCACTGAAAACGTCAACCTTCTCCACTTTGTTTTCTAGTCTGTCTTTTCTATCTTCAGTTTTTTTTTTTCAAATGTACCATGTTGCACATAGAGTCATGCTATTTTCCTTGCAATCACATCCCAACTCACTTCAGCGTGGCTGAAAACAAAGTTACTGAAGGTCATTTCTGAAAAGCACTGAACACCACTCCAAGTTCAACAGCAGTAAAAGACTTTTCTTTCCCTCATCTGCATCCTCTCTCCAGAGAGCTTTTCTTTCTCAAGTGCTGTAGTGGCCACAAGGACAACTACACAGGCATAATTTAAATGTAGTTACTTACTCTCAGAGTCAGAGCTGCTCTGGAGTCAGACTTAATCTCAGCAGTGGAGGTGAATATGATGGGCAGACCCAAAACAAACTGTTAATTTGTTCTGCTGACAAAAGGTCCCGCTGTGAAAACAACTATGAAACTATAGATGAGTTTCTTAGCAACGCCATGGGATATGTGCATACATAGCAGCAAACCGACATGACTGAGATCAGTCATGTCACAAACTTCACCAATCATAAAAGTAATTAGTGGGAAATGTTTGCCTGTCTATCTGAAATAATTACATATACTTTTACATATTACATAATATGTTAGTTCAAGTGGGTATTTAAAATAGGGTAATGTAACTTTTTTTCTCTATATTTAACACTTAAGATATGAGAGCAGAGCAATACAGATGAAGTGTACAAGAAGCAATAACTGGAATTTGTAGTTGGGGCATAGAGAAGGTATACGCCACAGAGATCAAAACAGGACATGGAGACGATCGAGATTAGAGAGAAAAACAAACAGAATCTGGACAAAATGTTTTGATTTTGGTGAAAGTGTCCTCTACCTCTGATAAACCAAGAATGGAACAAGGTAAAAACAAACATTTTTTCATGATGAAATAGAGAGTCTCTTCTTTCATTTGAGCTATTCAGTGTTTTCAGAGACATAGTACAAAATATTCTGTGGGTCTTTAAATATGACTCAAAATGGACAAAAACGCTGGAACAAGGCACTTTGTGTTTTATAAAATGGTTGGCACTCAATGAGTTAATTAACTTAACCATACCATAACTGTAGTTTATTTGGCATAACTGTGACTTTTTCCTAATCTTAACTACTCTGTATGCAAGGATATGAAATGTTTAAAATGTTGGATAAAATGTCACAGTACAAAATATTCTGTGGGTCTTGAAACATGACTCAAAATGGCCAAAAATGCTGGAACAAGGTACTTTCTGTTTTAAAAAAAAAAAAGGGCTGGCACTCAGTGAGTTAATTATGGTTGGAATTACAGTAAAAATAAAGCATTGGGGGACCCCAAAAGGATCCCTGTGGGCCACCGGCCTCACTTTGAAAACCACTGGAGTATAACATTAGACCCACTTATCAACAGGAACAGTTGGCTTCACCCTCTGACTTTGAATCCTTCCAAACTGATGATTTAATGGCACGTTCTCCATTGGTCCAATGGAGAACGTGCCATTAAATCATCAGTAATCCGGAATCGCTTTCTACTCAAGTTGTCTTAAAAGAGCATCGAAACTAGCTTTGCTGTTTAGCCCCCCTCCGCTCCCTCCCCCTCTTCTGTTTTCTTTCAGTGCATCCTGGGAACCTGGAGAAGTAATTACATCATTGTGACTCTCCCTTTCAGCTCATCCAATTGGTTTTGTGGGAACCTTGGTGCAGGAAGGAAGGAATTGCAGGTGTGTTTATAATTAGGACAATAGAACGAGCGAATGGACTGTGTAAATGTTGTCTGTCCTGCTGGTGGTGCAGATGGAAAAAGGTGTTTAATGTTTTTTTTCCAGATGATATCAGCTAAATATAGCTTCTGTAATGAGTTCTGTTGAGGTGAGCAGTTTTTACTGAGTGGTGAGTGATACCAACAACAGCCAGGCAAATGAAATCAAAGGCAGGAGGCCACATGTCTGGCAAAGAGAATGGCATAGAAGTTTGATATTATTTTGCCTTCAGTCTGCTAATGAGATGTTGGGGAACGTAATTTAAAAAAATTAGGTTGGTAAGTTAAAGGGTGTGGCCATGGCTCTGCTCCAAAAACAGCTTTTCTGGATTTTGGATGATTTGGGCCGATTTTAAGGTATTTTCAATTGCATACTCCTCGTAGGGATTTTAATGCTAGCAAGCTGAAACTCCAGCCACAGTGTGCCATGGTGGCGCTATGGAGCTCATCAGTACTCACGCAAAGGGAGTCCAGGGTCAGGCGATCACCAATTTCGACGACTACAGGAGCCGGCGGTTCATCAGGTTGGCGGTGCATCACATTGCGAGGGCTGGGCAGTAACCTGCAGGGGTCCTAGTTGACTATTAAACCTTTTTTCTGTAACTATGGCCAACCAAGTGTTTACATTTATAATCCCTTCCCTCCCCCTGAAACATCCATAATCTCAAAGGCTTCTTCATGAAGGTTCAGATCTGTCCATTAGCTTCAGCTCCCGAACAGCATGTGGTTCACTCTGCAGCATGTCTACAGCCAAAACAAAAAAAACCAAGAGTGACGCACTATTTCTCTCTTTTGTCCCTGTGCATTTTATCTGTTGTGCTGTTCCCTGTAAAGTGGAGCTCCCATGTGACTGGCTGCCGTGTTGGTGTGAACCTGCTGCAAAAAGAAAAGGCCACAGTTTTATTTATAGATGAAGCCTGCTCCGTATAATGAACCCAATGAATATGTTGCAGCGATGCAAAGCACACCTGTCACTTCATACATAATACCTTGAGGAAGGTAAGGAGGTGTTATCAGAAAAAAATACACTGTTTTGTTAATTTAGTAAAATGAGACTCTTTTATCTTTTATCTCACAAAGTTTGCCAGGTTTCAAAGAACAAATTATCATGGAAATGAGTTACTCTGGAATAAAAATGGGACATATCCTTGTAAATGCACTTGACACAGAGTTTGGGATCCCATTTAAAAGAGCCTCCGATAACTCTTTGAAATCCATTGGCATTGCGAATCGATTCTGACAGGTAGTTTATTTTCCAGTATGTACATTGAACAGCAGTGTGCCCTACTAAACTTATTTTCAATTTGCTCACTTTCACTCTGTTCGCTTGAGGTCAGAGTATCTCAGCGGGGAGAAACCTGGGCTGTGAATCTTCCATCTCTGACTCCGACTCTTTTGCACTTCAAAGTCTTCACGGCGCACCTTGAGATCACCAACTCTGCATCTCAGATGGAGAATAAAAGAGATGCATTATGCTTTGAAGAAATTGATCCCTGAAGATGGCAAGCTGGATGTCAGCCAGTGTGGTTATGATACCGTTACGGTTCTGCGAGGCTGTTTCTTTTGTGAAAGCGATACTATTAGATCTGCTATTACGAGTCAATAATCTTTGTCCCCGGTGTTGCAACGGCGCTGATGTGTTTTTAGATGTCAAGTCATACAGAAGGGAAAGGTTGTCTGCAGCAATATCTCAGGATGTGGCTAAGATCTGACCCGATTTGTTTTCATTTACCGAGGAGCTAAACACTCCTTCCTATTTCGGCAGTAAATCTGCACTCCACCAGAATTAAATAGTAAAAGCAGGCTTTGTTACAACTTGATTCATCCAAATCTGCTGCACTCTGCACTGAATCTCTATATTACAGACAACAGCAAGCTGGAGCATACAGCAAATTCAGCAATCAATGCGAATGTGAAACATGCTTACTGTTCAGTGGACCGGATGGTGAAACAAAAAATAAAAACCTTACTCCTGACACAACAGTATTTCTATGAGTCTATTAGAAAATAACAGCATTTGCAAAGACGGGGGAGGAATACATTATCAGCAGTTAGGGTGAAATGACAACACACATTATACGGCGATTAGTTTACACAAGGCAGCTAATGGATCCAATCACAGCGCATTAATAAACAAGACACTTAGCTTTGTATCTACCTGAGGAGCCTCATCAATCTTTCATTGAGATAGCCACAGCTGGGCGAGCGAGCACGGATCCAATATTTTGACTGCTGCTGTCGATTGCTGTGTCTTGTGTTGACGTGGATACTGTGCAAAAGTAAATTTATTATAATTATAATCAGATAACCATGTTGACTGTCAGTGTCTGCTAGCCCAGCCACGATACAACACATTCTCATCCCAGTGTGTCAAAAACCGACGCTCGGTAAGGACCCCTGAACGTTGCATGCGGACGCAAAAAAAGTGAGAGGACACTTTCACCAAAACTGTAACTTTTTGTCCAGAATCTGTTTTGCTCTCTGATCGCAATCGTCTCCACTTCCTGTTTTGATCGCTGTGGTGTATACCTTCTCTTTTTGCTCTGACTTCATCTCCCAGAAGCCCCAACTTTTCTCACAGGTTGCGGGAGACCATGATCAGCGACCCGTTGCCTGAAAACACTTTGACGTATATACACAGCACGTCAGGCACTCAATGAGTTAAAGAGCAAACAGACACTAAATGGGAGGTCGGCGGGGTCAACACACATAACGTTTTCATCTTGGAGACCTCTATTTTACAGTCAGCTGTTCATTGGCGTCCCATTTTAAACCCCACCATGTTATTTTTTCCTAAACCTAACTATAGTGCTCTTAATACATAGGAGTGTGAGATAGAATGAAGGAACAGTAAGATTATTCTCTCTCCAAACAATGACACATATCTGCAGGAGCTGGGAGGATCTCTGATCAATAATGAATCAATCATGTCTTTGACAGGTGCTTTCAAAAGTTGCCTCCCACTGGCATTTTCAAGACTGCTAAAAGGCAGAAACTGGTATTGTGAGACATTTTGGCGATGAAGACTAATAAGCTTCATTCCAGAGCCGACTAAAGCAAATGGAAGCGAAATGCCAAAGCTGTATTATTATTATTGCTGTATTTAGCACAGTGATATATTGCCTATTTACGGCATGTTTCTCTAATTAGCTCGCTTCCTTGTCTCCGTGTGAAAGTACAGCTTCATTGCTTCTGTCAAGTGCAGGCCACCATAGCTCAAGATGAGCGGAGGCGGCTGCTGTGTGTGTGTGTGTGTGGTCACTTCTGTTCCAGGAGATATGTTTTGTGATGCCGTTAAAATTCTTAATAGCCACCAATAGAGAGCAATAAAATAAATAAATGGCGTAAACAATATGAAACGTCCCAATCAGACACACTGTAAAGCCGGCAGCACTATATGGAAGAAAACTAATGCAATGCTTATTATTCCCAAACTGTCCGTATATTTAAATCGATTTTTATGATTTTATAGTTTCTGTTCTCACCGCCCCGCCCGGAACGTCGACACACTTTGCCACAAAAGAAAAGAAAAACTCTCTATCTGTGAATATACGCAGAGATCAATCTATTATTCAGTCAATTAATCACCAGAAAAATGCATGTTTATCAGCTGTCTGTAACACTTTCATTCTGATGGATTACATGCATTACGGCCCTGCTGCCGATCTGATTTGTATTCCTCGCTGCGCTGATTACAAAATTACACTGCTGATGCATTGGTTTTCTCCATTTAAGATTGATGGCACTGATGAACAAAAGGGAACAACCAAGTAAGAAGAGAAGAGGAAAAAATGTGCAAAAGAAACAAATGGAGATTGCTCAATAAATGCAAAGGTAAAGGAGTGATGAAGCAGCTAATGGAGTGGATGACAGACAGGAGTCAGACAGGCAGGTAGAGCTGAATGGCAGCATTAGCAGAGGGTGGGGTGGCGTTGGAGTTTTTGGCTTCGACTCCATCTTTTTTGTAACTCGGGGGCGTATTCCCCGTGGTCTGCAGACAACCCCAGGCTGTTCTCTCAACTTCACCAAGTCTCTGTCTGTCTCTATCAGCCTGGGATCTGTGTGTGTGTGTGTGTGTGTGTGTGTGTGTGTGCCCACGCTGTCTGTTGCTTCAATAAAACCAGCCAGAGCAGGCTGGGACCAGGGGGAGATTTACAGACAAGACCAGCTCACCGTCACACAATAATAATGCAGCACACACACACACACACACACAAACACACACACAGACATGCAGAGTAGCTGTGCTCTTGCACAATGCATGCATGCACATTTTCTATGCATGTGCACGTAGGCGTGTGCACGAAATGGGGAATAGCAGGCCTGCCTCTCCCTGGGTGCCAAGTGCCGACAGGACATCTTCTGCTGGAGGCAGTTATCTGAGGACGAGCAGAGCGAGGAGGAGGGGGAGGAGGATTTTTTTTCCACCACCAGAGTATTGCCAACATGCTGCTGCAACATGTAAAGACAAAATCAGTGCGAGCTCAAATGTTTCGCACAGCCATTTGCAAATTAGCGATGAAAGCGCGGATGATTTAAAGTTGTGCTCGTTGTGAAATAGGTTTAACAGACACTGGGCAGGTTTTTCTTCACTTTTACTGCTTTCACTGATCCTGCTTTTGCACTCCAGAGTTCTCAGGATACAAGCTTTTACCTGTCATGTGAAAAGGTTTGCTTTTATTAGTAGTATTGGATCATAAGGGGACATGGATTATACAGAATCAATGCATATTAAAACGGTGTTTGCATGGAATTATGATACCAAACTATATGAAACTAATGTCGCATTTTATTCAGATACAAAACAAAGTCTCTACAGAAACACAGTGTTTACTGGTTTTATGACATTTTATCCAACATTTTAAACATTTCATATCCTTGCATATAGAGTAGTTAAGATTAGGAAAAAGTCACAGTTATGCCAAATAAACTACAGTTATGGTATGGTTCAGGTAATTAACTCACTGAGTGCCAACCGTTTCATAAAACAGAAAGTGCCTTGTTCCAGCATTTTTGCCCATTTTGAGTCATATTTCAAGACCCACAGAATATTTTGTTCTATGACTCTGAAAACACTGAATAGTTCAAATGAAAGAAGAGACTCTCTATTTCATCATGAAAAAAATGATTGTTTTTACCTTGTTCCATTCTTGTTTTATCAGAGGTAGAGTAGAGGACACTTTCACCAAAATCACCACTTTTTGTTCAGATTCTGTTTGTTTTGCTCTCTAATCTCGATCGTCTCCACTTCCTGTTTTGATCTCTGTGGCGTATACTGTCTCTTTATGCTCTGACTACATCTCCCAGAAGCCCCAAAGGCTGCGTGAGAGTGCGATCGGCAATCGGCCTAAAAACCACTTTGACGTATCTATACGTTAATGGAACTCGATGAGTTGATACACATGAGTAATGTTAAGGAAATATCATCATATATGCAGAAATATATATTTAATAAACTAAATGGAACAGCACTTTTTTAAACTTTTAGTTCCACTGTTATCATTAAGAAATAAAAAAGACTATACCTCTATTCGCTCATAGCTGAGGTCATCACTCCCTTCCTATTCATATGAATAATAGTGTTGTTTTTTTGCCATCAGAGAAGCAAACGTATCATGGAGGTGTGATTATAGTCCACAGGCTGTGTCCATGGATCCATCACAGCGCTGAGGCTATTCTAACTGCAGTCATGGTGTATTGGATTACAAAGATACACAGCCCGTACAAGATTACAAAGACGCAGAGCACAGTGGAGGCCTGTTCACTCTCTGCAGCATCCTCCTTTTTTATGTCCAGGAGATGTGGGAGAAGAGCAGGCAGCCGGTGGGGAATCCTCCACGGCCATGTAATCTAGGCTCCATGCTCCGACACAGCACATGAAGGACGGCTTATCTCTGGAGGACTCGCTGTGAAACAGCTACTGGGAAGAGAGGGGAGGGGGCGCTGAATAGATCTTTTATGGAAACTGCATGTGTTATCCGATGCGTTTACACCTCAATGTTGCAACGTGATTAAACCACACAATGTTGCCGTGCAAAATGCATCAGCATCTCGAGGATGGGCTCGTGTGTTTTGCAACGCTGGTATCATCTTGCTGATGTGCAACTTTTGGAGGAATTGAAATGAGCTCTAGGCTGGGAGGTATTTTTACAAAATGTCTACTTTCTAGTGTGAATACCAAGTCCTATAATATTTAAAGATGAGTTTTATGTAACAATTAAGAGCAGATTTTCACATCGGGTGTTGGGTTGCACTGTTTTTCTTCAAATCCTCCAGCCCAGCTCTCTGTACTTGTCTGAGCTTGTGAGGCCCTTTGTTAACTTTCACCTCCTCTCCCCAAGGAGATCTCCTCACCCGGCATAACCCTGCTGTCACATCAACCCATCCTGCATTAATGGCACACTCCCCTCCCGTTACTATTTCACTTCCCTGTTTTTGCGCTCTGTACGCACAGGTCCCAGCTCTGAGGCGGATCCCGACATAACAATGAGGCACGTCGCTATCTGTGTTTTAACTGGCTCTGCAGGAGGAAGTCTCTGGATCGCTGCCAAAACAATTCATTCACATTGAGTTCCTCACACACCCATGTTATTACACTCCTCTATTTTGGAAACTCAAACGAATGGCCTCATTCATCACCGCGGGAACTGTTGCAAATATTTTTTTCCTTGTTCTTTTTTTGTAAGAGGACGTGACACCTGAAAACATTACACGTAAATTATTCAGCCGATGCCATTACAGCTGTTGACAGCCATCATGGAAGTAATAGGTATTTATTTGTGGAATCAGTTTATTTGTGTCTGTGTCAAGTTCACTGAGTTCAAGCACTGATGTCCTCCATTTTTAATCAAATCTCCACCCTCAGCTCCTGGCTTCCTCCTTTATTTCTACTTCTGTTTGCACAGAGATACATCTTCATTTCATAATGACTGTCTCATTCGCTCTTTACCTGCCTTCCTGTCCACGCCGAACGCTCGCATTTCATCAAGCCTTGTTATCGCCAGTAAAGTCTACTCATGTGTTTTGTTTTGTTTTTTTTATGACATCACAGACGAGCTACAGACCGCCGAGCCTCCAAAATAAGCTCAATCTTTGAGTTTATTTTGGAGGCTCGGCGCTCTGCACACACACCCAAAAGTTACACAGATATTAGCAGTGAAAGGTGAGACGGCTTAGCTTTCTGGCAACTCACCAGCGTTAAAACACTTTTCTGATTAGATTGCACATAAATAAAATGATCCTTCATCAAGCCCCACCTCTGTAGTTCGTTAGTGTTGCAGCATGTGTCAAACTTTCTGCACATGCAGGTTAAAACAGTGGCAGAGTTGGACTCTACGACTCAAAGTTCTGACTTGATTTAATAATCTCGTGCAGATTTAACGGCTGTAATTAGATAGCCAACATGAATGAGACTAAAGGAGGAAAGGTGTCCTGAACTCAGCTTTCTCTAACATAATATGTAACCCCACATAATGCTGTAGTGGTACACGGCTTGGCTTTGGGGGTAACCTAATATCAGTAACCAGACATGCTAATGTTTGCAGTGTAGGCAGACAAACTGTACTATGTTTTTTGCAATTTTAAGGTATTTTCAATTGCAAACTTCTCCTCGGGATTTAATGCTAGCAGACTGAAACTCCAGTCACAGGTACCCACACTAGTGTAGTTTTGAAGTTAGAGAAAACTTAGCGGTTGGACGTTTGGTTTGGCAATGGCGCCCCCTTGAACATAAGTTGAGCTTTTTACCATAGAGTACAAATAACATCCTCCAAAGCAAACAACACAGTAGCTTGATATTATTTCACCTCCAGTCTGTAAATGAGACCATGGGGAACGTGATATCCAAAAATTAGGCTGCTAGGTCAAAGGGTGTGACCGTAGCACTGCTCCAAAAACAGCTTATCTGGATTTTGGGGGATTTTGGCTGATTTTAAGGTATTTTCAATGGCATCCTTCTCCTAGCGATTTTAAGATAGCAAGCTGAAACTCCAGCCACAGTGTGCCATGGTGGCGCTATGGAGCTCGTCAGAAATAAGGGACACAGAACACACAAAGGGATTCCAGGGGCAAGTGATCACCGGGTGCATCGGTGGCAGTGCGACACACTGCAAGGGCCCGTCAGCACCCAGCAGGGATCCTGGTTGTTTTTGCTTTTGGAACGCCGCTTTTGACATACCAAATCACTGTTATTACAGAATCATGCACACTATTTCAACATAGGGAACAATACGAAGCTTGATACAACTGCTGCATTTCATTTCCAGTCACATAGTCTCACATATTCAGAGGCATGGACAGAGGTTTTCTCTGCTCTCTGCATGTGAAGCCAGTAGCTTTGAGTAAACACGATATTGTAGCCTGCATACCAGACATCTCTGCACTGCAGTGCTAATTTAATCTCTGTTACTATGAATGTACAACATACAGACAGAACACACATGGTCATTCATATCATGTGGCTTCAGTTTAACAGATTTTTGTGTGTTATTTAGTAACGTGTTATTTAGTAACGTGAGATTTCATTTTAGAAATAAAATTTGTGTTCGATAGGGAACATCCACATCAGTCTCTTTGATCTTGCAGACTCTGGTCAGATTTTTATTTGAAAGGATAATCTGTTCCCCTCTCTGAAGGGCAAAAGTGATCTTAAAACTTCCAGCGTTGATTGGTTTTAATGAGAGTACGACCTTTTCAGAAACCCGACAATAAACGGGACGGCTGATTTAAACAGAATCCATATCAAAGAAGCGCTGGGTTGCAAGAGTGAACGCAGCTCACCGCAGGAGGATGGAGGAACTCATTATTCTGCCATTCTGCGACTCGCACAGCCAGAGAGGCTGAAGCAGAGAGAAAAGAAGAGGAAACAAGAGTGAGAGAAAGATTTTAAACGATCGAAATTCCAGTCACAAAACATTATGGCTTATGCTGTGACTTTCACTGGGAGCAGACGAGGCTCTGTAACTCTGCCAGCTGCCAAGCATGTTGCATCATGAAAAGACAATAAAGCCTCAGAGGGAAGTGCTGCTGAACAGTAGGAGGGATCTGAGCCGCATCAAACCATGCGTCCCACTGTTCTATACAGCGCACTCACTGATTTTCCAACAATGCACTGTACACAGTACATATGCTGCTCTGCAGGTTAAATGATCCCAGGCAGTAATGAGCTAAAAAGGTGATCATGAATGATAATAACGTAGCAGAATATCATTTAAATGAGGCCGCTACTGTGATCCTCGTGTGCATCGGCGCACAGCTCGGATCCAAGTAGGAATGCAAATGGCATTTTCTGCATTAATCCGAGACACAGCGATTGAATTGCAAATGCACCAAAGTAACTGTTTTTAAAATTCATTTAAAGGCTTTGAATAGTAATCTTTTTTTCCTCTCCTCCTGCTCCGCGCTGTTGATTTTACCTCTCTCAGTGCATGAGCCATTGACCACACTGTCATGGTAAAATGAGACGAACTTCACAGACACGACATGTAGTTTAAATACCTGCCTGCTGCACTTCACACACAGGAACATACGCCGTTTTTCAGAGGAAGCGTCCGATTTAACAGAACAATGTGTTCATCCCAAAGAGCTGCACATAATCCAACAAGAGCCATGTTAGCGGCATATTAGCTTAGCATGTTAGCATGCTAGTTAATAAGCACCTCCACCAGTGCCATCCAATTGTGCCATTTAACCAGTTAGCTTAGCATGAACTCTTTCACAGATACTGGTACATGTCTCTGACTTAAACTCTCATCTCCATAAGCTTAGCTGCTTGTTCTACCTTCATATTTACCCTACAGACATAAAAGTGGTCAGAATATCCATCTTTATAACCAAAGGCCCGTGGTATCTAATTAATATTTTATCAAACGGCAAGCAAGGTCGATTTTCTGAGCTTTTGCACCATGAATTAAGGCATCCAGTCCTGCTGAATCATGCATCTGTAGTTATGAAAAAACAACACAAAGGCTCCATAATCTGAACCAGGTTCTACTCTCACTTTCAGTGCCTAAACCTAACCAACCCAACCAACATAGGGCTGACCTCACTTGAGAATATGATCATGTATATGTATGTCAAAGTGTTTTTTTCAGCGGCTGGCACAAGGGGGTGCTCTCACGCACCCTGTAAGTAATTTGGGGGCTTCTGGGATATGTAGTTGGAACATACAGAGACTGTATAATGCTGCGTTCCATTAACCTTGGAAGTCAGAGGTCGGAGATGGGAATGACATCACACCCAAGTTGATAGCATTCCAGTAAACAAGTTGGAAAACCAAGATGGATCCTAGGAAAAGTTTGTTGTGCTTGCTCTGTCAAAATGCAGAAAACTATAATGTTGCGGTCAAGTAAGGTTTGGCGAGGGTCGCCCGACTTTCGGAAGTCAGAAATTTGACTTCGGGGGTGTCCCAGTTGAAATTTACGACTCGGAACTTGGAAATTCTTACTTCCGAGTACAACTGGAACGCAGCATCAGCCTCAGAGATCGAAGCAGGAAGTGGAGACGTCTGGATCAGAGAGCAGAGCAACTGATACCAGAAAAAAGTGTTTTTTGGTGAAACTAGCCTTGTCTGACCTTCAGATAAAACAAGAAAGGAACAAGGTGCAAACATGATGAAACAGAGAATCTCTTCTTTCATTTTATCTGTAGTTCCAAATATTCAGTGGGTCTTGAAATATGACTCAAAATAATCAAATCCGCTGGCACAAGCCACTTTCCGTTTCCTAAAAGGGCTGGCACTCAACGAGTTAATAATGTTTAATTAGGCTAATTTAATCGACATGACTATAGCATATGAGGCTAATTCATCAAACAATTACATGAAGTGCAGAGATCAGGATTAAAGTCTGTGACAGCCGTTGAATCGTCGGCATGACCGGACCTCATTTTACCTTCTTTAAAGGTCACAGTGTGTGAGTTTCTCCACTGCTGGTCTGCACTTTCCTCACCTTCTTAAATGATGACAGACGCAGAACTGAAGCCTCACGGCGACTATTTAAAGCAGCCTGCATCTCTCCGTCTACACATTACGTAACTCACATGAAGAGACATATGCATGCTTCACTTACATCGTGTACCTCTTACATGCGTGGCAGCTGGTGTATGATTCGATATAACACACTATAGCCGCTTACAAGTGATGTTGCAGCCAATGTCTCGTACGATTGGATGGTCTTCATTAAATGGAAACATTATTTTTTATCTCCTTCAAGTTATCGTCATCGGCCTTTTAAACTTTAAGATTTCTGCTCTTCAGGTGTGAAAAAAAAACGCTGCATAATGTTCATCACCTTTCATATTTTATCCAAGTTTGCTCATCAACGTCAGGCATCTTTTCGACAAACATGTCTATAAATATAATATTTCAATTATATCCAGACAGATTTCAATTTAAGTTTCAGGCAGGAGGAGGAAAACTTGAAACCACTGAAAATCAGCGTTCACTGCAGGAAATGATACTTAAAAAAAAAAAAAAAAAAGTGGGTTTCATCCATTCGATGGGAAAGAGAAAATAAAAAAAGCATGAAACGTGATGAGGTGAACCGGGCAAAAAGCAGCAGCCGGTGGTGATATTTCCCTTTAACAGATACTTAAATCCTCTCACGTCTTCTCAGATGATTTGATTCCACACCTGGCAACTTTTATGACCTTTCCTTCTAACCAGGCAATATCCTGGTAATGTTTCCCCGTCTTTGGTTTTCTAGCGGCGACATAAACTCACCCTGTCTGTCCTTTTTTCACATGATTTGTTATATAAGGTGTTTTACCTTCCACACAGGTTAAACAGAAGGAACAATAAAACTTTACAAGAGCTACTGCACAGTTTAGCCTGTTCGTTTGAGGACTAAATACAGACTGTGGAAGCGATTTATGGCTATAAGCAGGACATAATAAAAGCATTTCTGTCATGTAAGACTATATTATAGCAGAAAAAAATCCTACACTCATACCCAACTTTTCCACCAAAAGGAACCTGGTTCTATAGTTCTTAGTTGGTTCAACTTGTGTTCCTCTTTAGCACCGCTCTCTTTTCCACTGACAAGGAGTCCAGCCACGTTATTACGTCACTGCAAAACATCAGTATGTCACAGCATTTTTGTTTTCACCCAGCAAAGCTTGTGTGAGCCGATAAAACTAACTGTATAGAGTTATATTTGTGCCACATTCCTGAGCAAACAAAGACAGGTTTTGAGCGAACAGGAGAAACACTGAGACTCAGCGGTGATTGAGAATAAATTTACTAAGCACAGAATATATTGATGTGCTCAAATCTGCATTTGTTTGCTCAAAATCTGTCTTTGTTCACTCTGGAATGTGGCACAAATATAACACCATATAACTGTTATTAATCGCTTCCAGTGGCGACTCAGTTTGAGAATAGATTGTATGGCAGCTGCCAGAGAGACGGAGGTCGTCTATAGCCTGATCACATCCACGATCACAGTACTGGTTGGACACTTGATCTGGATTTCAGTGAGCAACAGTTTGTGTAAAACTTCCATGCGTCCCAGGAGTCCTTTTAACACATTTGCAATCGAACCAGGCAGTATTTACTCTTGTCTTGTTGGTCACAATAACCCCACCCCAAGCCCCCGACATAATCAGTGTTTAGCTCTGGACCAGCAAAGACTTGGTGCTTACCTGGCCCCAGTTTTAACCACCAGGAGTCGGTGCTTAATTTGTGGAAACAAAAGAACTGGTGCTAAGTCAGGCTCTGGTTCTGAACCAGACCTGGAACCACCAAGGTGGAAAAGGGGTAGTAGTAACCCCACTGTCTTGTGATTGAACTATAAAAATTATCTGTTGCAGAGTTTCATTTAACAGCATTAGTTGATGCCTTTTTAAAAAAAAAACTTTAACAACTATCTTATTATTCTCCACTATAAATTTGCTGTTAATGTTCATATTCACTTATAAATTCAGGCCCTGGGGATAACAATGAATATGAAAATAAAGTCCTAAGCTGATTTTTATTCATCATGCTTGGATCTTAACTCATTGAGTGCCAGTCGTTTTGTAAAACACAAAGTGCCTTGTTGCAGCATTTTTGCCCATTTTGAGTCATATTTAAAGACCCACAGAATATTTTGTACTATGACTCTGAAAACACTGAATAGCTCAAATGACAGAAGAGACTCTCTATTTCATCATGAAAAAACTGTTTGTTTTTACCTTGTTCCATTCTTGTTTTATCAGAGGTAGAGTAGAGGACACTTTCACCAAAATCACAACTTTTTGTCCAGAATCTGTTTGTTTTACTCTCTAATCTCGATCGTCTCCACTTCCTGTTTTGTCTCTGTGGTGTATACTGTCTCTTTATGCTCTGACTACATCTCCCAGAAGCCCCAAATTACCCACAGGCTGAGTGAGACCCGCTGCCGAAAAACAACTTTGACCTATTATTACGTCGATGGCACTCAAGCCTCAGATTTTAAATGACGTTGAAATACTTGGCACTCGATGAGTTAAGCGTTTTCATATGTTGTCGCACAAATATACAGAAATATATCAGCTCTAATTACTTAAAATGGAGCGTCTAATTTTAGAGAAATAAAAAACCCTGCTGCTTCATATGCAGGAGGATAGTTTTTCACACAGAATAATAAAAAGATGAAATATAAACTTTCAGCTGTGCAGGAAGCACGCAGTAACACTGGACGTCCCTTCGCCTCAGTGGGGAATACAGGCAAGTATCAAACCTCGCCTTGGGCTAGAACCTTTGTTCTCTGATATCAAAACCATACGATCGTGCTGCATGGGATCAAAATCTGAAACATTGATATTCAGCCAAAATAGCAGTAGTGGCCTTTGAAACTATGTTTCCCATGCACGACCATGTCTTTTCATTCCAAATGCACTACATTAGGCCACACTATATCACAGAGGGGAAACAGTGGGGAATTCAATCGATGTTCACTTCCAACCCAGTAAAAATTCTACTTTGCCTCAGTTCACCAGGCATGATGGTGGAGATATGTGGTGTGTGTGTGGATTGTGTATGTAGAGCATGCTGTGTGTTGCAGTAAATCGTAGCAGATTCCTCCCAGGGGGAGCGTGAGGATGAACCGAGGAGGGAGTGAAGAAGGATTGGGGGGTGGTAGCCGAGAAGCTGACAGAAACATTATTCAAATGATGCTCCTCTGCTTTTTTTTAATACTTTTCACCCCCCAGCTGCACACTAAAACCTGACATTTAGTCGCAGGAAGAGCTGAGACAATTCATGAGGATTTTCCACCTTTCCTTGTCTTTGACTCTGGAGCAAAGGTCCCCGAGTCCTCTGATGGAATTACATGCACAGCGACCCTCTCCGACTCAGGGGGCCCCGGTGTTTATGAATCAAATATTTGATTTGGAAGGACTCCCATCCTCGCTAGTGCCAACTGCCATCCCAACAATAGAAAGGTCACAGAGAAACCAGCTTATCAGTGTGACTACGAGGCCCGTCCACTCGCAGCCTGCTGGGTGACGGGTGCTGCAAGAAAGAGGAGGAAGGGATGAGGATGGAGAGTGAAGACATGGGGGAAGGGAGGCGAGCGGGATGGGGGAGCTTTCTGCAAAGCTGTCGCTTGGACATATTGTGCTTTGATGGGTTGGCTTTCATTTTTACTGCCGTTTTTCTTTGCCGTGGAGGAGCGGTATTAAAGTCTTCAATCTTTGGCTGATATTACAGGACTTGCAGCCCTTTCTCTGTGAACATCTGTTAGGACATCACATCACAGCTCATGGGCTCTTTGAAAGTGGGTGTCACGTTGGCAGACGTACAGTCTTATCGCGTGTAGGTGTGTGTGTGGGCGGACACACATAGCAGCACGTCTGTGTTTTTAGGAGCTCACAGTCACTGCAGTGGAGATTTTTACATGTTGCACCATAGAATTAAAGCGCTGTCCTCACACATGCAGCGGTGATGTTACACAATGGGACCTAGTGGCATTTCAACACCTGCTCCAAAGCAATGCTTGAAATTCCAGGTGGAGAATTTCGTAAAAGTGTAACTTTGCCTTGCAGGGTTTGACACGATAACCATCGCATTCTGCCGTCACCTGCGGTAATGAGCAGTTTCCGTGGGTTCAATGTGTGTCATTATCCCTGTGCTCAACAATACGAAACATAATCACCACTTTACCACACTTTCCTGTTGGAAATGGAGCCTGATAACCTCCATATCTGAGATAATTTCAAAGTTCAACCAGGTGTTCTTTATCGCCGATCTTTATCTAAATTCACTAAATCTGAAATTCTGCCTGTATGTGAGAAAAGCATCCCTTCCCCTGTATGGAAAAATTAATTTCTATCGTCACCTCGTGACTTGGAAAAACACAAACTGAGACCACAACCAGAGTATAAGCCCCTCTCCATTCAAAAAGAAAGCTCTTATTCTGCTTATTAGTACACCACTTGGCTGTTTCAGCTTCACCGTGCAGAATGATGCATGAGTTTGACACCAGAAGGTCGTTTACACACCCGTCTGCTGAAATAGGAAATTTACTCTGCGCTCACCTTGAATGTGGGTTTAAAACGTGAGCAGGATTTTGTAACTCCTTTGGGAGTCAATCGTGATCCGGCATGTAGCAACACAGGTGTGATGAGGAAAAAAGAACAAAAAAACTGAGACGCCTTGTTCAGTAGATTAACTTTTGAGCAATATTAGGAAATTAACTTACCATTAATATCAACAATTCCACTTCTGATACTCCAGTACTCATTTACATGTGGTATTTACATTGCTTTTAGCTCAACCTGCTGTCGTTTTATGGCAGACAGTTGTGATAGCAACGGTGGAGTTGAGAGTCTGATGTGAATCCTGACAGACAGAAGATGGGTGTTTTTATTGTCTTGCCATATTGGTGTTGTTTAAATAAGATTTATTCAAACTCTAGCATGCTTAGTACTGAGTCAGAGAGTGACTGGAGGACTCTACCACATCAGGAAATCACGATTATGGAGCGTGAGGTGTTTAATTTCTGGGTGAAAAAGTGCACAGGATGTGTTTATAATGTATCCACAGTAACAATTAATAACGTGTATATATATATATATATATATATATATATATATATATATATATATATATGTGAAAATGCATAATGTTTAATATATATTGTAAAGAAAACTGCACTTCTTGCCAGAAAATTCCAGTATGAAGCAATATTGAATTTCCATGGAAAATGCAGTGTACTGTCTGTCTCACACTGATGACCTCACATGGTGGCAGTTTGTCATTTTTTCACAGTAAGTTTGTGCTCTATAGAAACCTGGGGCACAATAGCTCTCGATTTAACGTTGCACAACCCAGTTCTGTAAGAGCCTGAGTCAGCCCATGTGGTGCAACAGAGGAGAGCATGGCATGCATCATATCTGAGCGGGAAGAGGGCGTGGGCCCGTGTTTGCACCCTCAGGTAGATTAAAGAGTCCCGGGTTCAGAGGTTGACATGTAAATGCACAATGTAATCTGCAGACAAACTGCCCAGCCCTGAGTACAGTCATCAAGGTAAATATTACACAGCGTCTGAAACGCTCGTTTCATAAATGCTGATGACTACTACACCTTATTACTGCATATCATGTCTGGGCCTATTGTTTGCGATGGGAACTTGGAAAGGCCATGCGGGGGAGGATTACAGTCAAGGTTGTCGTCCTGGTGGCTGGAGGCCAAGAGTGGGAGACTGATAGAGAAATGCAGGAGAAAAAGGGCAAAAAAAACCCAGCACAGACCAGACGAAAAGAGAGACGTATCAGACCCCTGCAGTGAATGAGACTGCCTACTTATCAGCCAGGAGCGTGATGTGCAAACAGAGGCCTTTCAGGGCTGCCAGGCACACAATAGCTTTGTTTGCTATGCAATAGAAACCAGTTGTTCGCTGCTGAGTCAATATTTACTGCCTAATGGAATGTGTGCTCTGCTGCTACCCCTGCTCAACAACACCAGATTGGAAGAGGGACTTATTACCTCCCCGTCTCTGTCTTTCTCCTTCCCTCCCTCTTCTTTATCTCGTCCCTGCTATCGTCTCATATCTTACTTCCTTTCCTCCCCTCCTACGCTCTCAGACTTTTGTTGCTCCCTAGTCCCCGTCATCCTCCCCTCCCCTATTATGTCCCATATCATATCTCCTGCATCTGCACCTCCCCTCCTGTGAAGGAAACTCCATGTAAGGTGAAAAAAAAAATGTTAAAAATTAAACCCAGGATGCTGAAAAAAAATAGCAGGACTGGACGATCTTATGTTTATGGAGGCCAATATTCTACCAAGGCCGTGGCTGGAACAGAGAGAGAGATAGCTTAGCGATGAGATCACTGTGCTGACAGAATGATCCCTTTGTGCTCGAGCTCGACGGTAGGCAGCAAATGCATTACATGTGGTATTTATACCACGGCTGCTGATAAACTACAGCTGATCATATTTGTCTCATGCAGAAAAAAAACTCTGTGATTCTGCATCTGAATCTTGCCTTGCCTTGCCGCCCACCCACACACACACCTTTGCCCAGGTGTGGACGGATAACTGGAGGTGTGACACACTTGTCCGAGTCCTTGAAAGGTGTTTTTTTTTTCCTGACAATCCATTCCTTTCAGTCATGCTTCAGTATCGTTTCCTTACAGCCCAGAGGATTACTGAGGAGAGGACAGTTGTGGGAGTGATGGTGCCAGTGTGTGCGTGGGAGGGGAGGGGGGGTTTCCATAGTGACACCAAGGCAATGAAAAGATTGGACCAGTGTGTAGTGGGTGCCAGTGTTTATGTGTGTGTGTGTGTTTTGCATGTAGTCCAGCTCCAGGTTGAGACACAGTGGAACCATTCATGATCTACTATCTGGCCTCCAATGGCCTTCACTCTTAAATCACAGCCTGCTTGCACGGCTCAGATGCCTGCAGCTTTTTTTTTTTTATCTTTTTGTGTTATAAGAGGAAAAACTATATTATCATTCTACCCATGTTCTCTTTCTGTCATCCTTTCCCCTCCCACTCATTACTGTCTTTTCATTTCTGTCCAACAACTTTCCCAAAGCGACGGGGTCGTACTTAATATCCCTGTCATGAATAAGAGAAATTGATGGTTTGGAGTCGTGTTTGTTAATGGTTTCAATTAGGCCGAGACATATTCATTGTCTCTAATTATCCTTTCAGATTAAATGTTTTAATAAGTTTGGCTCCTAACAAGCCAAATCCTCTCTTTATATGGGCGCTACATCTGTCCACAACCCGAAACAAAATCACTTATCAACTCACAATGCACTGTGAGCATCAATATTATTTAACCAGGGCAGTTAGTTGCCTGTCTAATTGTCTGTTCCAGCTATTTTCCAGTGAACCTGACCTTCCATTGGGTCCATTGATGGAGGTTCTGTGTGGTCAAAGTACATTTAATGGCACTTTGTCAGCGAAACGACTCAAAACGTGTGCAGTATTTATAAAGATCTCCTCCGTCCATCCTGAGCTCACATTACAAGAGGAGTGATTTTCAAAGGGGTCTTGATTGTGTGCAGCCTATGTAAATGAAATCGGTGGTCTTTCATACAACTGACAGTTAATGAAGACTATAATGTGGGCGCAGACATCTTGAAAGAACCGCCTCAAATTAGAGCTGGAATTCTAAATCTGGTATAATACCTTGAAGAGCAATTTAAAGATAAGACAATTTCTCATTTGGCATATGAAATAATTAATTATCTCTTTGGTAGAAATATCTTAACAAGGCTACTTAGTATGCATATAAAATTGTCGAATTGTGAAATCAAATTAACGTTATTAACTTATAGTATGTGAGATTGCATCTATTCTCTTTTCAAAAGGTCCCACAGAGTTGAATTGATAATTAAGTAATAAAATGAAAATGTATGATAATCATTGGCGGTCCGTATTAGCAGTCGTTATAAGTTTTCAGGCAGCGGTGAGGAGGGGGTTCAGACCTGAAGAATTGAGCGACAATGGCGATTTATTCCCTCAGAGTCCCATTGTAATGAGCTCAAAGCAGCTCAAACAAAACCTCACGGCTTCTTTTGATTGTTGGATTTCATCACGGTGGTTGTCAATACATCGGAAACTTACTTAAGCACGGCGGCGCTTTGAGGTAAATGCAAACATACAGGCTCACGATGATGACGCTGACATGCTGCAGCTTAGCAGGTGTAATGTTTACCATGTTCACCGCCTTGGTTTAGCGTGATAGCATGCTATCTTTTGCTAATTAGCTCTAAACACAAAGTGCAGTGAAGGTTGATGGACATGTCATTAGATTTTACAGGTTAATTTAACTCATTGAGTGCCAGCTGGTTTTTTTATAAAACACAAAGTGCCTTGCACCAGAGTTTTTGCCCTTTTTGAGTCATATTTCTAGACCCACAGAATATTTTGTACTCTGAAAACACTGAATAACTCAAATGAAAGAAGAGACTCTCTATTTCATCATGAAAAAATGTTTGTTTTTACCTTGTTCCATTCTTGTTTTATCAGAGGTAGAGTAGAGGACACTTTCACCAAAATCACCACTTTTTGTCCAGATTCTGTTTGTTTTGCTCTCTAATCTCGATCGTCTCCACTTCCTGTTTTGTTCTAGCGTATACCATCTCTTCATGTTCCAAATACATTTCCCAGAAGCCCCAAAATTACTCACAGGCTGCAGGAGACCACGATCAGCGACCCAAAAAACACTTTGACGTTGTATTACGTCAATGACACTCAAAGAGTTAAATTCTAACCTGATGGGAACCATGAATGTCTGTGCAAAATTCTGCATCAATACATCTAGTAAATCTTGGGATATTTTTATATTACTTTATCCTCTGGGCGACACATTTGTTTACCAAATTTCATAGTGATCCATCCAGCAGCTGCTGAGATATTCAGTGTGGAGCGCAGTGGTGCTCTGACAGGATCACACTGCCATCCATTCACCTGTGCCGCTAGTAAAGTAAAAACAATTTGACCTGGTAAGGCGACATCTGAAATGCAAAGACTATTTTTTTAACGTTTGTTCTATTGTAAAACAATGATTGGTTGCTTCCCGCAGGTAGTTTCAGTCAGTTCAGAGTGGTTTTGTCCATATAGATTAACATTTGGCCTGATGCGACCAGACACAATGACAAAAAAAATGGCGCTTCAGCTCCACCGCCTCATAGCGGGTTAAATGGAGCGCAGGGCGATGAGCAATTCTCCAGCAATCCCTCAGCTCGGTGCTGCAGGTTGCTCTTCCCCCTCTAAACCCATTGCTTCCTGGTGTTCCGGCTTAAAGCTTCACCCTGTGGGGTCCCAACAGGCTGGAATAAAACACAAGTGGATGCGGCAAGTTGCCATGGAAACTTAATAAGCCAGCAGTTGTAGTGAGAGAGGGAGTCGACTACAGCACCCAGCGAAGCGTGCATCTGAAGGCAATAAATTGAACGCTTTGGAGGGGAAGGAGATGGAGAAGAGGAGATGGAGCGGCAAGGGGGGACCGTGTGTTATTGTGAAATAACCTTTTAAGTCGGAATTAAATATTTTGTCAGCAGCCCAGCTTCCCTGTCTGTCGCGCCTGCCGGGGGTTAGAGGTTAAACGGCTGTCTGCATTGTCACAAAGATGCTCTCAGCCTAGCTCGCCGCCTTCTGCTGCGTCGCAACTGGTGACCGAGGGACGGTCAACCTCACCTACAACTGTCATTGCTTTGACTGCCGGGCCATGACGCACTCATGCTCGTCTCCAGGGCGCAATTGCAGTGCAGTTGGGCTGTCAAAGCCTCCAACAAGCCACCTGATCACCAAACATCCTTTGCGCTGCGTAAATCTTTCATTAACCGACAATCTATCATTAATTATCGGCTCCTGGCATTTATGGATAGGTGTGAAGATTGATAGCGAGGGGGATGGTGTTGACTGTTTAGGGAGCCGATCTATAATGACTCACAACAAGGAAGACTCTTAACTTTTATTTATAAGGGGGAGGGGGCCACTCGCCAGAGGTGCTGCTCATCTGTCTAGCTAACCCGATAACATTAGTCCTCACGGCGGCTGGAAAACAGCTTTATCTTCATTCTCCACGTCTCTCAGGGTCCGTCTCCATATGTTTTTGGACAGCTCGATGATCTCTCTTTAACTCCACGTGCTCTTTGTTTTTTTTTTCCCTCAGCCCCTTAAAGGAAACAAATTAATTCCCCTCTGGGGCTTAAGCCCTGAACCAACCAATATGTGCCTGCCTGTGTGCGCTCACTGTCGACTCTAAGGTGAGCTATCTGCTTTTGATTCAGGGGGCAGTTGACAGCTCTGTGGCCCAGAAAGCCTTCTGTTATCTGGCTTTACATAGGATTAACTGTCAGCTACCTGCTGCAGTAAACAAACAAACAGAATGAGCCCAATTATAAGGGCAGCATCCATGACGTCCTTACGCTGCTGTGGAGCTCAATAAAACGAGGCCCCGTGTGAGTTCATGAATCATCACAAAACCTTGGCCTAAATGTGCCAGCGAAAGCACCCTAACATCTTCCTTCTCTCTTAATTCTCTTTCCTCATCCTCGTCTCTCCACAGACTTGACGCTATTTCAAGCTTCTCAGATGCTTAAGCCACCAAAATACAGCGTTGTTTTATCTTTAGACAAGTCGATAAAGCAGCATATTGGTTTTATGCTAAAAGCTACGGATCGCGCCACGTTTATTGACTCGTCAGTCGGACAGTTCAGGATACAGCCGCACAAACAGAGTCCTTGGTTTGCTTGCAAGAAAATGTTTCATTTTCTGATGTTCGCCTGGTGGAGAGAAAGATATTAAACCTAAGAACAGGGATCAGACCTTGGATAACACAATGTAACAGGAAAGAGGGGAGGGAGCACGAAGAGGGGGAAGTGAGAGAGAGGGAACAGGAATAGACGTGGAATGAACACCCCTCCAGAGTGCTTTATCCTGCATTGTCACGCTCTGTTATCCCGCCAGGCTACTTGATATTTAGTGACAAAGACTAGATTAGGGCTGCCTCTCTGTGGCGGCTGTCCCACACTCGACCTCACGATGCACAAATAGTCACGCAGAAAATTTCCCGTCTTCTGCTACGAGCTGATGAAAGCCACCGGCGTCAGGTGAAATTCACACGACTTGAAGTTTCAAAGTGGAGGTCAAAGTCAAGGGAGGGAAGTGACGGACCGACTTGTTCCTGGTCATTATTCCAGCTCGTGTCACAGTGGAATGGGAGAAGTCAGCAGGTTTCATTAAAAGCTCGCAGTCAGCCGCTCGGCTGCACAGTTCACTGTTCAGTCGACTGGCTGGTTTGTGGATTGTGGGAAGAGCTGAATGGAGAGTTACAGGAGGTGGTTGACAGAATATAACCTCTGTGTGTTTTGGCCCACAGAGGTTATTATGTGTTGCTGTTGTTGCACTGAGGACTCACAAAGGACTGCACAGTCTATCCGTTTATTATGAAGTGATGCAAACAGAGCCATCCCAAGGCTGAGAAAACCACTGCCAGTCAAAATAACACTGACGTGAAGTCACTGCAAATTTGATTTTTAGCAAATGTGTTACAAAAAGGAGCTTAACAATTCATCTACTTCATCTATGTATCAATTTATAGTCTTATGACTACATCGATCTGGGCTCGGCAAGTTGGCCTGGATGTAATCAATCGATTGTATCAATACTAGGAAATAATACATTGGATTTAAGCACGGCAGACTTTATATGGATATGTTTTTTAACCTTTTAATGATAAAAACATTAAACAAAACATGGTGGATGGCAGAGGAGAAGCTGGCGAGCGAGAAATTTTAAAGCCACCTCTGCAAAAATGGAGATGTTTTAAATAAGTTGCTCGCTGTTTGTAGGATGTATGAAGTATAAAAAATACAACGGCAACACAACAAATCTCTCCAACCACCTACTAAGCCGCCATGGGATTACACACAACTGTCCAGGTTCAACCACTGCCCACTGAACCTGAAAAGGTGTTTGTTGAACTTTATTTTTTATATTAAAGTTGTATTTGTGTTATTTCTATGGCTGTGTTCAGACTGCAGGGCTTAATGCTCAATTTTTTGTGAAATCTGATTTTGTTGCAAGGTCGTTCACATTTCCAAATTAATTCAACTTGTATGTGGTCTCCAGTGTGAACTTTAAACTCGCCAAAAGTGTCCTGCATGGGCATTGGTGAACACGATGTCACACGCACCGAGCGTGCTCAGTGTTTACTGAAGTAAACACAGATGCTTGTAGTGATATGTAGGTCGTGAATACGACCTGGCTGTTCAGGCTGAAGTCGCATGTCAAAAGATTGGATATGTATCGGTTTTAGGACGACATATCCAAGTGAACTGGGTCGCATTTGAAAAAAATCGGATCAGTGTCGTTCAGACTGTAATTAAAAGATCAGATATGGGTCGCATAGGGGTGAAAAAATCAGATTTGGGTCACTTCAGGCTGCAGTCTGAACGTAGCCTAAGTTGAAACAACAGCAAAAGTAGCAGGTAAACCGACTGTTGAAATGCTGGTTGTACTTACTGGGTTAACCTCCTGTTAATTCAAGTGCACTTTATTCAAATAAAATGTGAATGTATCTGCCATTAATTGTTGCTTACTTGTTTGTTTTTATCCAGGAAGCTAGGACACTTCACTGTCCAGTATCCAGGTATTTGTTTCAGTCACACTGGTTGAATCTTTGGCGAATGATTTCAAGTCACTGAATCGTTTCGGATCGTTTTGTTCTAAATGAACTGATATCGGCCTTGACTCAAATCAGCAACCAACAATCATGATACAAATTGAATCGTTGTTAAAAGGAATCGTTACACCCCTAGTTATAGAAGATGATGAGCCTCCAAAGACGCTCTGCAGGCAGCACACCCCTGTGGAGAGTTCCTGTGTTAACCAAGGGGAGACAAGTGTGGAGCTTTCAGCAGAAAGACACAATAGCAGAATTAGGATTCATGCAGCGTGGCTTTACAGGTACTCTTCCAAATGACTCCGTGGAGCCCTCCAGGCTACTGTCAGCTGAAACCCTCACTGGAGACATACAGCTAATACGCCCTTGGTGTTTCACAGCGCTGGAGCAGATGGTTATGATATGGATTACACTGACAGTAAGTCAATAAGACCCAGATCCTGGGTTTGCACCGGATTAGTCAATTGTCTCTGGGCTCCCTTTTATGATTTTGTTTTCTGATTGCTCACGCTTCCCTGCTCTTCAGCCTAGCTTGATGCTGCGTTGCTTTCTCCTCTTTCAGTGTGGAAGTAGTGAAACAGAACTTTAGAAATAATAAAAAGCAGCCTGTGAAATTTGCCTCATGGTGGCTGCAGTTCTGGCTTGTCAAGTGTGAGTAAACAGAGGATGCTCATTCGGATGCTGAAACCTTGCAGTCGTGCACACAAATCTTGTTTATTGCTCCCATGCCATATGCTGCAAGTCCACATGCTTTTACTCTGATATATGATATACGTACCCAGCTCGCCGACCAGCTTTGGTTACAATTATCCAATGCTCCATCCAACCACAGTGCAGCAATTAAAAACCATCCAATCAAATCTGTGTGACAAGCAGACGCCTTTCATCACAGCAGGGATCCAGGCGGCTGCTTGCAGCCCACCTGCCCCGAGCGCCGTCTCAGAGATGGTCTTGAATAGCTAATTAAGCAGCACATCCAGCATGGGACACTCACACCAAACCAATAGTAGAGTAAAAATTCCACTTGATCTCTTCACTGTTTTTTCATTTTGCTTTTTAATGTGTCAGCATTCTCGCTTTTGATCCCTCGTCAGTGCAGACAGAGGAGCGTTTTTGGTTTGTTTTAGAGATTTTCACCGGTGTTTGCAGGCACCTGCTGTGCACATCGCTCGCCTTTTCAACTGCAGTCCCACTCGGGGAGGAGGGGGGGGACCGGGACATCAAATTTTTTTTTTGTAAACAGTGGACTCGTCTGCGCTCATGTGTTGTCATGTTGTTGAGAGAATATTCAGGAGGTGATCGGCTGAGCAGCTACACAGCTTTGAGCTGCAGGAAGTGCACTTCAAAGACTCTGTCTCAGCTGCGAGGCTCTTTGGTTACACTTTTTGTCAAAAACGATCCATTTTTAGCTATTATTCCTCGCTTTTGTTCATGCACAAGCAGGAAGGGGGAGGTTGGAAATATAAAAATAAAGAAATTCAGCGAGTTAAGTCGCCTCTTGCGAAGCTGCAAACTGTCCAAACTCCTCTCCGCCCTGATGTGAGCAGCAGAGGAGACGTGTTGAGTACTCTCACAGCTGGAAAACAATACCACAACAAATAATGTATGAGGGGCCAGCAGAGGGGGAGCACGCTGCAGCCAACACAAATACGAATTATTCATTATACATGCTCTGCGAGAATGTGTGAGCGAGCAAGCGAGCTCAAGCCGGTTAATGTGCCGTGCTTTCCATAAGTCAGGCAGGGCAGCTCACCTGTGCTGCCTGAGAAAACCATCCACCCCTCTTCAGCTTTCCCTTTGTCTCACTTCCACCCTCCTTAACAGACAGAGACAATATTTTACTTCAAGAACCACGATATATTGCCGGCTGAAACGCTCTCGTCCCTGTCTGCCTTCTTTAACGTCTGCTCTTGACGGGCAAAAAGCATAAGTCGGGCCTCAAACTGAAACGCTCATCAGTCGTGACATACCATTAGTGTTCAAAAGGCCAATTACAAAAACCTACAAGGCACTCAGAGACACTAAACGACAGACTTCGATTAGAGCTTGACCTCGCTACGATTCGCGTGCACAGCTAAGCACCAAATAATAGATAGAAGATCTTTAACATAATTACGCCTTAATGGACGGCGAAGCCACGTTGTCAAAAATTGATATGCAGGCAGCGTTGAAGGGGGGATGGCACAACGCATTTATCTCCACGTCAAAGAGAGGGGACTGATGGAGGAGTGACATGCTGGAATGGCACCACCCTCTGTAAAATCTCCCATCAAACAATCCTGTGCTATCTAGTCTAATTGCAGGGAATAGCCCCCCCAGCCCTTTTATATTTAATCATACCCCTGCTACTCTGTTGACAAAGCCAGATGAAGTTCTACCGGCCATATTAGCAGCAATATTGACCAACTCGCCCAAGGTGACCGCCAATAACTGTGGTCAGCTCCAGTCCGCTGCATTTAGCAAAGGCTTTTTTTGTGAAGTCAGCCCCATTAAGTCCGGGATAATTGTGTGTGTGTTCTCCGTGGTGAATATTTGATCTTCTGTTTGCCCTTTGCCGGCCACACAGCGCAGAATAATGGCTCTCTTTGAGCGGCGCGAGGCAAAACCTTGGGCTCCTTCGGCCCAGTAAGAGGCCAACCCAATTACTCTATCAATTATTAATTCATCATAAAGGTCGTCCCTTCGCTCCATTATCCACACCAGTCTGAGCATGCCAATGTCATGAGTGTTAACGGGGCCTTCAGGTCAAAAAACACTCAGACTCAGACGAATTCTGCAGAGGACTCCTCTTACTGTCAGAATGGCAAGGAATCATATATGTGTATAATTAATGAGGGCTGTGAAATTTTAATATTTCAGAAGGGGGTATGGTATAGTATTATAAGTGGCAGAAAATCAGCATTTCATTGACCTTATTCTTATTCTATTTTATAACCAATTAGCGATTTGTTAGCAGTCATAGCTAGCTTACTACTTCAGTGTGATTGATGCTTGCCATATCCAAATCAAATAAAACTTTATTAGTATGGCACTTTTCGTACATTTTGCAGTTCAAAGTGCCTCACAGAGGCTAAAAACAACAATAGAAAAATAAAAAAGACCCATCCTTCAAATATCCCTTACCTTGACCCTAACCATAACCGGTACGGTTATAATCCTAATCCTAACCCTAACCAAAATCTAACTTTACATGAACACTAAATCTTCTCCAAGTCGTCACCCTAAAATGTAACAGTTGACATTATAGGGACATTATATCCCCAGATGGAAGATGAGTCCCCACAATGTGACTGTGTAAACAGATATAGTCCCCATAATGTCAGTAATACATGACCACACACACACACACACACACTCAGGCATGGCATGGTACTGAGACCTTAAGTGAGGAAAAATCCACCTTTGTGAAACATTGGAGCTGAATTAAAACCTGAATAATAAATAAATGAATGAGTAAATAAATATCTAAATAAATAAATTAATTAATAAATTAATAAATAAATAAATAGATGGATTAATAAAAGAAGTCATTTAAAAACCTGATCAAAAGGGAAAAAAATATAAAATAAAATAAAATCCTAATTTAAAAAGGTGAGTCTCGAGTCTCGTCTTAAAAACCTCAACAGTATCTGTGGCCCTCAGGTTCAGGAGTCTATACAACCAAAATGGCGTCACACCACCAGTTTTTCACTCGTCTGCTCTCAACAAAATCTTTCTAATTACATATATGCAGCAGTTTAAGAAGACAAACCATTTACAAACAACCTGTGTGCAGCAGTAGCTCTGGATTCTATTTAGCTGCAACTCCCACTGGTGGTTACTTTGCAGCCATTTTGTCACTGACTTGTTTAGCAGCTGTGAGAAATTCCCAGTATCTCCAACACAACAATGTTTCTCCGACTCGGTTGCTTGTGATAATCTTCTGAACGACTTGAACGCAGCACAAGGTCAAACCCGGAGCGTACAGCCGGCTTTTCTAACAGATAGTTCTATGACTGCATACCTCTGGTTTAACACATGCATCGGGGAAACAGTCCATCATTGTCACAGTAAGTGAACCACATGGGCTCCACGAGCACATCAATCCACTTGAACCATGACCAGCGGTGGGTTTGTGGTCCTGTGTGGTTTCATGTCACTGCCGGTGGAGAGGTGGCTAATGTTGAATGTGTCGTCTGGTTTGACCTTTAGCTAATGGCGCTGGCACTCCTTAGCAAAGGTCACATTCTACATTTCAGCCAATCACTGCTCACTGCATTAACCATCTGTGTACCGGTGACTGAATCAAACAAACCACAGCGTGTCGTTTCCGGGCCATTCCACAGAACAATAATGTGGTCAGCGATGGTGATAATCAGTTTCATGGTGAATGTGATAGTGTGGCATGACATGACCTTTATAGGCCCTGAAATGTACGAGCGCTAGGTCTCGGTTATATTACTACATCAATATTTATGGTAATAACATCTAAGTGTGTTATTACCCTCTCCATTGGAAACAAACCACCTGTATTTTCTGTGTGCTGTCAATAACACCGTACAGTGATGCAGTCTGGGGATTTAGACAACATGAAAGATTAAAGCGGCATTTTTTTCTCTCCACACATTTGGCAGATTTTCATTTGCTATGCAAAACAATCTTCTTTGGTAAGTTATAAATTGTCAAGGCTGTCTTCATTAAATTGTATTATTTGTCATATTAGCATTAAGTGCATAATTGAATGTGATTATCTGTAATTATTTCCATAAATTACGTTTAGGCCACTGATCAACGAGGATATAAACAGCAGAAAGTGTCTGTGGTGTATTTTCCTGCTTCCAAATTGTTTAGCGATACATCCCCAAACACTGCTAGCATCAATATCCTATTCCCACAAATCCCATCTGTTCAACAGTTACATAAACTCTTCTCAAACTTTCTTTTCTCATCTATTGGCCGTGCAGTGCATTTTTATATAGGTATAGTTGGTCATCTTGATTTGAAAGTGGCACCTCTAAGCTCCACCCCCTGGTCTAAAGCCACACCCCCTCAAACTTGAATATCTGACAGTAGCATTCAGCAGGGAGAGGAGAGCCGTTACGCTACATCACCTCAGCTGTAAAACTTGCTCAAAGCCAATATATCACCATCATTTTATCACCTTTATAATGCAGATACTGGAGACTATGGCTGTGCAATATGTTCAAAATGTCATATCCTATAACCTCTTCAATACAAGCGGCATCCACAGAGACGCTAATGTTAGCATCGGGCTAATACGAGCTACAAAAGTAGCTAAGTTAGCAAACGTTACATATTTCATGGAAATAATAACTCCTCCTGAAGATAAACAAATAATTAGCTGTCCAAAAGAAAGAAAGCAGAAACTTCTACATCACTTTTCAGTCTCTTCAGATGTCTCAGTGTCTCCACCTGTATTCACTCTGGTTTGTCCTCTTAGCTTTATCCAGAGTTTTACCGCAGCCTTTTCTGCCGCTAAACAGGAAGTGGTATTTTGCATCTTTTCTGCTGTTGTTTCCTGCAGAACAGATTCTCCTGCTAACTGTATTTCTGCAGAGGAGTGAGCTGGATATTTGAAATGTGATGGGAGAGACACGAAGGCATCTGATTGGTTCTTTCCATTCGGACCGAGTGTCAGTTGATTGGTCAGTTTTTACGGTCCTACAGCTGCCACGGAGGTCTGATTCTTTTCCTTCCTTTTTCTGAACACATAATGGATTGACTGCTCTCATTATCACAAAAAGCGTTTCTGAACAGGATTACAGACTATAGCTTTAAATACCAAACATCACGTTTTCTTATTATTTATCCTCATATAAAACAATATAAAAACAAGAGTAGCATGAATGTTATCACACTCCAACAACAAGTGTGCTCGTGCATTGTACTGATGGTGAACATAATGCCAGTAATGTGGAGTAATGACTGCTTTTACTACACGAACAGAGGCCTACACATCTCTTTCATGTGCTCATTTGGAAACAGGAGATGGGGCATTTTCATGCAGTGTGTCAGATCGTCATGGCAACATGGGAAAAGGAAAAAGGCAACATGTTTGGAAATAAATAAATAAAAATGTGCCAGATCTTTTTTTTGCGTGGACTTGGTGAGGTAGTGGAGGAGCCTGCCAGCCACCGGCGGCAGAAACAAAGCGCGAGCGTGCACGTGTGTTATCGTGCATGAGCGTGTGCTCGAAAGTGCTGACTGGAAAAATGTGGGTTTCTTCAAGAGCTCACAAAGCCATGGAAGCATGTGATGACAGAGTCTGGTGAACACACTCAATCACTCATGTGGGCGCACACACACACACACAGCAGATGGAGACACTTAAATTTTGTTGCATGTACCTGCCTGGAATATGAGAGCTATCTGATACCATCTTGTAACCACTGTAGGTGTCTTGTAGTGTAACTTTATTCTCAGATTATATTGTTATTATCATAAAAAAACATGTTTTGCTTTTTTTTTTACATGAATGTAAAACCTAAGTATAAAAACTTTACGACCATGTTTCTGTTTGTCATCTGGTAACCCTCCCATATAGTGAAAAGTGAGACTTTCTATTACACAGCAGGTTTAAGGGCTGTATAAATACTGTGAAAGTACTAAAACGACGTATTAGGGCCACAGTGAGAACATTTCTTTACAGACTTTGAGAATAAAGTCATTACTTACAAGATTAAAGTCATAAATTTATGAGATAAAAGTAATTATTTGAGAGAATAAAGTCATAAATTTACGAGATAAAAGTAATTATTTGAGAGAATAAAGTCATAAATTTACGAGATTAAAGTCATTATTTCAGAGAATAAAGTCATACATTTATGAGATTAAAGTCATTATTTGAGAGAATAAAGTCATAAATTTATGAGATTAAAGTCATTATTTACAAGAATAAAGTCGTAAATTTAAGAGAATAAAGTCATTATTTACAAGAAAAAAAGTTATTTCCAAGAATAAAGCCCTAACTTTACGAGAATAAAGTCGCAAATTTACAAGATTGAAGTCATTATTTAAAGTCACGGATTGATGCAAGAAGTTGTAATCTGCCAATATCTAACTTTACCGAAGTTTTTAACAACTCCTCCACTACAACAACAAAGAATATTATTATTTTACACTCATAAATAACGACTTTAATCCCATAAATTTAGAACTTTATTGTCATAAATAACGACTTTATTCTAGATATCTGTAAAATAATGTCAAACACTCTGTCAAACCATAGAAATACACACAGCTAGTATTCAGAAATAGAGCGGTTGAAACTGTCCATTTGTGATGTCACAAATCTAAAATATTAATTTGACAGTTTTAAATGATAATATTCTAAATGTGTCCCAGTTTATTCCCGGGTCGCAGTGTATGTCAATGATATCAGCTGACAGGAAGTAAACGTGGACCCAAGCTGTTGCCTGGCAACACGATTCCATTGATATACAGCAAAACGGAGCGTTTCAGACAGGCGGTATGAGGAAAACAACATTTTTTTTTAGCATTAAAGCATGCAAACAAGTTCTAGTGTGAACCTAAAAATGCGCTTTGAGGCACATTCATCAGCACCTTTTGTAGCTATTACTTTAATTTAAGAAAGTACAGTTTATATTTAGCCACCCTGGCCTGTCGACTGAATATTCCTCAGTGATGGGTGGGCTGAGAGTACCACTTTACATAAAAGCCCTGAGAATCCAGTGACTGGCATGTTGCTGCACAAGAATCATTTTTAATAATCAAATTCCCCCATGGCTCCGGCGAGAAATGTGTGTGTGTTGGTTCCTGCTCTCATTAGGATCCACACTACAGGGCCCTGCTTCAGTGTTGTTTCCTGTATAGCCCATTACTGCTACCTGCCCCGGGGTTGGAAGTTGAAGCCTGAGACAAACAGCGAGCCGTGTGCAGTAAAATGCACCCGGGAGATTAGCGTGGCGAGGAAATCGGGGTGTGTAAGAGGGGTGAACTTAAGGTTGAGTCAACCTGAGGCCACAATAGGCTGTTGTGGAAAGACAGGCTTTTAGTGTGGAGGGCAGGGGACAAAAAGGAGGAGGGGAGGGGACATTTTATGTAATCTAATTCAGAGAGACAGAAATACATTTATTTAAAAAATCATGTCGTTTACCCTGTAGAGAAAAGCACAGTATGGGGTTTTATTTGTACTCGTGTCACACAACACACATGAAGGTTACAATCAGGAAACAGCAAACACAGCAGACTATTCTTTTTTCTCTTTTTTTTAACAAGAAAACGGCAATAATTGAAGTTGTGTAAAGGTGTGTTCAGGCCAAATACAAAGTCAGTTTTCACTTTGATTTTAATTTTGCAGGGCGGGAACCTATTTTTACTCCCAATACATGATTTTCTTGAGTGATATGTATTTTAAAATACTTATTTGTCTAACTCACTTACAATATGTATGTTTTGCTGGGGGCACGTTTAATAAATATTGTTTGTAAAAGTGAATTTGACAACTAATTGGCTCCAAATGAGGGGAGATTGATGCCACCTGGGTTAAAGTGGCTCTAATCTCACAGCTCCTTCCTGATTGGCTGCAGACAGCAGGTGACAGGATGTAAAAGGTCATGGAGGACAGTATACTGGTTGGTCTGCTTTTCATTCTCCAGGAAAATGGAGACAGGCTGGTGTTTTGTGAGCTGGAAGGTTTTAGTCTCATAAATTACCTGTAGAGTTCTCTTAGTGGTAAACCTAATGAAGTGGTTTTGGTTTCTCTTTTTTGTGACCAGTCTGAAAACTTTTTGTTTCTCTGGAAAATCAGCATTTCCATGCTGGTCTGACACAAAGGATTAGGGCTCATGTCCAGTGTTTCTGCCATCACTGTTTAGTATCCCCACAAGGCAATCTTTAACCTTTGAGATGCATTAAACTTTAAATTAAAACCCGTCCAAGGCAACAGTAAATGTTCAGAGAGGAGAGTGGATGGACGTTATGGGAAGTTCAGCTCTCAAAGAAGAAGCAGGTCTTTTGACTCCTGATTCCTAATTTAAGACCTTTTGGAGTTCTATATTTTATCCTAATGTTGCAAAAATTAATCATTTGTACTCAAACTATTTTTTTTGGCAAGTTAAAAACAACTATTGGACTACAAAAGCTCTTAAATTAACTCATTGAGTGCCAGCCATTAAATAAAACAAAGTACCTTGTTTCAGCATTTTTGGCCATTTTGAGTCATATTTCTAGACCCACAGAATATTTTGTACTATGTCTCTGAAAACATTGAATAGCTCAAATGAAAGAAGAGACTCTCTATTACATCATGAAAAAAAAATGTTTGTTTTTACCTTGTTCCATTCTTGTTTTATCAGAGGTAGAGTAGAGGACACTTTCACCAAAATCACCACTTTATGTCCAGATTCTGTTTGTTTTGTTCTCTAATCTCGATCGTCTCCACTTCCTGTTTTGATCTCTGTGGTGTATACCGTCTCTTTATGCTCAACTACATCTCCCAGAAGCCCCAATATTATGTACAGGCTGTGTGAGAGCGCCCTCTAGTGCCCGCTGCTGAAAAAACATTTTGATGTGAATATACGTCTTTGGCAGAGTTAAGAGCTGTTTGGGAGCTGAGTTAAAAAAGCTGAAAGGTTGAGTCAAGAGACTGCTGTTTATGCCCCATGTGTTGTTTTTTTTTGTTTTGTTTTTTTAATTCATAAGTGACGTTTGCGCATCACATGTCATGACTTAAAGAAAACTGAATGGGAATGTGCTCTTCTTCTTCCTGTGGTTAACCCGTTCTATGACTTCCCTGTGAAGGTTACTTTGGAAATAAAGAGCTAGAAAAGGTGTCTGCACTCTGTACTCTTTTTGTTTGTGTCCAGCAGCAGCACTCTCCAGCCATGTCATCATGAAAACTGGGCTTTCTGACTTGCGTGACTCGACTCATGCTACGTCTGTGTTGTGCCAATTGCAATTTAGCAGGTGTTGGTGGGGACGGCTCACACTGATACTGTCAGTCACCATGTTTTCCAATTACCATAGCCTGCACACCAACATGATTGCCTGATTGGCAGTGTTATTTCCATGGCAATTATTATGATTCTGATTATGTCAATCATTTCACTCTCTGCTCCATGTGGCATCAAATAGCAGTAGCTCAAGCCGCTCTCTTTTTATCCCCCACCTCCCTCATGTGTCTGATGGCTGTTTGAGGTATATTCTCTCTTCTTACAGTAGAAAAACTTTTTAAAAATTCATGCACTGTTCGCCCGGAGCGCTATTACCTTTGAGCTTGGTAGCTCATTCTAAATTACTAACGGCTTGTATATGGTCCCCATAATGATCATTTTCGCTCTCTGTCAGTAATAATTGCGAGGTTAGTTCTATTTTAGTGCAAGCTCAGGGCTTCTGGTTTTATCTTGCCACTTCTTGTATTATTCATGTCATCCTCGTGTCTTTGACTTTTCCGACAGCGCCCCCCATTTAAACTGCAATTACTACTATTACCCTCTCTAAAAAGCCATTTTCTTCATTATCATCGTCATCATCATCGCCACCATCATCATCATCTATTTACTACATGATTCAATTAGTGAGCCATCAGATAAAAGGTCAAGGCTGTAATCAGTCCTACGAGAACCTGTTTTTTTTTTTTTCTTTTTTTCTTCCTTTTGCACCTTTCCACTGTTACATCTAAGGGTGGCTAATGACCTTGCACTTTTGAACTAACGCAGTATCCACAGCAACAAATGTCTTTGGCTGCGAGGCCATCGAGCGATGATTCAGAACGAGGGGGAACGCAGAGATTGACCAGGCTTCATTTGCACCTTCTCCTAATGACGTTTTATCAGAAGCGTGTCTCACGAATGGATTGAAGCGACTCAAGACTGCTGCAAATTATGCAGAACACTGGAGCTCCCATCAGGACTCCAGGCTGCAGTCGATTCACATGCAAAGACTTGATGGCTGTTTTTCATCTCTGATTTGCACTGAGGTTTAATATTTGTTGCGCACAGGTATGCTCAGATTGCTTTTAAACCATTAGTAATCCAACACAGTTCACAGCCACATGCAGCAGTGCAGCTTAAGCCTGGTGCAGACCACACAGCTATTTTCACGATTTCTGATTTTATACAGTGAGCTTCTGGCAATGAAAATCTCATCCATGTTCTGGATCAAATATTAGATTATTAACCAGAGCTACAAGATGGTGAAACAATGGTACAGCCCTGCTGTAGAGGCTACAAAAGACGTGTCTAAGAACAGGATAAAAACACTAAATCTGAGGAAAAACATCCTCCCAGCAAGTGAAAATTATTTCACTTGACAAAATTTCTCAAATTAAGATTGTTAAATCTAGAAATAAGGCATATTTAGAAGGCTTAAATTAAGCAGAAAATGCTGTTTTTGATAATAATAATTGGCTTGTCATATACACAAAATTTGTCCATTTAACCCATCCTTCAGGGAGCAGTGGGGTCATGTAAGGATTCAGGGTTCAGTGTCTGGCTCAGGGACACTAAGGCAGCAAAGAGCAGGAGGGGAGATTGAAGCAATGACCCTGGGGTTCAGGGATGACCACTCTACCAACTGAGCTACAGCCTTTTTACAGACCCAAAGTAAGAGACACAGACTAAATATAAACAGAAAATGTTGGTTTTAAGATGAGATTACTTACTAACTTTGTAAAGACCTAAAATATGTGAAATATGCTAAATATAAGCAGAAAATAAGTAGAAAATGCTTGCAGATTTTTTTTTTTTGTGTGTGTGACTCTTGAATCAAGCTATTTGAGTTTGTTACTGCAACTCAAAACAAGATTTATTTGATGAGACTTTGGGGGACAGTTGTAATCTTATTTCAACACTTATTTACCTTATTTTAAGACTTCCTTCCTATTTGAGACAAAAAGGATGAGGTTGTGCTTGATTTAAGATGAGATTGATTTATAGTGCAAAGTTGAATTAACTCTTAAAACAAGATAAATTATCTAACATGTCTAAATCTAAGTTGTTGTTTTTTTCGTCTTTTAAGAACCAAATAATTTGCAGTGTACAAGTCTGCATGATACCATCATTGTTTTACGAAAAAACATGTTTTAATTATGATGATGAAGTTTGCTGTTACCATGGAAATGTAAATCTGTCTGCTCCTGGATTTTTAACCAGGCCTAAAGCGGTTAATTTTCTGTCATATTAGAAAAAAGTTTACTGAAGTGTGTTTATGAAAACAATCTGCTGAATCTGTGTTCAGTTTGGATTGACAGGGATCGTTAATTTAAGTATTTTTCAGGTGTTTTCATAGACATAGGTTTAAGGGATGAGTCGTACCTTCGTTCTCAGCATAATTACACTCTTGTGTCTGTTTTTCTGTTTTCCTCAAATCAAATATTTTATTTTTATGTTTCACCTTACAGCCTCTTGGTTCCACACTTTAAATCATATAAGGATTGTTCTGAAATATCAGTGGAGTTTTGGAAGGGAAATTCATTTCAGGAACTCTTTCTCTTTCTTTAATGTTCATTTTCACCGTCTCCATCAGTGTGGCTGCTCCATCACTGACTGGTTCGCCTTTCACGTTTTGTTTTTTTATCACTATGTTGATGATCCTCTGGCTTTCATCTAGCGCTGCCAGCAGGTCAAACTTTTTACTTACCCAGAAAAATGTCTCAAGACTGATCGGCACAACATTTGGTTCGGACATGCGTGGTTCCCTGTTGATGTATCCTAATGGCTTTGGTGATCCCCTGTGGTTCACAGTGAAATATCACAACTACTGGATGAATGTCCATAACATTTGATACAGACAGCCACGTCTGGCAACCGAAGCATCTTTATATGGATGACAAATATTCTGCTAATTAGCTAAACTTTACACAATGCATTTGAGTCACACGTCAGCTACTGAAGACAGAACTTAAGGTAAATTATGTGGCAGATCTGAGGCTAATACACGTATTTGAAGTGTACGCATCTGACACACTCGCCAACGATGACCTGTTTCTGAATGAAAGCAGGCAGAGTGCTCACGCACACACTCGTAATCACCTTAAACATCAACACATCTCGTACGCCTGCCTGATCAAAGAGGGAAACAGCAGACTTCTGTGTGTGTGTGTCTGTGTGTGTGTGTCTATCTCAGCGGCTGCTCTGTCAGCATACCGGTGTCCGGGGGTCCACACAGCATGCCTAAAGAACTCATCAGCAACCCCAGGCACTGCACTTGGTGTGTGGGATGATGTGCTGCAGACTCAGCCTCTCTCACACACACACACACGCATACACACCAACACACACGCACACCAACACACACACACATCATCACACACATTAACATGCTTACTGTCTGCATTCATCCTGCAAATGTGCTTGTTCCCCACGAGGACGGTAATTTTTAACGGAGGTTAAGATTCGGGAGCTCGTTATGAGAAACCAAAATTTGATTTGTTATGAATGCAAAGCACACGGCTAAAAAAGCTCTCGGGGGCGTTCACTCTCTGGCTATAGGCTTAATGAGTTTGTGCTGCATGTGCCGTATTAGCGTGTTTGCTTTGCACTTGTCAAAGATGAGAGCTCCCTGGAAGTGCGATGCGCTCATGTGATGGCTAGTGGCTGGAGGCAGTCGGGCTAATTCACTCGCAGAGGCTAATTCCATGCTAACAAGTCGGCGATGCCACATGCTCGTCCTTGCCCACAGCCCAGCGGGCCAATCTCAAAGCAAACCAATTAGCCAGACTCGTTCTGGGTCTGTCAACCCCCCTGAAAAGTCATTCTTAACTTTTTTCCCTTCTCTCCTCTTGGAGGCTTTTGAATGAAGGAGGTCCATGAGGAGAATAAAAGAGGTCTGTGCCTTAATAAGCCTGTATCACTGACATGAAAGACGTCCAGCATGAAACATCAAATACACAAGGCTAAGCTGCCTTGCCAATTAGCTAAAATAGCTATTTAGTGACAAATCTTCTCACCCGTAAATGAAAGCATGTCTCTTGTAAGCTGAATGCACTTTTAATGGATGCGTTGGCACACGAAGGCATTCTTTGTGAAAACTCTCTTAGCGCTATCGCTGGGAGTTTGAAAGCAGCGAAGGCGAAGGTGTCAGGACTTGCTAAGTGAGCGGACTTGACACTGTGCAGTAATGCAGCGGTTCCTCTGCGGGAGTAGCTAATTGGATGATAATTAATGGAACCGAGGCTGATAAATACCTTTGTGTGCAGGCTTGTCAAGGACATGGAGGTGATGGGAGTTTGAGAGAGGGATGGAGGGAGATGGAGAGCTGCAGGACGGACACCTTTTCTTCACTGTGACAGCTAATCCTCATCCCTTCATCCCTCTCCTCCATTCCTAAATGAAACTACCCCTCCCTCTTCCTCCTCTTATCAGGCCCCCTGCCTATTCTCCCCTGCCCCAACTTCACTTGTTTCCATGGAAACGCAGGATAAAAAGAGTTACTTCGAGATTAAATCAAAGATTTTGAAGTGCCGAAAATATTACAAGCTCTTTTGAATCATGTTCCTGGAGTTCAGGGTGATACTCTATTTTTTTTTCCTTCCACCTTTCTTCACCGTAGGAAAAAAGACGGCGTATTCACTCTGAAGCAAACTGTAAGACCCGTCTGTCTCTGCGGGACCAATGAAAGGTTTCTGAGTTTAAAGTTTCCCTTTCTTCCTGTCTTTTTTCAGGGCTTTGTAGGTGTCCCACCAATCTGTCAGCCACTATCATGGAGGTCCAGGGGAGAATTTTGTGCATAATTGAATATCCAGACAGGAAAAGCCTGAAAAGGATTCTTGTGATGCTTCTGCAGGAAACAGTCTGATAAGGCAGCAGGTCTGCAGACACACTGTAGGTTTGTAAAACTGTGTTGTCTTTAGCCGCGGTCTCTTTGATCCTGATTACCACTTCAGTGCACTACAATGCTTAGCTTGAAGCGTTGACTCACTTATCTTAAATAAACAGTGGCTTTGTGCTTTGGTGCAGAGCTTATAGCCAGCAGGCAAATGAGGAGAATCACTTAACTTGCCTCAACGTCGTCATTGGAGATGTTTGCTACCATGCAATTCAGATGCAAAGATAATGACAGCAACATAATCGTGCAGTAAATACAGAAGATGTAGCGTAATTACTGGTTAAAGTGAGTTATCTTGTAGGATGTAAACTATGATAAAACAGCAGTTATGGCAAATAACTGTTAAAATATTCCAATACTATATTAAGTTAAAACATTTTTGTTGAAACAAATCTAAGCTAAAAACCTCTGAGTAGTGAATTGGTATCGTGCCATTATTCCCTAAACCCCAACAGTCCAAAAAAAAAACATTGCATTTGTCCAACAGCAAACAGCTTTTTCGAAGCTTGCTAGCATCGACTAGTCTCTTTTAGGCTTAGTATTAGGCTACGTTCAGACTGCAGTCTGAAGTGACCCAAATCTGATTTTTTTCACCCCTATGCAACCTGTATCTGATCTTTTAATTACAGTCTGAACAACACAGATCCGATTTTTTTTCAAATGTGACCCAGGCCACTTGGATATGTCGTCCTAAA
The DNA here is from genome assembly GCA_029721515.1 of Synanceia verrucosa. NCBI lineage: Eukaryota > Metazoa > Chordata > Actinopteri > Perciformes > Synanceiidae > Synanceia > Synanceia verrucosa. The sequence goes on along the minus strand of CM056568.1, from coordinate 16,626,305 downwards.
AACGATCTTTATACATTCATATATATTCTGCGGCGGAAGTAGGCAGAAGCGGGAAGAAAAACAACAACCATGGCAGACGATAATGTGGAGAGCAGTCAGTGGAGGGAAAGCGAGGTTTCTGAGTTAATTCATATTTGAGGGGATAGCTCTATTCAGGCCAAACTGGAGGGGTCTTATCGGGACTGGGCTGTTTACACTCCACCGCCAGCGTCCATGTTTACTTCCGTAAACACTGAGCACACTCGCTGCATGCGACATCGTCGTATCGTCCAATGCACATGCGGGACACTTGTGAGGCGTTTAAGTTCACACTGGAGATCACACACAAGTTGCATTTAATTGGAAATGTGAACGACCTCGCAAAAAAATCAGATTTCACAAAAAAATCCAAATTGGGCATTAAGCCCTGCAGTCTGAACATAGCCTTAGTGATCTCAGAGCTCCTTATGCCACCGTGATTTGAATAGTAACGAATTAACAAACAGAACGCTGAAATCACATTTGACATATTTACATGTCTGACTGAGAATCAAACTACCAGAGCTGCAGGAGAGCGTTTTAGCTCCTCAGACCTTCTCCATGGAGACGATGGCCGGTTGTCCCTGTTGCTCTGTGCAGATGAGTGACAACAGATCCACAGTGACACTGGTAAAGCTTTTACCAGCAGCAGACTGAGTGCGTCCCTCCTTCACACATGGCAGAGTCCTGAAGGAGATAAAAGTGTGAGTTATACCTGGCTGCTGGCACCAACACACACATGTGCACACACACGCCAGGAAGTGGTGACCTAATCCCATGAGGGAAGCTGGCGTGTGGACATGGACGGTGTTTCCAGCAGAAAGCACGCTCCATCAGTCCACATGGGGACTATTTGAGTAGCAGCAGTCGACCTGACTCTCTGTCAAACTTGTCACACTGCTTCAGTGGAGTTTTTCTCCACCTGAACTATAAGTTTAATGGGCGTTTTTCCCTGAACTGTATATAGAAATCTGAGCTGAGTGAAGGAATCTTCAATTAAATGCTGCAGGATGTTGGGGTTGTATAACTTGTACTCCCTTTCTTTGTGGCTCTATTGTACTCTAGCTGCTGAGAGCAATAGCATGCTTCAGGGAAAAAGGATTTTGCAGATTGGGTTACATTATTCTGCCTATGCCCCCCCCACCACCACCACCACCCAGCATGCAGTACAGTGGTGCAGTGCTACCACCCAGCAGAGTATGATTTATGAGGTACACACCAACCAAATTGCACCTAATGAATTGTATTGCTACTGACTGAATTTACTGTAACACCCCCCTTCATTTTGCTGCCTTTGTTAAACATGGGTTAACTGCCACAGCAGTCCCAATCAATGCTCAAATGGTTAATGAGTAAACGGTGTGAAATGGAGAATATGAAAGATTGATCTGCTCTTGCTATAAGTGGATTTATAGAGGCTTGAAGATTAACCCCGTGCTCTGGAGGTTACTGTGTCTGGAGCATCCCACACATCTGCCTGCATGTCTCAGATCTGCCTCCCCATGACTCAACGAGGGGGATAAATTAAAGTTTAGCATGCACCTGGCATCAAACCGTCGAGTTCGGACGCACCGGAGGTCATCGTTCCATAAACACCCCGTCGTTCTTGTTAACGTGTCACGGGTTTTAAATGGCTCGACAAACAGCCCACCTGGGACTCATGGGAAAGAACAGGGGAGTGGGTGGGAGGGGAGTAAAAAACAGAACAGGGCCCGTCCGCACCGTCGTTATTTTTACAAGTCTTTACGACTCAATTTAGCAGATAGGAAATAAAACAAGCAGGGTGTCGGAGCTCCGGGGGCTAAGATGAGTTAGTGGGGCTCCCCGAGCTGTCAGAGAGCTCGACGTGGCGGCATGGGGGCTGGGGATCAGAGCGAGGAGAGGGAGGGATGGTAGGGGGGTAGAGCCGCCTTAATCAAGCAAGTTTATTCAGATCAACGTCAGTCTTTAAGTCCTCAGCACCGTGGAAACCAGGCCTTACTTTCAGCAGCGTGTAAATCCTCATCGCTAAAAGAAAAATGATTGACGTATTTATTTTCTGTTTTTTTTCCCTGCATTCATTGCTCCACATGCTGTTATTGGCTCTTTTTCCCAGCATGCTCTGATAGTGTTAACGGCACCGGTCTACCCTTCATTCTCCTCCCTGCTTTTTTTTTTTTTTCCTCGCTGTTATTTCAGACCAATTGGGAGCACACACGCATGGAAAGGAGGAGAGGGTCGGTAATTAAAATTCTGTTCGGCATGACAACGCTGTTTCATGCCTCATTTTTTGTCACACGCGGGATGAATGCGAGATAAGTTGGTCGACGACGCCGGTGTGCGCAGGTGGAAAACAGACGCATGCCCTGCAAAGCTTATCAGCGACACCGGCGTGTATGTTGTGGTCAGTAATAGCGGAGGCTTTAATGGGGGCTGCAGCTTTTGTATTGTCCCTCGCTGACAACTGGAAACTTGTGTTTGTGTGTGTGCAGGACACACTCGCAGCATGCTTGCATGTGCTGATTCTGTGATGTGTTTACTCGTTGGAAAGGCTGGTGGAGGTGGTGGTGGTGGTGAAGGGGGGGTAGGCAACACAGAGCCTCATGGGATGTCGTCCACGGGGCTTGTCAACTACTGTCACTCAGTCATCACCCACCCCCATATCCCATACTCCCCTTCTGCAAAACAAAGGCAGCCACAGCAGCTGCATCCAAAGGGACCATCACTCCACCAGTATTTAACCTCTGCTACAGCTTCTTCCCGTCCTCCCTTCGCCGTGCTATATCTCCCCTCCTCTCCTGCTCTCCTTCATCAAAGCATTTCTGGCTATTTTGTTTCCCAGCTCTGCAGAGAGTTATTGCTCATGACAACGATCACGGTCGTTTATTTTCTCTATGCAGCCCGGCCTCTGTATGCACGCCGGGCTAGTATTACCCTATGATATTCAAGCGCTCTCTATTAAATATGCATGAACCCTGGAGATGAAAATTAATTTTGGGAATGTTCTCTCCCTCTTTCTCCCCCCCCTCACTCTTTCTTTGAATGTTCAAATATGCCTTCATCTGCCTTTGTGTCAAACCGTGAATTCATTATTTCATTTAGTGGTGATGGAGGAACGCAGCGCTGTGTTCAGAGGTGCAGCGGTGCCACGACGACGAAAACAACTCCGGCCAAAAAAAAAGGCTCGATGAAGGGAGCAAGTTTCCACGGATTCAAAGTTTTGAACAAGTTTTGCCCTGAGCTCTTATCAGCCATGAATATTTAGGAGCATAAAATGGGAAAATAATACATTGAATTATGTATGTATGAAGCGATGGGAATCTGCAGCAGTTTTTCTATCATGTACATGTTTCTGCAACATGGTCTTCTTCTCTATATCTGCTCCTGATGCCCCTCCGACTGTATGTGGGTGCTGCTGCTCCACCTCCTCACATCTCCGGCTGCACAGTAAATTACAGTATTCCTCCTAAAGATGGTGCATGGAGGAGTAAAAACATCAAACACATGGCAAACACTGGTTGAGCAGGTTGTGTGGGAGGTGAAGCCAAAACAACTGGAAGGATAAAACAAGAAGCCAGGGGCGTCACTAGGTTTTTAAAAACGGGGCTTACCACCCAGTTGAGGCTAATTGGCTATATATATATATATATATATATATATATATATATATATATATATGTGTGTGTGTGTACACAGAGGTGTGCAAAGACTTTTTGAAGGGCAGGAACAAAAAGAAAGAAAAGGGTGCATTTTTGCCTCCAAAGAGGGCACTTTAGTACACATTTTTGCCTCCAAAGAGGGCAACTTTAACATGCATTTTTGCCTCCCAAGAGGGTACTTTAGTGCATGTTTTTGCCTCCAAAGAGGGCAACTTTAACATGCATTTTTGCCTCCAAAGAGGGCACTTTAGTACACATTTTTGCCTCCAAAGAGGGCAACTTTAACATGCATTTTTGCCTCCCAAGAGGGCACTTTAGTGCATGTTTTTGCCACCAAAGGGGGCAACTTTGACATGCATTTTTGCCTCCCAAGAGGGTACTTTAGTGCATGTTTTTGCCTCCAAAGGGGGCAACTTTGACATGCATTTTTGCCTCTCAAGAGGGCACTTTAGTGCACGTTCTTGCCTCCGATGACAGCAACTTTAACATGTGCTTTCAAAAAAAAAAAACAGTCAAAGGATTGCTGTTTCCAGATGACACCACCTTGCATTATTAGTGAGCCAAGTTTACAGTCAGTCTTGGTCCTGAAATAAAAAGTGAGTATTTTCGTCATTTATAGTCAGGTTTAATCTCATTTTAATCTGGTTTAAGTCAAGTTTAAATCAACACATCAAGAATAAGCATTTAGTCCCATTGATATGAGGCTGAAATAACTGAACATTAATAATTCATAATAATATAGTTCTGGGCTGTGAGGTGACAACAATGACCTGAGAGTCACGATAGATTCAAGAGTCAGGAGTGTTTGGAGTTGCTCGACTTAAAGGCACACATAAATAAGAAATAAAAATGAAGATATAAATATAAAAAAAATATATTGCATTAGAGTTGAGGGGAATAATTCTGTTTTCAATTAATTTATATTATTTTTATTTATTATTTTTTCTCTTTTTTATCATGTGGAGACTGAGTCACAGGTACTGCTTGATTGTGCAAAAAGCCTGTTTCCAGACATATTTCCTCTGAATCGTTGCTCATGAAATGAACACAGTACACTATTGTATTTTAGTGACACCACAAGGTTTCTGTCGCCTGGAATAGAGCTGACCGTTGAGCTGAGGGGGAAGCATTCGTGCTCCACACCAGCCCCTGATGGCCTGCATTCACTCACGCTGACTCCATCTGCATAACTGCATCTTTCATGAGATTTGGTCAATGCCCAATCCATACTGTGTATAGACCTGTGTGTGTGTGTGTGTGTGTGATCCTGCATGTTATTTTCTGTTCTGGCACTACATATTTTGTCTTCCTGTGTCTTGTGTTGATCTTTTTACAGTGTTCTCACCTGTTTGGGACCCAGTCTTTGCAGTCCGTCACAGACTAATCATCCAGGTCGCTGACCTTCTTTAAATCCGGTCAATATTAGCAAAGAGGGATGTGTGTGACTGCACTTGGTAAGACGGCCACTGCAGTTCTTATCAGGTAAAGGGGTTTTTGATTAGTGTTAATGGCTAAACTCCATTGACTACACCTTTTGTAGATATGTGTGTATGTGCTGCTCTGCTCAAGGGCGTGCAGGCAACTCATCAAGCTGCTCCATCCGAACAGGTTTTATGTCTAAGTCTGCTAACAGATCCAGAATCTGTGCACCGTCCAGTTGCCTTTAGCTATTTTGAGTATGCTGCTGTGTCTCCCTGCAGCCACAGCGCTGCACTGCTCACATTAAGACACTTAAGAATGAGGCTTTTCTTGTTGTGCATACGCTCCAACCACCAGGGGTGTTGCTAGGTTTTAAGGACAGGAGGGCTTAGCCCCCAGGTGAAGGGGGTGAGGTTTATCATGTTTTAACAAGCAAAGAGGGTAGTTTAGAGTGTTTTTTCAATCAAGGGCCACGAGGGGGGGTGAGACTGTATTTAAGGGATTTATGAATAATGCAATGTCGTATGATTCTTTATTTAAACTCATATTGTGGCCATTTTATAGACTTTTTCTGCACTTTTTTTGTAAAAAAAAAAAAAAAAAAAAAAAAAAAAAAAAAAAGGAAATGAAACAACACCAAATTATTTAAGGGGACTTAAGAAGACTACACCTAATGACGCCACTGCCACCAGGGCAAACATTTTTTTTTAATTGATGTAATCGAAGAATAATGTGTTTTTTGGTGTAATTAATTCACACATCAATATATGTACTGTTTTGTTTTGTCATGAATGCTTTCACGCAGCATGTGACGATTATTTTTTTGTAAAAAAAAAAAAAAAAAAAAAAAAAAAAAAGTATATAAAATTCACCAAATTATTTAGGGGGGCTTAAGAATATTTTAGGGGGGCTTCAGCCCCCCCAAAATAGGCCTAATGACGCCACTGCCACAACCACCATCCACACTCATGGCCCAGAAAGGCAGGCTTTCTGCAGCACCCACTCTCAGAACAACGCTTGGCATCTGGTGCAACAGACAGCCTTGCATGTTAATGCCGAGTTAATATTATTATTATGAACCGCGAGTGACTTCGCATGTTAGTGAGCGCTCTGTCAAATTAACGTCAGTCCCATTAATGCCGCTGTCTATTTCATGTCACAAGTATACGCTCGCCTCAGACTCCCGCTTGCTCGGGCACACTGGGGCTGAATATGGAAACACACAAAGGAACACACACATACATGCATCATGAAAAGATTCACACCCCTGCATCTCAACAGTGGAAACATATTTACACAAACACACATTTTGTCTCTGCAGAAGTGCGAGACGAGGGAAGGAAAATGAATGTCCTGACTCATTTATCACATAGCCCCCAAAAGTACAGATGAATCCAGTGATGAAAATCTGTCCTGAGAAATGTCAGGAAGATATTAACTCCAATACATCAAAGTGGAGCTGCAGTCTCTGCCAGCCGGCAGCATCGGTGCACTTTTAAACCACATCTCACCACGCAGGAAAAGGACTAATTAAACACACAAGTGACTTTTCGTCCAAAGAATAACACCCGAAATGATCCGGAGCGAATTTCATTAGCGCTCAAATGCCATTCTTTAGATCTGTCTGATGTCAATGAAGTGTGAGAGTGAAGGGAGAGAAAAGACGAGGGGGGAAATTGCCTTTTCATGTAGATTTCTCTAATCGCTTCCCGAACAAAATACGGCCGAGTCGTACTAATAAGTAAGTTAAGGCTCAGTGGACAGATGGAGTGAAACAGCACAGAGGCTAAGAGCTTTCCATGCCTCCATGGGTGTCTTAATTGTCAAAGGGAGATTCTCAAATATGAGCATCTCGCCACTCGCCTGCTGGATTGTGGGAAGTCTAAATTGGACTGCGACTCGCTGGGCTTGTTTTAAGCCAGAGCTTCTCTGGTGTGTGCGAGGTGGATCAAATCCCTTATCCAATGTCTGGGAACAGGTCATGTGATTCACTCTTCTATTTGGAAAGCAGCTCCAGCGAAATATACGTTTCCAGAGCGGCCAGTAAGGACGCCGGTCGACTCATATCTAAAATCCATAACTTCTGCTTTTGTTCTGTGCTTTTTCATCACTGCACTCCCCTTTGGAAAGTATCATGTGCTCATTTATTTTTTGCATGGATTTATTTATTCATAAATATTCATTCAGAATGTCATATATGTGATTTATTTGAGAAAAAAAGGTATATTGCTTTTTCAATCTCAGCCAGCCAGGATTTATTGGCTCATTGTTATTGTTATCACAGCACCTCTATAGTAATCTTATTTTAGCATTTCTGCTCTTCACTAGTTATTACAACACTAGAAAATCCAACCACTGTGGTTCATTAGGAGGACTGTATGGACTCCATGAGAGAATGCGCTTTTAATCTAAAAAGGTCAATGCGCGCTGGCTATTTTGGAGATTCACTGCGAGCTTATAATTGGGGCCTTGTCTGAAGACAATGTGGAATTAAATGAAGACAAAGTTACAGAGTGTGTGGTTGGCCTTTGATGAGAATCAGGGAGCGAGGACCCTTCATTTGCAACCTTTAATCAGTCCAATGAGATCAGATTCGCATGTGATTTTAGAAGAGAAATAAGTAGGGGGGAGAAATGAAATGGTAATTACTATTGATTACCTATGGGCGCATAGCCCCACGGTCTCCCCTTGCATTCTTAAATCAACCCAAATTATTGGATTTACTAATTTCATGCTCAGACAGAACATGAAAATGCCTCCACGATGAACCATGTGCTCATCGGGGTCCGAGGAAATTACAGTGATGGGAGGCGTCTTTTTGTGGGCGTGAGGCTGAATTAACCACACCGGCCCAAGTTAAGAGTGATAATTATTCCAGGAGGAGTCTGTGGGGAGTAAAGGTGATTCAGGTAGCTTTTTCTTCAAATTACATTTCACATGGCTGCGCTGTCGCTAAGCGATGGCCTCCATTCGGCCATATATGCATGTAATTACCGGCAGTTAAGACAGGACAAAAAGGTCCATTTAGGCAGGAAAAAGCAGCCCAATTACATGTATACACAATTAACACACCCATGGGAAATTGAAAATTTTCTTTCAAATGATAAGATTAATTCCTAATTATGGCCACAGGCGCGTGCACATTGGCACGAGGCCTCACACACTTAATCTGCTTTAATAAAGCAGCATACAGTGGAATAGTGGACAGCAGCTGATGGAGGGAATCCATGTCATCATGCACCCGATGAACCCAGGTACCAGAGCTGTGACAGCGCTCTGCCGCCACCTGCTGCCTCTTCTGCAGAGTGTGGAAACACCAGCAGGAGTGCATTCTGGGAATCCGTTTGAATCTTATTTTAAATAAGTGGTGAGATGCTGCTGGGTTGTTTCTTCATCAACAGACTGTCTTCGAAACCTGGAAATGTTTTTTTTTTTCTTAAATAATTCAGTTACTGATGTCATCGTCACCCTTTTTTCCCATGACAATTTCTATATATGATTGAAATTATATTATGTAATAATTGTAGATCTACTGTGTTTATGGTGTCAGTGCTGAAAACAGACAATTATAAGGGAAAAAAACATCTTAGAAACCCACTAAGATGCAGCTCATGAGACAGTTTGTCCTCCTAAATAACAGCAAGAACTGAAAGAAATATTAAATTACCGCAAACGACGTCCTTCTGAGTCTCTGTGGTCGTTCTGTCTCTGCGGCTGCAGCTTTTTTTTTTTTACTTTTCAACTAGATAACACTTTCACTTCATAGACTTAGTGAAAACCCAAATAATTTGGGAATTTATTCAAATTCAACTGAACATCAAAATTGATTTTTTGGGGAAACATGAAGCACAATATATCTAAATTTATTAGATGGAAAAGTGTGGCCATAAAAAGACATTTTGAATATTTCCCTCAGTGGGTGGAAAGCAACGATTTGTCCAAATGTTTTCCTACTTTAAATAAATAAATCCAGAGATGCTAATGAATAGGGTACACTTGTCAAGTCTGGTTTTATTTCAGTGGGAAACATTAGTCTCTTACACATCTAACTTGTTGGTGCAATATGACAGCAGTGCCTACAGTTAACAACACATATCCATGTTCACGAGCAAATTAATAAACAATGTCAAAAAGATAAATATTAGTTTCAGTGTGAAGAACAGCACGCAGAACGGTATTGCATCGGTCGGGAACGTCACACTTGGTCTAGACAGAGAAACACACAGCAGATACAGAGTCTATTCTGTCCTCCAGCAGCTCTGGGATCAGAGTGACCGCAGACAGAGAAAAAGTGCAATTTTAAAACAGCAGTGACACTAAACATCCAGGGCAACAAGGACACACAGGCGCGTGGCAGGACAGCTGTGTGGAGAGTGTGTGTTCTGCTATTAGGAGCGCTGCAGAGGCTGGGTTACAGTTCATGACTTTGTCGAGACAAAACGAGAGGAGTGACATTGAGGGAAAGGAGACGTTGCTGTCGCTGTTGTTTCTGGAGCTCTTACAACACACACACTGACGCCTCGCACACCTTCAGTCTAACACACAGACTGGACTTTGCAGGCCACCGTATGGACCGCACCGCTCTTCACATGGCGACCGATGCGTCCAACTCTTTAGGCCGGTTGCGTAGGACGTGCTCCAGCTGTCCGGAGTCTGACACGTCGTAGCTCGTCTTGTACTTCGCCAGGATCTTCATCAGAGGACGCAGCTTCAGCCACCACTGCTCCTTAGGGATCCTGTGACTGCAGACAGAGAGGGGGCGTTAGCATTAGCATGTAGCACAACTGGAAAAAAAACACTGCTAAAGTAAACTTTATGCACCATTTTAAAAGTCAAATTTAAGACTTTTTAAGACCTCAACAAATATAATTTAAGACACAGCAATGTCATAACAATTTCTTTTGTAGAAAATAATAAATTTATTGTAGGGCCAGACCAATATGGAGGTTTTGAAGCCGATATCGATATTTAGCAGGGAAAAAAATAAGATAACCGATTAATCTCCGATAATTTTTCACGATTTTTTTTCACCCCTTTAACACTTGGACCAAATTTGCTTGAAATAAGCAAAAACATCTGGCAATGGACCAAGTGAAAATTGTCTCGATAAGATTTCTCAAAATAAGACATAATTTCTTAGTGTAAATTTTGTTGTAAGTGATATTGTCTGCATAGACATAATTTGACAAGAAATAAGACAAATATTCTTGGCAAGATTTTGATTTTTTGCAATGTATAAATTGAAGCGTAACACTTTTTTTTTAATACAACTTTAATTTCACAACTTTCAAGAACGAAGACGTGAACAAAATAATGTGCAAGATTGCAGTAAATCTCTCAATACTGTGTTTTCCTATTGGCATTAAACACACCATCTGAAAATTTTATATCTACAGCAAATTTATAGTAAATTTAAGACAATATAAGACCTGAATTACACTGATTTTTATTTAAGACATTTTAAGGAACAGCAGGAACCCTGGTTGAAGTATTGCGATACGTACACAAAGTCAGTCTCATCCTTGAGTTGTACAACGGGCTGGAAAACCAGAGCCCTGCGACGCATCCCCAGCAGACAGCAGGAGTCCTCGGTGTTCGCGAACACCCGACCTGCAGGGAAACACCGGAGCAGTCAGAGGGGGAAACATGGGAACGTGCTTTTGTTTAACAGACAGTGGGTGTGAGAAGTTGTAAAGAGTGATGATGACTTTTCTTCTAGCTTCTAGCTAGTAGCTCTCCTGAACAGAACAGTGGCTACAACAGCTGGGTGTGGATCTACAGGAGGACTACATGAGGTGCAACTGAAACACAAAAAGCAACTGAGGCAACATGAATCATAGACGGACAAGAAAACGTGGGGCAAAGCAGCAAAACAGGTCCATTACTTTCCAGTCTTACAGCTGTGGACTGGAAATATGTGAGCTCTGTGTGACCGGTAGCGATGCTAAGCAGTCATCGCTGAACCCCACGAGTGTCTAGACTGAGTAGTGGAAAAGACAGACAGGGACAAGGAGCTAAATGTAAAGATGGAGATGGTCATGGAGCCAGCAAAAAAAGAGATTTACCTTCATCTTATGTCATCCATGCGTATGAGAAATAGACATAAAAAAACAAAGAGGAGTTTTAACTTTAATTGTAATCTTTGTAGAAATGCACAAGTAACTTCTTTTGAGGACTAAAATGCATCAGAGTATCAGTCAGTGACTCCATGACAGATCTGGCTAACACGACGCTCAGCTACCACAAGTCCTTTCACCGACGCCAAGGTGGAACATCAAGCTTACCGTTTCTGAACGTCTCCACCAGCTTTTTGGTGACCCACTGCATCGCCTTGGCGGAGATCTTGGTCCCGAAGTTACGATCGAATGGAGACGGCGCTCCTCCCTTTCAAAAGAAATCCAAACGCAGAACGAGGATGAGGATGTTGTTACGTTGTCTTGTTATGTGCACAATAGCTTGAGCTTTCAATCTGCTTTCAGCATCTTTCTAAGACCTGATTCGAACCCAGAGCCACCAAACTTCTTCTTTTTATATTTAATTTAACTTAGTTGTGCTGTTTTGAAAAAACAAATCTACTCTATTTTTTCTTCTGTATGCCATTACGGGCTGCAGGCACAACCCAATTCCCCCTTGTCGATCATCAAAGTTTTGTTTGATCCGCTTTTATCTGCGCTAATCTCAAGACACAACAAAGCCTGTCCATGCATATTCATGATACAAACATATAAAATTGTTTATTAAATCTTCCTTAGCCTGGATGGCTTGTTAGCACAGATTTCGAGGGTATTTAGGCTGGACCTACCTGCTGCATGTGTCCCAGCACATTCTTCCTGGAGTCAAACACTCCCTTCCCTTCTTCAGAGTACAGCTGATAGATAAAGTCGGTGGTGTAGTTCTCGTTACAGTTCTCATTCCTACTCAGACACACAGTGAAAGAAGACAGCAGCTGTAAACTGGTGACATCAACACTGGATATGTTTACTATACAAACAGATCAGTACTGAGGGCTGGAAACAGCCTTCAAGTTACCTGAGGACAAGTCCTCTTTGAATGCTGGTCTTCATCTTCTCTGTCAAATGCTCCACATTGGCCTGAGGGAATACGGAGGACACGTGAGTTGACCAGCAGATGGTATTACACCGTGGACGCCCTCTTGTGGAAGAAGTGAGTATGATGAGCTACCTGCAGGTCTCTGATGTCGAACGGCTCTTCGAATATATAAGCAGCATCAGCTCCAGCAGCCAGGCCTCCTACACTGGCAAGGTAGCCGCAGTAGCCTCCCATAGTCTCAATGATGAACACTCGCCTTTTGGTCCCGCTGGCCGACTGCTTGATGCGATCACAGGTCTGACACAGGCATAAAAGCTCACAGTGTCAGTATACATCCAGGGAATATATAACATTATTATAAGGTAAGCATTGTAGGAAAAACAACAGCAAGACATTGGTTTCAAGGCCAGCATGCTCATTTTTCATTCTGCACAAAAACAACTTTAAACAATTCAGGCAGATTCAGGTTAAGATGCTTTTTCACCAGATAGACTGGAGTCCTGGACAAAGATGAGAGAGCACATCAGCTGGTGAACAACACATATCATTTACAATTCACTTTTATTTAGAGAGGAAACCAACTTTTTAAACTTTACTTTGAAAGTCCAGTGCTGATAATCAGTTTGTTGATTTGCAGGTGAAAGAGTTAAAGGGGCATTCCAGTGATTTAATTTTGTACGAGTGAAAAGCTGTGGATCCTACATTTAGCATACTTCAACTTGATAGCATATTCACTCCTAAACACTCACATCTCTGAAACCTCACACCTGCAGGGGGCAAGGTAGTATTTCTGCTCAAATAAAATGACTGAACTTGCCCCTTTAAAATATCACCTCATACCTAAGGTTAACATTAGCACTAAAGTCAGGGTAAACGTTGGGATTCAAATTAAATTAAGTTCAGGGATGTCAAGAGAAATGATACTTTGGTAGAAGGACAATACTTATTTTTTTTCCCTACAGTAGCTGGTATTGTTAGCTGTTAGCAGCCTTTGGGCAGTCCTGCTTGGCTAAATACTGGAGCTAACTGATAGCATACAGAAGGTATACCAAGTTACACTATGATGCATTCAAGCACTGCTCTGTAAAAATGAGTATTTTGTTAAAATGCTAACATGATGTGTTGAAATGTAATCATGTCAACTTGGGCTAGCTCATCAGGGATTATCAATAAATTGGTAAAAGGCGTTTGTGTTAAAGTACATGGACTTATTTTTTTTTTTTTACTAAATTTCCAGTATTGTGACATCCCTGTTTAAGGTCATGATAATAACTCTGACTGCTTCTGGAAGCTGACGGTGTGTTGAGAATAAACACTGGACCATGAACTCCACTGACATCATGTGTTATTTTCATTAGCTGCCTTACCTCCACGATGGCATTGAGGGCCGTGTCTGCCCCGATACTTAGATCAGTGCCCGGCACATTGTTACTTATGGTGGCAGGCAGCATACACATTGGGATGCAAAACTCCTCATAGGTAGCACGAGCCTCATACAGCTGCAGCAGACTCTCAAAGGCCTGAAGCGGCAGTATATGAAAACGAGTTAGAGCGGCAGAGTGACGGCCGCTGAGAGACAGGGAGAGAGGTGAACCTCCCCCAGGTTACTAGAGGGTATCCTGCCATTCCGGCTCTTTCCGTGTGATAGCGGCAATGGCTTCCCTTTGGCAGAAAGGACGGGAGGATGGACGTGAGTAGAGAGAAACGAAGGAGAAAGTGAGGAAGGGAAGATGAGGAAAATAGTAAAGGAAGCGGAAGGTAGGGGGAACACAAGATGGAAATCAGGGTCCTTAAAAGTCAAATTTTATACTTTTTAACACATTTTTAAGACCTCAACAAATATAATTTAAGACCCAAAAATGCTTAACAATTTTGTTTGGGTGGAAAACACTCAATTTATTGTAGGGTGCAATCAATATGGAGTTTTTGAGGCAGATGTTGATATCAATATTTAACAGGAAATAAATCTGATAACCCATTAATTTCTTAATTTCTGAAAATAATTTTATTTCAGCTCTTATATAAATTGAAGGCATAACACTTAACTTTTTTCTCCAACTTTAATTTCACAACTTTCAGGAACAAAGAATGAAATTTTTTTGTACAAAATAATGTGCAAAATTGCAGTAAATCTCTGTATCTTGTGTTTTCCTATTGGCGGTAAACGCACCATCTAAAAATGTAACACCTACAGCAAATTTACAGTAACTTTAAGACAATTTAAGATCTTAATTACCCAGATTTTAATCTAGGACATTTTAAGACTTTTTAAGGAACCGTGGGAACCCTGTAGAAGGAAGATGATGGAGCAGATAAACAGAGGGAAGAAGGACAGGAAAAGACAAAGATGATGTGTTTGAGGCTCTGCAGCTCAATGCAGCGACACTGCATAGGACAACCATGTCTGCTGTGGACGGTTATTATATGCAGGCAATACAAGCACCGATCGAGTCTGCATACACAGAGATGAAGATGGTGGCAAAGATTCAGGCTCGGCGATGTTATGGTCTTGTATCGGGTTACATTTCTGATCATTTGAGTTATCATGAGGGGTGGGAAAAAAATATTGATATGGCAATATATCGCAATACTTTTTCTTCTGATGTAATATTGATTTTTAATTTCTTAACATCGATCCCCCCCCCAAAAAAGTCATGATTTGGGCCAACTGTAAATTCAGAACACGTTGAAATAAAAAGTTAAAAAGTAAAAAACCCACATTAACTAACTTCGACAACCGTAATATATATATGTATATATGTGCATACGTATGTATATACACACATATGTACTGTACATACATACATACATATATGCATTTTAAATTTCTCAGTGATCTATGTAAAATATTGCAATATATCACAATAACGTATCGTGACTCAAGTATTGCGATATTGTGAAGTCCCTGCCAATACCCACCACTAGTTATCATGATATTTTAAAAATCATGAGCAATAATTGAATTTATTGCTTGTATTGTTACTGAATAATGTTATAATAAAATGTGTTGACTGCACTACAAGGTGTTAGTTTGTGCTCTGCGCTAACTACACAACATCACACCTGCATGCTGTTAACCACCCATCTTGATGTTAATGATGTGGGGGGGGCACAATCACACCGAGAGGGAGGCAGGCAGAGCAAACAGGGCGGCCAGTCACGACACTCGGGCACCTCGCAGCATGCCTCCATGTTGTCACTCGCTTACTCACCTGGTAGGGAAGGGAGGGACGCTACTCTGTTAGTTTTACCTTTATTATTGCATGATTGGCTGGCTGGCTACGTAGTTTTCCTGCTCGTGTGCATGCGTGTGTGTGTTTTTATATATCCGAGATCATCTATTCTGGTTGCCAGTCCCATCACTTACAGTAGTGATGGCGTTCAGAGCCGTGTCAGCGCCAATGCTGAGGTCTGAGCCCGGCACATTGTTGGAGACAGTGGCTGGGACCATGACCATGGGCACACAGAACTCGTCATATTTCCCGCGCGCCGTTAACAATTCCAGCAGTGACAGGAAGGCCTACAGGGCAGAGCCAAGGGCTTTTAGTGTGTGCACGGGTGGAGCTGTGGCAGCTTGGTTTGGGTTTGGAGGTGCTACTTGCCACAAGGAAGGGAAAGACAAAAAGTGGAGGGTGCCAAGGGGAGGAGCCAGGTCTATCACAACGGACAGCAGCGAAACAGACAGTTACCACCCCACGTACTCCCTCACACATCCACACATACAACTCATTAACTTTCATAAATCACAGAAAAATAAAGCTGGTGAGCGTCTAATGGGTGTGCGTGAAATGACTGGAAAGAAGCAGGTGCTCTCTATTTCCAATTAAAACCATCTCATTTGTGTTTCAGCTACAATGTTGCTTCACTTTTAAATTTCAATAGCTCAAAATGCCTCAAATTAAAGTCATGTTTTCTCTCAAATAATACATTCAAAGTATTGAAAATCAACAGTGAACCAACTTTATGCTTTTTCGGCTGATGGCAGCAGTGGCTTTGAAGCGTGATTATGCACATTTGATGACATAAAATGGGATCAGATTGATGAAAAGGGTCAACATTACAGTGTTCACTGTTATATACCGTACATATGGACATCTGATAGTATAACTAGGAGTTACTTTCTAAGTGTACAAGCATTCTCACATGTTGCTGAATATGAACTATAGCATTAGCGCTACTGAATAGTCATGAGATAAAGAGCTTATGGAAATTATCAATGACAATGTAGCCTCATTAGCACACTTAGCTAGCGGGGGATGAAAAGTTTTTAACATACCTCAAATCCTCCAACAATTAGCAGCGCGTTAATGTTGTGCTTTCGCATCTGCTCAGCAATTTCACCAATATGCTTTGCAGGAAGCGTTCTGAAGGAAGATAAAGAACATTAATATTTATTTATGAGGTCTGAACAGTTCTAGTGTATATAAAAAAACATTAAGTATAAAGCTGTGAGTGTGGTCTTTAAAGCTGAAATCTGGATCTAAATCCAGTTTACAGCATTAACAGGATCTGTGACTAGTAAAATATTCCTCCACTCCTGGGATGCCTTAATCTATCTAATTATTAATGCTGAACAGTGATGACACAGCAGGAGTTTACCTTTTGGTTCCTAACAGAGATCCACCTTGTCCCGTCCATCCTCCAACATCAGCCCATTTAATCTCCTTAATCTGAAGGGAGGACAGCACGTCTATCACTTTTTAAATACCTCCTTCCTTTAGCGTTTCATATATGATGTCGGTCCATTTAGCTTCAGTCCTGTATTGCTGGGGTCTTGCTGCAGAGATCATTATTTAACAGTGAAAACACAGAGATGTGCAGCAGAGCACTGAAGGATAGAAATCCATTACTCCTGCTCTTCTTAGGGTCAGCTGGCACAGCCTGATTTCAGCTGGGCACCATCAGGATGCTAACTAACCGCTGAGACTGGGGACATTTTGACGAAGATAAATGATCAGATCATTTGTTAAGTGCTGCTATTTCAGTGAGCTAACTACAGACTGAGGGGATTTAAGTTGTTTTCACTGGAAAAAGGTCAAAGGAGGATAAGGGAGAGGAGTGAGAAACCAGTTCTGCCAGTCACAGAGAGTGAAACTAGCACAGCGTCTTAAATTACAGCTCAGTCTCACACAGAACATCTACTGACACACAGACAGCTATTGTCTGCTACTACCTTTCATTCAAAAGTTAATACTTTCTTTACGGTTAGATGAGATCAGAATCATCCAAACTGTATTTTACAGTGTCTATATTCTGTTGCCCTCTATTGGTTTATTGGGGTACTGCATCAACTTTGGCTGAGCCGTGTGGGAAATGGGTTTACATTAATCTGGACAGATTAGTCTATGGATTATTCCTCAGTCAAGGACCTTAAAGTGATTGTGTACTGTCTTTACCAATTATCTTTGACATACTGATTCAAAATATGAAAGTGGTACACACTTTTATTTGATGAATACATTTTAATTGCAATTTAAAGCAGGGTTATTTTAACATTGGCATAACAATTTCTTTGTTAGAAAATAGTCAATTTATTGTAGGAGTTTTTGAGGTAGATGCTGATATTGATATTTAGCAGGAAAAAAAAATCTTAAATCTTTTTAAGAATTTTTTTCAGCCCTTTAACACTTGCAACAATGACATAAATTCAAGGCATAACACTTTAATTTTTTTTCTATAACTTTAATTTCACAACTTTCAACAAAGAAGTGAACTTTGAACAAAATAATGTGCAAAATTGCAGAAAATCTCTGAATACTGTTTTCCTATTGACATTTAATGCACCATCTGAAAATTTAATACCCACTGCAAATTTACAGTAAATTTAAGTACCCAGATTTTAATTTAAGATCTTTTTTTGACTTTTTAAGGAACCGCAGGAACCCTGTAGAGTAAAGTGGTGCACACATGCAGTAGCGCAGCAGCAGTTAATATTAAATACCCACCTGCCCTTTGTAGAATCCTTCAAACCCGTCACTGACAGCAAACATCTTGTGCCCCTCAGAGATCCCCACCCTGACGGCTGATCGGACGGCGGCGTTCATGCCCGCTGAAGGAGCTCCGACGTTTAACACCGCCACGTTGAAGTTGCTCTGAGAGCAAAAAAAACAAGGACTTGAATAGTTTTAGTCATCACACTAAATAAAAAGCGCATATTGCAGTTTCAGCTGGAGGACAGCTGATCGAGCTCTGCGCTGTGAATCAATAAATGGTTTGTGGTGCGCTCTCAGCTGCATGCTGGGCCTACAGTGGCCATTACTGCAGAAAGAGGGGGGAGCCAAACCCTGAGGCGAGCTCCACAGCATGGAGTCTGCCATGCTGCCGCTACACTTCACTGATCTTCAGTCTGAGCTGCCTCCTTTGGAGCTGCAGCAGCAGGCTGCCAGGGTTGAACAAGTCATCCCTTAGCAGGGAGCCAGGTGTCATGTGACACTGAGCCACCTGGGCCTCATGTGAAGCACATCACTCCGACTGTGGGCTGCACAGCAGGAGGCAAGTAAAAGCAGCTCCTTTTTAACTGGTAGCCCATATTACAAGCCGCCTTATTTTACACTGAACAGCAGGAAACAAGTAGCACCATATCTGATGGATTTTATCGTCACTCACATTACTCTACTTGACTTACACTTTACTGAGTCTTGTTTTGTCAAGGATGACTCTGAAAATAGCAGCAGCAAAGTGCATCCCGACAGCAGCAGCTGAGTCATTATTTGTGGGCGGATCGTTAGGACAGAGGGATACAAAAAAAACAAAAAAACTCTAAAACAACTGTACTCCAGACATGCTGGGGATAGGATGAGTGAAACAACAATTCCTGCTTAGTGTGAGCAAAGAGAGCTGACAACACCGAAATGTGGAGAGGTCACGAGGTGACTTACAATCGGCAGTTCGGATTCTGGTTTACGATGAGCCAGCAGTTTGTACGTCTTAAGGTTGTTTTCAAAACTCCTGCAGTAAAACAAAAGCATGAGACATTAAGCATCACACAACAGAGGTTATGATTTGAATAATCTGCATCATTATTGTTTCCACCTAACAAGCCTGCCCTACCTGCCCCGAAGCTTCACAGCTTCCTCAAACCGCTTCCCGTCCATGGCCCTCTGCACCTCTTGAGTCTGACGAAAAGAGATTAAAATGAAGAGCATTTTCACTTTTTTTTTTTGATCTCAGTATTATTTCACACACTTTGTCTAATATATCAGTAGGCATTCACACTGTGCTCTTTGAAGTGTCATGACCTCGTTATGACCTGTGATAGAAACGAAATCTGAAAATGAAAGAAAACCGTGTCGAGATTTCCCCTTGTAAAAAATCCAAACGTGGCATGTGATATACGACAATAAAGCCTCTTTATGCGTTTCTATGGCGATGGCTTGTGATTACATCACCATTCAGCAGGCAGTCATGGCCAACTCTGCCAAACGCTTCAGATAATCATTAACCAGACAAACAATACTCTCTTGTGAACATTAGTGCCTCTTCAGGCCCAATCAAAACGTAATGCTCCTCCAACCCGTCCCCATTGACTCTCTGACTCAGTCATTTCCGAGTGTCTGTGTCAGTTTCCTGCTAATGTCAGCTTCTGTAATTTAGTAAATAGATGGTTGTGTGTGTCTTACCATCTGCACACACTCCATCAGAGGCAGGCGCACTGATTGGTTACCGCACAGTGAGACCACACAGGCCGGTGTGTTAGCTGTGGTCTCCAGAAGAGCCAGAACAGCCTCCACACCCATCCGACTAGCCTGAGTGAGCAAACACACACAGAAATAACTGCTTTATCACACACTCACCTTTGTTTCTCCTTTACACAGGACGTGTTTTATACCAGAACATTCTTGGACACAAAAAAATCTAGTTGAAAATAGTTTTTTCTGCCTCATTTTCTTAGTTGGTTTGTGGTAAACAATGAGGAGGTTTGTCACTCGCTTTTTGTGATGCGGTGCTTCACGTGCCGAGCCACAAATCTGTTAATATGCTTAACTTAAAACAGGATTAAACAGGAAATGCTCTGGACAAGTGGACTATTCCTATCAAAATGAAATAGAGTGAACAAGCACAAGTGAAAAGTGTGCACGCTTAGATGCACTGCAAGAAAGGGGTCCTCAAAACAAGTGAAATTATCTGTCCATGCAGCGAGGTAATTTCTCAAATTATGATTGTCTTTTTTGCAGACCCTAAGTACACAAAATAGACTAAATATACATATAAAATGAGCATAAAATGCTGGTTTTAAGATGATCTTACTTAAAATTTGACTTTTTAAAGACCTAAAATGCGTGAAATATTCTAAATATAAGCAGAAAATAAGAGGACATGATGGCTTTAAATTGAGATTACATAAAATTTAACTTTTTAAAGACCCCAAGTAAATCAAAGTTGATATTAGGGCTGCAACTAGTGATTGTTTTCCAAAGTAATTGATTTGTCTATAAAATATCAAAAAAGAAAGAACAGTCCAAATCCCAAAAATATTTGCTTTTATATATTATAAAGAAAAACATCAAATCATCATACTTCAGAAGCTACAACCAGCAAATGTTTGGTATTTTGCTTAAAAAGAGACTAAAATTATTAAAAAATGGTGGAGCCTACCAGGATGCGGTCAAAAGCAGAAGGGGTCCCTCCTCGCTGCACGTGGCCCAGGATCGTCACTCGAGTGTCAAAACCCAAACATTTGACAACAAGCTGGGAGGATAAAATGTGCATTTTAAGTATTCACATTGCTATTCCTCTAATGGTATTTTAAATTCAACTAATACCTCATGCATATTAGTAAGATGCAGCTAAAAGTGACATCTGATAAAACATACATACTTTACATGACCAGACACATGATCACACACTGAAACACAAACACAACAGAGAAGCTGAAGAGAAGGGGAAGCAGCAAAGCACAAGCAAGCCATTCTAATTTTTCAGTCATGTTAGCGGGGAGCTTATACTGTACATCACAGGAGAATCCTAAAAAATGGGAAGTGGAGCGACAAAATGCTTGAAATGTTTGCATCATATTCAATACAGCTATGTGTGAAGCTGTTAGCAATAAATAACATGCTACAAGTGTGTGGAAGTGAGGGTGTCTGCTCAGGGTTTTACAGCAGTAGAAGTAGTAGTAATGTGACAGCCATCTTACCAAACTACAGGGTGTGTTGGATATAGAGCACTCCAGAAACACAGCAACAGGATCAAAGCCACACCAGGGCAGCAGTACAGGAGTAGAGGTCATACAGGAGGCAGTCCATGCTGCTCCGTACTTACACTTTTCACATAGTCTGTAGTAATGGGCTTGTTGCTACGATCAATCGCCCCTTCGGCTACAATTATGATATTCAGCCTTTTCATCCCTGCTCGGTTCTACAAGGAGGGGGTGGTGGAGAAACAACATGACAGAAAAACTGAGACTGTGGCTGCGATGTGGGCTTTCAGAAGCACGGGAGCCAGACGACGCTAACAGCCGGGGAGCTGAGAACATGACGCTGCAGCTTGAGTTTGCACTTTGTAATCACCAACATCCTGCCAGCCTTACTGCTCGTCACCACGGCGACATTATGCAGCGTCATCGTTATGTTATCAGGAGCAACGCTGCTCCTTTTCCACCGCTCACATCAGCATCCTGTTCGATACTCTGATGCTAATTATCACAGCGGTAATACAGATCATTAAATCCAGGGTTCTTGCACCATTTTAAAAGTCAAATTTAAGACTTTTTCAGACCTCAACAAACATAATTTAAGACCTAAAAAATGTCAAATTTCTTTGGCAGAAAAAAGTCAATATGGAAAATCTCATAACCCATTAATCTCTGAAAATAATTTTCATGACTTTTTTCAGTCCTTTAACACTGGCAACAAGGACATAAATTAAAGGCATAACATTTAACTTTAATTTCACAACTTTCAGGAGCAAAGATGTGAACTCTTTTTTTTGTACAAAACAACGTGCAAAATTGCAATCTGCAGTCTCTGTTTTCCTATTGTCTTAAATGCACCATCTGAAAATTTAATACCTACAGCAAATTTAAGGTAAATTTAAGACTGTTCCAGACCTTAATTACCTGGATTTTAATTTTTTTATGGAACTGCAGGAACCCTGAAATCTATTTGTGGCTCATTTCCATCAGTCGGGTCTCCATGCTTCTGGCTTCCCCTTTCTTTGTACTCAAGTACTCACATCCTTGACAAAACCAGAGGTTATAGGCTTCCCATGCCTGTCAATGGCTCCCTCTGCAACTATGATTATGTTCAGCCTCGTGCCCCTGGAGCGGGTCTGAATCATAGAACAATGGCATGTTTCCAAAGCAGTAAAACACTTTCCTCCATATCAGTTTTCTCTGATTAATAAAGTCAGGATTCAATCCTGCTGAATAACACTAGCATTGTCATGTTAAATAAGTCAGCTAGGGAGCATTACATAACAGCAACACTGGCTCAATACGGTTCGTTGGGTTCGCTGTGGGGAACAAATGGGGTTTTGTGTTACCGCAGACAGTTTTTGACACATCTTGTCCTCCCAGCCGTCCTCTGGGGGCATCTCAGGGATCAACACCCAGTCTGCTCCACAGGCCAGAGCGCTCACCAAGGCCAGGTAGCTGCGATAAAACACACAAACACAAAGCTGTGTATACAAACACAGGGGATAATGGTGTCTGTTTCTGCTCTGGGAATTATGTTTATTGAGTTTATCAAACATGCTCTTACCCACAGTGTCTGCCCATGACCTCTAACACGAATGTCCTCTGGTGACTGAAAGATCAGAAGAGGAAATATGACTTGGCAAAGGTGATGCTGAAAGGACTTTAAATATGGTGATAGGTTTGCAGTGCCTGATAGGTCAACAGCTTTTATTTGCCAGTTTAGGATGTGCTGCTGCTCATATCCTCACTCTATATATCACATGCTACCACATTAGCTCTAATATGTGCTATGTTTATGGAAGGAATGTCTCTTCTGCTTTTCCTTTTCGTCCACTTCACGTTACAAATTAACCCTCTGGTGGATTATTTGTTTGCTGAATTACAGGAGAAGCTTTGACAGATTCAAAAAAAGATGTAATCTAATTTTATCAGCATGTTTGATCGTTAGTTACAACTGCGTTGTTAGTTTCCTTGATTTTTTGAATGGAGCTCTGCTTCATCACCTGCCAGCACTTCCCAGCAAAGCATTTCGGACAGTTTTCACATTAATGCCCTAATTTCAGCTCTAAAATACAAATACAGTTGCTCCTCCTCACCTCTGTGCAGTTGTCATGATTGCGTCCACCACTTCAATGATTCTGTGCAGGGCTGAGTCAGTGCCGATTGTCATGTCAGTGCCACAGAAGTCGTTATCGATGGAGCCGACCATCCCCACGATGTGGAGGGCTGAATACTTCTGAACGGCGTCAGCCTCGATCAGGCCTGAGAGGATCAGGGAGGTAGGGTTGAACCTCTGTGTTTTCCACAGTGTTTCTCCAGTCATTCAGGCAGGTTGTTGTCAAAATATAACAGCAAGAGAAGCAGTGGAAAGTGCTGAGCTCAGGGAAACCCCTTGACAGTTATTTACTGGAAGAAACATCACTGACACAATACAAAGCCCTTCAGATTACAGCTTTGAGTTTTTGTTTTGGACCAAAAAGAAGGGGTTTTATATAGAGAGTAGACTGTTTTTGTCAAAGTAACAAAATAATAATAGAGAAAAAACAGAGTAGAAGTGGACCATGTTCTAATCTAAAGGGCATATGGGAGGAAGTGTGAAACACCGAAGCTACAAATGAAGCCACTGCAGAGTTTTCAGCACACTAAATCAAGAAAACAGCATGAGGGTGAAGCAAAGAGGAGTACCTTGCTCCACCAGCTCCCCCAGCAGCCCGCTCCACTCCTCCCTGAAGAGGTTAGCTCCTGTCAGACTGCCGTCTCCACCGATCACACACAGGTTGGTGATGCCCTTCTTCACCAGGTTGTGAGCTGCTTTCAGGCGTCCCTCGTGGGTGCGAAACTCTTTACAGCGGGCGCTGCCGATAACAGTCCCACCCTGATGACCATGAGTGGAAAAATCTTTGTTCTGTGTACTGTGGTATATTAAGGTGTATTAAGGTGTACAGTGTCTGCTGATGAATGCACACTGCTTGCTGGGATGTTAAGTATGACCTCTCCATCTTTTCCTCTTCAGTGCCCTGCTCTCTTAAGGCTAATATTAATTTTGACCATTAAAAGCTACCTACATAAACCATAGTATTAGGGGTGTCCTGATCCAATATTGATATTGGTCCAATATCAGCAAAAAACCAGCATCGGATTATATCTTTTGCATCTAAAATCACTGATATAATCACTCCGATAGCATCAGTTCATTCCAGACTCCACTCCAGCTCTTCTATCCAGCAGCGGAGCCCAGTGATCACAACAACAGCTGTGCTAAGGTGCTAACAAATTTAAAAAGCTAACAGTCATTAAAAACTGAAATCTGGAACATTGTCAGGGACAGCTTTAACCAGGGACTGGTCATGTAAAATGGGGGACTGTCCCCAAGTGGTCACCTTGATTTGAAGCAGTCTCCTAATTTATTTATTATTTATTCTTTTCAATTGTAGGCTATGTTTAAGTTAAACTAGTGGTTAATTTGCACTTTAAAAATATATTTTTGTTTTTATTGGATTTATTGAGGTTATTTTTCTGGGTTTTCTAAATTATTTTTTACTTATTATATTCAATTATAGAATATTCTTATGTTTAGTGTTTAAATTGATGTAACCCATTGGTTAATAATAAATGGGTCAGTTTTTCTCAACCCTACTGTTGCTGACTATTGTTCTCTGTTTGAGTAATATCACTTTTCTAACACACCATACTACAAATTAAATGATGAAAGTCTGTATGATTAGTGCTGATATGGTATCAGATCAATATCAGTATCGGCCAATACACAAGGCTGCAATATCGGTGTCGTATCAGATGTGAAAAAGTTGTAATTTATATGTTACACTGTTTGGCCTCTGACAGATATTCTCAGAGGAGAGCGGCGGAGAGTAATTGCATTAGATGTGTGGAATGCTGCCTGTGATAATCACTCACCACTTGCAGCATACTGGAGACACTTTCCCATGTTGCTTCCTTTATGTTATCTCCTCCGTCCACCATACCCTGATACCCCTGATATATATGAGAAAAAAAAGATGAAACCTCTTAGTAATAAATATAAGGGACAGTCAAACACCAAACAGCTGGGGGGTGTAGACTCAGCAATGCAGTATCTCACAGAAAAATACAAATGTGTGATTGTGACATTAATATGCATGATTTAAAGCGTGAACACGCTCATGCAGTGTTCTGCAGCAGCGTGCAGAAGAACACAGAGTGCTCTTTTACCTGAGTGGGAGGGGAGTTTCATGCGAGGCATCTGCTAAAGCCTCAAGTCAGTTATCTTATGTAACAGCATGACATAGGTCCATGACATACGCAGATGTGCAGGGATCACGCAGGATGAGCAAGCAGAGCAAGAGAGGAAGGGCTAACATCTGCTATGTGATAATAAACATCCCGTGTCCATATATGAGACCAGGATCCTACTGCAGTCTGTGCAGGCCCTGCATGAGATGCATAATTCTGACACACATTTAATGAATGCATTATGCATAAAAATGATGCTAAGATTTCTTTTAAAATGCACATGTATTAGTGTGTAGAGGTCTCACTGTTAGAACAACTATGAGCTGACAGACGTTACCAATGATTATAACAAAGTACAGGCTCACCTCATGAATGAAATAAACTTTTGCTCCCACATATAAGCCCATTCGAACCACGGCACGTACAGCAGCATTCATCCCTGGAAAAAAAACAACAACTTTGTGCAAATTGTGCAGCACTGCAGTGATGAGCAGAATAAATAAAGTTTAAAAAGGAAAAAAAACATGTTTAAACTGCAGCAAATCATCATAAAACCCCGATTTGCATAGCTGTTCCACAGATATTTATTGCTTGTCATGAAGACGTACAGCAGAAAAACATCACTTTCCTCTCTCTAAGTATTTAAATGTGAAATACAATGTGTGTTATTGAGATTAAGTGCAGTCTTATCTGTGTTTACACTGCTATCTGCAGCTTGGGCCACATTTCTTTCTCACTATAGCACACTGCCATTTTTGGTCATACTGTTTCCCAGCTCCTCCTACAGGCTCCCGGTTATTTGTGGTTAGTCCAAGTGAACTCAGTAACCAATAAGGCGCTACTCTGTGACTTGAATGTCAATGACAGGTTAGCTTTAACAGTGACGGTGGGAATAATGGATAATGTTTTGGCCACAGCGGGCAGACAGGAACTTGGCGGACAGGGGGAGGTATAAACAACAGGAGAAAGGACTGTTTCCTTTCTACAAACCTGAGAACACTGCAGATCTGGTGGCAGCCAAGCAGTGCTGTTACTAAGCAACACAAAGGTTTGAGGGCAAGGAGGCGGTGGAGAAGACAGTGACATGTATGTGGTGACTATACTGGGAAGGGAAATAGTGTTTTTTTTCCCCCCCCACATCCCTCCAGTCACAGAACTAATAAAGCACCCATAACCATTAGAGAGGGACTAACAACTGTCTGATTACATAACTCTGTTTAAATGAACAGCCTGGTTTAAACACCGAAAGGTTTAGAGACTGAGACACACTCAAAGAAAGAGTGAGAAAGACAGAGATCAGACTGAAACGTCATCCAAGAAATCTTAGAGGTTGTTTTCAAAGCTGAAGGTCATTATGTTCGACTCTTTCTCATGCAGTTGGAGCGAACACACTGGGCCAAGGCCACACGATGCCCTCTGACACTAACATTCAGTTCCTGTCATGCATGCCCTGCCTCTTTGGTTTGCTCTGGGGCCAATTGTGTTTTTTTCCCTACATTCATGTGTGCTACAGCAAATCCTGAAGCCGCCCACCAAAGACTGATTCATTCCTCCAGAGCGAAGGAGAGCTGTACTGTCTAAAACATGGCTGGAGAATTACAGATTAGCAACACCTGTGTCTTTTCTACTAGTATGTAAGCAACGCCTAATATCCAGTCCATATCGTTATCAAAATGTTTCCATTGTTTATATAACATCTGTCACATTATATAGCTGTGCATCAGCATTCGCTTATTAACATTTGTATTCTTTCATCATTTTAGACTACTAATTCGGCAGGTATATGCCTACGCATTGGGCTGAATGGACTTTTATTTTGTTAGATATTAACCGACTATTACCCAAGCTCATGTTTGGTATGCATTTTTAATTTCTCTTTTGTATTTGTTGGGTCCTGATAAGTATAAAAACGAATCATCAGCTTTTGATATGATGTTGTTTTTGAGAAAAAAATATGTAAGCAGAATTATATACAACCCAAAATGTGATGTGGACACCAGTTCTTAAGAGGTTCAAGATTCAAGAAATGACTTTGCTCACTGTGCATTTAGAAAACATAAATAAATTTAAATAAAGCAAGATGCAGCCCCTAACGCCTGAAATTGGGATTCAGGAACTGTCTGAGCTCTAGTGTAAAAATGTAAAAACATCACAATAATAATAATATAGCCTGTATGCGGAGGGAGGGAAGGGAGACATATTAAAAAATAAACAAAATTATATGTACAGCCTGTACAGTACATAATAAAATAAGTAGTAAGAGAGGGAAATACTAATACTAGAAACTGTTCTAAAAAGTGGCATATAGGAGGTTAAAAAGCCAGTTTTATGAGGGATTTAATTTATTACATAACCACAGCATCAGTTATACATTATCTTAGACTTGCTGACAGTGCTTCAGCAGGGCTTCATACTAAACTATCAGTACTTAATGCGTGTATTGCAGTGTATTACATAGTGGTGACACACGTGTGTATGACTAGTGTTTTAGGTAAATGAGGAGACAAGCCGGTTAGCACGTGACCAGGGTTTCCTTTGTGACGCAGCTCCGGTGGGACAGACTTAACAGAGACACTATATGCAGTCCATCACGTACACAGGATACAGGCATCCAGGCACAGACTCCTGACGTGACTGCTAAGTGCTAGCTAAACCACAGCAAAGTCTCACCCACTCATAAAATGTTGGAAATTTGGCAGCTTCCCCCTCCTTCTCAGTTCCTGTTTGTCTCGTAGCCTGACGTTTTTTCCCATCGAGCAGGAGAACCCTGCAATGCGGTGGCCTGAGCTTCTATGGCGGTCACTGCTCCATCCAAAGTTAATCAGACTGAAGTATTTAAATTGGAAACGTCAACTCGTCAGCCATGTTACACTGATAAACAGTGAGTGGATGGGAAAACACGACCTTGACAGATCTGTAAACAGGTGTCGTCGCGCTCAGCGACAAAACACCGAATCAATGGCAGAGGATGCTGTTAGCGAGTTAGCAGGATGTGTCATGTTAGCATGCTAGCTTCCTCAATTAGATGGTCGCAACCTGTCACTATTATGCGTTTAAATGCTTCCTACACTGTGACAGGAAATCATCACTTTGTGTGCAGCATCACACGAGTGAGGACGTGTATTTTCGCCCTCTACGGGCCTGTCTACACAAACACAGTGGTACTTATCTGTGAAGCTGTCACTTTACCTTGAGCATCCCCTCCGCTCGTCAGCACTGCGATGGCTTTCCCTGCTCCTGACAGGTTCTCGAAGAATATTTTCTTGCCGTCTGGCTGCGCCATTTTCACAGCGGATCAGTGCTTATCCCAATTCCACTTCGATAAAAACAACACAACGGTGACAGGACAGTATAAAATCGTGCTAAAAATGATGAAGGGCACACATTCGCCCCCTGCCTCTACCTCTGACTGCCCGCTATGCTCTCCTTCTCCCTGTTCCGCGTCTATTCGTCTATTTGCATAGGCTGACCGTGGAAACAGTGATTGACAGTGCTGTCAGCCAATCAGATCTCGGCTTACAACGCTTCCTTTGATTTTAAACCAATGGGAAGAGAGATGACACTATGTGGGCGGAGCAGACAGTAGGAGGCTGCCAGTTCTCAGGAATGTTAATAAATGAACCTAACAAGTGTATATCGCTAAAATAATAATAAAAATAGTCACAAATATGTTATATTAGAAATTCAGCCCTCCCGTATGTCATGAATTTTTTTTATTTATTTTTATATTACGAAGCACGTTTAAGTGTTGTCTAAATGGTGTAACTGTATCATTGGTCCGTGCTGTAATGTAATGCATAGGTGGTGACAAAATTAATAGATATATGCATTTTTGTAAATTATTGCCCGTGTTTTGAGTATCACAGCCTTCATAAATATAATCCATTGATTCGTGATAAAAGACTGTAAAAAGAACTCTGAATATATGATGACTACTATTAGTGCTGTTATAATTTCTCAATATAATTTGCATTGGGCATGTTCAGTGATTCAGCTGTGTGATGCTTATTCTTTTTTGTATTCTTGTACAGTTTGCAGTTCTGAGTGTCAGAAATATCCCATGCACTGTACCTGTATGCTAATTATTACTTTATTACAAGGGTGACAATTCCCCAGCCTCTACGTGAACTGCATCACTGAAACAACCCACTGTATCCCCTCACAGTGAGCAATGAGTGAGTGGTCTCATTATAATTAGGCCTAAAACCCTTTGGCTGTGACTTCCATTCTGCCAAAAACTGAGATATTCAGAGTCAACCTCTGGTTCTGACATGATCTTGTTTTATTATATGCTGCTACTACTTTGCATAAAATCCCTCTTGGCCAACATGAAACATGCAATGAACATGAACAGTATCAAGTTTGGTCTCCTTGTCTCCATCCGGTGGTATGAAGAACAAATTACAGGCACAAAGACAATCCGGGCGTGTTCAAGAGCTTTTACCATATATGTTTTTATTTCACCCACGATATATATATGTAATATAAGTATGTTTAAGTGGATGTGTGAGCCATGTTGGTGGGTTTAACACATATTAACCCATATTTATTGTCAGATAATCAAGAAGAAGAATCAAGACGAGCTTTATTGAACAAACATATAATTTGACTTGATGTCAAAAGCTTATCGTGCTCACATAAAATAGAAAAAAGTATAAAAAAAAAGTAAGACATGTTCAAAGCCAAATACTGTGCACAGCTGGGGTGAGAGGTAAGTGGGTGACTTTGAGTGTATGTATCATGAACTTTTAAGGAATGTTTGTGGATATTATTGTTTGATTTTATGGGAGTAATATTCAACATAGATAACTCATTATTTTTATTTATTCTTGTAACTTTACCACTTTGTTCTAGTAATTATTCTCGTAGTCTGTGAAAAAAGATTTATTTTCTCAATATGGCCGTAATTCTGCGCCAAATATGAATACAAATAAAAAATATTTATAAATATAAAATAAACAAATATAAATATTTTGCGTCGTATAATCTATGGACAGTTACATTAATAGTTAATAAAAAGTATGGATTAATTAAATGAAACTCATAGACTGTAAAAACTATAAGATGAAGCGAAACCTCGTTCTGAAATCTCGCGAGGTTTCGGATTGCGGGAGTTTTGTTCCGGTGTGTTTGTTTGTTTGTTTGTTTTGGAGGAAGCTTAAGCGTACAGTTGTTAAGTGTCATATGTAGACAGTGTGTCAGATAGATAGGAGACCCGACAGAGAAGGTTATGAACCCGGTGCTGCCTGGACCACCCTCCTCTGTGTGGAGAAACATGCTGTCAACAGTAGGACACGGACACAAAAACAACCAGACAAGACCAAGCGAAAGGTAAAAACATTTTATTTATCTGTGAGGTCCTTTGCATAATATTGACAGTAACTTCAGAAACAAGTTTACTGCCAAGTCAGTTAGCAGAAACAAGAAATTTAGCTTGGTACTCTAGTGCATGACATAAACATATACCAGTGTTCCATTTTACAAGTCAAATTTAATACTTT
This sequence comes from Synanceia verrucosa, assembly GCA_029721515.1. Taxonomy (NCBI): domain Eukaryota; kingdom Metazoa; phylum Chordata; class Actinopteri; order Perciformes; family Synanceiidae; genus Synanceia; species Synanceia verrucosa. The sequence goes on along the minus strand of CM056568.1, from coordinate 16,595,313 downwards.
TTAAGACCTTTCAAGGCCTCAACAAACGATTTAAAATAAAAGTCATAATTTCTTTGGCAGAAAATAGTCAATTTATTGTAGGGCCCGATCAATATGGAGTTTTTAATGCCGGTATTGATATTTGGCAGGGAAAAAAAAAAAAAAAAAAAAATCTGATAACCGATTAATTTCCACATATAATTTTTTTCAGCCCTTTGACACTTGCAGCAATGACATAAATTGAAGACATGACACTCTTTTTCTACAACTTGAATGTAAAAACTGATGGTGTCTTGTGTGAGTTTCTGCTTTAGCACACCAGTTAAAGTATGAGGACCAGAGATGAGAGCCGTTCAACCATTTATTTGTTCCTCTGTGACTGACTGTTGATAACAGATGATTCAAAACATACAAACAAACCATCAGGAATATAAATAATCTCTTCAATATGTATGTATCCATTATCTACCTCTTATCCTCACATAGGGTCGTGGGGGGGCTGGAGCCTATCCCAGCTGTCTTAGGTTGAAAGGCAGGGTACACCCTGGACAAGTCTCCAGTTCATCACAGGACACATAGAGACAGACAACCACTCACATTCACACCTACGGTCAGTTTAAATTAGCCAATTAGTCTAATCCCTAATTTAGTCTAAATTAGACTAGATTGGCTAATTTTTGGATGGTGGAAGGAAGCCAGAGTACCAGAGCGAGCCCATGCAGACACGGGGAGAACATGCAAACTCCACACAGAAAGGCCCCGGACTGGGACTCGAACCCAGTACCTTGTGGCTGTGAGGCGACAGTGCTAACCACTACACCACTGTGCCACCCTCAATGTGAATCAACTGAATTAAATTAGATTACAAATTTATCTTAAAAAGCAGGATCAGGGTAACTATGGAAACTTAAGCAACAACTTACTCAAATCATGCGTCATGTTCACAGTCAGGTGGAGATGAGAGGCACCACACCAGCATGCTGCAGCAACAAGGGCGGAAAGGCTGATTAGATCTGTTTCAGGCTTTCAAATCAGTTCAGGTGTGACCTGGTAGGTGGAAGCAAAGTCCCGCCTACCACAGTGAGCAGTGGAGCAGGAAGGGGAATTTTGTACATTTAATTTAACAACTTTCAGGATCAAAGAAGTGAACTTTGTGAACAAAATAACGTGCAAAGTTGCAGTAAATCTTTGAATACTTTGTTTTCCTATTGGCCTTAAATGCCAATTAAGGCCAATAGGAATTCCCATTGCAATGGGAATAGAGGAAATGCAAGCACTTCCTAATTATTTGCCCATATTAGTCATATTAGAGATACAAACAAAGGGTTAACATGTTCACTTGGATGACGTTCCCAAGATTTGTAATTCATGTGTTTGTTTGTTTGTTTTTTTTGTAAAAAAAACAGTTTAATTAAAACATAAAATCACTTTTCCTTAAACTGGCACTCTGAAAGGGACATCCAGTAGACCTGGGATATAATAATCATTTCAAACTCAGTTCATTTCAAAGTCAACCTTTGGTTTGAACACTATAATTCTGTGTGTTTTACCCTGTCTGATTAGCTTGGGACAGTCTGTCCAGCATGGATTAATTAGACAGAACACCCACTACAGTGAAATGAAACTGGCTTTATCAAAAATGCATTTGGAAGATTTAGAGGAAATTTTAAGTAATAAAACACAGTCACATGTCTGTATATAATTATGCCAACCTTAATGCACAGAGTGAAATTTCAAATATCGTTAGCCTCATAGCATTATTGTCTCAGTCATATTCAAGGTTTTCAAAAAAAAGAAGAAAAAACACACTTTTTATATCTACTGTAATAGTAAGTTCAGACCGATGTGTGAACTGGTTTTCAAAAAAAGACACAATAACAATTACATAACAAATAAAAGTTGTTGGAAGAGTTAGAGTTAGATATCATAATTTTGTCAAAATATAACAGGAAATTATGCTATGAGGCTAACAATATTATCTATATTAAGCATATCTACCTTAATCAGAATCTAGATTAAGGGTTATTCTAGGTTAATCTAGAATATCAGGATTGTTGCAAACATGCTGCCGATCAAAGTATTTCACAGTAATGAAAGGCAGTGAAAAATGTTGTTTTGTCAAATTATCTGTGAAGAAACCATTTCATAATCACCAATTTATTTGTGTCAAACATGGGAGAAATGTGCTGAAGTAAAACAGTGGTAAAGTTCTCCATTTTCCTCAAATGCAGCTTCTGTTTTTATCTCTTTACTTCACGGGGGAGAGAATTGCTTCCTTTACATTAACGGGCCTCCTTTGCCTCCGGCGCTCGCAGCAATCATATGGTTTCACTCCATGGGGGTTGCTGAGAGGATGGCTTTGCTGGAAACTTCAGAAATGGCGCTGCCAGCTGGAAGCTCGAGTGGAAGCCTCTTCACTTTGTATTTCATCTGTGCTCGTCAATTTTTGTCCGCCCTCAGCTTTTTGCTTCGCATAACATGAAAGCTGTTAAGTGAAGTCACCCGCCACAGTATGGTATGCCATCTGAGAACAGAGTCAAGATGGTGTGCTGAGGAAAGTTTGAATCCATGTGACAAATGAATGTTACTTATGTTTATACAGCAGAATAAAGTTCATTATAGCGGGTAGAATTTTTCCAATGAAGCTATCCTGTCAGAGAAATGTGACGCTACCAGGAAACGCTGGTTTTATCTCTCATGTACAGAAATGTAAAGAGCCCGTGGATAGTCTGTATACACTTTGTTTTACTTGGCTGTCATTCTTGTGAAATTTATTGGCACTGTTTTGTAATTCCTGTGAAATGGTTTCAGTGCAGTCAACAAATTCTGAATTTCTTCAGTGACACAAATAACTTAATAGCCTGGCTATCGCGACTACATGCTTTGCGAGCGTAGTCTGGCCAAGCTGCCTTGTAAACTGAGTTCTCAGAGGGCGGGCTTAACCCGCGTCTATCAAATGCCTCTGTGTGCTATTGGATGAAGCTTCAACCAATCAGACCACTCTTTCCTCTGACGTATGCGTAGCGACGGAAACTGTTTGATCCAAAGAACTAGTGCGTCATTGCCTTAAACACGCCTCATTCGAGCCGTTGGAAATGCTAGAAACGGCAGCTTGGCCAGACTTGGTCGCAAAATTTTGTGAAGCATCACAACGTATGGGCGAGTGATGTATCGTGGATGAAATTTCCTGCAATATATCGCTTATGGTAGAATCGCTGTATTGTGATATTATCGTTATCAAGGGCAAAATATTGTGATAGTATTGCATCGCTGGGCACTTGGCCTTGTGCTGTGTCACTGTGTGTTCCACTCTGTTAGCTTCACCCTAGAAACCTGCCATGGAGATGATGCTGACTGCGAAGACAATGGTTGAATGAGCTGCGCTGAAGGGGAATGAATGTGTTCATGTCTGTGGGGCTGGTGTCGGCCAGATTTAATGGTGCGTTCAGAGACGATCAGGAACAAAAGGTTGCAAATGTGACATGTGAGATGAAAAGCTGTGGCAGCTTGCAGGTAGAGCTCAGTGCACCTCTGCACATTTCACATGGAGATGCATCTTCAGTTGGAGTTATTATTACATCTACATGTATAGCCATCTTAAGTTTACAGTCTTTTACAGTCTCCGTTGTTGTTGCTAAGCTTGCTGAGGTGTTTGTCCTCTGCTTTTCTTAGTGTAAATCCTCAGGGTATCTTTAGGATGTACTCTTTGAAACTATTCCTTATTCTAACTTCACAGCACTTCTTTTATATTGTTTAATATTTCCAAGACAAGCCTGCTGGACACTATATTAATAACAGCAAATAGAAAGTTTTCATCAGCTGCAGATATTAAATTCAGTGCTGCTTGCTGTATTAGTTGGAAACATTTTTTAAAGGGAGCGCTTCCTCAGAAACATCTCAGTCTTTAGTGTGAAATGATTGCTAAATAAGTATTTTAAAAAATGCATACTGTCTAGCATGAGACAGCTAGTAATGAGTTTTGGGTTTCTAAGCGTTGCCCAATGTGAGATTTAAAACATACTTTGACACAAATTGCTAATAGTTTTTTTTCTGCACATATTCGTTTTCAAAACTGACTTTTTTTCCATTCAGAAAAGTTAATTGTTGAATTCATTGTCAGGGTGTTAAATAATCCCCGATAATGCACTTCTATCAAGTAGTTCCAGTGAAAACTTAAAGCTCTAAATTAATGCAAAAATGTGATTATGTCGTTCATAATATCAGAGTCACTATAAGGGAAATTATCAGCCTGCCATTATGCCTTATTCATACAGTATGTTTGATTTGATGATGACATGAGGAGAAGTCAGTTTATCCTGAGAACATCAACATCTCCACCAAATTTCATGGCAATCCATTCAGTACCTGTTGACCACTGTGTATTTCAGTCTGACCATAGAATTCAGGGAAGAGGAGACCCTCCATGAAATATATCAAACTGAGTCACTGCTAATCAGCTGATATTTTAATATATCACCAACTATTCAAATACTAGGGCTGGGAAAAATTAATGATATGGCAATATTGCAATACTTTTTCTTCTGATATAATATAGATTTTTAATTTCTTAAAAATAAGTCATGTTTTGGTTCAATTGTAAATCCAGAGCAACTGCCGCATGTTGAAATAAAAAAAATAAAAAAAATAAAATCCACATTCATGTGGTAACTTGATCGATATAGAATGTCACAATATATCGCAATACCACAGTATCGCAGTAATGTATCGTGACTCAGGTATCGTGATATGTATCGTGAAGTCCTTGCAGATACCCACCCCTAGCTAATGAATTATCAGGTATTAATGAAATCTATGAGGGTGCTCGTCACTGTTCCCTCCCAGCAGAGGTCACTCATCTCCTGTCCCAGTCGTCTTCTGTCCCTTAAGGTGGACCTCATCTCTGTCAAATTACATTTCCTGCTTGTATGTTGACACCTCGTCCCTTATTGCATCGCTCAGTGGCTCGCTGTATCCTCAGGGAAATCAGGTCCCAATTTGAGCAGGGTTGTGCAATATAGGCTCGCATTGATTGCTTGTTTATTGGCTGCAGGTTGTCACTCAGATTGGTCCTTTTTGTTGGGAGAAGTTTTAGCAGATGTTGTGTCCTGAAGGGAAGAGCATCAACTTTATTCATGAGGGAAACTGCTGCATCGTGGCTGAACAACATGGAGCAAGTTGATGTCCAAAAGTTTGCAAAGTGTAAGTGCTCATCAATGAAAGAATCAAAATATATATGATCAATTATTGCAGTTTATGGAAGAATGATGATGTACATGTTTTCAGCTTTATGATGTGACAGAACAAAAAAAGAAAAGCTGCTCATTATTCTTCTCTAACGTCATTGTCACTGTCAAATGGATCCAACATTAGAGCTCAGACCTGTTCTGTTGTCTTTTAATTATCATTTAAAAAAACATTATTGTGAGATTGCAATATATTGCAATATTTTACATAGATCACTCAGCAATTTAAAATGCAACTTAAAATACAATTTGTATATACTGTATGTTAAGGGTGAGTTTTGGGCTTCACAAAATAGGATACTTATCACGAAACTTGTCTCACGATACTGTACATTATTGTGGTATTGCGATATATTGTGAAATGAGAAATTTAAAATGCAATTTCAAATACAAGTTGTATACATATATGTATGCATCTGTGTGTATATATGTACACATATTGATATATACATACATATATGTATTGGGGCTATCGAAGTAACTGCGTTAATGCAAAATATTTACTTTTTTATTTTATTTTGTTATTGAACTTTTCATTTCAACATGCAGTTGTTGACTTTTTTGGGGGGAGGAAAAAATCGATAATAAGAAATTAAAAATCTCAGAAAAGCAAGACTTGTAATATATTTCCATATTGATATCACCTGGGGGCGATTTTAACTTTTTTTTTTCAAATAATTTCTGGGAAATAGGCCTGTCCCACCGAAATTCCACATGAAAACCTGTGTTTAAGACAAAACACGTCCAACAAGTTGTAAACAAATGCAAAAAAAAAAAAAAAAAAAATCGTCTTTCTTTGTACGCACTGGAGGTTTTAAAAAACAAATAACACTTTGTAAATCTTCATTTTTATCGGTGGATCATGCATGACACATTTAGCCCTACTTCCTCACTTCCTCCTCTCCTGTACTTTCACATTTATCCTGGTCAGTACCCAGTAAATCCTTTAACGACACCTAATATGTAGTAAATACGCAGCGTGGACTGAAACAATCATTGCGCTCTGTGTAAAGCACTGTGAGCGCTGCTTTATTCTGCATCTGAAGAGTGCACTTTAGTTTATTTACAGTTATTTCTATCTCCTCCATTAAAGTGGAACGCATGTAGCGCACACATCGGAAGACATTGTGAGGTAATGGCGTGTAGAAAGTGGAGAGCCGTGAACAATATCCTCCATGAACAGACTCTCATTGTGCCTGTCGTGCATGTCTGGTGACGCCCTGCATCATTTAGGCTGATACATGAGGCTCATTAAAGTATTGTACTCGGCGGCAGACTATTTTACAGCTGATTTTAAATGCAGGGAATATGCTGTTAATGTGTATTTAACCATGCTGATTATTAAAAAAAATAAGCATTTCTTCTGTTTCATTTCTTTTATCTTTAACTGGCAGATTAAATTGACAGTAATGTTGCCAGCACGCACAGAAATAGCTTGTGTGAGGGTTAATAGAGGTCACATTTGGTGTCAGGAATATGTATTTTCAGCAGCGATGAAAGGGAAAAAAAGAGGAGAAAAGTAACAAAGAGAATACAAAGAGATGGTTTATAATGTCAGGTAACAGCGTAAAGGTTGTGAACTGATTTCCTTTCTGCTCTGATTGCCACACGGGAACAAATGAGCGAGCTGCCAGTCTGCTCCACTGATTTCGGGGGGCCTCAGGTTGCTGATTAATGAAATGTGGGAGGACAAAAAGACGGCGTGAGCGACGCCGCAGCCTACCCACAATCCCTCACTGCTTTTTCTGATTGGACTAATCACCCTATTGTCCCTCAGCACTTTTAGCAGCAAGAAAAGAAGAAAACTGAGAGAAGGAATCGCACAGAAAACTGCATTTCCTATTTTTTTTTTTTTATTTTATCCCCCACCATCTCCCTGTTTTTTTTTTTTCCCGTATCAAATCTTGCACCATTACCTCCAGTTTCTCCATAACGCCTCATGTGTCATCCATCTAGCTCACTTTAATGGCAGCCTCATAATTATTTAGATGATTATGTGTTGCAAGCCATTTAGCATGCTCAATGACACATGTTTAATTTATTTGCTGCTGCTGCAGCTTCTCGTGGAGGGACGGAGGAAGGAATTGAAGATGGGTGCTGGTGGTGATGCTGATGCTGGGGTGCTGCTAGTGAAGCAAATCAGTGCCAAAATTGTTGTGATAAATTGCAGCTGTTGATATAATATGCCATGCCACATCAAAGAGCTAATGTGATACAAATAAGGTGTGCTTTGTGTAGCATTGCAAGGCAACGTTTGCTCGGGCTAATGGTGTGTGTCTTGGTTGACCAGTGAACCCACATAACACACTGCACCATTGAGCAAGCTATTAGGACATGATAATGGGCGAAGCTGCCGGATGCTGGATGCAGACTTCAAGGTTTCCACAACTCTGGCTGAAGGAAACAGGGAGACGCACAAAACCAGTTTGAACAAAATCAGTGATATATTCACAGAAAAGGGGCACCATGGATGTCCAGAGAGCTCAGATAATTTTTGTATTATTTGGAGGAAAGTGTGTGAAAATCATAAAGGCTCATTTTATGTTTACAAATCTGTATTGCTGCAACAGCATCAGGTAACCACTAGAGAGTAGTATAACCTCATTGAAAGGTAATGGATGGCACTGATTCTCCCTCATAAGTGATTTTTTTGCATCATTTATAATGTTTAGATGATAAAATCTAATGTATGTAAGCATGTATTAGAAGTCTCATAAAGAAAATTAATTATTACTGTAGGTACCTCTGATGATTTTCAAGTCTTTTTACTGGATCATATTTCAATATTTACCCAGTGAAATCTTACACATAGAATATGAATGCATTGATTTTTAAGCATGTATTAAATGTAAATGTATTTTTTTTTTCAGGAGTACGTACACATTATGTGCAGTATGAGCGTCTTCAGTGAAGCCTCTGACTCTCACTGTATGTTAACAGGAAACTCAGGTTGGACCTGTTTTATCATTTGAAATGATAATAATGGGGGATGTGCTCAAGCACAAACTCCATGCGAAATATTCTCGTTTCTCATGTCGCCACTTCACTTTGCTGTTTAATCTTTGCAGGATTATAAATGTTTCTGTACTCTCACCTTAAATTTGAGTTTTGACACGTGTACGTGTCATCAGGTTTTGTAGTTTGGTAGCCAGTGGTTGTCCTCTATATGTAAATGTGATGTGGAAACAGTCCAACAAACACTGAGAATTAACTTTTCAGTTAAGGAGACATTAGTGTCCAGCAGTGAAACGTCTGAAACAACACAACATTACATACAATATATTTTTAGAGTCTGCATGTAATTTTAATTATTTTGACAATATAGTTGAATTAAAGTTAACAGATTAAATTGGTAATTCTTCTTCTAAGCAGATTAGTTTTACATGTGCTGAACATCCCTGGAGGGGTCTTCAGGAACAGGAAGTAGGCTGGGAGGACTCTGCAGGCCGGTCAGTACAGATCTGTGCTCTCATGGCTCAGAGCAGCACAGCTTGCAGACTCGACGTCGTGCTCGCTGTGCTGCAGCTGGGTCTTGACGTGTGCTGAAGTCTGTCACTGCGCTCCCAGACCGCTCTGTCATCGCCAGCATCTGCCGCCACTTCTTGTTGGAGAAGCTTCTGGAACAATCACAGTTGTCTGCTTGACAGCACCTGGTGTTCCCACACATACATTCAACTTCTGTTCCAGAACCAAAAACAGGTTTTCACCACATTATTCAGAGCTGGGTTCATGTTTCAAAGCTCTCACTGCAATGTGAATCTCAAAAGCGTAAAGGGTTCATTTCATTCCTGAAACGCCATCCGACTCTCAAAATATTAAAAATGGCAGATATAGTCATCTAAGTATTAGGTCCACATTGACAGACTTTGAAAATAAAGTCATGATTTCTGAGAATAAAGTCGTACATTTCTGAGAATAAAGTCGTACATTTCTGAGAATAAAGTCATAATTTTACGAGATTAAAGTCTTCCTCCACAACACGTTAGAATATTATGACTTAATTCTCATACAATTACAACTTTATTTTCGTAAAAAATGACTTAAATCTCATAAATAATTACTTCAATTTCGTAAATTTACAGCTTTATTCCCGTAAATAATGATTTTAATCTCGTAAATAATAACTTTCATCTCTTAAATTTACAGTTTTTATTCCCATAATCTCGTAAATTAATGACATTAATCTCATCAATAATGACTTTAATCTTGTAAATTTACAGCTTTATTCCCATAATGACATTAATATAGTAAATTAATGACTTTCACCTCATGAGTAATGACTTTCATTTCATAAATAATGACCTTAATCTCATAAATTTACAGCTTTATTCCCATAAATAATTACTGTAATCTCATAAATAACGACTTTAATCTTATAAATTTACAGCTTTATTCCCATAATGACGTTAATCTCGTAAATTTATGACTTTAATCTCATTGTATTAACTTAATTCCCGTAAATGTCTTTAATCTTGTAAATTTACAGCTTTATTCCTGTAAATAATGACTTTAATCTCATAAATAATGACTTTAATCGTGTAAATCTACGTCTTTTTTCTCATAAATAGTGACTTTAATCTCATAAATAATGACTTAATTCTCGTAAATAATGACTTTAATCTTGTAAATCTACGTCTTTTTTCTCATAAATAGTGACTTTATTCTCAAAGTCTGTGATTTTTGTTTTTTCCTCAGTGTGGTCCTGATACTCTGTCGTAGCCATCTGCTTTGGGGTTAAACACTGACCCAGAAAACGCTGAGAGCATTCATCAATACTGCAGTGAGCCTTATGTGTTCATGGGATGGATTAAATAACATTTCTGTGTAGAAACTTCAGCTCCTTTTATCTGTGCTTGCATGGACTTTCTGCTGATGTTGCATGAGGATGAAGACACCACAGAGTCATAAACAGTGTTTCAGAGTATTTTAGCTTGCTGTTGCATTTCTCAAAATAGCACAGGAAAAAAACACTACGATAATTATAATACCGTGACATTACAGTCATGATTTCACCCTGTGTGCAAAGGGTTTGTTGTGCAGTAAACAGGAGAGGCTTCCAGCTGTATTTGATAGTGAGCACTGCATTATGTGTCATTGTTTGCACTATGTTTTTTATTTGTATTATAACTATCCTGATGTTTGGATTAGGTTCGTCTTGCGGTTTTAGATTTCGTAGCAGTGTCATGCTCTTAGAAAATGTTTTCTTCAAAAATATCTACTCAAATGTAGTAAAATATGTGAATGTTGTCCAAAAAGCACCTTTACAAATGCCAAAACATAAAAGACTGACTACAATAAAACATGTATATGTTTAATTATAGATTGTTATTATTGTACAGGACCTCCATGAAACCACCCTCCTGTTCATTTATACTGTAGAGCAAACACGTTCCCTTCCTTTTTGCCATTTCACCCAAGTTCGATTCAGCAGCTCAGAGACCCAAACTCCTAAAACAGGAAAAGAGAAGCCATATTTTCCACCTTTTTCCAAACTCTACAGCTATTTTTAACCTGCTCACATTCCCGTCGCTTTGCGCACCGTCTTTCTGTCTTTTGTTTTTCACCCAGTTTCTAAAGTGGGCTATAGCGTGGAGTCACAGCTCTTCCTCATCACTATTAATTAATGATCAAATGATGATTGAAAGTTCCCTCACCTGACTGCTTATGGAGATGTATTTAGTCTGATTGAAGTCTCTCAATCAGCAGCCACGTCTGCAATCAGCACCTGATTATAACATGGAAACATACAGTCGTGGCTCTGCCCCTTTTACCCATCCTAAAATCATCTCTCCATTTATTTCAATTAATCAGATAATGGTGTTAAGGTCAGTAAATGTGCTCCTCTCTTTGTTCACACTCTTCTGTTTTCTCTGCTAACCCAGTGTCGCTCCATCAAGTTAGACTGATAATCGCTGAAACGCTTGATGTTTTCTCAGTGATTGATTGGCTAGTTGAGGAGCGTGGAAGATGCTCTGGTTTCTGGTAAAGTGTCACCAAGATTTTTTCCCGCATATCTGACATTTCTTTATCACTGCGAACAACAAAAAGATGAATATCGGGTACAAAATCAGATTCTGGGACACCAAAATAAGCAATAAAAGGAAGACTGATGCTGGGGAAAGACGCCTAAATTCAGTCAAAAGTTGAGAGCACAAAGCGTGATAGAAAAGTCCTCAAACAAGCCGGAGAAGCGTACGTACAAAAAGGAATGTGACACCTTTTGTGAATGGCTCTTTGTACGTTTTGACAATAGAGTCAAAGAATGTGTTGTGTCTTTTACGAGCAGTCATCCAAAAGAAACCAGTTATGAGTTCAGACTTCTGCTGCTCGCTGTGTGAAAACAGCCTTAATTACATCCCATTGAATACAACGTGGTGAAATAGTTTGACAGTCTGTGACATAGAAAAGATCAATACCACTCTCATAAAATCTGCATGTTAGCTCAATGAGCCACACCCTGTGAGTAATTTTGGGGCTTCTGGGATATGTAGTCAGCCACAGAGATTGAAGCAGGAAGTGGAGACGTCAGGATCAGAGAGCAGAGAATAAAAGTAGTGTTTCTGATGAACCTAGCCTCTACTTAACTCCAGATTAAACAAGAACAAAATAAGGTGAAAACAAACATTTTTTCCATGATGAAATAGAGTGTTTTTTTTGCCCATTTTGAGTCATATTTCTGGACCCACAGAATATTTTGTACTATGTCTCTGAAAACACTGAATAGCTCAAAAGAAAGAAGAGACTCTCTATTTCATCATGAAAAAAATGTTTGTTTTTACCTTGTTCCATTCTTGTTTTATCAGAGGTAGAGTAGAGGACACTTTCACCAAAATCACCACTTTTTGTCCAGATTCTGTTGTTTTGCTCTCTAATCTCGATCGTCTCCACTTCCTGTTTTGATCTCTGTGGTGTATACCGTCTCTTTATGCTTCGACTACATCTCCCAGAATCCCCAATATTACTCACAGGCTGCAGGAGCCCGCAATCAGCGACCCGCTGCTGAAAAAACACTTTGATGGCTGTCACTACCCGATCCGTACTGGAAACACGATTTGTACTGCGCATGTGCAAAACTGGTGTCACTTCCTCTTGTCAAAATTTTTACGACAAAGTAGCTGAGTTGTAATATTGTAATATTTCAAAGTAAAAGCGGGAAAGATGTCTGCAAGGAGGGATGTGTCAATCTATCAGCAGCTTCACGGTTTTCTCCTGAACGGAGGATGGGATGTAGGAAACTGTTAAGGGCCTGTTAAAGAAAATTCACAACTCTGATCAATAACTGCCGTAAAATGATTCGGTAGGCTGTAGAGCGGATGTAGACGCGTTTTGCACATGTGCAGAACAAATTGGGTTTCCGGGACAGATCGGGTAGTGACAACGGTGGCACTCAAAGATTTAAATATACTTTCTTTAAACCATACTCTGCTTCTAGTCTTCATGATAAGCTAACACGAGCGTACCGCCAGACCTGTCACCATGTAAAGATACATGAAGTTGCTCTCTCTCTGTGTGTTATAATCTTACTTTCTCTGTACTTTGTGGACAAAGGCTATCTTTTTGATCATGCACTGCTGGTCACACCTGATAATATCCCCTCAGGTAAACACTGTTACACCTGCTGCATGTTGAGAGTCAGTAAAAATTCTCCTAATCTTGTATTTAACAGCTTTAATTAGACTCCACATTAGTTTTTTTCAGTGATACTGTGTAACCAGATCATGCTGCAGCACTTTTTAGGGTTTTTAGGGTTTTTAGGGTTTACACGCTGTGCCTGACTCAGGAAGTGTGGATATGTCATTGTAATTTTACTCCTGAAAAGGATTATAGTGAAATACTGATTACCTGACAGAGGGAAATGAGACCACGGCCAGTGTTAGTGGATTTTTTCCAAATCTGAATTGACAGGGCGGAGGTGGGTGGTTAAGTTCAATCCACTATTGCTGATGAGCAGGCTGATTTCTATTAACCTGCCGTCTGCAGATCAAACTGACTTTCCCATGCTGCTGCAGAGAGAGAGACTCTGCCACCAAACTTTTATGACACAGAAAGTCTGCTTAATGGGCTGGAAGATTCTTCCCATTTAGCCCTGTGCAGAAATAAAAGGGAGCTGGTCGGTGCTCAGGAAAAATGGCTCCTTCCAGTTAAGTCCCCCAGTGGATTGGAAATTATAAGCAGAGTGATCAATCATGGACGAGCGTGAAACGCCCCAGTATTCTAGGAGATGGACTTGTGAGAATATACAGTGACGTCAGGCTTCATCTGAGCAATTATCATAGGTGCATCACTGCCTGTCCCATTAGTTCAACCACGCCTGACGGAGCGTGTCACCGTCTTTTCACGCGCTCATTCACTCCATGAAATAGAGGCTCCAATGAGCCGCCATTGTGGTTATTTTTAACCAGCAGATATGTGTTGATCTGGAGACAAACACAATAAAACCTTCAAATGATGTCCCCTAAAAGTGACATTTGTGTTGATTCCTGCTGTGTCCGCTCAGACATGAAGCCTATCGGCACATAAACAGCCAAACAAGCCCCACACCCGGTGTTTAAAAAGAGTGGCGTCGTCTCCGGGCTTCCCTTTTGTTTGACAGCTAGATCAGGAAGCCCCGAAAGGTGAAGCAGAACAGGGGCTGATGGGAGAAATATGTCAGCCACAGCTCTGGGAGGGTTGGAGGGTAGAATACTGATGCAAAGCAATCATGACAAACAAGATGCAAATTGTCATCATAAACAATCAAACGTTTCTCACAGCTGACAGCCGGAGATGTTTGATTGATCGTGAGAGTCGGAGGGATTAGAGCGGAGTTGTTGGACTTTAAAGCAGCTAACAAGAAACTTTTTTAATCGAAGCCGATCAGAGACGTGATAACAACAAGGGTGGAGGGGAGCAAACAAATACAGGGCGATGAAGCTAAACAGGAGGGAGATAAAGACCACATGAGCATTGATTTTTTTGTTCAACTTTGTGTTCATATCTACTTCTTCCTCTAAGGCACAGGAATCTGAGCAAAAGAGGTGAGATTATATAGGGGACTGTAGAAACATGGGAGGGATGTTTGTAGCCTGGAGATTATATTTGAAAATCCAAATTTGGCTGGTGGAGGATGGATGGAGCGAGCTAACGGCGACGACTGTGGCCCAGTTTGACATGCTGTCGGTCTGTCAGGCGAACATGGCCCTGTTTAAGCCTCAGTGTCCTCTCAAGTGAACAAAACTAACATCAAGACACACTTTTAAAAGTTTTAAATGTTGTATGTGGACTTTTTTTATTAGTATTTGTATGAGTGCAAAGAAACTAATGATTTATGGAAATGTAGTCGGAGCATAAAGAGACGGTATACACCACATAGATCAAAGCAGGAAGTGGAGTTGCTCGAGATTAGAGAGCAAAACAAACAGAATCTGGACAAAAAGTGGTGATTTTGGTGAAAGTGTCCTCTACTCTACCTCTGATAAAACAAGAATGGAACAAGGTAAAAACAAACATTTTTTTCATGATGAAATAGAGAGTCTCTTCTTTCATTTGAGCAATTCAGTGTTTTCAGAGTCATAGTACAAAATATTCTGTGGGTCTAGAAATATGACTCAAACTGGGCAAAAAATGCTGGAACAAGGCACTTCGTGTTTTATAAAACAGCTGGCATTCAATGAGATAAAAAGACTTGAACTGTAAAATCTGGGTAGTTAAGGTCTTAATTTTTCTTAAATTTACCATAAATTTGCTGTAGGTATTAAATTTTCAGATGGAGCATTTAATGCCAATAGGAAAACACAAAATCCTGAGTTTTTCTGCAATTTTTTACAGTTATTTTGTTCACAAAGTTCACTTCTTTGTTCTTGGAAGTTGTGAATTTAAAGTTGTGGGAAAAAAGTTAATGTGTTATGCCTTCAATTTATATCAGTGTCGCAAGTGTCAAAGGGCTGAAAATTTTCATAAAAATATTTTCTGAGATTAATCGGTTATTTTTTTCCCCTGCTACATATCAATATCAGCATCGGCCTCAAAAACTATTGGTCAATATTGGTCTGCAATAAATTACTATTTTCTACCAAAGAAATTGTTATGAGATTTTTGGGTCTTAAATTATATTTTTGAAGTCTTAAAAAGGTCTTAAATTTGACTTTTAAAATGGTGCAAGAAGCCTGATAAAGAAGGAAATGCATGCAATGTGATAGCCTTAAATTTCCTAAAACGTGTTATTAAATCAATGATAAAAGTGCAGCTGTTAATCTGAATTCCTGCTCACTACTGTGTTGGTACTTTAATGTGAATATTTGGGGGATGATTCTCACCTTGTAAAAGTGAACCGGAATCTCACCTACGTAAAGCGCTATAAATTTTGAACATTTAACATGACTAAGTGTGGTCGTGTTTTAACACCTTGTTCGTCCAGCCTGCAACTCCCAACACGGACATAGATGATCCCATAATAACTTACTATGGTTGGAGTAATAATAGGACTCGCATCAGATGGTGAAGTGTTGCAGGTCGCCTCCACACTCGGCACCAACTCGTGATATACCAACTTCTTCTCCTCCACCCATGCATACCACTCAGGTGGATTAGTTTTCCAGTGATTCATTCTATTCATCGCTTGTCACGATTTCTGGCTCTTTGACTGAATAATGGTCAGTTAGTAAGCAGCGCTGAAGGAGCTTGGGTCAGAGTAATACCAGCTACCCTCTGATAGATCATACCCCAGAAGTAGTTTACAAGCTAATGTTTTGATGGTTTTTGATAAGACAGAGAGAGTATTAATTTTGTGAAATAGGCCCTGTGATGAAAATAGGGCCTGTGATGAAAGGTGTGGGCAGGAAAACCTTTTCTATAAATTGTGGGCATGTGGTGGAGATGAGACACAGAGCTGAGGGATGTCTGGGATGGCTATAGGATCAGCGCTGCAGCCTGCACAGCGAGCCGCTGATCATTCATGATGGCACCTTGGAGGCCATCCTGTAAGGAAGAAAAATGGAAACTATTAAAGGCTTGCTGGGCTATGTTGGCTTTGGTGTGTCAGCAATTATTAGCCAGGGACAGCAGTCTTTAGGGGCTGGGATATCGAAGAGTGGGAGACTGTGGCCGAGCAGGGAAGGACACTGTGATCCTGTCATACACAACTTCCTGCTCTGTGGCTGCAGCGGTGCAGCTGAAGGCTTTCTTTTATCAATGGCTTTGTGGAGAGGGTGAAGTAGAGTAGTAATCCACACTGATCCAAAATCAGTTTCTCTCGTCTTCCTCTGGCTCAGTCTGTGGAGATCAACAGACCCAGAGTTTCTGTGGATAATGCCAGAGTTTCTACCTCTTTTTTATTTATCTGGTCATCCATGGTGTCTTCACCGCTCTCACACTAGCAGCAAAAACTTAGCTCTTAACTGCTCTATAGCAAGAAGTCACTGGTTGACATCAGGGGCGTGTCTAAGGGGTGGCCTGGGGTGGCATGCGCCACCCCTGAAATCTGATTGGCCACCCCAGGCGCCACCATGCATCTGATCGTCAGACTGACGTGATTTGCAATTCAGCCTCCGACCTGAGGGGCAGTATTGTCTGGTTGCACTGGATTTGATATGACAGTTGTTATAGAATAGAGTAGAATAGAATAGAATGCTTTTTTTTCTTTATCCCCCATTGGGGGAAATTAACTCGTCACAGCAGCACAAATTACAGTAATGAAAAAACAATAATAATAATAATAAATTTTAATTGCAAATGAAATGTTAAAGAAAGTATTAGATGAATATAATGTATCTTTTACTATTTGTTTTGTAGGTGTGACCTGTAGAAATAAAATAAATAGCAGTGCCAATATTTCTTTGCGAATAGCCAGGGAATGTGGAAAAAAATTATTTGGTTGGCACTTCATATTATGATTTATATTTTTGCATTGTCTTTATTTTTGCACCTTTCATTAAAAAATATAAGATTAAGGCATTGTATGACACTTGTATTGTCCCATTCTGTTGTGTTATGATTGCAAGTTCTATTTATATTATTCATACTAACATTTAAGATTAATTTAGGACAATTTAATCATGCTATGTTTAATTGCACTTAGGCCACCCCTGCATAAAACGTCTAGACACACCACTGGATGACATACAGTATTTGTCTGTGATTATATTCCTACATTCATTCTTTAACAGCTCTTTTCACTTTAGACAGGGAACTCTGGGATCACAGCCCTGCTTTCACACTAAATGTGCGAGTGTTTCCGATGTGAGGCTGCGCTCTTGAACAGTTGGGAAAGCCATAGTGATGTGCACACGATTAGTTTTGTGACGTCCACAGGGCTTTTGTAATAGCGCTGACAGAAGGCAGAAGCTTGAATGAGCTGAGGGGAGTTGTGTAACTCTTCCTACTTGAAATTCAGAGAGAAAAATAAGCATAGTGATTAACATCCCATAGTAGTCTGTTTTTTTGAGTATGGTACCCAGTCCACAATGTGGGGTCAGGCATCGGCCTCCTTAAGTAATACAGAAGAATACTGAATGTGGTACAAATGTCTGATCTATGACATTAACTAATTTAGTGCCAGCCATTTTATAAAACCATATTTCTTGGTTTAGCTCACTCTAATCTTACCTGGGCAGGTGGTTTGTGGTGGTCAGATGAGGTTGAGAAAGTAAAATCCTATTCAGAAGCTGGCAGCTTTCTTTCATTTAGTGTTTTGTTTTTGGTCCAGTTTAATTGATTTTAAATCAGCGTCCAAAAACATTGAAAATTACAAAGTAAAAAGTCGCCTCGTTGGATTTGACTCCTGGGTCATCTGAAAGGGCATCATGCAACAACAAAGTTGGCAAATCAAACATTGATTTATACGAAAATGCTGCACATGATAAGTTATCAGAGTTTCACCGTCAATAACAAAAAAAACATCCATAGGGACATGCATTATAAATCACAAAGTTGAAGGTCACAGTGTCTATTAATGCAGAGGCTGCTGGTCATATTCACATATTGCATTATCAAACTACTACCTGCTAGTGAATGTGGTGTCCTTGCATTTACAGCCCCCGCCAGAAGACAGATCCTCAATGGACCAACCCTCATTACTCATTACAGTGTCTGAGGACGTGGGGGACCACCTGCGACACTTACAAACGACTTGCTAGTACAGTTTGCCTCGGGCGGATCTGTTGCTAGGCCTGACCAGATGGCCTGTGATCGACTCTCGTGTGGCGCAGTACACATGCAGCGCGTCCATTGCCCAAGGGTCCGCTTTACTTTACTTTTCATTGTAACAGGGAAGACATGCAGCATCACTCGGATGACTCGTTTTGAACATATTATTTATTCAGCAGATCAGTAAGCAAAGGCACGGGGTATCTTTTCTGAAGTCACAGTTTACTTTTTTGTCCTTAAAACAATGACAGTTTTCCCTCCCAATCCTCATGTTCTTGAGAAATTTGTTTTCTGGTTGGAAAACAAAGGTAGACAAGGAACAAGAATGGCAAAGTTTGTGGCAGTAATCCATGCTGGAGTAGGAAGGTGATGCAAGAGGTCGCTGAATGTAAACGCTGCTGTTATTCGGGTAGTGCTAATCCCTCGGGCACAGCGACTGAGCATGCATCAATCACAGCCGTGTGTGTCCAGAGGTGAGCCAACAGGCATTAACCTTGAACCAGAAGTCAAAGTCTGGCTGCTTTACCCCCCCTCCAGCCATAAGACAGACCACCATTGTGTCCATTCGCAGAAATACAAGCTGGAGCTTAGCCAGAGTTCAAGTGAAGTGAGATGTTAAACAGAGAAGCTTGTTCATCAGCATCATGGACGACTATTTAAAAGTCCATTTTTTCTCCTTTTTTTCTAAATTCGAAATTCACTATGAAGTTCAAGTACATTTTCCATAAAGGTGATTAACATAAAGTTGCCACAGACTTAAAGCTATAGTCTGCTCAGAGTCACTTTTTGTTCTACTGGGTGAACTAGTCCTTCTATCCTGAGAGCAGTCAATACATTATGTGTTCAGGAAAAGGAAGGAAAAGAATCATACACCATTAGCTAAGTTAAAAACATTTATTTGGCACAGAAGCTGAAAGGAATAGTTTGTTTTAGCTTTCACCATGTCTCAGTTTTTGCTTGATGAAAATAAGTGGACCTTTCAAGTAATGAAAGCTATGTCACAGTGTGTGTTACCATGTTTCAGAGATCATGGTAAACTCACCACATCTATAGATGATTGTTTGACCATTTTGTCCTGCAGATTACATTTTTCTACAGTGAGAACTTTTTGCCTCGTGGCTATTTTAGAAAAGAAAAGTGACTTTTATAGCTAAGATCTAATCACGCTTCCTCAGCGAGCTCCATCAGATAGGCTAACCCACCTTATCAGTGGAGGCAGGCAGAGGAATCATTTCAAGCATCTACGGCCAGAAGGGAGGAAAAGGAGTAATTCATGTCTGTAATAGCAGTGGTACAACAATTAGAGAAAAAAGTCCAAGAAAGGGGGGGAAACAGAACAGAAGTATGCCTCAGAGGCTTTGTGATGGTTGGAAAAAAGAAAGAGGAAGAAGAGGAAATGAAGAAACAATCACAGACTTTTATAAAATTTCAAGAGCAGATCAGGACGATAAGCAGCGTTTGATTCCTCGGATTGTCAAACGGCTTTTGATTTCCTGCTAAGTTATATAAATGGCAGTCACAGGGAGAACATCAAAATTCAATAACTCCCTTTGAGATGAATGTTATGAGATTTTTATATGAGTGGGAGTTCCTTTCATCTGGAAACAAAAGCAGTACAACTAGGGAAAAAATGACTTTGTTAGTGTTAGTGCATTAATATCACATCAATTAGCAGGAGCATGGACTGTTAAAATAATAACTGAAGAACTGTGTATACATGCGTTTGAGATTAAACGGTCAGACGTGGGGAATAGCCAGAATATAACATGAAAGATTTATACAGCATAATATTGCAGTCTTTTGAGTAGTAATATTGTATTGATACATAGACATCAAAGTATTTTTTTATTATATTAACTTACTATTAACCTGGAACCTTGAATTTTTGCACAGTTCTTCACTTCATATATAGTTTTAACTCTTTTAAATCTGTTTACATTTTCCTGTTTCCATCTTATCTTATCTTTTCTTATTATGTGAAACCAGAAATCCTAAGGAATCATTTGATATCCAACATGTGATATTAAGAACGTTCAATAACGCTCCAAAGCGGAAAAACTAACATTTTCAGAAAGGTTGTCTTGACCTATTAGATCCAGACAAATGGTAATAAATTGCATTTAAGGGTTAGAAAAGTAATTCTGTGAAGACCCTGTGTTACCTTCATGTTCGCATGCAGCTAATCAGTTATTTTATTCGATCTTCCTCTAAAATACTTTACGTGGCTGAGGTTGCAGAGAACATTGCGTCAGGACCCGGAGATGTCTAATAAGGCGCCTGAGAACGATTTGGCACTTTGAAATGCTAAACGCCACGGAGGTACAAATTAGCCTGGAAATGCTTGGCGCATGTAATTAAAGGCCCCAATGAATTCCAATAATCAAATAGGCCATCTTCTGAGAAAACTATTACAGGAGGATTATTGGTATAGCAGGTTTCACTAATCACTCAGTGACAGACCGGCTCGGTGCCAGCAGCCCTGTCTGTCACACACACACACACACACACACACACACTGTGTAATCACCATCATACACACCCCTCAACACGCATGCATTGCATGTAGACACACTGGTACACACACAAGCAGAGACAGTCAGTCAGTCCTATTGATGTCAACCTTTTTGCTCTCAGTTATCATCTGCACACAGGCAGGCTTCATATTGAATCAGAGGGACGGGGTTAAATAAAACTGGAAGGCTTTCACTTTCAATCTCATCCAGCCTCCAACTTACATGCCTGGACCGAGAGATTCAGGAGATATGGGGCTTTGGATGGCAACACGCAGGGACAACATATATTCTGTAACTGTAGCCAACACAACTCCGTTTTGCGCTTCATCGACGAGGCTTGAATTATAATTTTCACCATATTTTAGAATGAGGAATGTGAAAGCTGATAATGCGCTGCCCGGTCTGATCCTTGTTCTTTACAGCAGTGAAGTATTTACTATGTCAGTTTCAACCACACACGGGCTTGCACATAATTTGTTAGCTGTCAGCCCTCTGCAGGACCGAAGGACCCCGGCAAAATTAATCAGTGACATTAAAAAACAGAGCAGAAATGCGTCACGCTTTGATGCAACCCAATGTGTTTATTGATTAATAAATGGTCAAAGGATTCCATTTCCCAGATATACTGTCTCTGCCTGCCGCTGCTCTGCTTTTTGTTGCCGAAGAGGCTTTTTCCCTCAGGACAAATGTGTTTCAGCTGAGCTGATCCAATCCCTTCTCCATTGTTTTTATGTACTTCTGTTTAGCGCTCCCCGAGCTCCACTGACTACCTGTCTGTTTAGAGGCCTATAAACATAAATCAGACTTGTTAGAGACTTTTTCATAAATTCTTCACCGCGGGAAAAAAAGCTGCTTCAACAGACGGATGAAACACCACCAGGGTTTTTTTTTTTTTTTTTTTTTTTTTACTATTTTCTGAAATGAATTTCTGTCCTCGCGCCATTCAGAACATTATTGGTATCATTAAAGCCCTGATGAAAATCTGTGGTAGTAAGCCAAGAGTCATAGCGCCCAGCTTTTTGTTTTATGTCCATATCACATACAGTAAATTTAGATTATTGGATCAGATCAGGATCATAACTTGTATATATTGACATTGTGGTGAGGCTCTCGCCCCTGAAAGACACTGACATATAATTCATACAGCGAAGCCCAGAAGGCCTGTTCTCTATCCTCTATTTATCTGCTTATAGAGGCAAACGGTAAACACAGCTGTTCTGTCATGCATTGAAAATCTTTACAGGCAATGCTGAGTCCTGTTTCTTGAACTGTTAAGGCCACTGAGATGGACAGTGGCGTCCTTAGACCTATTTTAGGGGGCAAAAGCCCCCCTAAAACATCCTTAACTCTTTGAGTGCCATTGACGTATTTCAACGTCACAGTGTTTTTTCGGCAGTGGGTCGCCGATTGTGCTCTCACACAACCTGTGAGTAATTTTGGGGCTTCTGGGAGATGTAGTCAGTACATAAAGCGATGGTATACACCACAGAGATCAAAGCAGAAAGTGGAGACGATCGAGATTAGAGAGCAAAACAGAATCTGGACGAAAAGTGGTGACTTTGGTAAAAGTGTTCTCTACTCTACCTCTGATAAAACAAGAATGGAACAAGGTAAAAACAAACATTTTTTTTCATGATTAAATAGAGAGTCTCTTCTTTCACTTGAGATATTCAGTGTTTTCAGAGACATAGTACAAAATATTCTGTGCATCATGAAATATGACTCAAAATGGGCAAAAACGCTGGAACAAGTGCCAACAAATTGTAACAAATAAACAAATAAAATGGCCAAAATATGATTCTATATGTATTTATACATATTTAAGTTTGGTTTTTGATGGTTGACATCTTGGTTTTTGACGGTCGTCATCTTGGTTTTTGATGGTTGCCATCATGGTTTTTGATGATTCACATCCTGTGCATCTCCTGGAGGCTAAGCCCCCCATCCGTAAAACCTAGTGGCAACCCTGGAAATGGATTAAAAAAACTCTTTTGACATCAACCTTTTTTCTTCCCCAGAATCATTAATATTCCCATCTTGTGGGCAGCTCTGATTTTGGCCAAAATTGTATTTGTTGTCTATTTTTTTTACCTCGTGTGTCTTTTAGCTCAGGGGTTTGACCTTTGTCGTCCACCAGCAGAGAATCTAAGTCACCCCTGGCGCTCCCATTTGTCCCCTCACTGCACTTCAGTGGGAAAGATAATTGCGCCTCAAATGAAGCTCCGTTCATTGTGTCGGCTAATGTTTAAAGCGCTCTCCCTCTCTTTCTCCTGGAGCACAATGGGGAGGGTCAATGGATCCGTGCTCACCTCTTATTTACAAGATTCATGTTTATCTAATGCAAAATCAATAGCTCAGCACCAGCGAGAAGTTAGGGCTCCACTAACAATCGTTGATGGCTACTTAACAGCTCATCTGCTAGCGCTGTAGTGGGCCATAAAGGAGAGGGATCGGCTTGGACTGGCCTTCAACAGAACTAGATTCTGTTGTCCTGAGTCATTTAATAGAATAGAATAGCTTTTTTTTATTTATCCCCCATTATGTCAACATAAAGCACTAAAAATTAATAAATGTGTCCAGTTGTTGATGATCTGAAGCGGTGACAAAGACTAATGGACCTAAATTACGACTCTTCATCATGCAAAACTCTCCCCTGACATAGCGGTGTATTATCCTCCAGACCCGTGGTGACACCTCTACCTTATTTCTTGGTTCCTTGCACTTCGAATAGATCAGCACTTAGAAATCTGCCTCAGTGGCTCTGCTCGAGGGCGTGTATCATTTGGCCCCAAAATTCACTTTTCCCCACCAGTAAGCACTATCTGCCTCGCACCCCCGTGAACCCCAACGAAGACCTTGCCATCTGTCAGTGTCGTTCGCTGCAAAGTGGCTGCAATTAATTGAAAAACGATGGCGGGGCCAAGTGGGAGGGTCAAAGCAATATGCATCGCGGCCTTGCCGGGTCACCTCCTCATTTCCTCATTGTCGAAACGCCTCCTCCTGGTGTTAGCAGCAGAGACGTCGGAGCACATTGAGCATGTTTGGTTTAGCGCCCTCCCTTCTTTTCGGCAGGCGGACAGATCCAGGAGACCTATCTGTCTCTGTCCATGTTGCTGTAGCGGCGTGCTAATCAGTGCTGAGGAGGATAGCATCGATATGATCCCGGAGGACAGGAGGCTTTTTCTTCAACAAAACTCTGCGTGAGTTATGAGCGTCCAGAAGAAGAGAGCGGTGGACATTCACTGTTAGCACCCAGCATGACATGCTAGCTCCATGCTGCAGCATCCCAGCAGTTATTTTATATACACCTCAATCTCCAAGGTTTTTTCTTGTCGATGCCTGCACACATGCTTTCAGGGCTGAGCGAGTAGCTCCTCGCCCTCAGTAACCAGGTGAAGTGACCCTGTCTATGTGCAGACTTATAGCTTGACACGTCCGTTTACAGCCATCCAGTCCATTTTGCTTACACTTTTGCAAGCCGACGCATCAAAGCGACGGAGCGTCTCCATCACTGCTGAGCCAGGCTTGGTCGGCTTTATGTCACCTGCCAAGACTTCAGCATCCGTCTTTCACTGATAGATAGCTGGAGCTGCTGCACCAAGGTGAAGGGGGATTTTACAACTTAAAATTCAACAATTACACACAGTTTGTAGCAACTTTAAAGCTCCTCTGCTCAGCATTTTAGTTTGGATCAAATGACAGTGTTTAATGGGAGTTTCTCCTGATGACAGATGACACATGACTGTTGCTCTTTTTAGTGGTATATGTTGCTTTTTTTGTTTTTTTTAGCTTTTTTAGCTAAGTGTTTTGACTTTATGGCCTACAGCAAGGGTGTCAAATATACGACCCGAGGGCCACGATCATGGGTCCAATCCGGCCCCCTGGATGACTATTTCTTTACTTCCAATTCTTCAGTAAAATTATTTACAAGTAATGTTACACAACACAGTCAATGTAAGGATTTTCCAAGAAAAAAAATTGCATTTTTAAGTGAAATAAACAGGAATCCAGTGTGCCTGCTTGTACTTCTTCACACTAAAAGATAGCAAAATATTTGGAGGTCTTATATATTATTATTATTATTATTATTATTATTATTATATTATATTATATTTTAACTGGTCCGGCCCAATTGAGATCCAACTGGGCTGAATGTGATCCATGAACTTCAATGAGTCTGACACGCCTGGCCTACAGCCTTATTGCTCAGATTCAAACTCACTGCTCCTCTTAGATACTGTGTCGAGTAGCAGCTGTTTTCAATGCAAAAAGCTTTGATAATCCAAAATAGCTGGTGCACATAGCATAGCATTTAGCACAACTGTTAACTTTTCCAAAAGCTTTTAACACTTTCTCTCCCTGCAAACACTGGACCAACAATTATAATTCATTCATTGAGTGTCAGCTCTTTTTTAAAACCGAAAGTACCTTGTTCCAGCATTTTTGCCCATTTTGAGTCATATTTAAAGTCCCACAGAATATTTTGTACTATGTCTCTGAAAACACTGAATAGCTCAAATGAAAGAAGAGACTCTCTATTTCATGATAAAAAAAATGTTTGTTTTTACCTTGTTCCATTCTTGTTTTATCAGAGGTAGAGTAGAGGACACTTTCACCAAAATCACCACTTTTTGTCCAGATTCTGTTTTGTTCTCTAATCTTGATCGTCTCCACTTCCTGTTTTGATCTCTGTGGTGTATGCCATCTCTTTATGTCCTGACTACAAATCCCAGAAGCCCCAAAATTATAATACCATCATATTCAAAGACGTGGCTTAGGGCTGTGACGGTATGTATTTTTTTTTATTATTACGATGATAAAGCACCAAATCAATGCGGTGTAGCGGTTTACCACAGTATCCCTCGATAGCTGCAAACCCGCTACTTAAACTAACCCACTATATGTGTGTGTGTGTGTGTGTGTGTGTGTGTGTGTGTGTTTAAATATATTGCGGTGATGATGGTAATGAGCTCAACACCATGACCGTGGTGAGTTGTTATCCCATCCCTCGCGACAGCGAAAAAGCTGAATTTCACTACATCCTCTTCTTGTACACAGTCCATGTCTGGCAAGAGGTTTTTAAAATACACTGCACATGTTTTCATATTAAATATCTGGCCACCAGATATTCAAGTAATGTATATATTACGACACTGATCTCGTTCCTGAAAAATGAAAAGAGGCAGAACAAAAATTGTGCAGAAATCTTCCACCGATCAACCCCAGATTTTCATCATATCCTCCAAATCAATTCAGCGTGTCACCGTGTCCGAAAATGAGGTCGACGTTCTGGGGCGATCACAGCAGGTAGATTAGCAAATCAATAAGTACTATTGAGGAAATTAAGAGTAAATCATATCCATGAAAAACAATAACAGAGCCTCAGCGTCAGTGCTGAAAAAATACATTTATGCACTCCAGGAAACAATGAAAAACATGACAGAAAAATGATTTTGTTCTTACTAATGTTGTCCTAGAAATGTCTTCCTGGGTCATACACACACACTACAGACTCCAGGAGTTACATAATCAACAGATCAAAAATGAAACTCATTGATAAGAAAGTTTAGTTTAACCCAGCCTGCAATTCTTCGATATGAATTAAAAATATAACAGCTGCTCTCTCGTGTCCTGTTTTTAAAAATATCCCAGTGTGCTGCATTTACTGACATCTTTAACTTCCTTCATTGCCCATCATGAAAGGGGTTTTTAATGTATTTCTGTTGCTATGTAATTAACATTAAAATGATTCATCTGATACCCGTCAGACTGCCGACAACCAGTGGTTATGTCAGGCTCTGCTCTAAAAAAGATGGCAGAGGGGCTCAATTACCTCCGGCTGAACAAAACCACTGTCTGCGGTGCTCCATGCGTGGCCTAATACTGCATGATTTGATTATTCTGCACAAGCAAACACATGCAAATTACATTTCAGTTTGAAGTTGTTCATTTCTAAGCGCGTTGATTAAGTGTAAGAATGTGTCAGAGTTATCCTGCCAGGTATTAATGTGGATTTTAAATCAAAAACATGGAAGTTCAAAATCATTTTTTTTTATCCACAGGGAAGAAAGAAACACTCCGTACATCCAGCCCAACCTGTTCTCTTTGTAATTTTCCCCTGAAATAAAACTAAAGAAAGGCAGCCGGGGTTAACCTTGGAGTCCGTTTTACAGAGTGAAGGGAGATAAAACATGGGCCGACCCGGTTGTTCACTCTGCCATCCAAGCCTTTGTTTTTCTCACAGTGTGGATGGCCATCTGTCAACCTTACCTAGAGAGAGGCAATGATTTTTGTCCGCCTGAGTGAACACCCAGGAAAGTAATATTTCACATGTTAGCAGTGAAAAAAGACCCGTCTCAGGGGATTTTGCTTACTGGAGTGATGTCAGGAGTGATAGGAGTGCCTTCGTGATGGAGCTGGTTAACCAGGAGCACCAGCCTTGCCTGAAGAACCAAACTTTCTTCAAGGGGATTACCACTTAAATTAAGAATAAAAGACGTAAAGCTCAACTCGTGATGTTTATGGAGCAGTTCCACACATGATATCGGTATCGTTTCTGATACTGAAGAAAATTCAAGATCAAGTTTCCATGACATTGGTCCCAACCCACAGGGGCAGATCTATACAGTGTAATTCTATGCTAAGTGCTGTGAGTGACGTCAGGTAAAGTTCGCAAGTGATAAAGCCACTAATCGCTGTATTAGAAATATTATTCAGTGTTTCCAAACCATCAGCCTTCTACTGGAATAAGTAATATAATGATGTAGATTAGAAAAACACAAATTTATTATTACAAATAAGGTAAAAGAGGTTAATTTTAAAATACTTCATAGATGCTATCCAGTCAAGACCAAGCTTAGAAAATAAAATATAAATTAACTATTCACAAACTATTTTAATACTACTAATAATAGGTTTTTAAATTCCAAAATTGATTCGCCATTGAAATTAAATATTCAACACGTACTGTGGTTTGTCAGAAAATGGGAAAAATGTATATAATCAACCTTATCATAATTATAGACAAATTTCATATTCAGTGTTCCAAGTTTGCCAAATATTATAGTCTTTAAAGTCATATTGATGTCATATTTACAAAATACGAAAAAAAAAAGCTTAAACCTGAAACACCAAAGCGTGCAAAACAAAAAGTTTGTGTGAAAAATATAACATTATATAAATATAATATTGTCTGAACTCATCCCCGAACCCTTCTATTTTGCTTTTGGTTATTTGTTATATTTTTGTTTATTTCTGTAAGTTTTGTATCAACATTTTATCCTGAACATTTGTGTACATTGTACAGGGCTGTCAATAGGAAAAGCACAGTATTCAAAGATTTTCTGCAATCAACTTTGAACGCTACTTTATTCACAAAGTTCATTTCTTTGTTCTTGAAAGTTCTGAAATTGAAGTTGTGGGGAAAAAAAGTTAAGTGTTATGCCTTCAATTTATATCATCATTGAAAGTGTTAAAGGGCTGAAAAAAAATGATAAAAAAAAATATTATTGTCGATTAATAGGTTTTCAGATTTTTTTCCTGCTAAATTTTGATATCGGCATCAACCTCATAAACTCTATATTAGTCGGGCCCTACAATAACTTAACTGTTTTCTGCCAAAGAAATGGTGATGATTTTGGGGTCTTAAATCATTAAATTTGACTTTCAAAATGGTGCAAGAACCCTGTCTTAGATTTAGACCATGGAGAGGTTCTTAAAGGCGCAGGTGCTAAAAACAGGATGTTTCTAACCAAGGGTGAATACAGGTATATTCAGACAGATAGCATTTGAAAAGTTATGTGTTTTTGGTACAATAAAGCATGTAAACATGTTCTAGTAGAATCCAAAAATACACATATGAATCTGTAAAATAGTGTGATCTGTCACTTTTAACCAAACTATCCTCATATTTTGCAAGTTTGTACATTTTTAACCAGAGATCAACAAGTATTTATCATTTAAGGCATCAATACAGTGTGTTTGAATGTGGATTTTTAACAGTGCTATCCAGTCTTCTTATTGAAGTTTAAAGGTTTTCGGTGTATTGTTATGTAGCTGAAATGTGACTTTTTACAATAAAAGTGAAAACTCCTCAAAGTGACCGGTAACACCGACCAAAACAACGTGTCATTTTGTCTCAGCCATTAGCTTTCAAGCGTGGGCTGTCATTTGTCAGATCTCAACTTCTTTTCAAGGTCGCAGTCTACAGCGGGGCTATAATTCAACTATCGTCTAATTAAGGAGGCCAATGATCATTTGAAAGGAGTAATGAAGTATATAAAATGCCGACGTCAGACCTTATTAGTGCCAAGCAGGACACTTTTAGAAGTGATGAGCCATTAGCCAAAAGGATACAACTAAATGAACAACAGATTAGCGTCTCAAAGGAGACATAATGTGCAAATTGGTCAATACTTATTATAATATCTCTGAAAAATAAATATCGCCACCCGTTCAGTCATGCAACGAGCCAATCGCTGCAATCGGAAACATTTTTGTGTGGCATTAATCAGTTTGGTAATGAATCTCACTAATGTGCTACAATTAGGACACATTTTGTAAATATATGTTAATGAAGCTAATTTTTAATAGATCAATATTTTAGCACTGAAATAGAAAAAGTGTTCGTGCAGAAGGAAGCTGACGGAAACTTCCAGCAGCTGAAGCTTGTCAAATTGTCTCCATTTAGCAGCCGTTTATTCCACAGGCATGTAATTGCGTCGCCGTCATACATTCCCTCTGCCCTGTATGAAACTTTGGATTCTGGGTTTTTATCTAATTTATGCATCTTGTGAAAGTACAAGTCTGAATTTATTGGCGCTGGGCTAATGGCATTCATTAACCTTCGCAACAGTAAAATGTTTGATTGGAATATGGCATTTCCTCCCTCAAAGGGATGTTTCATCCCCTTTGCAATTCGAATACTTCAAATAAGTCATTAAATGCTATTTTACTTCAAACGTCCAGTTTATGTATGGTAATAACTATACCTCATGACACTTCACACGTCACACACACACACACACACACAGGCAGAGAGACAGGGTGAAATGTATTTAAAGGGGGCACAAAAGCAGGAAGTTGCTTCATGATGACGGACAGTTTACATCCTACACTCTCTGGGCTTTGTTTAAATATTAGCCCTTGATTAGAAACAATGCATCTGGAGCCATAATTGTGTCTTATCATTAGGGCTGATCTCTGACTAATTATAGCTTATAATTAATGAGCTGTGATTACGAGACTAATTATGAATTCCAAGTTAAAGTTGGCGTGATGTTCAAACATTAAGGAAATAAATTAAAGAAGTTGACTTTGCGTCACTTTAAAAGTCGCCAACACATCTGTTTCCTGTCTGTTGCTGATTGATCGAACTCCATGGTGACTAAACCTGAAAGGAGCTGATGGAAGTTTATTTCTTTAAATGTGATGTGCTTTGTATCCAGGTTTTTTTTTTTTTTATCGTCACCTTGGCACCAATTTTCTAGATCCACAAAAAAAATTATCCATTAAAATCTAAGATTTATTGTAAAACAAACAATTAATTAAAATATTTGGAAGAAAATTGATTAGCAAGGGATGCAGCAATAATTGTCTTTGAAAATGATCAGATACTGTAAATCTTCAATGCATATATATCTATATATATACACATACATATATATAAGGTTCATACTTGTAATCTATATATGTATATATATATACACACACACACACACACACACATAGACAGATAGATAGATAGATAGATAGATAGATGAATGAACTTGATATGTTTAAAGCACTGGCTCCACAGTGGTTTGTTCTGAAATTGTGCTGAAGCTCTTCTTCTCCTCAGAACAGTCACGCTGCTCTATTAGACTCCTGATCGGTGTGATGAGGAAGTGTTTCCTTCAAGGGCGTTTTGGTCACGCAGAGATCCAAACCAGCATCCCAAGCGGCTGATTGCCTCCAAAGCTATCCAAAAATGTCCGCCTCTGTGTAATGATTTTTCCAGACAGCTGACCGGCCCGGTTCGCTCACGTCATTCCACAGATTTCACCTGATAATACGCTTAGACACAGTGGCTGATCACATTCACCTGACCTTGCTGCACCAGCTAACTCAGGAGAAGAGATGAAGCCAACGTTTCCGCTTATCCGACCCATTTGCTGGAAGAGGAAAGAGTGCGACTCTCACTCCCGGCGTGGCTCCCGTTGACTTTGAACCTTTTGTTTTACCACAGGGTCCCTGGATAGCATCTGAGGAGCTGCTGCAGTCGTGCACACAGACTCTCCAAATACAATTAGCCGTTATGAATTGAAGGAACGTGTGAAATCTCTGAAGGGTGTGACAGAGTCATCTGCCTGTTTTGGCACAATGTTGTCACTTTCTTGTTGTTTCGTTGCACTAATTGCATTTGTCATTGAAATCAGGCAGTCGCAGCACCTAATGAGATGCTGATGAGGGATTCTGAAATTCACTCATTACTGATTTGGTGTTATTTTAGCAGAAAAAAAATGAGGATAATTTTCTCTAATGCCACTTGTTAAGGTAATTACTCTATAATTGCCTTATCAAGGTGTCATAGAAGAGTCAAGGCAAAAAATATCACTAGCCTTCGGGGGCTCTTTGTTACTCTCCATTTATCTTTTATGCTGTTAAATGTAGTCCCATGGCACTGGCACCACTTTCACAGAGTGAGAGTTTCTGTAACGTCTGTGAATACCACAGAAACAAGCTCCATGCATAGAAAATAAGACAACAAGGATCACATTTCAACATCAGATATGTGAAACTGAATCCACGGGACACATTTCCAATCGAAACCCTGCATGCTTTAATTAATTTTGTTAATTAAAACTGTTGCAATCATTCAAAAAGTCAAGTTACAAAGAAAATCTGAAATCACCTGGGTATGATATTGATGTGCTGTGCTTCCTGTGGAGCTTGCTGTTGGTTTATCTTGTACCATGTCATTTTTCAGTGATTGAAAACAAATAGTGAGTTTTTAGGAATCTACTCCCGGCATCTTAAAGACGTGCAGGTCTTCATTTGAATGAGGCGGACTACTTTGAATCCAGTTGAATACTGCCTCATCAGCAATCACTTCAAAACAGGAAACTTTCTTCTACAAAAACCAGAACTGTGTTTTAAAGGTGGCCGTGACATTGCTAAAAAAAAGACCTACGACCTACACTGTGTTGATTACAGAGGAAAGCTCAAACAATAACCTGCTGATTGTGGCTGTAACTGCTCACTATAGTATGCTATAGCATTCCTTCGAGAGTTCATGCACTGCTGTGTGGTTTTTCAGTTGTTTCCATGACTGATGATAACTTTGGTGTGTGCACAATAAGAATGTACAATCACTCACCCCATAATTTACAGTATGTACAGTTTGTTTTTAAATGACTGAGCTTTTATTCAGTGTATTTTTTAGTCCAGGAAGAATGGATGTATACATTTCATACCCGTGCTTTTGAAACAGATCTTTTTCCACAATGCCAGACTATTTTTTGGCCTACGATGGAGTATTAGGGCCACATTGAGATTTTTTTTTTTTTTTTACAAAGTCATCATTTACTAGAATAATGTAATTATTTACAAGAATAAATGTAGTATTTACAAGAATGAAGTCAAAAATTTATAAGAATAAAGTTGTAAATTTACAAGAATAAAGTTGTACATTTTGTCTCTTTAGATCAAACTGTATTTGACTTATTGATCCAGGAAGTTGGAATCTACCACTATCTTTCTCACTTTAACAAAGTTTTTAACAACTCCTCCCCTAGAACAACACATTAGAATATTATGACTTTATTCTCATAAAAATACAACTTTATTCTCATAAATTTATAACTTTATTCTTGTAAATAATGACTTTAATTTTGTAAATTTGTAACTTAATGCTCATAACTTTTTTCTCATTCAATTCTCATTGACTTTATCTGTGAAAAAAACTTTTTTTCCTCAATCTGGCTCTAATACTCCATCGTATTTGGCCTGATGTACTTCCTTCCTTGAGTTTTGTTGTGCTAGTGGAGACTCAAGATCAACCTTTATCCTACCAGCTGTGTTTCCTGCAGAACCCAGAGGGTCCTACTCTTTGTCATAGCTAAGTTTAGGTATCAAAAACAGACAATGTGGCACAGATATGTGTCTGGCAGCAGAAGCGCAGAGTGGCGTTACAATCCCATAAAACATTTTTAAAATATTTGTAATATTGGTGATCAGGACCGCTCGGTACAGCTGCCATCATGGATGTTGCCCTCAGACCTGTCTAGCCTACTTTCACCAGATCTATGCCCATCTGTCATACAGCGTGACAGTGGATAATGACCACTTTTCTGTTTTTATGCTGCAATATTGGAGTTTTTTCCTTGCATTTAAAGGACGAAACAAGGGGTGTATCTGACTTGCATTGCCCAATCCATGCTAACGTCTAATTCTCTCAACGATAAATAACCCCAAAAGCTTCCTAATGGAGTAATTTACTCACACCCTGCCAAAGCCATTGACAGGTTTCTCTCCTATGGCAAATGTCTGGCATTTAGCAAATCAATGACGTGAGTTATGAAGA
This sequence comes from Synanceia verrucosa, assembly GCA_029721515.1. Classification (NCBI taxonomy): domain Eukaryota; kingdom Metazoa; phylum Chordata; class Actinopteri; order Perciformes; family Synanceiidae; genus Synanceia; species Synanceia verrucosa. The sequence goes on along the minus strand of CM056568.1, from coordinate 16,561,894 downwards.
AGAGCCGGGGCCTTCGCTGCCGCTCCATTCTTCTCAATAACAAAAGAGGAAGTGCATTAAAAACTAGCATTGATGGGTTGTTGGGAGTTGCAGTCAATGAGCTCTCAGAGTTTAAAATTAAAAGGCTCTTAGGGTGAAAATTGTTTTCTCTGGCCATCCGTCATGTCGTGAAGGGTCTTTTTCATGGTGATTAATGAGAAGCTAAAAGGGTAAAAGGAGGATGGGTGGAGGGGGGGGGATAGAAATCCAGTTGTTAGAAAATCCCGGTGTACTTATCCTGCCCAGTTGCGAGTTAATGACACCAGCTTTTGCCTTGACTAAGTGTTATTGCTGCAGTCCATAATTTCATCCCGAAAATGGGCAAAGGGAGTGGATCCTCCTTATAGTAATTGAGTATTGATTTGAAAATAAACAGCAGCGAGACTCCCACCCAACTGACAGACCCATCTTTCGGATGGAATCGACAATAAATGGGCCCCCGGTTGGATGAAAGTTATGGATCAGGATGATACAGTCAAGCGTGCCTCTCCCCCTGCGATCTCTCCTCCAATATATATTGGATTTTAGATAACCCATTTACAAGCCATGTCATCTCAAAGCCATAGTTTTGAGCAGGCGGATGATAAGTTAAGGACGAGTCTTTGCTACTTACACTTCTACGGTGTGTTTATTTCATGCATCGCACAGGAAACAGTATCTGCTGCAAAACTGCACCGAAACCTGCAGCCTGACTGAAATGAAATGAGATCCCAAGGCAAGAGTTAAGCAAATGTTTGATGTCAAACATAATGCACGCTCTCATAAATGCAAAGTACATCTGTCTAGCCGTGGGCAAATACCTTTATCTGTGAGGGGGAGAGAGTGGTAATGGTTCAACAGCTCAGTGAATCGACATATTACGAGGAGTCTAACACTTATGTCAGGGCGGCCGTTAACCTCTGCGTAATCACTGTTGAACTACGCTCACGCGCCCAGCACTTCCCCTTCAGCTGTGGGCTAACGACATACAAATGTGCTATTCGTTTTCATTAGCCGTCACTTCACTTTTGATTCAGGGGAAACAGTGGAGCAGGGTGGAGGTGGGAGGAGTGACCTCTAGGTTCCTATCAGATTCCCAGAGAGATGCAGTTAATTTCACGAGGTGACGTCAAAAAACGTGGTCACCACGGTGCTATTGTGTTGCCATTCTCTCCTTCCTAATGACTCCTGCTTATCATTCACATGCTAATACTTCATTTGTTATCGGTGTGACCCGCGTCTGGAGCGTTACAAACCATTATCTATATTTATCTTGTCAATTATTGATTGCCTTTTCCCTCCCGCACGTCATTATTAATTTGATGTGCTGTGTCAAACTCACTGTTAATCATATTTAAACAGATATGGGGGAGATAAAAAAATCAATTTTCCATTATCCTTGAGTTTCTTTTTTTTTTTTACAGACTGCGGAGAGGACTTCAGAGATCAGCCATGCATGCCTGAGCAGATCCAGAGTAAATAATCATCTAATTTGAGTTTAATGGGAAAGCAGTAAAAAGATGGAAGTGGGGTCTTCTCGAGGGAAGACAATATAATATAATGGTGTTTTCAGATGTTGCTGATAGTGTATTTACGAGTGTTTCTTCTGTATCATGTTACAGACAGAGATGTACCTTTTATCGCCGGCATCAACACTTTTCATAACGGGATTTATTTTGCAGCACTATCACAACACAAAAAGGAGAGAAACCAAAGAAAGAAACCAAACAAGTTTAGTTTAGCTCCTTTTCTCTTGTAGCAGAAGCAGGACAGAAAGACAAGAAGCCTAAAGAGCTATTACCCAGTGGAAGGTAATGGTGCGAGGCGCTGGAGGATACAAATAGCTGAGGAAGGGCACTTCACCCAGATAATGGGGTTGAAGGATTCTGGCATGGCGAGATTCATGTACAGACAAGGCTTCTTTGATGCAGTGACATTGGAGAGCCCATAAAAGCCATAGTATAAAATACAGAGGCGTTACTCCGAGCTAATAGGATCCCAGCTTTTTGGAGGCAGATTTAGCATAGCCTGACATGGGAGACACGGAAACACTAATTGGATACACCTACCTGGGTTCAATAAATGAACACGAGGGGATCCATCAGAGGGAATAGAGTTCAGGGTGGTGGTGGTGGAGGGGGGTGGGGTTAGTAGCACTGAGCTTGGTGCACACATCAGCAGCAAAAAGGTTTCAACTCTAAAGAAGGAACTGAAACAGGAGCTGAAACAATATTGATGCAACATTTGAAAAAAATGGACGCCCACTCAGCACATAAATCTTTAAAGTGAAGTGTGTTGCACGGCAGTAGCACAATGTACAAGTGCATCATCAAGCGTGTGGTAATATGTGTTCTGGCTACTTCTGGCAAAAATACGTCAAAGTGGTTTTTCGTCAGCGGGTCGCCGATCGCGGTCTCCCACAGCCTGTGAGTAATTTTGGGGCTTCTGGGAGATGTAGGCAGAGATGTAGTCATTTTTCTGATTTCCGAGTTCGTGCACAAATGGCAAATGAAAAAAAAAAATGGATATCGGGCGTTTCCAGTGTTTCATCCAATTCTGATATTTTCATGTACTGCAAGTTGCATGCAGTGGTCCAGTCAGCCGTCTCTCGCAAATTTGTGGTCAAATGAGCCACTCATCATTTTCGAGCATGTAAATGACAGATGAGTAGGCATGCTTGTGCTCCCTGCAAGAGACTTTTTTACTCAAAAAGTACACAATAAAAGTACCAAAAATAACAGTTTCATTCAGAACTTATGGAAAAAAATCCATCTTCAAAGATAGCAGTGGAGGCTTTGTTATTGTGTTCTGGAAGGCAATATGTCCATTAATTTATTAATATTTTCACTCATATTTAGAGTGAAATACAGGGAAAATGCCAGGGACATTTACTTTATCCCACAAGTTTAATACATGATGTTCTTAAGTAAAGTTTTGTGGAAAAAGAAAAGCTCCTGTCAGCCTCAAAGCTGGTTCACAGTGATTATAGTAAACACTCGATCATTTGCGCAAATAAAAATATCCGAATTGGATGAAACACTAGAATCACCCATTATCTAGTTTTTCCATTTTCCATTTGTGCCCAAAATTGGAAATCAGAAAAACGAGTCGTCATTAATTTTTAGTTTGTTTTGGGAACAGATATTGAGAAAACAAGTCATTACTTTTTTTTTTTTTTTAGTTTTGGTTTTGTTGTGAAAAACGAATGATCCACAGATTGAGTTGCTGAGCTGGTTGATCATTTTCTCTGTGGATCCGTCACTACTTAGCCTGACGTTACACATTTGATCCGTTGCAAATACATGTGATTTATTCGACACACAGTAGACTGAGCTTTTATTCTACACGTCTGCATCCAGCCAGATGCTATTTAGCGATGCTGTCAGAAAAGGCCTTTGGACAGACTAGTCTTTGGCCCGCTGACAGCTGTGTCCTCTTCCAAAATGAACACAGATTCCCTCAGACCAGTTTCTCCTGCGGCTCAGATCAATATGGTCCTGATAAGCCAGGACACCTTCCAGGAGCTGCAGGGCACGAGGAACGCCTCTGACATATCATGATTTGGGCTTTAATTACTTGGCGCATCACAGCAGACTCCAGTTCATGCATAAATATGTGTGTTTGTGTGTATCCACATTCAAGGATGTGTATATTGATTATGGTTTGGATTATGGTATATACACTTGAGCTCGTACGCTAGGACACCCAAGTGTAGAAGCAGATGTACATGAAAAATTAAAAATCCTTATAATGCCCCTGTATGCTATGTACAATTCATATATTTTCATAATAAACATTTTTATTGCAATCACAAATGATGTAAATCTGTATCTGTATCTGAAAAACAAACTTATCTTTACTTTTTAAAGTAATACATTTAACATAGTATCATATTTAATTGTATTTGTTTAATTTTAGTCTAAATATTCATTTGTAAATATGCAGAGCACCTAACATAGAATATAATATTTAATCTCTGTGTATCTAAAGCTGTGTATGTAAAGCCTGTAAAGTAAATATACAATAATATTTATTATAAATAATAATCTAAATAATTTTTTGTGTTTTCTTTTTCAAATTTGTCAGTTTTGGAGTAAAATTTGACCGTAAAATTTATTTTTAGACCCAAAAAAACTTTTGTTCAGCCTGTTGAACTTCAGCACTCGAGCGCTGTCCATGGTGCTGATCCTGACCAAACAAACATATAAGCTGGATTTAAGCACTGACTGTCCTCTTTCATGAGAAGATAAGATAAAACTTTATTCATCCCGAAGGAAATTCTTTCACAACAGTTGCCATACAGGAATAAGTAAGGAGATTTCAAGCTTTTTTTGAAAACTATATATAGCGCAGAATTAATACAACAATATACAAAAATCTTCAAAAACCAAAGAGCATACATATGCAAACATAATGTATGCATGCATAAGTATACAGTAAGTTTCAAAGTGACCAAATAACCAAAATAAAGAAAATAACCAAACACATCCACCCTGGATCATTTCAGTGACATTTTTGACCTTATGTGACCTCTCTGGAGAACTGTGTGTCCACAACTAAATCCATATATCATATTACCAGCTGACAAACACTATTCTATAACTTCTAAATATTCATATTTCCTTGCTGAATGACAAGCTGCAGGCATGTTTTAACTCCTGCAGTCAGACACACAGGATATTATGATGTGGACACAGCCTATAGTAAATACTGTACTGTATGTTTTTCGAAGGGTCTGAGCGAGGACTTGGCTCGTCTTCCAGCGCCTCGGCATCCATGAGCCTTCTCTGCAGACACACATTTAATTTGTTATCTCCGCGGCACGCTGCAGGCCTCTGGCTAGCATGGCGAAATGGGAAATAAATGAGACAGAGGGGAGTGGGCTCGTCACTCTGCCGGCCCACAGGCCCTCACATAAATAGCTTTTAACACATGGATCGATAATGTTAAGTTGCCAGTGAATAGATTATTACATTCAAAATTAGCCACCCCAGGGGCTAACACATGTTTATGAAACAACCAAAGGAGAGCTGTTCTCCCTCGATGTATCTCTTAAAGCTCTTAGTCAGACCTTTTCTTTTGTTCTTCTTCTTTTTCATCATTCCTGTTGGACCAGGAACGAGTGTTTGCAGTCAGAGCTGTTGGAAATATCTGTATCTCCTTTGAAATGATGTCAGCTGTATCTGCTTCCTCATTTTACGTATTCTTCAGATGTGATTTCATTCGCTTTTCCTTCACACTCCCTCCTGCTTTTATATTTTGACTTATCACATCACACAGGTTGTTTTCACTGAAGCTCTTTGTTTTACCAATAGACCCCGACTAGAACACGGCTCCATTCTTTCAAAACTGAAACCAAATTTGCTTTACAAGGCTAATCCATTTCTGACGCCTCGGCTTATTCTTCCAGCATAATAGGACCCCGAGTCCCTTTATTTCTTTCTCTGTGAAAGAGAGAGAGAACGCACAGCCTTTGCCAAATCCATTGACTTCACACAGTCGTTCATTTATTAAATCTTTAATAGGGCCTTTTATTATGTGTGCTTATAAAGATCCTAATAGAGATGTAAAGTAATGGCGTTCTGCTTTCTACTTCAAAGAAAGCTTGTTCCAGTTGAGTCAGGTGTTTTATTTACAGTTTAATTAAATCAAACTATGATTTATCTTGCTTCCCCGTCTTCCAACATACTCATTATAAAGTGTGGTTTTTAGTGGTTAATTATAGAAATGCTGTGAGAAATGAATTATTGTGGTTTCTTACATTCTGTAGGGTGTAAAAAAAACAAAAAAAAAACATGGTGGTGCCACACTGACGGCACACTGATGCTTTACTAACTGATCAAAATGGACCAAAATAGCACAAATATTGCGTGCTGGAAATGGAGGAGCGGCAGAAGTTTTCATAGAGGAGAGCTGGTGTGCCGATAAGTGGCAGATAGAGGTTTTACACTTGGCCGGAGCATATCGGTAATAGCTCCAGGAGCAGCAGTGTATTGACTCAAGTCAAGGAGATGGAGAAGGGGATGGAGGGGGGAGAGGAAGAGGAAGTGCTTCTGTCTGCAGTTTGAAGAGGGTGACGCCCAGCTCTGGAAGAGTGCAGGTCTACAGGGACGAGTATCTGCCGTGGAGCAGATGTCCCGGTCACAGAGGCTGAGGGTGCAATCACACCTCCCATTTCTCTTCCTGTTTCTGGATGCTGGGGCGGTGCAGATAGCACTGCAGTTTATTCAGGTTTACAAAGTGAAACAACAACAGTGCACAGTTGACAGGATGTGTCAGACTCATCCAAAATAGCTGGTTTATTAGGTTCATCATGATGCAGCAGAACCAGAGTCGTCTATTTCTGCAAAGTCACCGCTGACTGTAGCGGGGAGCTAATGTACGGCTAAAGTCAGCTTAACCCACACCTCCACGTGCTTTAAACCGACATCATCTGAGGACAGTTATGTTATATTTTAGGATTTTGCAACCTCGCAAATACAATGCTCAGGTGTCGAAGAAGTTGCATAGCCTTTAAAGGGAAATGTCACGGTTATTTTTAGCCTTCGGTAATCCCTCTCTTGGTCCTAATCAGTTTATAAAGTGAGAAAACTGGTTGATGTACCTCCTGCTCTGTTCTGGTGCCGTTTTTAGGCGTTCAGCACAAAGTTTAGTCATCGTATGATCAGTGTGTTGATTCTCAGACGTGACTTGGTTTGCAGTTCGACCTCCGACCATAGGGGCAGTGTTACACCAGAACACTGTTCAGCCTGAAATACACTGAGAGGGGCGAGCAGTTAAGAAGAATTCTGAAGAGAAGCAAATGTTCGATTCATATTTAACACTCAGCTCAGGGAACCCTTAACAAACAATGTCGGCTATTCCCACTGATCAAGTTTCACATTTTTATTGCTCCAGAGCTCATTTTCTCTCTCTTGTCTTTAACCTGGATCTCTTTACCATCACATACTCAAAGGTTGTGTCGATTCCAGTAATCCGCCCTTCAAGTTTTTGGAGGTTTGACGGCCAAAAATTAGTTCATTAAACTCCCCCCCCTCAAAAAAAAAAAAAACTGCAAACATTACAGTCAGCACTTCATCTCAGGGCCTTAAGCACACCGTCCAGAAGTGCAGCCATTTGCACTTTTTATAAGCTTTATCCCCACCTAGTTATTCTAAGATCTGCTGCTAAATTTGTCCCTCATTCCCTCTCCCTAAGCTTAAGCCGTCAGCCCAGTAATGCAGCTTCAAGAGCACATCTCCTAGCCATTTATTTATTTATATACGTGTCTGGTTTAGGCCACCATACTTGCAGGGTGCAGCACAGTGTGAGACGTTGTGGTACACCTTATCTGTTAAGCACTCTGTTTGATACCAGGCAAGGACATTTGGATTCGTTAAACACAACCTCTGAAGACTTTACTGTATTTTTGGCAACAAGGGCTGGAGCTAAATCATTTTGTTATTAATATGAATTATCCGAAAGCAAAGCAAATCTGAAACATGATGTATTAGTGGTTTTCATGTCACTGATGCTCTTTAATCTGCATATTTGTGCGATCCTACTTAGTCTCAGATATTTTTTTAATAACTCACTTATTTAAAATGTTGAAACAATATTTCACTCACTGCGTTCATGCTGTTAGATATTTCTATAAATGACCTATGCTATTTGTTCCTGTGAGAGCCAACACCAGTGGCGTCAATAGGATGAAATATACTTAAACACCAAAAAGAAAAAGGTTTTTTTTTTCACATTCTGTGTAAAAGCATTCATGACAAACACAACAGTACAAAGAAATATCATGATGTGTGAATTAATTACACCAAAAACACTTTATTCTTCAATATACATCAATAAAAAAATGTTTAAAAAGATTGTGTGGCCGTGGTGGCAGTGGCATCATTAGGCTTATTCTTCCTAAGCCCCCTTAAATAATTTGGTGTGGTTTTCTTTCCTTTTTTATTTATTTTTTTTTACAAAAAAACTGCAGAAAAAATCAATATAAAGTGGCCACAATATAACTTCAAATAAAGAATCACATAACCTTATTCATAAATCTCCCCTCGTGGCCCAACTATTGAAAAATGTGCGCTAAAGTGCCCCCTTTGGAGGCTAAAATGCGCACTAAGGTGCACTCTTGCAAGGCAAAAGCATGCACTAAGTGACCCCGTTTGGCGAAACAAGCTTTGTTTGTTAAAACCTCACCTCACCCACTTTACCTGCGAGGTAAGCCCCCCTGTCCTTGAAACCGAGCAAAGCCCCTGACAACACTCTTTTCCGTGAGTGCACCTGTGACGCTGTCTAATATTTTTCCCACTTCAAACGCAGCTTTGTCTTTCTTATTTTCAACTCCTGCATTGTGTTTCCATGTTGCACGTCTCACGCCGCCCTCCCCGCCGTCAAAAAACAGTGAGGTGATATTTGGGTGACTGCAGGCTGTGAGGTGGAGCACCAGACTCCATCAGAGCGCCCGGAGTCAGCAAAGGGGGAGGGACGTCATGATGTGTCAGCCAGCATCACATCACGTTTGGCTCCCAGCGAGGCGAAGGTCTCCGGCCAAATCAGTTTATATAATAGACAGGATGAAAACCAGCAACCTCAGTCAGATGCAGTCTGTACACTCGGACACAATGGGGGCCATATATGCGTGATGTTTTCACCAGCGATCAAGTCAAAATCAACTTGGGGAGATTTTAAACTTAATATTTTACAGTCATGGTCAATACAGTTGTTTTTTTTTTTGTCATATTTTAGAGTTCATTGGAAGGTGAGACTTAATCCTGCCCGGTGGGGTCGAGGGTGTAATGAAGTTTGCCAAATAGGGATCGATGATGAGCCGGGAGGTGAGGTAACAAGGAAGCAAGGGAGTGAAACTCAGGATGAGGGCATGTCTCAAAGCTTTATGGCCTCCTGTGAGAGAAAGGGATTAGATACAGGTCAAGGTAGGCACAGCGAGCTGGAGTAGTCAGACCAAAGTTATAGAAAGGTGTTATATAGGCTGTGGATTTACCTGCTGATTTATCCCAGCAGGGAGTGTACTATGTTAAAACAGTATTTTAAGTTTCTGCTGGTTTCTGCCTGGAAATCTTTGCTGGAATGTGCACCAAGCTAACCAGCATCGCAATACTTGAGTCACGATATATATGTATGTTTGTATATATGTGTGTGTATGTGTGTATGTACACAAATTTGTTGTACTTTTACATACATACTGTATAGTAGGGCTGTCTAAGTTACCATGTTAACACGATCAATCGGCCCAAATTACGACTTTTTTTGGTGGAAAAAAATTATATCAAGAAATTAAAAATCAGTATTTTATCAGAAGAAAAAGTATCATGGTATATTGCCATTTAGATATTTTTCCCATCCTTAATATTTGTCAGATTGTTCGTAGACAGATTGGATGCATCAGCTTTAGCTTGGGGAAAGTTTAAAAGGTCACATTAAAAGGCTTTTTTGACCTTGTTGGGTCCCATAGGGAGGTTACAACTGAAAACAACATTCTGACTGAAACACTGTACACGTTGTGCCACAAACACAGTCTGTGCCATGTTGAGAGCTGTACAGAATCAACCTGCAGATAAATATATCTTATTATCGTATTTCAAACTTCCCTGTCACTTTTCAGCCTTTGTTGTCTCCAGGTTGGTGCATCATATCATATATTTTATTGCAGGGAATGGAGCTTATATGCCAAAAATAATATACATCACAATATCACCTCGCATATTTACATTAGAGCTAATAAAAGCAAAGCCAATATATTGTCATATATGAGCATATTGCAGGTTTATTGGTATTGCTGTGTACACTGGACAGTAAATAATAAGAAATATCAGTATGGAAATTATATTTGAGGTAATATATGTAGTTATGTTACACTTTTATTTTTTCACAGTAAAATTATTATTATTTCATCACAATTCTGTTTTGTTAACAAAAAATGTTTGTATAAAAAGTCATTTTTTATTTATTTGTTTAATCTGTCCAGAGTTTTCTTATTGGATCATTAGTGTATAACAAATACTCTTATGACTGTTTCCTGAGATGATGTCATTAGTCTTGTTTTGTCTGATGAGCAGATCAGAATCTCAAGATATTTGCTTTAATATGCTATATGAAACAGAGAAAATTCTCTGTACACAAAATAAAGGTTCACAGTTGTTGTTTTTTTTTCAAAAAAGAAAAAAGGTTCACAGTTGCTTTTTTCAAAAAGAAATAATAAAAGGTTCACAGTTGGGTTTTTTTCCAAAAAAAAATAAAAGTAAAGGTTCATCGTTGCTTTTACCAAAAACAAATAATAATAAAAGGTTCACAGTTGTTGTTGTTTAAAAAAAAAAAAAAAAAAAAAAAATTAAAAATTAAAGGTTCACAGTTGTTTTTTATACACATACATATATCTGTACTCTCTATACTATAATCTGGCTGTAATATATACGTTCATGCATGTATATGGATCTGTCCATCTGCAACACCACTGTTACAAAATGAACATTTTTAATAACTATACATTGCACAGTTACAGTCAATAATATGTAATAATGTGTGAAGGAAATGATAATTAACTAATGTAGAATATATGTAACATTTAATGCACACAATTGAACATAACAAAGGAGAAAAAAAACACTAGCTGAACACTTTTAAACCAAAGTGACCTTTAGACTAATTTGTTCGGAAATGTTACCTTTCGTTTTATATTTAACAGCATAATTAAAATGTTTACTCATCAAGCGTTTTCTCATTTTGATCTCGCTGCACCGCGCTCGCCTTTTGTTTTCCATTTGTCTTCCACACAAAAGCCACTAATTAAAGATCCTCCGATATAGTAATCATCAATGGAGAGTGGCCTATAAACAGCAGCCAGCTCAAATGAATGATGAGAGGTCTTTTTGAGCATCTTGCTCTCACATGACATGAATCAATCAGCGCACAAAACAGGCTCGGCAACAATGAGTCCAATTGAGCTGAGCTGTGATTATGATTCAGTGAACAGCGTGGCTCGAAGAATAGCAGCGGTGAGCCCGAAGGAAAGTGATCAAGCTTTCTTCGGAGGGAGTTTTCTGCCTCTCGTGTCCCAGAATCAGCCGGTTGTATCGCTGATGATGCTGCAGAGTGCCACTCAGTGGGATAACTTTCAAGTGATTGAGGGGGGCAATGAGATTTTTGTTTATTCAGGAGCCAGGTGCAGATAACGGGCCATTAATGATTGGAAGTTGATTACAAGTCACTTCTGCGGAGCGCAGCGTGACGCTTCGCAGCTTAATCAAGAACAAAAAGTTAATGGGTGCAGTTTGCCGTTTGTTTAGGAATCAATATCTAGGTTACTGTTTATCATCGTCTTGTTTGGTGAAACGTGGATGCTGAGGATCTTCTTTTCATTTCAGTTTGAAGCAGATAAACGGCCAAGGAGAAAAAAACATTAGTATCATGACATATTTAACATCTGGATGTCAAAGGTCACTGTGAAGTACTTAATGAAACCCAGCAGGAATGACTCAGAAAATAGAGATATGAATTTCATGAACAATTCAAATCCTCTGAACTGTCTTCAACAAAGGGTTGAGCTGTGGAAATGAACAGATCAGTGGGTCTGTTCTTGTATTCTTTCTAACATCCAGCAGAGGCAGACTCCTCTGGGTGTATAGAAGTCAAAATAATCCTACTTCTCTCTGGAATTTCTTCCCTCAGGAAACATTATAAACATGAGTTTATGGACTCAGTTTGTAGTTTCAGCATGATGTTCATGAGGCAGAGGATGATTTAGGGCATGCGACCCATTGGCAAGTTGCTACCTTAGAGTAGAGTCCCTGTCTGGGAGTTATCTCTGTGTTTTAAGTTCAGGAAATTAATTCTAACAATTATTCAGTTGTACTCTTCCTCCATATGTCACGTCAGGTTATTATACAGTGACTATATCCACCTCTTAAGTCCATATTTAATACACCTTAACAGACTAAAAACAGACATTTGGTCTCATTTTGAATTTTTGAATTCAATTGAGCTTTAGAAATTTGGAAAATCTGAGTAAAGTTTTGAATCCTGGGCACTTGAACTTTGTCCAGTAAGATGTTTCACTGCTGTATATTCAGAGATGATTAAATGCCACTGTGAGGTATTCAGCTGCCCATAAGATCCATATATTTTGGCTGTTATTCACCTCTGTATTTTATTGTATTGAAATCATGCCTTGCTTTGTAGCAGTGGAGTTGTTTTCCAGAGTTTGGAATCTTTAATGAGCGTTCTTCTTCTTCTTGTTCTTGTTGCTGAGTCTGTCGAGTGCCAAGCTCTGAGGCTTGAATCTAATCATTCTCCACCAATATGAAATAATGAAGTATGAAGGGTAATTGTTAAACAAGTGGCCTCCTGGGAATTCTTACAAGATTGTACCTGACATGTGTGATATGTTTGAGGCGTCGCATCGGCAATGATGCGCACACACACACACACACACACACACACACACACAAACATTTGCTGATTAAAGCCTATTAATGCAAACTCAAAGCCCAAGTGACATCTCCAGCAGCGTAATGAGAAATATAGCAGGAATCTGAGGCTGATTATCAACTGCAAATTTGCTGTAATGCCTGTAATCAGAGGAGATGGTACAGTGGAAGGAGAGAAATGAAGGGAAGCCAACAGAGAGCCTCAGCACTAATTAAACAGTACCTGCAACTCGTTTCCGGCTGTCTTCTTAACATGACAATGGCACCGAGACTGTGAGGAAAATTAATTTTTACGCCACAAATGGAGGTTCTGGCATTTATTGTCCAGTCAATCTACTGATGTGGCTTAAACGACTAATAAATAAACATTACAACATGTTTTTTTTTTTCGTGGATTCTTTGACGTCCGCTAAATAAGCATCCCGATGTCAGAGAGCAAGTCGCGTGGCGCACAAACTAAAATGATAATCGGCTTCATGATATTCTTGTCGGCTCAGGTGTCGGAGGGTTAATCACAAAATTAACTTATCGTCTTCCTGGATGAAGTAATTAAGCGGTGCAGGACAAACTCGTCACATAATTGAGGGTGAATAATGAGGAAGAGGCGTGCAGTCTAGTGGGAGGGAGGAAGATGGAGGAAAGATCACAGATTGGTTAATTAGGAGACGGGACACTTGATGAAACCTGTAGGAGAAACACCGTTGTGCCACTTTATGGCACAGATCTATCGGCGTGATGTAAGAGTGCAGCAGTAATGAGAGGTTTGTTTTCACACCCTGCTCTTAATAAACTACTTCTGTGTGACTAAACCAGGCCAGAGTAGATTTATTTACTGCACAGAAATAGACTGGACGCTACACAAAGCCACGCATCAGTGATGGCGTATTTACATAAAGTTTTCTAGTCACAGAGTTCGTATCTGGCTAAAGGTCAAAGGTCAGCGAGTTCCTGTTGTTTTCTTGCAATGGAGAGAAAACTATTTTAGCTGCATCGCACGCACAATCTCATTTAAATTTGATGGAAGAGGATGAAAGTTGACCATTGTGGACTGTGAACAGTGATGTCGGTAGATTTTCAATTAAAAAAAATGAAAATTAAATAAATAAGACACTGTGTTACTCATTAGAACCATTTCTTAAACTTTGTGTGGTCAAAAATGACCTGCTTCCTCTAAAACTCTAAAATAAAAACATTTGAAATTTCAACCCAAAACCTCCATCACCGTTACATAACAAAAACTAAATTAAGGAATAATTTATTATTGTTATTTCTAATGATCTGGATGTTATTGTTTAGCAAGATATAGTAATTGTACGGTCTAAGTAAATTTTACTGAAGGGAAACAACTGATACATATTCTTATTTACGATACAATTCAACTTCAAAATACAAAAAAAGGTGTTTTCTCTGCTGTTAAATATGTGTAGTGAGCAGAGGGTTTAAACAGCACTCTTTTTCTAGTTACTGTCATTTTAAACATAAGTTGTTGATCACAATGCATCATTTTTCATGGGAAAAATGGCACGCATGGAGACGTGCATTGCGAGAAGTTCATGCAGATGTGAGCATTCTCAATCAATTTGAAATAAACATTTGACAGTACCTGGTGAAGCACACTATTTACTAGTAATTCTTTGATGCATGCATTCAACAAGGTGTTGGAAACTCTCCTCACAGATTTCGGTCCATATTGACATGACTCAGTTGCTGCAGATTTGCAGGTGGAGGCTGGTCCACTGTGGTCATGAAAGGATGGACATGGTCAGCAACAATACTCAGGTAGGCTGTAGTGTTTAAAGGATGCTCAGTTGGTACTAAGAGGTCCGAAGTGTGCCAAGAAAGTATCTCTCGTACTACTACACCACCAGCAGAAGCCTGAAGTGAAGCCTTGATACAAGGCAGGATGGATCGCGGTAGCCTCAGTTTCCCGTTCTTAACTTCTGCTGTAACCATTTGCTTCAAAGTTTGTTGTGTTGTGCATTCAGCATCCATCTATTATCTACCGCTTATCCTCATAGGGTCGCTGGGGGGGCTGGAGCCTATCCCAGCAGTTTTAGGGTGAAAGGCAGAGTACACCCTGGACAAGTCTCCAGTTCATCACAGGACACACAGAGACAGACAACCACTCACACTCACATTCACACCTACGGTCAATTTAAATTAGCCAATCAACCTAATCCCCATGCATGTTTTTGGATGGTGGGAGGAAGCCGGAGTACCAGAGAGAACCCACACAGACACGGGGAGAACATGCAAACTCCACACAGAAAGGCCACAGGGATTCGAACCCGGTACCTTCTTGCTGTGAGGCGACAGTGCTAACCACTACACCACCGTGCTGCCCACTCTTCAGCATACCTTGGATATGTCCTCTTTTCCGGACCATTCTCTGTAAACCAGAGAGATGGATGTAGTGATCCTTTAAACTTCAGCAGGTCATCTTGACCATGTCTACATGCCTAAATACACTGCTGCCATGTGATTGGCTGATTATCTATTTGAGTTAATACACTGTTGAACAATCTATGCTGAAGTAGGGCGTATATCTGTCATATATTGACTCTATGTTATGATGGGATGCTCATCATGGTGATTAAAAGCTTTGACACATGACACAAATCTCTTATTATACTTTCAGACTGTCGTCCAGCTCTGTAAGTCAGTGTAAAGATTTTGTAATGAAGCAGCATTTCCATAATGTGAAATGACTTGAAGCATTCAAATGAAGCAGATATAAGGCATGTCAATACGGGACCTTCATCTAGAAACGTCTTTCTGGCAGGAACTCAATGTCCGCTGCAGCCCTGGCCGCTAATGTTGCTTTAATGTGCAGGATGATCACCAGAGGTATTCTCAGGACCATTACGTCTCCCAAAAAGAGCGTCTGTGTCCTCTGCATTTTCTGCATGGCGAGCACATGAATACACCAAATCAATACAGAGAATAGCAATCATGTGAAACCGCTCGAGCGCTGTTTAACGCGACATACACGGCCTGCTTAGGCCTTTGCTCAATTTATCGACTGCTGCAAGAAATCAACAGTGGCAAGCAGCTTAGCGGCTCTCTCTCCTCATAATAGACTCCATTCATACGGGCCTTTTATTCTGCACGAGGCGTGAGGTGACAAATGGACATAATGTCTGCCAGCCTGCCTCTGAATTTATTTGATTTTTCTCTCTTCCTCCTCCTTCCCCCTCCTGTCCTCCCTTCACTTGTGATCCTCGCTGATATATCTTGACACTTTGAAGCATCCAGGGTAAATTCACTCTGCGTCGACTGCTGTTTGTAACCTTCAGACTGCCACGAGCGATCTGTGTATGCACACCACAAACAGCCATTGTCATCTGGGGGGAAACACAGAAAGAGGCAGAAAAAGTGAAATATGATAAAACAATGGAAAAGCTTTATCACTCATGTTGAGAAAAGTGACTTATTTACTGTAAATGATCTGGATTTACTTAATAGTAATAGAGGAGTCTGTGTGCAACTGCATCATAATTTCCAAACCCACAGATGGTAAACCAAAAAGAAAATTGTTAAAATAAATCAGATGGCAATTTGTTTACAGCTGCAACAGCAAGTAAATGCATCTCCCCACAGTGACATCATCTTATTATATATAAACAAATATGTTTGCTTCATTTCAAAAGTTTAGCAAAACACCATCAAGCACCCAGTTCTTGTTCACTCGTTTAAAAAAAAATGGGAATAAAGTCGGCATGGTCGTAATTCCACGTGAAGATGCAGATCATTAATAATGGAAGCATTTTACTACGGATGTAAATAGATATTTCAGCCTCAGAAGCCTTGTGTTGGTAATCTATCACCCCCAACTCCCAGAGATGGGACGCTCCCAGCGGGGAGATAATTCACCGGTTGTGGATCCTGAGCAGCAGATGATCTATACAGTCCAAGAAAAAGGTTATTTATTGCTTTCATAATTAAATTTGGTATCTTGGTGGAGGGGCTGTCACCGTATGATTAATCAAGTCCCACTGGCCGGAGCTGAAGTAGCAGGTGTTGCTCACGTCGGCCTGAAATGCTGCTGCTCTCTGCCGTGGTTTCAAGCTAACGTGACGCTGTGGTTTCTGCAGATTTACAAAACTATAATAAGCCACAGCAGGGGTCAGAGACATAAAACTCATAAACTCTGTGGATAAGCTTTTATAACGCCCCGTGTGCTCCAACAATTGGTCAATTAATCTCTTTTCTGTAGACCAAACAATTCACAGAAAAGGCAAATTAATTGATGATGAAAATTATCGTCGGTTGCATCCCTATTGTGAAGGCATTTTTCTTTTTAAAAATATATAAATCACAATTAACCGGTGTCTACTTGTTCAAGCCTGCTTTGTGTCAAAGTCTGTGAAAAACAGATTCCCGTTGTTCTGTTTGTGTAAATACTAATGAACCTGAGGGGGAAATATGCATGCGTTTGTGTGTATATCTTATTTATACATGTGTCTGTGCTGTCATAGCCACAGGAACATGTTTTCAGTACATGATTAGAATATTAGGAGTTATTTCCACATAACTCAACAGCAAGAAATGTACCATACTGTGAGTCAAAACAACACAAAGAGGTCATAGGAGCATGGCATAACTTTTGTCACAAAACTTCGGCCGCTGTTGGTTGACATTACGCTGAAATATAATAATATATAATATATAATATTAGGAACCATCTGATTGGTTTGTGCTGCTGGAAGGGATGAAAACAAAAGGAATAGCAGGAATGGATTCAAAGTGTTTTTTATCATATGAACAGTAAGGAAACGTGTTTCCCTGCACTTTCTTTGCTATTCACAGTGAATACCGAGCAGTAAACTAGATGAAAAAAAATAGATAAAAAGAGAAAAGTTGATAAATAAAAGTGGCTTAAATAAGGCAGCAATGTGAGTTTTTTATTTTTATTTTGCATTGATACAAATATACTTCAGCACCCAGGCTCTCAATGACTATCTATACTGCTGTATATGAGGACAGCAACTAAATATCATGGGTTGAAATGTGGTGATTATTTTTGGAAGGTGATCCAAATAGTTTCCAATCTTCATAATCTGCATTAGTCTGTATTAATTGATTGGAAAAAGTGTGGGAATCAATACGTGTTTTACTTCCTCCCACTCTTTTTCAAACATGTTGACAAGACAATGCTTCGTTTTGTGTATTTGTATGCTAGATCACCGCCTCAGATACTTTATGACCGGCTGCTGAAAATCTATAAGGTATTTATATTTTTATAAGTCGTTTTGAGTCTGGGGCAGCGCTTGCTCCACTTCAAAACAGCACAGATCTGTTTTTAAATGATTATTCTCAGTTAAATGTAGATATGATAACATAACATGATATCATAATATAACATAACATTCTGTTCATCTTTAGTTCTCTGCACCTGACTGTTTACTTGCACTATTAATAGAGCCATAATTTTTACATCATAACATACTGTCCATCTTTTGTTAACTGCACCTCACACTATGAATATCACCATGAGTCATGTTTATTTATCTGCATACACATTTTTAGACTTTTTAATACTGCTCTTCTGTCTTAAGTGCAAATAGTAATACTTTTCTGTTTTTTTTATATTGTTTTTTTAATACTGTTATTGCATTTCTTGCTGTTGCTGCAACAGGTTGGGATCAATAAAGTTATTCTATTCTAAAAAAACAGTAGTTTAAAACGGTAGTGTGTTGAACACAGAGCTGGTAAGTTACTGTTGTTAACAGATGGACACTTGACGGACATTTGTCTCGTTCATGGACTTATGGTGATGCTCCTCTGCAGGAAACACTGGACGTATGTTTAGATATTTTTCTCATAGATTTTCGGTCCTTTCAGTGGTTCCTATTGGACCACTATAGATGAAATACTGTGTTTTCATCCCTGTATTGCCTGCTAGGACCTCTCCAACACACACATACAAGCTTGTGTTTTTCTACCTAAGATGAATGAGTATTAGAATAACATACATTTCCATTTATTGATTAAATGTTACCAGTTTAACAATACACAAAGACGCTAAGTGAAGGATGATGGTGCTCTTGTTGTCATCAAGGAGCCTTTTAACCACAATAATGACACTAATGAATATGAATAGGAGAATTAAATAAGTCGACTGGATGCTCTTTGACGCTGGTTTGCCATAGATTCAAAGCACAGAGTCTCTATTTCAGCAGCATGGAGAGAATACAGGACAACAGAAAGTCAATATCTGTGTTGAGCACAAAATGAACACGGTGTTTAATCCTATGTCCACAACAATAGTCTGCCCCATCACATTACTTCACCCGAGCTGCTGTTCAGTTTATCTTCTGCTGCTAGCCTCAGGCACAGACACAAGGTGTGTTATTAGACTGAGCACTGTATGGATTACACTCTGCAGAAGCCGTTCCTAGCTCAAACTGACTGGAGTGGTTGAAAATGTGAAGCGATGAGTCGGTCTGATGATCGTCGTCTCATTTCCCTGACAAATGCGATTAAATAAAAAAAAAGAGCTGTTATGTAAAGTTGGGATTAGTGAGGTTTTGACAGTCTCTGGTTAAAAAAGAAGAGTTGTGAAGCTGTATCCTGGGTGTTTATGTTAATGAACGGTGGTGCAGGATGGGATACTTATGGTATGGCGCCTTGACCTGAATGTTTTAATTCTGCTTCAGCGCCTGGTTCATCATCACAGAACACAGCAGGTTAATTATTACCTCTCATCTGTTGTTCTGTTGTGGTAGTAGATGGAATATTAATGCAGTGGAAATATCGCAGTTGAAGTTGAAGACAAGGTTTTAAGAACGCTGAGGTTCCTTTCTCCTTGTGCTGAAGGTATTGAAGGTAGAGTATTAACAGAAGGGTATATTTTACCTTAATCTAATGCAGGAGGAGTGCATCATTACCCCATTCTCCTCCTGGTTTCATCCGCACTTTTGTTCGTTGTGCTTCTTTAATGACATAGCAGCTGTTAGTGTTACGCAGGCCCACTTTGTTAAAGCTTATTGTCCTTTGCTTATGATATGGTGTTAAAACTGTTAACGTCTATATTTAGTGCACAATCTTTATTTGCTGCTGCAACAGCTCACTTTCCCCACAGGCCTCATTACAGTTCATCCCATATTATCCCGTCTGATGTACAGTCGGTCTCTATTTCCAGCCTGACGTCCACCAACTGCCTGCATGGTGTTAGTACACCAGAGGGTTGCTTTCTCTCTGTGTTGTCCTGTGGTTTTATCCCTCTCACCTCCTCACCTGGCCGCTGGCCTCTGGGCTGCCAGCCTCAGATGGTTAATTATCTCTTGTCTGAGCCGTGATCACCTCCCCCGGGGCCCGGCAGCATAACGCCGTATCAGAGGCAGCCTATTGAACTTCCTCCCAGCCCACCGGGGTGTCCAACCACCTGGCTAATAACGATTCATGCAGCTGCCAATCCGGCTGAGCTGCACCATCAATATTCCTGTCTGCAGAATAACATCAATTAAGAGACAGGAATGTGAACATTGAGACACAGGACAAACATCATCAGCTGGGTTGATGTTTTAAATGGCAAGAACAGATAGCTGGTTGTGTGAGTGTGAAGGAAAAGACACTGTCATGTACTGTATGTTCATTAAATATAAGGCTCACATGACAGAAAGTGAATGGACATAATTCCCAAAATATAGAGTAGGACAAGTGATTCCTATCCAGGGGAATCAGAACAGCTAAAAATAATGGCTAAATGGTTAGCATATAGAGAGCTAAAGACCAGGGATAAACAGTGGAAATAGGAAAAATAATGGCTAAATGGTTAGCATATAGAGAGCTAAAGACCAGGGCTAAACAGTGTATGTGCTACTACACTCTTACTTTATATTTTATATTTGTATCTTATACTTTATCTTGTTTTTTTCTATATTTATGTTGCACCAACCCACCAGAACAAATTCCTCGTATTGTGTTAACTATACCTGGCAATAAATCTTTTTCTGATTCTGATTCTGATGTATATAGTTAGATAAAACAATGGCTAAATGGTTAGCATATAGAGAGCTAAAGACCAGGGCTAAACAGTGGAAATAGGAAAAATAATGGCTAAATGGTTAGCATATAGAGAGCTAAAGGCAGTAGATACAGTTAGGCAAAAATAATGGCTAAATGGTTAGCATATAGAGAGCTAAAGACCAGGGTTAAACAGTAGAAATAGTTAGGCAAAATAAAGGCTAAATGGTTAGCATATAGAGAGCTAAAGACCAGGGTTAAACAGTAGAAATAGTTAGGCAAAATAAAGGCTAAATGGTTAGCATATAGAGAGCTAAAGACCAGGGTTAAACAGTAGAAATAGTTAGGCAAAATAAAGGCTAAATGGTTAGCATATAGAGAGCTAAAGGCCAGGGTTAAACAGTAGAAATAGGTGAATGACTAAATTGTTAGCATTCAAGCTAAAGACAGTAGATACAGTTAGGTAAAAATGATGGCTAAATTATTAGCATATAGAGAGATAGAGGCAGTAGATACACTTAGGTAAAATAATGGCTAAATGGTTAGCATATAGAGAGCTAAAGACCAGGGCTAAACAGTGTATGTATATAGTTAGGTCAAATAATGGCTAAATGGTTAGCATATAGAGAGCTAAAGACCAGGGCTAAACAGTGTATGTATATAGTTAGGTCAAATAATGGCTAAATGGTTAGCATATAGAGAGCTAAAGACCAGGGCTAAACAGTGTATGTATATAGTTAGGTCAAATAATGGCTAAATGGTTAGCATATAGAGAGCTAAAGACCAGGGTTAAACTGTAGAAATAGTAACGCAAAATGAAGGCTAAATGGTTAGCATATAGAGAGCTAAAGGCCAGGGTTAAACAGTGGAAATATTTAAGAAAAATGGGTAAATGGTTAACTGTTGTAATGAAAACCACTTTATATAATAAGTCATATTACTTTCCTTTGATTACTTTATTCCATGAACCCATTTTGGACATGACTGGTTTAGATGAAGGGGTAATCTGACAAGACTATGGGGGCACATCAGACAGTAACAGTCACCAAAACACTCTTCATCTTATCTTATACCCTTTAGAATATATTTTGTTACTTTTTGGGGGAAAATAGACATTACTCAATAATTTGCAAACTGATGCTGTTTTAAAATTCATGGCACGGGGAGCCATGACTCTCAACACGCCTCCCTGGGTGGCGTATTAAGAGTCGGAGGCTGTCTTAATCATGCTGAACAGTGGGGAATGCCTCAGAGCTGCTCTCTGTTAATGGCGACATCAGTGAGAACAGGGGCTGGCTGAAAACCCTAGGCCCTACAGTGTAGGTCGGGGTTATTATCTGCAATTACCCTGATTACTGAGCCCTTCATTTGAATGACGAAGGTGAAATTCATTTATCCATGGTATTACTCCCAAACTGAGCTGAAGATGTTCATTAAACAGTCAAGGCCGAGATGTGATCTGTTGGGTAAAAACTCTGTAATCATAGACGCTAAAGCAAACGTTATTGTCAGTGCAATCTGATTTTGATGACTGAGCGTTACTTGGTCTCTTCCAAAACTATTTTACTCAAACACAGCAGCGCCTCTTTGCATTTAATACAAGCACTTTCATCGCCCTAGTTATGCCATCTGTGAAAGTCAAATTCCCAAATACATAGTTATTGCTAATTCTCCCTGCGTCCTCAGACAAATATTGCTGCTAGGGAGCTCCATATCTAGTGATCAATCATACCACCTCTCTGAACCTGCTATGCAATTTATTAAGTGCTGAACAAATGGGCTGGAGCAGGCGAGCGGCTGTTCCCAGGGCCGGGGAATGTAAATCTAAGCAGAGTAACAAATTAGTCGGACTTTGCTCTTTTTTTCCCCCCCTGCTTGCATACTAAAATGGCTGGTGGCAATGCAAAGCAACCCAAGGTAGACATTAAACTTGCAAAGGTTATAAGAGAAATTTGTGTTTGCAGGCAGACGGCTAGAAGTCACTGCTACCGATGCATTATGGTGCTTTTAGAAAAACGGTGCTTTGCAGTAATTGTGATTTCCTCCAGTTTTAGCTTAAAGAGGTTGTTTTTTTAACTAATTATGATAAAGCTCATTTGTGCACACAACCCTGGATTAAATTATTTGACATTTAGTTTTAACATCTAAGTCCAATGGTATTAGCCACGCTAGCAGCATGGCTCTCACTTGGTTAGTCGAACCATCAGAGCATCAATTTAAATGTACTTGCTGGGGAAACTTGGCCTGAACTTTGGTTCTGCTGCACAATAACAGACTGACGCTCAAGCAGTTGTACTAAATATAGTCTTTTGTTATAATTATTACAGCGTTATTTATTATTATCATGATTATTTCCACTTGTACAGATGTTGCTTGAGGTTCAGGGTGGACAGGTAAAGCAAATGTTTTCACACCACAATCAAACTGTGGTCACATTGAGAACACCTGCCAATGTTTTCACACCTGGCTTTTTTAGGTGTTGATGCCAAAATAACCGACGAGAAGCACAGCTAAACACACAAAATATGGCTCAGCAACAACACTATTAAATAAACTAATACACTAACTTTTTGGTACTCCTGTAGATAGAAACATATCCATATATTCCTGCCTCAGTCATTTCCTGGCATGATGTTTATTCACTTTATTATTCAATACTGTTCATAGTCCATAGTTATTCAGCAAAATGAAAATAGTTATGAATAAACTCCATTATTTTTTCTGCCACAGGCCCAAATATTCACTCATTATTCCACCAATTTGAGTTTAAGCAAATAATTTGAGTTGACTTTATCAATTCAGACACACTACACCGACAGCAGTTGCCATTATTATTTTCTCGGGTACTAGTTTGAGACATCATTCGGGAACAAAGACAGCAGTGTAAATTATGAGCAGGCTGTTGCAAATCAGGAAAGCGTGCAGCTCATCAGTATCCCAGCACCGCCCGCAATACTCGTCATGGATGGGAATGGCAACACGAGGCTCTTTCAACATGAATGCCAGCCTCATACCGATGCTCCGACCCGGTCGTGAACTTCCCAGTATCTTTTGCAAACAGACGTCGCCCTGCAAATGGCAAAATGTTTGAAATCCCTCAGCTAGATTTCCTCTGTGCCATATGAGAAGAGCAGATTTTCCCCTCCCCTCTCCTCTCAGTGTTAACGCTCCCCAAACCTCACCTTTTATCTGGTCACTTAAAATTCATAAAGTGTGACTCGATGATTACTTTTACACATACTGCCTTTGACCTCCTGTCGCTTAATTATCATAAAGCGGCACAGAGGAGAACGAGCTGTCGCCTCCTCTTTTGTGCAGCTGTAATTGCATTCTTAATTTTGGGAGGTGAGGAATACCGATACAGCACCTCAGACCTGATATCACAGGAAGTACGTTGTTGTGGTGGGAGGATGGAGCGGCTCCAGCAATGACAGGCCGCCTTAAACACCGGTTAGTCGGCATCTATCGTACTTTTAAAGCAGCTCTAATTGATATTTATGTGTATCAAATGACAACTTTAAAACAATGTGACAATGAAAGAGATCACCTGTAGTGATGGGACTACAGAGATTAAGCTAAGATCATTGTTTAGCTGTCAAGTCTTCAACTTTACTGCTTTTCTGATGTTTTTGGCTGCAACAGGCAGCTTTTTAGAGCAAAAAAAGCTCTAAAATCATAACCTGCTCAGCACTAAGCACCAGACAGACTCAGTTAGTGACTAGCTGGTGAACATCATGGAGCATTTAGCAGCTAAAGATGCAGATATATCCCTCAAAAGTGGTTGAGACCAAAATTAGAGCTACAAGAGAGTGAATATTGGACACAAACATGAAATGTAAATAAATGATTATGTGTAGTCAACTCTCCTTACTGAGCTGTTGTGTTGTGTTCAAAGTTTGTCTTAGCTGCCCAGAAATGCCCAATAATGTGCAAGTTATCAGTTATTTCAGGGTTATTCTAACTGCTAACGTTAGCATGCTAACCTGCTCACAGCGACAACAGCAATATATTCTTTTTAAGAAGTTAAACAGGTTCTTATTCTCTCTAATTTCTATTTTATATTAGGATAAAATTTAATAGAATACAATACAATATTTTTTTTATTTATCCCTCATTGGAGGAAATAAATCCTGCCACAGCAGCATAGACAAATCACAGTAATTAAAAAAAAACACAATAAACAACAGCAAAGACATAATAAAATAAGTAATAATAAGAGTAAATATTTACATTATGGACTAAATGACAAAGGAAGGGAATAGATTTTTAACTGCAAATGTTAAACAATTATTAGATGAATCAAATTTATTTTTATCATGAATGTTATGTATGTATGACCTGTAGAATTAGTCATAAATTTAAAAAAAATAGTACAAATATTTCATTGCAAAAGGATAGTGAATATTGCTGTTTTTATCAGATTTTTTGTTGAAGGAAACATCACATAAAATAGAACCTGTCCTACTGATTTTAACAGATTTGTCATTCACAATGTAGCATCTCTTTTTGATAGAAAAACAAGGTTTCATAATTTTGTTACGGACATGGTACCAAAGTATTCTCAGTTCTGATCGACACTAAAAGGTCCAGCCAAGGCAGCGCATGTCGTCAGTTATGCTGATATTAAAACCAAAGCACCAGGGAAATTAAAAGTTTGACCACACACTGGATTTTAAAAGTTAAAGGATCACCAAAGTTACTGCTATTTATACTGAGGGGAACATGAACGTCTGAACCAAATGTCACTGCAATCTGTCCAATAGTTGTTGGGATCTTTCCGCCTGGACCAAAGTGAGAGACTGACCAACCGATACCATCATCCCTAGAGCTACGCTGCCAGAATGGCTCAAAATATATCCAGATACTGTGAAGAGTCTGTCGTTTCTGCCTTCAGAAACGCAGAAAATCATAACAGATTCTGTCTTACCGTCCAAACTGTGCAGCCACTCTTTAAAGCCTGAGACTGACTGTTGTGTCCAGTACAGTTTGTACAGTCCATGACACTAACCGGCCCAGAAGGCAAGCCACAGAGCTCAGGCTCATGTTTGGACCATAACTCAAATATTGTTTATTTACACCAAATCTTTATTTGTGCAGCCACTCTTCCTTGACTGTATCTGACTGTTCATATCTGCGCGTTCAGGAGGTTTTTTAGTTGACTGCTAAACAGCTGAAACATACTTTTTTACCACTGGACTCCCAAGTTGTGGTCACTTTGCATTCAGTTCCTCCCAGACAGCTTGCAGCAACCATCAGTAAATCCCTTCTAACCTCGTCAAGGTCAAGCTTTTGAAGATAACAAGATTCTGCTGCGATTGTAACAACATAGATAAGAAATATACATTTTATAATCAAATATTGATTTTTTTTTTCTATCTTGTTTTCACGTGCGTGACATCAGATCGACTTTGCAGGACGGTAAGACTCATATTTTTCTACCACTGGAGAACAGCTGGAGCGGAAAACACCAGAATAAATGAACATATTTGACTGATAGTAATGAATAACAATACTTTTTACTCATCACATTTAAACTTTGCTAGCCAGCAGGCAGCCGGTGTTTTGTTTTCTCACTGACTCAAGCTTCTGTTCAGTCTGTGAAATGCATATTGATCAACCAGGACATTAGCTTAATGTCAAAATGTATTTGGTAAAGGTCGTTCGGGAGGAATTAACAAATGTAGCTGATGGTTTAAATTGATTTACCGTGATCACAGAGATACATTTCACAATTACTGGGTGTCTCTTTGGGTCTGCTGGTCTGTTTTTAATCATGCAGATTGATTTTATAGTTATTTTCAATGTTATTCACCGTTCAGTCATCCACTCCCACCGACCAACAGCCATCTTTGACTGTACCTGCATCCATTGTCGTGCAACTTAACTAACATGCAGTACGCACAAACAAAAAATTTGTCAAAAACTTGTCATTCACAAGATCATGGTTGTTAACTAACATTACAAGCAAGGCCTGTTTTCAATTTTGACTTCAAGCTTATTATTGCAGGACAACCGAACTGATTAAAGAAGCTAATTCAATACATTTGCATTCAGTAGGAAATTAGAGATCCAGCCCCGTGGTTGCTGGCTGCAGGGTCAGATGTATAAAGTGTGCCAACGTTTTTGGCCATTTTGAGTCATATTTCAAGACCCACAGAATAGTTTGTACTATGTCTCTGAAAACACTGAACAGCTCAAATGAAAGAAGAGACAATCTATTTCATTATGGAAAAAAAATATTTTTATCTTGTTCCATTCTTGTTTTATCAGAGGTAGAGTAGAGGATACTTTCACCAAAATCACCACTTTTTGTCCAGATTCTGTTTCTTTTGCTCTCTAATATCGATCGTCTCCACTTCCTGTTTTGATCTCTGTGATGTATACCGTCTCTTTATGCTGCAACTACAAATCCCAGAAGCCCTGATATTACTCACAGGCTGTGTGGGAGCGCCCTCTTGTGCCTGCTAGCTAAAGAAGTAAAGACGTATACGTCTAAGGCAAAGAGTTAAAGGTCATCCCACCTTAAACGAACAAGGATACGTTTACGTTTAGTACCTTTACTGTTCACTTCCATACACTGTCTCTGAACGACACATACCAACACTCACTGGCATTATGCACACAAGAGCCAGCCTTATTAGTCATTCTGTTAAGGAGTTTGCTTCCTGTATAACAGATTTTTCTTTAAAAACATCTTAAATATGATGATTAGCTCTTTTCAATACACTGCCGGTAACCCTGGCTTTTATAGTTTGTAATGCAGATTAATGTTAGCCAAAAATGTAGATTTTCTACTAATAAAACAGCAGGAAAGTGATCGTCGCCGGTCTCCACTAAATCACAGTTGACAGTGTTTGTCAGTACAAGTCATTAAGGGATAATTAAACTGGACTTTAAATAAAACTGTTTACCTCACTGAGAGAATGCATATTCTTAAACTTTGTCCCCAAAACTATCCGGGCCACTATAACATACAATGTGTCTGTAATCACAACAATGTCTATAAGTAGATGATGAGGAGGACTGAACTGGTGCACACATGTAATATCGTTATCTGGTATTTTAGCTGTCAGAAGATAAAAACGGCCGTTGGGAGAGCTTCTCTAACACAACCAGGCAGCACTGGGGGGAATGGTAATGTGGCCTCCCTGGGTAGATGTGGTTTATGTAGAAACAAGACTGTAATCAAGCACGAGGACAGCGTCTAATTACTCATCTCCCCAGTCTCCCAGAGATCACATCACTGCTCGTGAATTACAGGCTTCATTGTGACCCGGCCCTGTCAGGGGCAGTCCTCGCTCTGACAGCACCTGGGCCACGATTGCACATGTATGCACACACGTACATGCATGCACACACATGTACATGCATGCACGCACATGTACATGCATGCACACACATGCGCATGCATGCACACACGTACATGCATGCACACACATGTACATGCATGCACTCACATGCACATGCATGCACACACTACATACTATATCACTCTTTAGTTATATGCACAGTATAAATAGCAGGAAGCCTGTAGACTGCACTGCTTCAGTTTCAATGTTCTGTACCTGTCTGTGTAATAGAATAGAATAGAATAGATCTTTATTGTCATTGTCGTTAAGTAATGAAAGTTTAGCAGCTCTTTGATTTAGCAGCACGGACAGATGACATACATTTTGGATGATAGAGACGGCAATAATCTTCAGGGTGTAAAGACTGAACATTACAGTAATAATAAGTGTAATAATAATTGTAACAGTAATATGTCACATTACATTTAGTGGTCAGTCAACCCGATAAAAATAATCCAAAAAGAAACATAATTGAAGAGGAACAATGTGTGCAGTGTTTGGTGAAGAAGTTCCACGAGGAGAATTATTTTAAAGTTTTCCATGAGTTCAGGAGCAGGTAGTCTTTGTTAAATATTGAAAAATAATCAATGGCTTCATTCACCAGGCAGGACATTCTGACTCTTTACAAGAGAGAATTTAGTACAGGGAGATACTCATGTGCGTTCAGTTTTTGTTTGCTAATTAGATCAGAAAAAACAGCTTCTTCTCAAACTCATCATGTATTATAATGTCTGCAGAATATAGTTCATAAATACTACTGTGATGGCGTGGGACGAGTATCTTATCAAGTAAATGTTTGTGCAGATGTGTTGCGGTAACGTCATCTGTTGGAAGGAAAATAAATACACAGATGTCGTCTGTCCCGTCCCCCCCACACACACACACACACCTCCCTTGCTGAGATTGATTTACCTTTGTGTCCCAGGCCTGTCGTTATCACGCTCCTCTCAGACAGGCCTGCTATGATAGCTCAGGGAAAGTGGGACGGAGGTGGCAGGAGGTGCATGATGGAGAAGAGCTCCTTATCACCGATGGAGAGATCAATCATTCTTACGTGGAGAGAAAAAGAGCGAGAGAGGAGAGTCGCTTTGCTCTCTTTCCCTCAGTAAACAGCTGTGTGGATGGTTTTATAGCTTAATGTGTTCTAGCAAAAAGGGCCTGATATCTAAAATTTACTGGACCATAGTTATTTTGGAGGAAGGTTCCTGCAGAAAATCTTACGTCTTTGTAACGAGGAACTAAATATAGGAGGTAGTTTTTGCACTTTTGCGTGTCCTAGAGTTGGGTTTGTTTCATTATATTTAGTGATATAATATTTAGAACTTTGCCCATGCATTTAGTACCAAATCTGTATATTAAAAAAAACATTATCAGGAAAGAATAAAATAAAGAACTAAGAATTCAATCCATTTCAGAGAAAGAGAGTGGCTACACTCAAAATAATCATTTGTTGGATGAACATAAAAAGATATGTAAAGTATTTCCACCTAATTATAATACGCTCATTTAGCAAGCAATGCAAATGCTAAGTAGCTAACCATAGCAACTAATGCTGCTATGGTTAGCTGCTAATGCTGCTATGATTAGTGAGCACACTGCGAAAACATTCAGTGATGAAATTAATTGTTAAAAATTATAGAGCGGACAATAAAAAGTCATGTGACATTTCTGTGCAGTGGTTTATTTTGAAGTCAAAGATCATGCTAAAATATCATTACTTAATGATGTTCAACCACAAAACATGACTATATATGGTAGAAGCTACATGTTACACTTAGATTAATGTATCAGATTTGGCTTTATTGAGTGTATCAAATCAGAAAGAAAGAACAATCTGAGTGCTTTAAATGCACAAACAATCTTTTTACGGTGTTAATCATTAATTCCAGCAGGTCTAGACAGCAGAGAGCATGAATGGAAAGACAGGAAACAGGTCCCATGCAGGAGGTAAAGTTGCAGCTATGCATATAGAGGATGGAAATTACTGAAGACGAGGAGCTCCCAGTGGGCTTAGATGGAGTTGTAGATCATGAACGCTGCTGCTTCCCTCCTGTACAGATGTTGACTATGAGATTTACATCTTCCATTTATAGACCATGTACATTTTTGAGTAGTTAGTAAAGTTTGTCTCTGTGTGCTCCTCTCTATTCATTTTTCACAAACAATTTCCTGAACAGACCCATCAAGATTCTGAATATGACAAGCATTAACCTCATAATCCTGTTTTTTTTTTCCGACTTTGATTAAGACATCATCTCTCCCAACCTGTCATAAGCAGTGCTTTTCCCAGCCAGACAAATGGCTGTCAGATAATAGTGTTTAATAGCCTGGCCGCTCTATAGCAAACCATTTCTGCCTGAAATAACTGTGATCTGAGAGCCTTTAACTATGGAGGCACAAGTATCCTCGTTCAGACTAATGACCATTTAATCCATGTCTTACGTGGACCTTGCAATTTTTCACTCATTCACTACGATATATCATGTAGCGCCTCAGGAAATCCAAACTTTATTGAAGTCTAAAGTTGAAGTATTATCGATCCTGTAATTTCTGGATCCAGTAGATGGCTTGACTATAATTATGGCTTTGGATTGCAGGGAGTGTGGGAGCTCACATCGACAGAACATTGTATTATTTCCATCGTTTCTCCTACAGTGTATTAGAGCGCTATTTGGTAATACAGCCTCTCACTTAAATTGTAATTATTGTTTGTGAGTAGC
Source organism: Synanceia verrucosa (assembly GCA_029721515.1). Classification (NCBI taxonomy): domain Eukaryota; kingdom Metazoa; phylum Chordata; class Actinopteri; order Perciformes; family Synanceiidae; genus Synanceia; species Synanceia verrucosa. Next base: position 16,531,405 of record CM056568.1, on the reverse strand, counting down.
TCTAAAATATAACCATCAAACTTTTGTCCCTGCAGAGTGCTTCGTTATTTGTTGCCAACATGCTTTGTTAGTTTGGTGCAGTTGACTCACTTCCACCTACCTAATGCTGGCAAACTGTGAAAGCTCACTAGTGACACATTTGGAGATAGATAATGAAGAGGCAGATGGCCTCCGCCGATGACCATGATGTTTGTGTATGATATCTCATCTGCAGCCTTTCTCACACGCGATTAGATTTAGTTTCCCTGCAACTTTAATTACCATAAACAATACTCAAAGTCATTCCCAAAAATATTATTATGGATAATTCCACTTTGGCTCTTCATTTTTATGGTTTTTGCCATAATTTCTATCAGTTTCTACTTGCAATTTCTTCTTGCCGAACAAACTGATGAAATCTGGGAATGTGGCAATATTGGTACAATGAAATCTAGCGAGCCAAGAAACATCACATTTCTGTCTGGAGACTGTGCTGGATGTTTTCACCAGAGAGCTTGGCTAATCACGTCACCATTGTCCCTCATTTTTCCTTTGAAATTATTTGGGAGAACCTGATGGTTTTTAGTTTAAAACCTCTCTGATTAGCATTCTTGATACAGCAAATTGCAATGTTTGCTCACCGATAGAAATGGAGGTATTCAGTAGGGATGTCCTTATCCGGTATTGATATAGGATATTGGTCCGATATGAGCTAAAAAACGAGTATCAGATTATATTGGACTGCATCTAAGCTGAGCTAAGGTGCTAACAAAGTAGCATGTATGCATGTAGTATATGCTCATGTTTCATTTAAACTAGTGGTTTGATTTGGCACTTTTTATTGGATTTATTGAGGTTATTGTTCCTTGTATTCTAATTAATTTTTCATTTATTATATTCAGTTGTAGAATATTCTTATGTTTACGGTTAAATTGATGTAACCCATTGGTTGATAATATATAGGTGAGTTTTTTCTCAGACCTACTGTTGCTGACTTGTCCTCTGTTTGATTGATATCACTTGATCAAGCCTTTTCTAACCTGTCATACTACAAAATGAGTGAAAAAAGTCTGTATGATTAGTGCAGATATTACCAGTACCGGTATCATATCAGAAATGAAAAAGTTGTATCTGGACACTCCTAGTAATCATTATAAAATTAACATCCAAACTGACTTTAACTAATAACCATATCTAAGTTTGTGTTGTTCCCCACAGAGGAATAATTTCAGCGTTCTCTTATTCCCTCTTCACATTTTCCTGCCGATGAACACGACCGGCTTATCGTCCAATATTGTTTCTCACTTCCTGTGCCGCCCAGCTGTTTATGCAGTCGACAAACATTACTGTGCTCCAACAGTTGGAGCCAAATGTGGAAGGACACGATGCCCATTGGGTGATTTGTTTAACTTTGAAAGGTTCTTTGCTTTGTGTTAGATTTGCTGGGAGCTACGCTCAGCGGATCATCTAGCCTCTTCTCCCAAGTGGGAAGCAGCCAACAGAGCCTGGGCGATGAGCGTGGGTAGAGAGGAAAAAGATAACCCCACCAGGGACTAAACGACAATCCTCATTTAGACACAGGAACAAAAAAAAAAAACTCCTTTAGATAATCTTTTTTTTCTCCAAGTCTCTCTCAGGAGGGTAATGTTGTTCTCTAATCAGGAGCGAATGAGTTAGATGTATCTCATGAATCAAATTAGAGCGCCTTTAATCCTCTAAAGTGGGGGTGTCAGGAGGGTGGGGTTGCAGATGAGGAAGCAAACTAAAGAGGTGGGTGACAGATGGAGTGAAAAAGCCCAGGTAGAAGACAAGATAAGCCTGCATCGGCGGGGTGCTGTCCTGCAAACTGTCAATCTGCACAGCTGGATGTCGCCTTTTCCCTACTGTGTTAAGGGTGTCGAGAAAACAGATAGGGCTGCTTCCTTCCTTCCTTCCCTCATCCATCGTCCTAATCCAGCCTAAGCACTTTACCAAAGAGGTGCGCTGGAGATCACCTGGTCTATGGGGGATCAAAGCCGCTTCAGCGAAAATAAGAGAAGTCTCGAGGAGGGAAAAGCTGATGTAACAAGAAGAGGTAGATTAGCATTAAAGACTTGACAGATGCACAAAAAAAAAAGTTTCCGAGGTCTCCGCTTCACTGTGTGCCTCTCGATTGCCGTTAATAGCAGGTATACTAGTGTAAGTAGCTATTAAAGAAAAAGAAGAAGAAGAAGAAGCATCGTTTTACCAAATGAAAAGAGCGGTAATTTCATTTTTCCACTCAGAAAGGCAAGCCAGGCGATGATGCATCCAGCTGAAAGGATTCTAAAGTAACCTTAAAAGAAAGCACGTTCTGTTTCCAGCATCCCAATTTGAAATATAGCCCCTATCCATAATTTAGCAGACGGCTCCTGCCCATTCCCTGCTCGCACCAGGCCACAGCTCCTCCAGTCACGTTTCCAACCACACACAGTAATGTATTTTGACAAGTAAATTGCTTGCCTCTTTGCTGATAGCAAATCACTTAAATAATGAATTCTTAGTAACAGCTGCAGAAATAATGCATACCACAAAGTGACATGGATGAAGGACACACATTAGGGATCCCTCCAGAAACAGTGCTGGATCTGCTGCAGACCAGTGGATGGACACACTGAAAGCATTAAGTCTGCAGCCATGGTGGACGCTCTCGCCTTATTAACTCTTTGAGTGCCAGCCATTTGTTAAAACACAAAGTGTCTCGTTCCAGCGTTTTTGCCCATTTTGAGTCATATTTCAAGACCCACAGAATATTTAGTACTATGTCTCTGAAAACACTGAGTATCTCAAATGAAAGAAGAGACTCTCTATTTCATCATAAAAAAATGTTTCTTTGTACCTTGTTCCATTCTTGTTTTATCAGAGGTAGAGTAGAGGACACTTTAACCAAAATCACCACTTTTTGTCTAGATTCTCTTTGTTTTGCTCTCTAATCTCGATCGTCTCCACTTCCTGTTTTGATCTCTGTGGTGTATACCGACTCTTTATGCTCTGACTACATCTCACAGAAGCCCCAACATTACTCACAGGCTGCAGAAGAGCGGAAGTAAAGGAATCACTAGTTTTATTAGCATTCACCCTCTGTGGGTCATGCATTTCTTTAGCAAATCCCATGTTAATCCATGCAGTAGTTGAGATATTTCAACACTGAACCAGTCAGCATTGTCATCTCTATAGAGCCACAACACAAGCTTAAAATAATGATTAATATTCAGGTTAATGACTACAGCAGATCTGTATTTGTCAGGTATATGTCATTAATTGTGCACAAAGATGAACCAAACAGGAAAGGACATTTATTCAATGTTTCAAGGTTGTTTGTCCACCACTGAGTTGTGCACCACAGCAACATTTGACTGGACAGCCTGAGGTTTTAGCAGCTCTGATAGGGAAGGGCATGCTGATAATGCAGCTGATTAGACTCTGATCATTATCTACAGTATGGCTTATGATGGTCAAAATCAATGGCGGGAAAGAGAGGAGCTAGCCCCGTGAAAAGATTAAATGTCTCTCACAGTATGACAAAGTCCCAGCTCATCAGAGGCTGTTTCTGGACTGAGGTGGCTGTTTGGCGCTGTATTCAGCGCACCGCCACAAAACTTTTCCCATCAAACTGAAAATCGAGCGAGACTTACATTGTTTAGAGAGCTGATAAAACACAAAATCCTTGCATCAGCACACTCCATCAGTGTCCTCTGTGTTTGGGAGCTTCATAACAGACCCGCCGTCTATGGATTCAACCAATTTTGGTCCTTCGGTCCGCATCTTTGAGCACTTTGAAGAGGGAGACATTTGACACAGCATCAAAGACTCCTGAGAAACAAAGAGAGGAGTGAGGTGGCAAATTGCTGGATATTAGCCGACATGAAACAAGAGGGCAGATCCTGCATCATCATCACCATCAGCTACCCAGCAGCCCCCTGGACTCACAATGAGCTTCATTATGACATTATGTGGATGATGACGCTGTCGTTAGAGTCACACTAGATGTAAAGAACACACCTGAACAACTTTTGGTTTCTTACTTTGATCTCCTTTTTGCGCCGGCATGTAGCTTTGAAATGAATATTTACAGTATGCATGGTAGCGTTTGGGTCGCTGTTATCCACTCTTTTATACTCGATTAATAATATGAAAGAAAAGAGCAATTAGTCAAACCAGCCATCATTTGCAAGAGGCGTAATTATTGAAACATTACCTCTAACCTTCAGTTAATGCTTTTAACAATGGCGTAATTTGCACAATATCACCTTCTCTGAATAATGCTTTCACTTTTATATTAACTACGTATGCATGCTATAATTTTCTTAAGTGTTCAGTATCAAAAAGCACAGTTGAAGCAAATGATTTAAATCTACAGTTTAAACAAAACAGCTTTCTAAGAACAAGCTCGCTGTGGATGGACGATAAAGTTTAAGGCTTAAGAGAATGAAGTTTGTGCTCCAAAGTGGATAATATTGTCGGGTGGCACAGTCTGTCCTCTCGTTCAATTTCCCTGTGTAAGCATTAGAGTAGAGGCTAAAAGGCTCAAAGATCTGGAGCATGCTGACGCCATATATTCTGTCAGGAAGATTCTTAGTGGGAGAGCGGAAATGGGAATAAACCAGGCCACCGCCGTTTATCTCCTCAAATTGACAACAGGAACCGTTTACTACGAGGAGCTGTTGAGTAGCGCAGACGAGCAAACCCTGAAGGATTCCTTAGAGGTCACACTGAAGTTTACAATATGAGGGACTCTATAACAACAGTTTCAGTGAATCGTCACTGAGAGAGGGGATACAGCCGACAGGGCCGTAAACAGCTCCAATTTAGCCGTGGGCTTTATCAATTAATTCATTCATCCTTTGACTTCAGACAGAGGCTAAGACAGTAGGACGTTAGTTAGCTTAGCATACAGCAAATCTGGTTTTGCTTGTAGTTTTAGCTAAAGTAAAATAGAGAAATGTATAGTTGTGTAGGTAGTCATGTGAGTACCACGATAGATGGAAAAAGTATGGATAAAAATAAGGCTCAACATTTTAATATACATTTGCCTGAGCAGCAATGTTAGCTTGAGATTTCTTAAGTGGAGAAGTTTTTAATGCAGAACTTATTTCCAAGAAACAGTGAGGCTTTTGTATGATCTGTTTATTAAGTCAACAAACTTATATATGTGTTAATTGACTGATTATTTCTTTGGTCGAGGACAGATGTAGATTTTTTTATGTAATTTGAGATTAGTGTGCATTCAAAATTTTAATTTTAACTTGTTTTTTTGGCAGCTCATCCTCAAAGATCATAAATATCATGTTAATTTCACTTACACAATTTATTTTTGCAGTGAAGCGATTTCTTAATGACTGTTATTAGTCCCATTGATGTATATACGTCAAAGTGTTTTTTTGGCAGCAGGCACAAGAGGGCGCTCTCCCACAGCCTGTGAGTAATTTTGGGGCTTCTGGGAGATGTAGTCAGTACATAAAGAGACGGTATACACCACAGAGATCAAAACAGGAAGTGGAGACGATCAAGATTAGAGAGCAAAACAGAATCTGGACAAAAAGTGGTGATTTTGGTGAAAGTGTCCTCTACTCTACCTCTGATAAAACAAGAATGGAACAAGGTAAAAACAAACCTTTTTTTCATGATGAAATAGAGAGTCTATTCCTATTAGAGCCATTAAGTGTTTTCTGTTTAATAAAAGGGTTGCCACTTAGTAAGACTGATTTTATTCTTTTATACTGGTGGATTTCAGGTGGTGGGAGAGGATAAAAATAACATATTTGACATATTTCTTTCCCTTAAGCATCTGTTACATGTACAGAGAGAATGACCAATGAGAGAGCTGATGCAATGACCTGCAAAATGCTGGAGGTCATCGCTGTGTGGCCAGTATACTGCTCAGCTGTGAGTACATATTGTACACTGTTTAGTGATCCACTGAGAGCTCCTGCTGCACCCAGTTCTGAAAGAAAGTTGGAGCATGTGGAGTGAAGTTCGTCTTCCTCCCAGCAGGCTGAGGATCAGTCTTTATCCCAGCGGACAGAAGGCCGGTCTTCAGGTGCAGCTGCCTGGTTAGTGAACAGAGAGGAGACTCATTAAAAGTGATCCTCTTGTCCGGTGCAGCCTGATCACTTTCAGCCCCGCTGTCCTCCATAGTTCCCTTTGAAGAGGTGGGTCTAATCTCAGGCCTGTAGCTTTGTCATAGTCAACCTGGGTTAGCCTGCTAATGAGTGAGAGGCCGGGACGAAGTTCACACTGCTGAGCTGGGAAGTCTGAGAGCTCTCTGAGTGTTTGATTGTTGAGAAAGTGTCAGGTAGAAATGATCTCCATGGTCACAGAAAGCAAACAGGCCTGGTGTTCAATATTAAAATTAAAATTATGATATTAGTCGACAGTGTAGGAGAAGCGTTTGACCTTATAGGTTTATCTTTTCTAGCTGTGTCTGATGAGATTCCCGCAGCCTCAGACTTTGAAAACCACTGATCTAGGAACAGCATTGTTCTTGTGCTGCGGTGTAAAGCCATCTTGTCAGGCTTCAGGTAATGCGCTTGTGGCAGGCAAATCAGATAACGGGCCAATCAGCTCGAGCTACTGGCAGCTACGGGCGTCATACAAGACGACACGGAAAGTTGACTTCGTTGTTTTCAACAGTGGTGGCCTCTGAAGAGGTTAGCGCACCTGAAATACACGCCAATTTCGGATTTTCCGTGTACTTCAGATTTAGTGAACAGGGTGTATATTTTTATATCTATATCGATCTATCAAATGTATGCACAAATATGCGCAATTTCCATTGATAAATCACACCATAGTCGAGAAAAGTGCGTAAACGCGCCTTATATCCCAAAACACCATGTATGATCAATGCAAATTAGCACATGAATATAAAGTAGACCTGTGCACTCTGGATTTGTGGAGTGACATCAGCGGACACAGAGATCAATATGCTGAAAAAAGCATGTAAATGATGGCGTAAACGATTTGATAGATCCCACAATAATAAATGAGTGAGGAGTTACAGTGACTCATCATTTATGAGGAAAAAAAGGAAAAAAAATATGGGAATGTCCCTTTAATTAAAGGCAGCTTGGTAGTGCCTCAATAGAAAGAACAAAAATCACTTACAACCTAATACTTAATTTAATCTATTTTCCAGTGTGAAACAGGAATAACTCCAAAAAGTGATTTGTAAGTGAACCTTTCCACGGCCTTTAATTTTCACACGAGTCATGAGTGTTCTTCCTGTCCCTGCCACGCCATCATCCATATTGATTTTATTTTGAACCTGTGAGACAGCTTCAGGGCTTCCCTTTGTCTTTCCAACGCTCCCTGAAGAACGGAGACAGACGCCGCCTCCCGTCCTCGCCGTTCGCTGTGCTGTATGTACAAAGAGGCGGTGCAGCACAAGTCACATCCCCAGAGGGAACTGTGGGTAAAAAAGAGGGGAACCAGGGATTAAAGCTCAGTGTAATGATGCAGGAGTGTGATAGGAAGTGAAAACACATGCGCTCTCTGCCGTGTGCATAAATACGCTTCCTTTCATCGGCTCATAGACAAGCCTTTCTATATGGAGATCACACGCTGTACGCTGCGCTCCAGGATAACAAGGCAACGTCAAAAACGCTTTAAACAACCAGCAGCGATCCACACAGATGAGAGACGACTCTCTGCAAAAGATCCACAAAGGAAACAAATAGAAATATTTTCAGAAATGTGCAAAATTTAGCTTCTGCTGCTGAAGTATGGAAGTACTTCCTCACCAGTCTGTTGAGCCAACTCTTTCTTTGCTTAAGTGTCTAACAAGGACATCACTAGCCTGCACGGCTTTACACTTTGATTAAAGCTAAGTGAGCGCTCGCTGTAATCCCTGAATCCTTTTTAGTCTCGGTGGGATTTAGGTGAGAGTGATTTGCTCTCAGCAGTGAGTTTTGTGGCTTGCTCGCTCTTTGTTTGGGATGACATCTCAGTGTTTATTCAGTCATTCGTCGCATGCACGGCGGCTAGTTTTGGAAAATCAGAGCTCAATTCTGCACGGCAGTGAGACCTGCACAGTGTTGGTTTTGTAACCCTTGTTGACTCACTCTCCAGATATGAGGCGTAACCATGGTGATACACTAACGCTCTCTTCCTCCCTGCAGAAACATCTTGTTAATTACTCCGCAGCGCTAACATGACAGGAAGGCTAACAGTGCCTTTGGAGGGTTCAGAGATGGCCGAGCAGAGCCGTTTAATGGCTCAGGAGTGTGATTTACGACGCCTCGTTGGGACGACTAAATCACCGTGTGTGTCTCCACAGGAGAGCGGTTGATTGAAGTCTTTAAAGTGTTTGGCAGGAATAACCAAGCTTGACTCCTTGACATTATTCTAAACTCCAACCCATTTAGCTAAGCGCTGAGAGGGCCGTGATTAATTGGTGCGTGTTTGTGCGCAGCTAACAAACGAGGGATTGGTTTCCCAGCAGATTTAACAGCAGGAGCGCTTACATGGCGCTGTCATGTCTGTCCCACGGACCAGAACCCGGCGGCGTCTCGCTGCGACAAAGGTCAGAGATGAGAGATTTGCACCAGTGGAAACATCAGACTTAAATGAGTATCAGGGTATCTTCTAACACTTGCATGACATGAAAATAGGAAATAGGCGAAACAGAGACATACTGACTATCGTGCCCTGTGTTTATTTCATATATTTATAATGATATATTCATATATTTATAATGATTTCATCTTTATGTAGTATAGTATATGCTGCAAATACTTGACAAAAGTTACCAAGTATTTTCTAATTTTATTGGCAACTTACAATCATATCAAAAGCCTTTATTGTCATTATATGACAGTGCATACAGCGGAATTAGGAGTGCTGCTCCACATGGTGCTCAGTCAAATTTAAAAAAAAAAAGCTTAAAAATAAATAAATAAATAAAAATAAAATAAAATAGAAAAGATAAATATGTAATGTATATCAGTATATAAAGATAATACAATTTGATATGCATCTGTAAGATATAACATATATAACAATATAATATGTATTTATAATATACATTAATACATATTTAGTGTATCAAATCAATAATCAATCAACAATATTTAGTGCAAATTAACCATGTCAGGTGAAATTACACACAACAAAAAATTATATTTATACTATAAGAAAAAAACTTCCAAAAAAGATTACAAACACAAAAAAAGTAGTAAATTAAAAAAATGTGGAATAACTACATGTCATGCTAACATGTCTAGACACAAACAACTCATGTCTCTCATCACTGGAGTTCAGTCTGATTATTTAACCTGCTCTGCTTTGGGTTTTAATTCAACCAATAAGCACCTTAAAGGAAATATGAACCTTTATTACTGACCATGTGGTTTGCATGTGTGAACCTTGCATTAACTTGTATATTTTTAATAAATTAAACCTGCTAAACAGTGAGCGTGCAGACTTTTGCCAGGATACTCCAGGGGCCATTTTTCTTGGCAAAATTATGGGATTACATTGAGCTGAGGACAGTTCTTTAAGATTCGATAAGGGATGAATAATTTAAGGTCGAATGATTAATCCAGTAGCAAAAAAAAAAAGTTGAAATACACAGCATCTCTCTCTGTCTGAAGGTAACTTTAGCCCTCAAGAAAGACGAATGTGGCACTTTTCTCAGGGAAATTTCATCTCGGAAAGGACATAAATCTTCCTGGCAGGGGAAAAGTACAATAAGTTCATCATGAATATGCCTACATCACGCACAATTATAGCTCAATTGTCCATGCTCCCAAGAAGCAACATGTAAACCGAGTGCATAACACGTCCTGAAGTTGGGATTGGTCCAGTGTTTAATCCTGTTGTTGATACGGACTTTGAAGCTACTTTGAGGATGAGCTTACAGGGTTCGCTGTGAGTTAAAGACTCGTTCTGTCAGTTAGACGTATAGCTTACTGAGAAACTTCCCAAACATGTTGAACAGTTGCAGGATTACAGCATTAAACGGTGTGAGCGCTCCGTGTGTGTCACAGGAATTATAGAAAGAGCGAGCAGCTTTACTTTCTCCGATAAATATAGATAGCAGCGAGGGCAGCGGCGTATTGCTCTGCACAGTGAAAAACACAACCTGAATCAATTTCACAATTAGCCAGTTCAGTGTTTTAATTAAAAAACAACAGTCGTCTTTGAAGAAATCAATTTCAACTAAAGAGGCAAAAGACAGAATTCCCCTGCCAGTTTTCCATCCCTCTGTCAAGTCAAGGATGCTGTTCGTACACTGCAGCACTCGATAGGACATTTTAAACCGACTTAGCGGAGTTTCTAGTGCCTCGGACGGCGTAGAGAGAGGTGCGATCTGCAAACAAACAGCTTTCCTTATTATCTCTTATGAGTTGAAACGAAAGGATTTTCAAAAAGGAAGAAAGAGCAGTACCAGTGTGTTCTTCATGTATTTTAACTGAGACTACATGGTTTTTGTGACGAGCGAATGCAGCTCAGATTTGGATATTCAACGTCTCTCAATAAATATGTCGCAAAACGTGAATTCAGTGCAAATATTTCCTTTTTTCAAGTCAAGTCAAAATTTTTTGTAGAGCACATTTAAGACGACAACAGTTGATCAAGGTGCAGCACACAGGATACAAAAAACAAATGAAGCAAATAATGGTTCATGTTCAGCACCATAATCAATTTCTAGATGCTTCTAATAAAATATTCATTATCAGCTTTGCTAATTTTCCCTATGATAAGCATGTTTTTATGCTCTTAAAGGAGCCTCTTGGGGGGGCGTCGTAAACTCTGTCAACTCATCGCTGACACTTTATCACGCTGTGAAGCTGATGCTGAAGGTGTGTTTCTGGTCGTCTGGTCAAATCCAAAATCCGCTCTGTTGTAGCTCCTGAGGGAAATATGTGGCTCTTTAGCTGCTAAATGTTCCACCATGTTTACCTGCTAGCTACTGTTTGCTTGTGTACAGTAGGTTTGTTGAGATTTTTCACTGAATAAAGACCTGCTGTGTGTGGAAACGGGTAGAATCGGTTAAAATGGTAAAGCTGGGCGGCAGAAACGCAAAGCTGAAAGATGCTAGAAACCACCGGAGAGCCGAGAGGACCTGGTCACTTTCTGCATTTAAAAATAAAATAAAAAAATATATTGATCAGTGGGTCATGGGTTCAATTACCAACACAGACATGTACATTACATAAGGCTTTACATAAAACATCAAGTATTATAAGCATCAAAGTATAAAACATTAAAACACATAACTGATAAATGATATCATTCATTCATTAAAGCTCAAATAGAATAAGACAGATATAAAATACAAGAATAAACGTTATAGTAGAAATTAATAAAAAAAAAAAAAAGCAGTGGTAAACAGAAAGGACTTCAGCCTCCTTTTAAAAGTTTCTTCCAGATATAAAGAGCATAGAAACTGAACACTGCTTCTCCATGTTTAGTTCTGACTCTGGGGACAGGAAGTAGACCTGAACCAGATGACCTGAGGGGTCTGGATGTTCATAAGGCAGATAAATGGAAAAAAAAATGAAACATTGAGTCAAACCTGTTTCTAAATGAACTTCATAGGATGTATGTTTGTTGTAATTAACAGTGCAGAGCAGAATGGGTGTTTATTCATACAGATGTCACTGTTCTAAATGTAAAATGTCTGGTATTTGCACTGGTTTGTCTCCGACGAGGCTTCGGTTCCCACCGTTATTGATCTTAGTGCTTTTATCCCCTGCTTCTTGACAAACTCCATACACTCCCTCCATGCCTTCCTGGCACTAAAATGAACTCCAACCCGCATGTCCAAGCATGTGCTGAATTCTCACCCTGTTTCCTGACGAGCACCTTCATCCATGTTGACGAGGATCACCTCCATGTGTGGTTTTAGCGAGGTTGAGGAACAGCTTGGAACTTCAAACAGTGACGCAGTGTTAAAGCCCGTCTGATGAAAGGCTGGAGCTGCACAGAGGAGGAGGTGATGAGCTTAACTTGGGGGATTTAGCAGCTCCGGCTTGAACAGTGTGTAGCCCTCGAGCAAAGTAACGACACTTGTCTTTGATCCGTGGAAAATGTTAACATAGGGGTGAATAAAGGTAGCCTGGAACTGAATCACTGTAGTTTTTGTAACCTCATCAGAATAATAACTTTATTGAAATAACAGCAATGACATGTGCACATGTTTTAGAGAGGTGTTCAGTCTGCTCTGTGTAAAATGTTTACTACCACCATCTGCTGTTCACTTAGAGGAGCTGACAGCAGCTCCATCTCATTGCATATAATGGTTGAAGAAAAATAATAATTTGTGAACAGTAAGAGAGACTTTTACCTGTCCCCATCCAAAGCACTTACTGCCTCCAAGGACATACCCCATCATTGATTCCAGTGTTTTTACACCATTAAGAAAGAATGTGTTTTAATCCTGAACACAGAGGTTACAGGATCGTTCTTTGCTAAGGATTCCTGTCTTTGTGTCGTGTACCAGCGCTACCAGTGACTGAGTGAAACTCAAGGTTCGGCACATTCATTCAGTTGAAGGTCTCAGTCATTATCACCCAGGTAAACAGTTTGTCCATTACTGCAGAGCGTGATACTTTACAAACAAGTGCTTTTAAAACTTCAAGTGAGCGCAGAACGCACTTCAGAACTTATTTACTCAGTCGTATTCATTCCAAGGAGCTATTTGTAGCGTTTTGAACGGGGATAAATGACTTTTTGCAGCCTCATTGGTCTCGTCGCTGTGTGTGTTTTTTTTTTATTATTGTGCTCTTACTGTGCTGTACGTTAAATTTAGAAAGCTGCTGGGTTTGCAAGCACCGTACTGTAAGTGCTAAAACAGCATCTTTGCAACAGAAGGTAACAGCCGATGTGTGAAATGTACTCACTTTGAGAATGATGCATACTGTGTACACATATATATATATATATATATATATATATATATATACAATTTGTTTATCGAACTTTGTGTTGCCTTGCTAGTTTAATGCATTAACCCTTTAAAACCCGAGCCTCAAAATTCCTGTCTAAACCTTTCTTATCCAGAAGCAGTGGTGTCATTAGGCCTATTTAAGAGGCTGAAGCCCCCTTAAAATATTCTTAAGCCGCCCTAAATAATTTGGTGTTCATTTCTTTTTTTTATAAAACAAAAAAGTGCCGACAAACTCATTATAAAGTTGTCAGAATGTGAGTTTATTTAAATAATAATATAACCTTGCATTATTCATAAATCACTTTAATGCGGTTGCCCTCCCTCATGGCCCGGTCATTGAAAAAAACATGCCCTAAAGTATCCCATTTTGATGCAAAATTGCACACTAACATGCTCCCCATTTAGCAAAAATTAGCTTAACTGCCCTGTTGGCTGGTTAAAACATAAAGGCCCTCTTGGGAGGCAAAAATGCACCTTTTTTCTTTTTGCTCCTGTCTCACCTCGGGACTAAGCCCCCCCAGCCTTAACACTTAGTGACACCCCTGTCCAGAAGACTTGGAAATTAGAATATCTGGCAATTACTTACGATTTTCCGCTTGTTATAAGAGTGTAATAAAAGTTTAAAAAGATGAAAATCGCAAAATGCAATTTGTGGAAGTTTCATTTGTGGAAAAAAAACTCTGCAATTGAAGATGAATAACAGATTTTGCATTTTTAAGTTGAAATCTGAAAAGTGTGAAAACTATTTCCAATACATATTTATGAGTCTTTGATTTTAAATGTGCAAAAATCAGCCATAAAATAAAAACTGTATACAGGCATTTTGTTACCACAGGAGTAAACCAGGAGAAGTGGTAATGAAATTACTGTAAAATGGCTGTAAACGTCTCCGCTACATCATGCACAATTATGCACAACCCGCTACGTAATCTAAAGTGTGCATGTGCGATATGTCGGCAGTGACATGGCATGGGTTAAAGGATGTAACATTATGTTATAAAATCATCTTCATAGTTGGACCCTGTTGACCTAAAGCAGTGATGGACAGAAAATAGAGCTAGATATTTATTTCAGAGCGTCGCTGATCCCCTGGGAGCCCTTTACCTCCGGCCTCTTAAGCGGCCCACAGAGACCTCGCCGTCAACCATCAGGACAGCGACCTCTGATTGGATCAGAGATTGATTACACCCTCTTCACGCTGCGCCATCATTGGAGGACAGAACAGTGTGCACTGCAGGTCAATGGGGCCTTGTAATCAGTGGAGGCAGTGAAAAAACGCCCGTCGTGTGGCGTAATTTCAGCCCAAATTTTTAAAAAAAATGTCCTCATGTGCATGCAGAGTTAACTGCCGAGCGAGTTTGTAAAAGCTTTGAGTTGATTCATCCCTAAACGTCCTGTAACCTTAATCCCCATTAATCTTGAGGCACATTTATGTTTCATGTTCAGACCATAAGCTCGCCGCTCATTCGCTCAACAAGTCAGTTAATATCATTTCAATGAAAATAGAAATTCATAATGTCAGCCGTGACGACACTATGTAAATTCAATAACTTTTATAATATGAGAAAGATTCAGCAGAAGGCTATTTTAATGATAAAACCCCTGCAGCCATCTGTTGGTGTAATGAAATGGCTGGCGCTGGCAGAAGATCTGGATGACCTCTCCAGCATATGCTGCACCGCCGAGTCCAAGGCACAACCTTTGCGGCGCCGACGACCATCAGCAACCTCATAATCATCAAAACCTCATCTGTTACATTCATAAATCCCACGCCGGTCTGGATTCTTGAGGATTTGAAAAAACAAAGCGCACCATATGCTGCCATCCCGGGTCCTGTGAACAAAGACGGGGAAATTAATTAAAAACAAATCTTGCCGGTTTGATCCGTACAACCTGCAAATATCACAGGGTGACAACACACAGCTTTTCCCGCTCTCTGTTTTTATTCTGCCGGGTATTAAGAGTTGGAGATGGAGCAGTTACCCACCACCGCTAAGACCCAGCGTACCCACCAGCTCTCAGCGCATTGTGAGATTAACAAACTCCGAGCCGATTGTTAGTTTCCATGCTTCCTGCCACTCACACGACTGTGACTCGGTAATACTTCAAACACCTGCGAGACTTAGAGTCATTCTGGATGCTGGCTTTAAAGTGCTAATGGGCTGGATATTAGCGATGTAGCAAAGTGTTTGTGTGTTTGTGCACGAGGGGAGGGCCTGATTGACTTTAAGTGGTGGTATCCTTGGTTTGTGCGAGACGAGTGGAGGCTGGCTGAGACCAAGCAGAGGCAGTTTCAAGGATTACTGTCGGGGCGGAAAAGAGGCAATTAATCTCTGTCTTCAAAATGGGATACAGCTGAGCTTCAAGGCCTTTTAGGATCTTTTGCAAAATGATAAGCTTCTGTTTACTAATTTTTCCCATGTGGTCACATTGATGCTGGCGTGTGAGCGTGTGGAGGATATCCAAACATGCATGTACGGGTTATTTAAAAGCAGATTTCTTTTTTTCTCAATCAGACATGCATGAGAGCACCAGAGTTTGTTTGATTTTGTTTTGCTCATTTTCAATTACAGCCAGTTCCCTAGCAACTCGTGCGTCCGGGGCGCTATCAGTCAGGACAGGATGTTTGATCAGAACTAAGCTCTGCTGACATTTGATTTTTATTTTTTTTTTATTTTTCAGACCTGCATCCTTGTTGTCAGGTCAAAACTAGGAGAGCACTGCTACACAAACAGCTGTCCACAACAAGAGCTTCAGAGAGGTATTTATAACTTTGATGAAATGTATGAAATGTGCCGTCAGGGAGGTCAGGGCTGGGGAGTTTCCAGCACTGTACCTGCCTGATGCCAACAAGCAGAACAAAAGCAGAATGTAGCTGTACATCGTTTCCCCCGGCTGCAGGATTCAGCCTGATCAGACCTGGCATCTTTACCTTCAGGAGCTCCATGACTGTTTTCTCCATCTGTCTGTGCAGATATAACTCTCTATAAACCCGCCTGAAAACACAAACTAGAGGAGCAAACATGGAAATATGCTGCTTGAGCTCTGGTTTAGAGCAGCGTCGACTAGTCGACTAATCAATTAGCCAATCGACTATTTTGATATTTGACATTGCTTTTGCAAAAATATCAGATTTTTAGATTTCTTTTGTGCTTTATAGCATATTAAAGTGAATATCTTTGGAAGTTGGACTACATAAGACAATATTTGGTGATTAATTTAACAGTTGACAGCTAATGAATTACTTGATTATTTGTTGAAGTCACAGTACAGAAGCTTATGATGACTTTAAAGTCTGTTTCCTGCTGCATCAGTTGACACCTACTGAAGATGTTTACAAAGCAGGCTGTGTAACTTAATATTTTTCTTAATGGTTGCTATAGAAACACACTTTCCCTCTGGGTCTGAACAGTGAAGCCAATGTTGAAGTGCCTCCAAATTGCATAATTTCTAATATCCAGCAGGGGGCGACTCCTCTGACTCTCCGTCCCTCCAGGATGTCAAGTTTTTTTGTGACTGTTGCGATAAAAAATGTTTGATTTTGCTGCGTTTTGTTCTCAATAATTGTGATACAATTTGTGGAATTTTATGTGATTTCTTTTTGCAAAAAAAGCAGTAATTGACAAAAATTGCAAGTCTACAAAAAATTGTGATTTTAATAAACAAACTACAAATGAAAAAGAGTCATATAGACGATAATAAGTATACTGTGCATCACAAACAGCTGAGAATATTCATTTCTCATCTTTTTTTTTAATTTTTGAACTTATGAGGCCCATCAAGTTACAAAAACATTCATAAAAGTCATAGACAGGTTGTGTTTTCTCTTATAACTTCACAGTTTTTTTTCACCTCATGAACGTTTATCATACAATGTCTGCCTTAAAAATATCATAGTCATACTCCACCCTGTCGTGATACTTCTGGTTGCATCAAAACAAGATGGCGGCAGCCAAATGCTGAACTTCAAAAGTGCAGTTCATCACGGTGACTTTGTCCACTTCGTATAAACACTAACGATATATACAGTATATATACATTCATATGAGGTGTCTGAATCCAGTATTGTGAAGAACTAGTTTGAACAGAGATCAAATTTACTTTTATTCTATTCATTCTCTCCTTTCTCCTTTCCTGTCTTTCGCTGATAAGCCCCCCTCACCACAGAACACAATGGCTCCATTGTACTAAACCGCAGAGCTGATAATGTTACGTGACATTAAGGGCAATGATGTTAGTTCCTATTCAGAGAGACATTTTGATTGGAATGTAGACTCACAAAGAGGGCCATAATATTCAATGCTTTCAGAAATTAAAGAAGCCAATATTAAACACCGTCACCATTGATCTGCACATTTGCGGCCTCTCTGAGTATTTTATTAGCCTGCAGTGTCAGGAGATGGTTGCTTTCCAGATAGGAAGACGAACGACTGTAATGACGCATTACTATAGACTTGATTTTAAGTTGTACATTTTTGCCACCAAACTCTCTTGTAATCTATCCACAGCAGCAGAAACACTGAGAATTCCCAAAGTCATTCAGCTCGTCTGAAGTAAGAACTCAATTGTTTTCCCCCCTCTTTTTATGTATAATAATATTCATATTCCCCTGAACGCTGACCTGTGAAAAAAGGGGCTATTTCCGAGCTGTCAGTGCAACGTCTTTATCTTCACTTTCCAAATGTTGGGGTCAGCCAAGACTTGGCGCTCAGCAGACAATTCTCCCAAAGACCTAATGTGATTAATGGGTGTCACTTAAGAAGGGTGGGGTGGGGTTGAGAGAGAAAAGACGAAGTCATCCAGAGGAGATTGTTGCCGAAGAGCAGGTACATTGGCGACACTTCATCAGCGCCGGCGAGAATTTCCGTCCCCTCCCCGGCTTTAGCTTCGTGCTGCAAAATGAAACGTTCAATGTCACTTTCAAAGTTTGAAAACGGCCGGGGAATGCAACCTTGAAACGAGGGCAAGAGTTTGCAACTAGCAATTAAAGCGCTTTGTGTCGGTAATGTTTGCGAGGTACATTAAAGACCAGTTTGCTCAAATTCCTGACATCGCTCTAACAAAAAAAAAAAAAAAGCATTCTCTGGTGTAATTCCAATTTTGCAATATTGCCTCCGTTTGCTCTTTGCCACTGGAGGGAAGGCCGTGAGAGTATTTTAAAAAGCCGGTCGGCTTCCTGTCACAGATGTCCTTGCTTGTCCTCTTCTTTCATTCTGCCGCCATTAACGGCTTCTGGAAAGTGAAAGTATAAAGCTGAGATAGGAGGAAGACAGCCAAAAGCCCACTTCCCACCTGCTGTTAAACATTCGTCTCCAGATGCAGTCAGATTGTATTCACAGCTGGACTCTCCTTTGTTTTTTTCTCATTTCATTTGCGAAAAACAACTCGTCACAAATGTCACTTCCTCTCCTCGCGTTGACACCACTTGAAACTTTTTTTTTTTTTACTCAATCCACTTATATCCCGACAGTCTTGATGTTTGAAGTATGCCGCTCATTAAAATGCCTGCCACCTGTTTGATGCATCTGTGTCTGTCGGCAGGCACTTCCTGTTTGTCGTATAGGTGGATTGTGAGGATAAAGATGTTGTCATGTTCAAATATGTCGGATTCTTACACCTGAATTAGTTTTGTTGTTGTGTCTGATGTTAATGTCAGGCAGGGAGACACAAAATCCATCTTTAGTAATTAATTTCAGACACCAGATGCTGAGAGGAGTGTTGTTTATTTAGTGGTTTCATGCATGTTCCAGGTTATTTATGTTACACACATGCATCATAATATGACCCTTAACTGGAACTGTATTAGTCTGTAAGTTAAATAATCTACAAATCAGTTTTCTATAACAGCTACTGGCCGTGAATCCAGATGTTTTCCTCCTATAAAAACTACTAATCACAGTATTTTTAATAAAAAGCACAACCAATGCATTATGGAGACAATCCTGAGTTATATTAATTATTCTACTAATGCAAACAGCACAAGAAGATTAAATTTGCTTGCATGCCAACCATTACTTCCCTTCTAGACCATCATGTGTTGCATCAAATGTAAAGGAAAAGTGCAGAAAATGAAGGTGTGCGAGCGACGCACTGATTGGCCTCCTTATCTTAGATTGCAGGTGTCTGATTTGACGACAGAAAAAAGATAAGTTGTTTACTGTAATCTCAATTTACATCTAACTCTTTAATCCATAGATGAGACATCAAACTAACGCTAAGTGTTGAGCTGAGTCATTCACGAAGTAAACAGAGAAACTGAGTCAAACCGTGAGATTTAACCTGCATTTATTTTAATAAAAAGTCACTTTTGAAACAGAAATGCCAAATATTTGTTCCTAGAAACCTCTTAAATATGATGATCTCCTGCTTTTCTGTTTTATATCATAAATTAAGTCGGTCAGGGACTTCAGGTAACACTCTTAAAAAAAAAAAAAAAAAAAGTGTTTTTTAGCCAAAACAAAAAAAAAACATTTAATCATGGATATGGATATGATGTTGATGAATAGATGTTTTGGACTGTTTCATTTTAAAATGCTAGCTAGAAGAACAATGACACACGTAGCATATATTAATGCTAATATTAGCATTAAGCAGGTTAGTTAGTTGTCAGGTCCTCTGCATCCCTCCATCATTTCCTGACCTTGCTGTGCCTCTAACCTGTTTCCCCCCCAGCCTGTTTGCTGTTATCTAGGTACGCTGCCCCCCCCCCACTAGCACACCTTCATTACTGCCCCAGATAGTGGCATTGGCAACTTGTCACTCTATTGATTTCTCTTAAACTGCAATTTACATGGATATTTGTGGCGTCCTGAGGGCAGACTGCAGCCTCCCTCTCCTCTCCTGCTCTTTCCTTCCCTACCTCTCTCCTCTCCTCTACTTTCTCCTCTTTCTCCCCTTTTCTCTCCCCTCTCTCTTGACTCATCTCCCTCTCTCTCCTCTCTTCTCTCTTCCCTTTCTCCTCTCTCATCTCTCTCCTCTCCTCCTCTCTTTCCTCTCTCGTCCTCTCTCTTTTCCTCTCTTCTCCTTCCTCTTCTCTCTCCACTCTCCTATCTTCTGTCTCCTCTCTTTCCTCTCTCCTCCTCTCTCATCTTCTTTCTCCTCTCTTCCTCCCTCCCTCCTCTTTCTCCTCTCTCATCCCTCTCCTCTCCTCCTCTTTCCTCGCTCCTCCTCTCTCCTTTCCTCTCTTCTCCCTCCTCTCTCTTCCTCACTCCCCCCTCTCTCTCCTCTCTTCCCCCTCCTTTACTTCTCTCCTTCTTCCTCTTCTTCCTCTCTTCTCTCTCTCCTCCCTCCCTCCTTTCTCCTCTCTCATCCTTCTCTCCTCCCCTCTTCTCTCTCCCCTCCTGTCTTTTCTGCTCTCCTCCCTCCCTCCTCTTCTCTCACCTCCCTCCCTCCTCTTTCTCCACTCACCTCTCTTTTCTCTTTCTCCTACCTTTTCTCTCCCTCTCTCTCCCTCCCTCCCTCCCTTCTCTCCTCTCTCCTCTCTCCCTCCTCTTTCTCCTCTCTCATCCCTCTCTCCTCAGGCCAGGAGGAAATGTTTCCACCCAACAACAGAGCCTCAAAGTGACTTTTCAATCTGACATCAGCAAATGGGTCATTGTGTGTTTTTTCTTTCTTTTTTTTTTTGGACATCTGAACTAAAAAGGTTGAGAGCTGCAAGTAAAGAGGATGTTTTTAGGAAAATAACAGCATTTACAGGCAACAGCAGAGCACTTTTTGTCACATTAGTCTGTCTTTTATTCAATAAGTGCACAGATACATTAAAGAGACTGAGACAGCTAAGCAGACTCAAAAACTAAAACTGTGCCTTTTGATTAGACTTGTCAAACACATATTTTCTTTTCACCATTTAGGCCCTGACTGTGTCCGGAAACACACACCTGACCTCCACAGTGGCGGCCAGGGGAATAAAACAATAACCTCCAGCGAGGAAAAAGCACAAATGCTTTGTGAAAGCCTCAGCGCTGCACTTTCACACACAAATGCCAAAATGTCACAAGCTTCAAAGTGTGTGGCCGCAACACACTGTCAGTAGAGTTTTAGCCTTCTTTTTCCGAAGGTCGCTGCAACCTCCAGAAAGGATTTCAAAATAAAAGCCAAGCTGAGAGTGTGAGTTATTGAGCATAAAGCATCTTAGAGTAATCTCTCTTTGCGGACTTGTCAGTGACTTGAGAACAGAGGAGTGGGAATTTGTTTTAGATCCATAATCCTGCAAGAAAAAAATCCCAAATCTCTTAGTAGACAAATAAGGAGAGAGAAGAGAAGGACTGTGTTTCCCCTAGGGCTGCAACTAATGATTATCTTCACTGTCAATTATTTCCTCCATTAATCAATTTGGTTTATAAAATGTCAGAAAAAAGGTGAAAATTATGGCTCAGTGTTCTCCAAAAGCCCAAGATGAGGTCCTGGAACGGAGTGTTTTGTCCACATTTCAAATATATTAGTTTCCTGATTAATAAACTGATTAATAGATCATCATAATAGTATTGAAAATAACTGATAAATAGTTGCAGCTTTATTTTCCTCCTCTCTATGAAAACAGCAATAACCAGTCAGGTCCCTCATTCTGCAAAACATCCGACCTGCTGAAGTGCCCTTGAGCAAAAATCCTGACCATGCTGACCTCTGACCCCCCCTGGAGGGCGGAAGGGAACAGACTTCCCCTGCAATGGAAAAGAGAAGAAAAAAAGTCCAAATGTAAGAAAGAGTTTCAAAAGCAGCGGGTGAAGAAGGGGTGTGAGCTGGTGGGTGTCGCTGGTGATGTCACACCTCCCAGACAGCCACGATTGGACCCTAATTAGAAAGCTCGGCAGCAAATAGATAGGCGTCCTGCATGATTGAATCCAAAGTGGCTGATGCCAAAATTTGTGCAGAGGCGCAGAGTCGACGGCGCGCCGGCATCAGAGCTGCTGAGAGCCGCCACGCTGCGCTGCGAGCTGCCTCTCTGAGAGCCGGAGAGCTGGAGTTTCAGAGGTGAATCCGGAACAGCAAGACGCGCTCCCCCCTGGGCTGGAGGGATAATAATATATATATAGTCTACGTCAAACCCGAGGACGCTGCGTTATCAGAGAGCAGCGGAGGCTGAAGCGAGACAAGTACAAAGGAGAGTCGAGCCGCCGAGTCCAAGTTATTGCTGCGCTGCGCTCCAGAGGCTGCGCTGCGCTGATGGCATCCGTACTTGGGAACAACAGCCGCGCGTCCGGGGCTCAGAGCGGCCAGGTCAAGTGCAAGCTGAAGAGGAGACGGAGGAGGCGATCGAAGAGAAAAGGTACAACTTTACGCCACTTGTTTCCCCTTCGTGTCTTTCCCCTCTCCATTGAGCAGGGTCGTGCGCACCGTGGTGGGGCATGGGAGCGCACGGCAGCCGCTGCTCCAGCCTCCGCATGCAGCTCCGCTCTGCGCCGCCGCGGCTCCTTGAAATTCAGAAATGAACATGAAGTGGTGATTTCTGTTCGGCTTTAAATGACGCATTGTTTTTCTTTTCAAAGTTTAGTTGCTGCTGCGTTTTTGCTAAAGCCTTCATTGTCTGGAACACCATAGAGGACAATGAAAATTACAGCGCTGCTTTAATACAAGTTTGAACATGTGTCTCTGAGGAAAAGCGCCTTGTTTGATGCCTCCCGACAGACCACCATGATACCCGGTTTAACGTCTCATAAAAAAACAAATTCCCTCCTTAATTTTAATAAAATACCAAGTTTCTGTTAGACTTTAAATAGGTTAAAGGTTAACATGTGAACCAAGCCACATGCACTGTAATAAGACAAAGACACGAGTAATATTTTCTCAAATGTCCCACACTAACATGCTGAAAGTCTCTACTTGTATTCCTGATATTTTCTCAGCTTCTTTCCTTTTTCTGTTTTCTCCTAGAAAACTATTTTTGCCTCATTAGAGGCTTGAACCCCAGAGCTCTGCTGAGCTTTATTCAACTATACTGAACACTTAAAAAAACACTCAAGTTTGAGAAACACTTCTGGGCCTTCAGCAGGGAGGAGAAACAGCAGAAAAATACCATCAGTTCAGAATAATATTTAATTTCATGCAGCTTTGTGTGAGTTTTTGAATTCAGTTCTGTCAAACTGCTAAATATACAGTAGATGAGTTCCTTCTGATGAAATACAATTAGTAATATCTTTAATAAAGATGGAAATAGTAAGACTTTATCATTTTCTCTTGAGTCGCTGTGAAATAGATGCTGACCGGAGCTCATGGTAAACGTGTTTTTCTGCAGGAAGGTGCATCCTTTCTTCCTGCGACAGACGCACATTTAATGCCATTTATGCTTTTACTGACAAAAAATACAACTAATAATTCATAGCACTCATATTTCCATCTCACCACCTCTCACTTTAAGATTTTCTGCCTTTTTATCTATTTTAAAATGATCACAATTTGCTTCAGTGTTGCTCTCTGTTAATAAAACCTCTCTGTGATTGCACAGTCATTTTACACCAGCTTATCTGATATTGTGCCAAAATTACATTTAAAAAACATTAAGAAATATGTTGTTTTTTTTTCAATGTCAGCAACAGCTTCTGTATTTAAAAGCTTAGCTGCCTGTGAAGAGCTTCTCCCTCATTTACTTTTCTTGATTTTTTAAAATATTTTCTCAAGTGTTTTGGCTACTAAACAGTAAGTGAAGCATCAAACACTTTGCTCTGGCACAGGCTGCAAACTGAGATTTTTTTTTACCACCTCCATAAGAAAGCAAAGACAATCTAAAACCAAAAATAGTCATGACACATTCATCTCTATTTATTTGTATGTGTAAGTGATGAGAACAGTGTGTTGTTTATGCTTGAAAATACTGACGTGCCACCCCTTTGCAACGTGGAATATGGATGAACGCTCGGAGCGTGTTGACGTATCCGACTGCTATTGAATGCATAACGAGCTTTCATAAACACTTTGCACTTGTCATCAAACTACAAACAGACAACAGCAGCCCATTTCCATAACCTCTTGATTTTTAATAGCCCAAGTAATTGAGACAAGGGAGACAATACATAAAATATAGTGCTGAGGCAAATGTATTTACATAATGGAAAACGACAGAATTGGTTCCACAACATTAAGCATTGCATATGAGTATCACGCGAACGCTCACACATTAGCTGACGGGCCTTCGCAGCGTGTTTCCAAACGGCTAATTTATCAGCACTGCTGATTCATTCTGATAACACGGGACATTAGGGGCCAGTTCAGGGACCGCTCGCAAATGAACTGTGTCTTTGTGGAAGTGCTGATGGCCGCCGATTCCTCCAAAGATGCAGGAGGACTCAGACACTTTTTATTTGGGGTGGGGGAGGAGGGGGTGCAGATTGTATAAATGTTTTCACGATTGAAGGATTTTTTTTTCCCCCACTTCAAACTTCAAATCACGCAAAGCGTTTTAATCTTTCATCTCAAGTGCAGACTGATCATCTTTCTTGAGATTCCACACGTTTTATTTTTTAAAGTCACAGAGGGATTATTGCATGGCATTTGGGGCTTAATCCCTTGAAAAGGCTGCAGATTATTTGTAGATGGACTCGCTAAAACCTATGTGTGTATTCAAAAGGTCATAAGCAGATTCCTCGCTGCAGCTCCTATTAATTTCTTTCCCCCTTCCAAAACTCCTCTTTGCTATTGTTCAGCTGTCGAGTGCGAAACTTAATACAGAAGGGATATCACAGGTCAGAGATTTATTTGCTTATATTTCTGTCTTAAGCGCTCTCTGCTGCTCTTTACCTGCAGTTCGGCATCCTGGCGTCGTTCAGGTCACTGTGCAGATGTTGCACCTCGCTCTGCATGTGTTTGCTCTCCTTTAAGCTCAGCGTTTGGTCGACCACTCCTACAAGGACTCATGCACGTGCCTCTTGATTAATCACAGCCTTGCGATTTATGGTTACGTCCCTTAAGGACGACTAATAAAATCCTTTTGGAGATGTGCAGGAACATCTGCACCATCTGTGAAATCCTACCTGTCAACCATCAGGACAACACGAGCCTTTTTTTCCCCTCCGTGTCGCCTTTTAAACCACGGCATATGTGAGACTTATTCCTCGTCTTTTATCCGCAATGTTTTTATGAACAAAAATAAGCAGAGCAGAGATTTATAGAGCGACATTATTTTTTACAGCCACACTTATCACCCTGTGCTCTCAGCGTACAGTACAGTATATATCAGCGCATCATCAAGAGCGCCGAGGGGGAAATGTGGAAAACACAAGAGTGTGGCATAATTTACGTTGCAATTACTGTTTGCGCTCTCGTTCCTGGAGAGGTGGCGGCAGAGGGGTCGAGTGTGGGCTGTCAGGGTGGTGATGGAGAGAGGCGGGAGGGGAGGATGAGGGTCATCACCTGCTCCATCCCAGACTCCTGCTCCAGGGACTAAAGGGTGGACGAGCCGATCGGCGTCGAGCCGAGAGGAAGCTCTGCGAGTCCGTGTCATCTTCTGTAGAGGTGAGGTCAAAGGTCAACCTCCATTAACATTTTAGTGTTTTAATCATCCAAAATCTGTGTTGGTTTATGTTTGTGTCTGCAGCACCCAGGAGTGTTTGTATAGGCGAAAACCTTGTATCACCAAAAACATGAATTGATGTTGAGAATTTTTTTTTTTTTTTAATCTTCATGAGTATGGCGTGCAAAGTTATGATAGCAGTTTGAGCAACATTTGAAAAGTAGTCAATAAAATACGTATCAGATTGTTTTGGACTGTTAATATGATCTTTTTGCATGTTTCTTTTTGTCGATTCAGATTTAAATCAGAAACAATGACTTATCGGCATGTAAGTTTGCACAAACAAGGAATTCAACTTGGTTTCAACATGGTGACTTGGTACATGACATATAGACATATAACCATAAACTTACATGCATATTAACATGTAAACGTGGTGCAGAGATAAGAAGCAAAGATGATAAAGTGACTAAGAATAAATATGAGTGAATATCTCTGATTATGTGTTAAAGAAACCTCTTATGAGTCACAAAGTCTGAAGTTGCTTTAAAGTTGTCAACTACCACAAAAAAAGCACAAATTTCACACTTTTTTTTTTTTACATACAGTAGATTTCGACACTGTGCCTGCTAGAGCCTGAATAACAGCATCGATAAAAAGCTCAAAGTGAGTAATAAAAGAAGGTAAATAGTCTGCTCAGTGCAGGGTGGTACTGCAGTTGTTGTTCGTGGTGTTGCTGTGCAGTTCAGATGGAAATGAGAAGTGTGACTCTGCTGGTCTGTCTGCCTCTTATTTCATGCACTCTTAAGATTACTGTTGATCTGACCTGGTTAGTGATGTCCGCTCCCTGTAAACCTGTGGTCCAGTATGTTCTCTGCGATGGCCTGGATTTACATCAGAATGCATTCATAAATAAAATCCTACTGCAGCGACACACACACACACAGGTTAATAAATGTCTTGCAAACTGTCCGTTCCACCATCCTAATGATGGGACGGCCCCATGTCGCCCAGTGTGTGTAGTGGGAGGGGAAAAAGATCCATTTCACAGATGGAAAGTCTATTTCCAGCCCGCCTGAAACCCACTTCTGTCACATTTGTTTGTGTTTGTGCTGATAACCGCAGAAACACCGCTGGCATTTATGAGGTTAATGAAGGTCAGCGTCTGTGTGCACACGCATGGCTTTGTGAATTTACAGGCGCTTCCTGATTAAGGCTAGCGGTGGAGGAGTCGGCGGTTTAGGACACTGTGTCCTCTAAACTGACTGAGCGTTTAGCTGAGGGACAAAAAAAAAGGTTATTACTACTGACTGTGCTCTCTTGAGGACAGCTGATAAAATGACCAAGGAAAAGGAATAGCACAAGTTTAGCACATTAGCATAATTAGTAATTATCTCGTAATAGTCCCTCTTGGCTTTTTGGAGCTCGGCAGTGAGAAATTGTACTTAAAGTTCAGGCGCAGAAAACAAATTTGACGCCAAAACACACACAGTGAGAGGCGCCTCAGTCAGGTTGTGTGCAGAAAATGAATCACGACTATCAAAAGCACAGATGCAGATTTAAAAAATTCAGAAGGTGACGCTTAAGTTAATTAGTCTTTTGTTTGATGACTCCCACAGTTGGAGAGATAAGGGTATTACTCACATCACAAATAACTTGTTGCACTTGTTGCCATGACGACACGACACAGACATTTTAATTGAGTTAGTCATGTGTCGCTGCTCCGTCAATCCACAACAGCTTTCAACACATTAACTACTTAAAGGGAGACATTTGAGATCTGTTACGCCGCAGTATACTTTAACGGCGCTAATGTATGTGTGAGCGCAACGGGAATAGTGCCGCCGAGTGAATCAGATGGTGTGTTAATTTGTGTGCGTTAGCGTTTTTGGTATGTGGGGTTTGTGTACGCTACGAGCTGTCAGCGCTCGTAAACAGAGACGTGCAGCGTCGTCGCTTCCTGTCAGCGTTTTGTGAGTCGGCGGTTTATCAGACGACGTCACATCAGAGAGGAGAGTCTGACGAGTCAAATCATTTGAATCACAGCTCTGTTAATACACGACTTTGTGTTGTCGGATGTTCAGTGAACGCATCACATTCTCTTTTTTCAGCTCATGTATCCTCTTTGTTTATTTACATTACATATTTATAACAAGCAGCAGTTCCCAACTTTTTTATGTTTTATTTTTTGCTTCTGACCCCTTCTTTTGACTCATGCCTGCCACTAACAGATATTTTCATTCATTGATAAATTTCACAATTATTTCCTTGAATAATACAGCAGGGTTCCCACACATCCTGGAAAACCTGGAAAACCTAGAAAACGATTGACCGATAAAAACAATATTTGGGGGAGTTTGGTCAGACAAAACAAGACACTGGTGATGAGATATTTCTGATTTTTTTGGCGAGCAAATCATTACTGGACAGGATTCCCACACATCCTGGAAAACCTGGAAAATGATTGACCAGTTTTCCAGTCATGGAAAACATATAGGAAAGAGCTCAAATGTCCTGGAAATGGTTAAGCTGTCCTGGAAAATTATTCATCCTCCCCATGCCTCGTGAGCAAAAGCAAACGGGTTAAAATTTACTTTGAACCATTTGCATAAATAGTTTTCCAGGATAACTTAATCATTTCCAGGACATTTGAACTTTTTTCTCATTTCCCATTTGTTTTCCATGACTGGAAAATAATTTTCCAGGTTTTCCAGGACATGTGTGAATCCTTTCCAGTCACCAGTGTCTTGCTTTATCTGACCAAACTCCCCCAAATATTCAGTTCATAACAATCCATTGACGATATGTCATTTTTGATTGAAACAGTTATTTGAAAAATAATTGCTTATTTATTTTCTCTGACGAATTGATTAGTTGACAGATTGCTATAGCTTTACCTTAAATCAGTACCTTCTTCTGTTTCAATGGATTGTTTTTATGATGAGCAAGAAGAAAGAAATAGAAATATGTAGAGAATTTAGTGTGTTATTTTTTGTTTGGGGGGATAATGAAGTCAGGAGTTACAAAAAGATTCAGCAGTAAAGCGATATGAATCTATGTTTTATTGATGAACTTAAAAAAGACTACTATGTTCTGTTTCCTTAAAGGAGACTTAGTGATAGATGTGTTTAATTCTGGTGTATTTTTAGGGGAATATTAACTGTAAATAATAACATACATGATTTTTTTGTCTGATCTTCCTCTCAGACTGCAGAAAGTTGGAACAAGTTTTGCCAGAAAAGACTGAGGAGCTGAACTAGAAGATTTTATTTTGAAAATTCAACTGCGATATCTGAAGGGACTGTTTTTAAAAGGGGGCATACTATCACACCTCCAGCTGAAATCACACCTCTGATTTGCTCCGATTGTAAAAGTGCTGCGTCATGACTTCCCTTCAAACAAAGGCAGTGAAGCCTTGAATCATCTCCACACCGCACCGATTCAAAGCAGCTGTTTTTCTTCACTTTTCACTTTTTTAGCATGCTACCCAGACAGGCGCTCATGTCTAATGTGAAGTCCTGCCAGCAGCATGGAAGCAGCACCCCCCCCTCCACATCATGGTGGCAAAACATTTCTCCAGTTTATGATCCTAATTAGCTCTAACTGTGCCATCATCCCTGAGTCATCATGCCTGGAGAGAGGCCAGATCATTTGACGGTCGGCGCTTTCACACATTCCTCTATCCCCCCCCTCCTCTCTTTTTCTTCCTCTCCTTTCATTTTCGGCAGCGCTCGCTCTGTTTTTGTTGTCACAGCACGGTATCCGCTACTGTGAAAAAGGGACATATTTCACGAGCGGGAAATAGCCGAGGAAGGTGTGAGAAGAATTTTGAAAAAAAAAAAATCAAACTGGGTCTAAAATATGGAGAGTCAGCCGTGAAAGGTTTGAGTGAAATTAAAATTCGTGAGCACTCGGATGCCCCGTCTGATCAGCTGATGGACTCTGTCCCTGTCGAGCTCCAGCCACCCCGCCTGCCGTGCTGACATAGCAAAGTTAACACCGATACCCCGCCTCATATGGAATAATGAAATTGGATGAAGCAGCTTAAGCGCTCGCCGTCCCTCTTCTCGCCATCAGACTGGGTGCCTATTTGAGATAACGTTAATGAAGGGGACTTTAGCCAAGAATAGTCACGTCTTATTGCTGGAGGGGGGAGGGGGCACTAATGGCATTTATTTCCATTAATAAGATGGAGCGTTTTACAGGAGGGCTTCTCCTGAGGGCTCTCTCCAGAGGTCGGAGAATCCGACACCTTCTTCGGTGTCGTCTTCGTCGTCTTCCCTCAAAGAAACTTGTCTTAACCTTGACGTGGTTCCACACAACTTGGGCCGAGGTGGACACTCAATCACTGTAATCACTGCTGTCCATCCTTGATATATGGTTTTAAGGTCATTAATATGAATCTACTGGTAGCTTTATTGTGTCAGCACTGGATGTGTTTTTTTATTCCTTCTTGTTGGAGGGCACGACGGGCAGACAGCATGTTTGGATGAGTTAAATTCAGATTCAGATTCCTACTGTAGGTGCAGTTAGCTTGACAAGTGTTTCCACTCCAGACTGTATTCTATTTTAATCTTTATTGGATTTATTCAGCTTATTTTTCAGGGTTTTCTAATTTATTTTTTACTTATTATATTCAGAATATTCCTGTTTTTAAGGTTAAATTGGTTTATAAATGGGTCAGTTTTTCACAGACATACTGTTGTTGACTATTGTTCTCTGTTTGAGTAATATCACTTGATCCAGCCTTTTCTGACTTTTCATACTACAAAATAAGTGATAAAGCTCTCTATGATTTGTGCTGATATCATATCGGATCAATATCAGTATATCGGTATCGTATTGGAGGAGAAAAAGGACACCCCTCCTCTTTATACCCACATAATCACTCTTTTATTTTCTTAACTGTGTCTCTCGACACGTGGAAACGATCCAAAGCTCGACAGGTACAGGTACAGCTACACCTGTCTGTGCTGTGGTATTTTCACCTCTCTGTGTATTAGTGGTCAAGCTGCTTCTTTATCATATAAATATCTATCTGCTGGCGTTTGATTCGAAGGTAAACACACGTTTCATCCAGTGCATATTAGATCCATGTGGCTGATGGAGTTACCTAATGGCAGATTAGTGCATTGATAATGATGAGCGCATGCATGTGAGCTTCCCGGCTGCTTCATTATTCTGCTCACACGGCAGCGTTAAATAACAGTTTCCCCTCTACGCCCTACAGTAAATCCTCTCTCATCCATCGATTCCAGCGTCCTTTAGGGGCTCCTTCCAGGGCAGACCGACAGGCTTATCTTGCAAATCCTTTAAAAGGTATTTAAAAAAAATAAATCTTTGCCTGCATTAACTCTGTCTGATGTTCTGCGTATCACGGCCAGCGATGGGCGAGTTGGAGTTTTATATACCTCTGGGCCGATGGGCGCGATAGGTGAAGTCCTGTTTCTTAACAGTCACACAGCGTGGTGTTTATTTCCCCTCCTTCGCCGCACCGATTTTGATTTGCACAGCTTGAAGTGGTGGAGCGTAATAGATGTGTTTGCTGAAAAACGGAGAGTTCCAGTCGCTCATCCGTTGCCTTCGATAGCTCAGAGCCTATTTGGCCTCGCCCAGATAAGGCCTGAGTATACATGGAGTCTGATTCAGTTGGATTGTTTGTACACACATGGAGCTTTGGCACTGGTCTGCTTGGATTGGCTTTGGCATGATGGAGAATTTACCTCACTGACGATCCCACAGTGGAGCTGCCGTTGAAGGGTGAAGGGTGCGACGGACCCGAGGCGACGGACGTTTCCTTGCATGAAGGACAGAAAAGGGAGGATGCCTCTGGGTTGAAAGAGTCCCTGAAATGCAGCCACAGATGAACCTCCATAACCGCCGATCCAGTAAAAACATTCCAGTTTCAGTGTCGGCTGTTGAGAAACTGCTGCTGCACTTATCAGCTGCTCAAACAGATCTGCCTCAGTTCATCCTGCACCTGTCTGCCATTTCTCTGAGTAATGATGGGAAATACAACAACACAAACAACTTCAAATGTCAGACCTGCCACAGATGTAAACAGATGTGATTATTATTACATTATTTAGATATGTGCAGATTATTTGTGCTAAACTGTACAAATAGCATCCAACTATTTATAGGTATCATCCTCATGCTAAGGTGAGGAACAGGAAGTCCTTCCTTCCTCCTAATGAATACTTTAACGACGCTTTTTGATGGATTATTTGTTTGCCGAATTTCAGGAGAAGCTTGGACAGATTCAGAAAAGGTGGTTAATCTGATTTTATCAGCATGTTTGATCGTTAGTTACGACTGTGTTGTTAGTTTCCTTGATTTTTTGAATGGAGTTCTGCTTCATGACCTGTCAGCACATCTCTGGCAACGCATTTTTGGCAGTTTGTCCAAGCAGAGTCACTGCTGAGCATGCTGCCGAGTTAACTCACTAATCTTAACAGTCCTATAAAACATTTGACAAAAAAGCGAGCTTTCCAAAATACACATAATTTCCTAAATATGCAGAAACAATGATGGAAATCATCAAACTGTTCGCGGCGCAGCAGGGGTCCTTCATCCTGAGCCAAGCATCAAACTGCAATAAACTCAGTGTGGCCCATCAGTGACTGGGCTTAATGATAATAGTCCTGACGATAGCGCTGATAATCCTCCTGCTATTCCTGCTGACTGCAGAGAGTCCGTCGCTTTGTTCTGCACTCTGCCTATTAGCGTGATGGAGCTTCATTTTAATTTGAAAGGACCATCAGTTGGATAAGGAGAGAAGTGTTCCTTCATGGACGTGCACGGGAGAGAAATCCAGCATGGAGAGGAAAAAAAAACTGGATGCATGTATGTGCATCTGTACACACAAACACAGCGTCTCAGTGTCTGCAGATCAATGTGGCGACCTCTAATGGCTGCAGGAGTTTCCTGTTCCTGTTTGTCACAGTTTAGGCTTTAAAAATGGCAGCAACACAGGAACAGGAAGTCTTGTTGCTCCTTGGATGCTTATAGTTATTAAACTTAATTAGACAATTAAGCAGGTGGGTTAAGAAGTGAAGTTACTCTCAGATTAATTCTGATTGTTTAGAAGTAAATGAGAAAATTATCCTGCTTCTCTCTTGATTTATTCCCTCAGTAAACAAAAACAGTTTATGGTCTCAGTCTTCTTCAGTAGGTCTCATTTATCTCATTGAGTGCCAGACGTTTTATAAAACAGAAAGTGCCTTGTGCCAGCATTTTTGCCCATTTTGAGTCATATTTCAAGACCCACAGAATATTTAGTACTATGTCTCTGAAAACACTGAATAGCTCAAATGAAAGAAGAGACTCTCTATTTCATCATGAAAAAAATGTTTGTTTTTACCTTGTTCCATTCTTGTTTTATCAGAGGTAGAGTAGAGGACACTTTCACCAAAATCAACACTTTTTGTCCAGATTCTGTTTGTTTTACTCTCTAATCTTGATCGCATCCACTTCCTGTTTTGATCTCTTTGGCGTATACCATCTCTTTATGCTCTGACTACATCTCCCAGAAGCCCCACACAGGCTGCGGGAGACTGCGATCAAACAGACCATAAAACAGGGGATGCTTTAGGGTGTGGCTACCTTGTGATTGACAGGTCACTACTATGTCTGTCTTTTCATTTTACAAAATAAATGTTAACATCTAACCTAAAAATGACTTACTCTATGTTCAGTCGTCATGGTGACTATTCATATATACAGTCTGCAACTCACCAGATTGGAAAAATTGTATTAGGATTGAATTTTTCTGTTGTTTTTAGCCTAATTGTGTGGTTCATTTGACCCAAAAATAGACAGAGTTTGGCAGAGACTGAGATTATGAGGAAAAATATATCATAAAAAAATATATTGAATTGATCTGTCTTTTGCATCTTCATACCTTCATCAGAGATCTGATCTCACCCCGCAGAGGAAATCAAGTTGGTCAAATTGCACTGAACATCGTCGAACATGTAGTTCTGCTCATAATTTTATCAGAAATGTGTACAGCTGCTGCAGTGGATGTGCTGTGAAGCAGATATGTGTTCTGGGTTGACCCTGAGTGTGTTCTGGCTCCCTGTGGCACAGTCAGTTTGTACAGTCCACAGCGAATAAACAAGACTCAGGCCTGGCTCTCCCTCTCTCTGTGTGGGTAGTTTGTCATCGCTGTGACTTCAGGGCTATCTAAATAGCAGCAAGTGGGTGCGTTCATCATCACATTCATCCTCAGCGGGTGAGAGATGGATGCCCGACCAGTCTACCAGGTCATGAGTTATCACCCACCAGGGGCTGCTGGTTCATACAAAGGTCAAAGGGCCATTTGTCTTCAAGCAAGTATGTCTTCCTGTTTACACTCACACACACACACCTGAGGATGCCAATTCCTGCATTCATTTATTATTTCACTTTATTTATCATGCTACCGTGTTTTATTTTAAGTTCACACCTCCTGTCGTTAGTTAGTTTGATCATCATTTCCATGTTATGAGGCATTTAAGGTCATTATAATCCAGTCGTTTCCAGGAAATGTTTTAGGAAATTCACATTCTTTGCCCACGGAATAGATATTTACAACATCAACTTCCTGTTAAACTTTACTGTCTGGATTAAGCAAATTAGATAAAAAATAGTTATTGAAAAATAAAGTTCAAAATTCGCTCTCTTTCTTGCAAACATACTTGTCTAACAGTGTGAAAACATCAGGGTGCAGAGCTGTAATGTGCACCAAAGAGAACAATAATAAGATTTTTTTTTTCCCCGCACTGTTATTACAAAGTGCTTTACAATCATAAGCTGAATGCACTAATGAAAATATGAAGGCGAGAAACATCAACACATAAACAGATTAGCTCTTAGCGTCACCCACAGACCTGCTGGAGCAGCGTTAGCAGTGAGTCACAGGGCATATGGACGGGCTCTTTGTTCAAACTAGAGAATACATTATCATTAGCGTGGCTGGCTAAAGGAAAGAGCCAGCCAACCCTGAATGAAGAAGAGATTCATTGTCTTTATTTCCACTCATTGGACTCTGTTAATGAAGACTGGTTTGCTCCTAGCTGAAATTTACCTTTGTAACAGGAGCCACTAACATCAGCTGCTCAGATAAGATAAAATAACAGGAAACTTTAATGATCCCTGGGGGGGGATCGGTAGTGTTGCAGCTGCAGCTCGTAATAAAGGATATACTAGAGAGAAATAGGATTATCTTATGAATATAGTCAAGCAGGGAGTATTAAATGAGCCCAGACCAGCAGTTTGAGCATTAAACATGCTAAAGAGGCAGATAAATACAATTGCAAAGCATGGTTAATTATTGTATTATCTTTATAAGCAGTAACAACACCAAATATAAAAATACGGTGTGTCTAATGATAACATCTGACAATAAATACATACTGCGTGAAAGAAGTAAATTAAGCTTCTATTTATTAATCTAAATGGATTATAACACAGTGAAATAAGTGATTATTAATGTCTTAACATTGATAACTTCATTATTAAGCAACTGTTAATAAATAATGGATGCTTCTTTGAGAAGATGGATGGATTGATGGATTTCAACGTCATTCAAAATCCAATGCTTGAGTGTAATTGATGCAGTAATACGTGTTTTTTCAGCAGCGGGTTGACCGCAGTCTCCCACAGCCTGTGAGTTATTTTGGGACTTCTGGGATTTGTAGTTGTGACATAAAGAGACAGTGTACGTCACGGAGATCAAAACAGGAAGTGGAGACGATCGAGATTAGAGAGCAAAACAAACAGAATCTGGACAAAAAGTGGTGATTTTGGTGAAAGTGTCCTCTACTCTACCTCTGATAAAACAAGAATGGAACAAGGTAAAAACAAACATTTTTTCATGATGAAATAGAGAGTCTCTTCTTTCATTTGAGCTATTCAGTGTTTTCAGAGACATAGTACAAAATATTCTGTGGGTCTTTAAATATGACTCAAAATGGGCAAAAACACTGGAGCAAGGTACTTTCTGTTTTATAAAAAAGGCTGGCACTCAATGATTCGATAAATGCTCTAAAATGCTGTTATATCAGCTGAACCATAGTTTGTTATAAACCATTTAATCCTTTTTATTAAGGTTCAGTCACAGCTTTAAGCAAAAAAGGGTATAACATCAGGCAGAGTCGTGCATTTGTCACTCAGGAGCCACTGCAGCTGGATTTTTAAGTTATCGTGTATTAAATTAGCCCTCATCAAAACAAGCTTAGGCTTCCCGCCTCGACTTGTCCACACACCTGCTTGTCGTCAGGCCGGCTTTCCTGCCAAGATGGTTATCTGATCCTTCTTGGCGGCGCACTGGGCCAGACTGCAGTGATGCCCATTATGGCGCACTAAACAGGTGCTGAGACGTATCGCTCCTTGATCACAATGCAGATTTGCGTCGAGCAATCCATTTTTCAATTTGCTCTCCTGTCTGAGATAAATTAACAGATGTCGATTGATTTTCCTTCCTGTGTGACTCTGAGCCTTGTTTACACCTGACAGCCGGGGCGTTATACCTGATTGGCTGCTTGAAACGAACGCACGTTATAATTAGCGTTTTTTTTTTAATTAGACTGTCAATTGGCAGGAGACTTGGAAGACACTTACTTTGAGGCGTTTTACTTTTCCTACCTCTTTGTTGAGCTAATCGACAGATTGCTTTGTGATAGATGAGGTGTTGTGTCATCATCACACTCTCACACACACACACACATTACTGTACTTTATTATACATACCAGCTGATTTTTCTTTTACTGGATGCCTTAATCTCACAGCACAAAGTCTTGATTGTCAGTTATCCTCTGGAGCCTCAGACTGACGGACCGCCGGGCCCCCCAGCGCTTTCACAGTCACCCATGTTCACC
Organism: Synanceia verrucosa; assembly: GCA_029721515.1. Taxonomy (NCBI): domain Eukaryota; kingdom Metazoa; phylum Chordata; class Actinopteri; order Perciformes; family Synanceiidae; genus Synanceia; species Synanceia verrucosa. The sequence goes on along the minus strand of CM056568.1, from coordinate 16,495,208 downwards.
AGCTGGTTATTATTGCTAAAAATACGCTCAGAAAACTGGTGCAGCCCGCTACAATCACACCCTAATGGCGGGAGTCAAGTGGTGCGCGGCAGATATGCCCTCACATGCGCGATGTCACAAGCCATTTAATTGAACTGAGAAAATGGCAGCCGGCATTGTTTTGCTCAGAGGTCCCCTCCCTCTGCAAGTCGTTATGAGCTAATATGGCGTCTTTATTGCCATCATCTCAGTGATCATGATAGTTTTCACATAGTGATGATGTGACATTATCTCTTCAGTGTTCCCTGTTCAGGCTGTTTTCACTGAAACAGAAGGTTAACTACTGTTTTTGTCACAAGTAGCTTTCAAATTATATGAAACAGAGGTGTTTGGGCTCATTTTACTACTTGTCTATGCATATTATTATTTTAGTTAGCAGTCATAGCTAAAGTAGGTTTGACATTTGTAAAGTGTCACCCTTACCAAGACTGTTTAGGCCCTGGAAGGAGTTTTGACAGCATGTGAGGAACATGATTATGCCAGTAGAGCTGTCCTCGACCAGAGAAATACCACTAAACACACGAGTTGATTTAATCAACAGACTTAAAGAATCACAAAAAAAGCTGTACTTTAAAGCTTGTGTTTACCAGAAATGTGAGGCTTCTTGGAAATAACTAGGGCTGGGTATCGATCAAAATTTTTTCGATACAATGCCCATTTCAATACTTTTGTTTCGATACTGGTTCCAGAACGATACTTTTTTTTGATACCTCAATAAATTATTTTTGTGTAATTTAGGCTTTAGACAATGGTCTGATGATGATCGACAGGCACATCTGCTACCAGTTTCTCTTTAGGACCCTGGGGAATGAGAGTCTGCCATATGGTGTGTTCACTGGAAGTCAGAACTTGGAGCTCAAATCATTGTAACCTCATAGTTTAGTGCTCCCAGCTCTTCCAGTCTTAGAGACGTACAAAAAAACATGTTACTGTTTACGTCAGTAGCAGATAGTATGAATTCTATGTCAGTTTGGTGAAATTAACCTGACTTTCTGAGGTGGAGAGCTGACTCTGATTTAAATTCAGACTTGGAGTTTGGAAATGCCGTTATTCTTGTTCAACTTGAACTCACCATTAGGCTAAACACAAACTCCAGGCTCCAAATGCTGCTGCATAGACAATAATCCTCTGTTTTAACAGCAATTTTTGTCTCCTTATGCTGGGAAAGTGGGGGGACGAATCAGTGTCACAATCTGAAGGGGACATGTCCCCCCATCCATAGACACTGAGAGCATGGCTCAGAGACACTTAGGTATCAGAATTTGGCACCGAAACATTATTCATTTTTTGATACCTGATAGGATCTGAGCTTTTCGGTCGGTGCTACAAAAGTATCAAAGTTTGGTAACCAGCCCTAGAAATAAATAACTCTGCATGAAGAAAGTAACCGACTGAAGAAGTAAGACCAAATTGGACTAAATAAGTCAAGCTCAGATGGGTCAGCCCTACTAATTAGCATCTTCAAACATCACTGTGTCTAAGTACAGCCTCACAGAGCTGCTAGCATGGCTGCAAATGTTAAATTATGTGGAAAGAATGATCCCTGGTATCGGATCGAGACTTTATATTTGGAAACATCCTCATGTTTTGGTCCTTTTTGGCTGTAAAACATTTGACATGCACAGTCCATCTCATAGTGCTGCAGTAGTTTTAATCATTTTAATTTGCTGAAGGCGCTCAGAACAGCAAACTTGTCTCAGCTGCTTCCTGCTTTAAGCTATAATAACAGTGCATTCCCATAAGGAGTCTCCACTGTTTCACAGTGGGAGGTCAGAGGTCAGCGCTAGCTACACAGCAGCCGCTCCAGACCTGGTAGTGATTCAGTGTCTTGTTCCAGGACGCTTGCCAGCACAGAGGGGAGCTTGGATTTTGCTACTCTCTACCAGACAGGCCAGAAAGCCCACAAATGTCCCATAAAGCCAAGTCATTGTCTTGATAATCCCACCTGCCTTTCAAGTGGTTAGCCATCCATGTCTGTGAGCATGTACCATGCACCACCGCTGGGTACCTGAGTGTGCTGCCTCCGTGTCGAGGGCTGCTGCAGAAAAGCACTAAAAGAGTCCAGAGAAGGTCTACCGGGAGGCAGGAGGGAAAGTGGAGCAGGGTCGGTGTGGCGATGGTGTGGAGGGGGGGTGGATGATAGATGGAAAATGAGGGTGATTCCCAGGAAACTATGTCCCTGTTCATGTGTGGAAGACAGAGAGGAAACAAGCACATGGCAGTTAGTGTGCAGGAGGTCGGCGGCAGGTATCGCACCTGAGCAACCCGAGGGTAAACGCTGCGAACACATGCAAACGATCGAGCACAGGTGTAAGAGGACAGCGACGCAGGGATGGTGGAAGAAGGGCGGATGATTGAGCGGAGGATGAGAAGAGGGGTTAAGCACCGGGGTGACGAGCGCTCCCTGTTTAGAGAGCGACAGTTTGATGGATGAAGAGGAGGGCCGGAGGAGAGGAAGTGAAGTGTGCAAGTGCACAGGAAAAAGCCAAGAGATTGTTGTGTTGGTATTTAGTGTCTTTGATTTTGATGTGCCCACCTTTTTCCGTGTCTGTGAAGGCAGCGGTCATAACGGAGAGGAGTGGCGTCTGCAGCCTGTACTCCTCAAGGTCCATTGAGTGCAATTACACAGAACAATAGAGACGGCATGGGGCGAGTTGACTGTGCTAAACACCACTCCTCTCTGACACAAGAGGAGGCCGAGTGGCTGAGCCGGATCAAGATGCGAAGCCTCCACCGGCTCCTTTGTTCTTCCCGTACGAGTCCGGAAAACGAGGAGGACGTCAGGATTATGTTTGGCTGATTTGAGGCCAATTGCCGGTTTCGCCAGAGCGTCAGATGAGAGAGGAGGAGGGGATGTCAAAGAGATGTGAGTGTCAGTGATTATTACAGGGTTGGGAGGGCGCAAGCTTCTCCTCGCTGGGTCTCGGTTTGAACATGACAGACACGATCTCCCCCACGCTCGCTCTGCCTGGCTGGTGGTCGGCTTCAGGGTGGGTGTTCTGGGTCTTCGGCGACGCCTGCGGTCCCCTTGTGAAAGTCTGCCGACGCTGCTGTTGTGACGGCATGTCAAAATTAACACTCGGCCGCAACTGTAACTGCTGAACATGTGGGAAACAAAACACTGAGCGCAGTACTTTCTGCTTCTCGCTAACCTCTGTTCACAACCATGTTTCTGGGTCATCCAGCTTGTGTGGTCACATTTAGAAAATAAAGGAAAGACAGTGACACTGTTAGAAATCAACTAAATTTGTAGGACGGTATTGTCCCAGAAATAAATGTGATACACAATATTATTTTCCATTTAACTCTTTGAGTGCCATTGACGTATTCCAGCGTCAAAGTGGTTTTTCGGCAGCGGGTTGCCAATTGGGGCCTCCCGCAGCTTGTGAGGACAGTCTACACTGGATAAAGTGACACCTTATCATGCCAGATCTTAATATTTGTTAAAAACAGCCCACGTCTGTCAAAGTGGGTAATTAACAGAGTGATATTGTGTCATCTGATCCTGGTATCGTGTCAGATGTTTTGCTTAAACCCTGCTCCAAGGATCTTGTGCTGTGGTTGATGCCAACCGCTAACCTCCCTGTAAAAACCTCCCCCAGGCATCAACAAGGAATCACTGTCTTCATTATAAATTTAAGCAAAATAGAGTCATGCCCCTCCACTGCCTTGCCCTTCTCCAGCTCTCAAAGTGAGCTGTAATATCAGTAAACACCTTGCTGTTCATGTCAGGTGTGTGCTGCACTTCCTAAAGAGAGGCTATGTTCGCTCTTTGGAACATCACAAAGCGCTGTCTGCAGCATATGCTGTATTTTTAATTCAACAAGGGCGTTTTGGAAAGCCTCGCAGCACGCCGTACGAAGTGGCGTTCCCCTGACGCTGACAGAGAAATCAAACATAAAATGGAGCACCGGAGCGAGCGAGCAGCGATACAGAGCAGATGTTCGCGGCAATGTTGACTTTTTGTTTGGCCCTTATCTTTGACGCTGCCATCCTCCGGTAAAGTGAGTGACGGAGGAGGAGAGAGGGAGGGAGGAGGTGAGTGAAAGGAAACGAACAAGGAGGAGGAAAAAGCGGCGTTGTCGGTGGATCTAAGTGGAGGAAGAGTTGGCAGGCGGGGTGTTCGATGGCAGGAAAGTGGGACAGCCACACAGCTGTGTTTTGGCGTCGAGGGACTGCAGAGATTGGTGTCACTTTATTTCATTGTCGGGGAGAAGAAAGGGAGGGAAACACTAGAGAGGATTTGATGTACAGAGAGAGAGAGAGAGTAGACATGAGGCAGGGAAAATGAAAGTTAAAAGAGAGACAGACCCTGGAGCAGCTGCTGATGGCAGTAAATGGAGGCACCTGATGCCTGGTTCAACTGCAAGGACACCTGGTCAAAACTACATTTCCCAAGAATCAGCTGCTGCTGTGTGCAAGGCAGCGCTGTCATCTTTAAGATCATAGTGTGTAATATTTACTGTGATCCAGAAGAATTTACGACCAGCCGTTATTTCATCCTTACAGGGTGATAAACTCCTGTCACTGCAGGTTCAGACTCTTCTCATGTTCGCTGTTTCATGCTTATTTTGCTGTCTGTCATGATGAACCGTCCTCAACAATCTCCCCTTTGCTGTCTTTATCGAATCATGCTCTTCAGCTGCAGAGGAAACACCCGCTGCAGATCGACGTCTTATCACTCAAACGGACACTAAAAGTAGCAGATAGAGAGAGTAAATGCGGCACCTTTGTGGCCATGATTGCCTGCTGCAGCACTTGAGGGTCTCCAAGAGACCTGGACACAGTGAATGATGGCAGGCCTGATTCACACCACCAGCCTCTATGTGCACAGATATATTGGACAGCTGAGGTGAAGACAGATAAACTAGACCCAGGATGGCGTGAGAAAGCCCCTCAACATCTCATCCCTTGATCTTAAATCATCAGCCTTGTTTAGGACAGTTGGATCTTTTACAACCCAGCCCAGAAGTGCTGCTTAAGTTCCTCAAAGACACAAAGTCCTTCTGTCATCGAATAAAAAAAAGAGAAGAAGAAGAAGAAAAAAAGCAAAAACACAACAGATGAATATGGAAAAACAGCCCAACCCGTCTTTTTTCCCTTTGGTTTCCTGCACTCTGCTGGTAAACAGCGCGTGAAAAAGCGGGCTGCAATTTTGAACGCAGCTTTATTTTCCACCATTTATTTAAGCCCAAAATGGGTCCTGATGGAGTCATCAGCCCCCACTCGCCAGCTAATGGTTTAATTATGTCCATCTGGAGGAGGCTGGGAATGGGAAGCTCGCCTTACTCTCCAGTCATTCCTCTGGTAATTTGTCTTCCCCGCGCCCACTGACTGGTGTGCCGATGCCGCCGAGAAGCGGCGAAGCATCCTGGTGGCGGATCAGCCTGAAAAAAACGCCCACCCTTCCTCCACAAGCTGTGTTATGCAATGTGATGCGTGACCTTACCGAGACCAGGCCTAAAAGCAAGTTAGCACTCCGATGATCTCTTATGTGAATGGAGATAAAATCCTCTTTGACTTAGCCATGGAGATTCTTAACTTAAGGCTTAAATGGGATTACTGCTATCTATTGCATAATAAAGTAATAATCGCCAGTATTTCCATATGAATGAATGAACGAACCTTTGCTAACACAACAGTGATCTGACCCACTGCAGTTAGAGAGCAGTGATAAATGTCCTGTTATTGACAAAACAAACCCTGAAATCCTGAGTAAACGCCACTTTGTCTCAGCTACTCTACCCTTAACAGGATGGACGGGGGATGGATATAACCAAACTACAACCAAGACAATAAATCACAGATTTCAGCTTCAAACCAAAACTTGACAGATTGTCTAATTGACTTCCCTAAACGGACGAATCCTTTGCCTTATCTGTCATCTCAGTGAAATCTGACTTAACAGCAGATCAGCGTAGCGTCCATCGTCCAGCTATGTATTGATAAGACACTTAGAATATGACAAAATTTTTATTTGACGAAGCACTGCTACACCAAAATGGGGCTGAGGTCTATTTAAAAGTGAAAGTAAGATAATGGATGAAAGAAGCGTGTATAACACTGAATACCGTGGCAAGCCTAGTAGCCTTGTGTAGGGCTGGGATGATAACCGCATCACCGCAATACTGTGGTCATGTGATGATGTCATCACTGCAATATATTAAAATCATTTTAAAAAATATGTCTATATATTTGCTGAGTACATATGGTGTTTGATATGAAATATAAACGGTAATATTTAGTAGCATCCTGTTTTCAAAGCTAGATGGAGAAACAAAACTTTTCACACTGCAGCTCGGCAGCGGGTCAGTCCATTAACCCTAAAGGGCGGGGGGTTGTTTTGTTTTCATATTATTATTAATTATTTCGAGGTAATTGGTCACACATAACACAGGCATAAAAAACAGAAGCATTGCATAAACAGGTGTTCAGTTTCAATAGTAAGTACTTGTAGCACTTTACTATGATAAACCGCCATATTGCTTGATTAGGTGCTTTATCACCACGGTAATAAATAATCTGTACCATCACAGCCCTAGTTTTGTGGAGAGTTTTTTTTTATATGGGTGGTGGGTTGAGTGTCAGGAGAGATAACAGAATCCAGATTTTGCCTCCTAAAAGGTGAAAAACAATTTTTCATGATTTGAGAGACAAGTAAAAAACATAAACTTCCGTGCTTTTTTCGCTCCACAGCAGCTCTGTTGAAAACAAATCAAGGAAAAACCATGTTGTTTGGCTGAAGCAGTTAAAGTACCAAACAGTAGACACGACAAAGCATATAACACCAAAAAATACCTTGAAACTCCCAGCATCCTCTGCTGCCACACGTCTTCCTCTGCCTGTGAACGTCTTATCTGTGACCCTGAACTCTCTGGCATGTAGCCGTATGGATCAAGCGCTGGTAGATCACGTTTCATGGCTGATTTGTGCGTAACGATGCTGTCTCGTCTGAGAAGTTTGTCGAGCTGAATGGCTTTGTTAGTTTGCGGGGCGAACATCATTACTTAGTCTGGCTATTGTTACGAGCGCACTAAGCTTTATTCCCCTGCCAGGAAGATGACATTGAATTACTTGTTGAGGAATTGGGTCAATAATGAGCGTCAGCGGCAACAGTGTGTGCTGTGAGTCGGCCTGTCTGGATGTGTCTTGGTTAAACTTATGAAACTGACACAACAGTGTGTCTGCTTTTGAATGTTTCCGTCGCTGTTATGCAACTCTGCGATGCTTCTGGTTTCGTCTTTCGTTCTCTGGTTTTTGCGATGCACATTCTGGGTCAGAGCATCTTGTTCGGATGGTTCATTTTAACCGCCAGGTATTATTGCTGCCATCATTTCAGCAATACACGCAGAAACGGCTCATTCCTTTTGCAAGGTGATTTAACATTTGAATAGAGGCCTGTTCTGCACAGATGACCTACTTACCTTTTTACTCCTGAGAGCACACGCTTTTCAATCTGAAGGTCGCAATGACGCATGGACATAATATGCTGTTAGGGCATAAAAGTAAAATGCTATGGTTATGGGCTCATGTGTTTTATCAGCGCCTGTGAGTGAAAGCAACACGAATGCTTTTATTCTACTGTCTTTATCTGTTGTTCTTACTAAAAAGGCTTTTTTACCTCAGATCTTCTGTTCGGTTTGTTGACTCCATGAAGGTTGTCGGTGCCAAAAACCCAAAGCACTTTCTCTCTTGTCCCTGTGTGCATAAATGTGGAGGATTTATTGTTAGCAGATAGAGGTTTTCACTAATAGACGGGAGCGAGGACATTGTTCCGGCTCGTCAGCTGTTCTCACCTTCACAGCGCCTCAAAGAGTCTTCTGTGTGACACCGCCGCCGATCAAAGGAGGGAAAAACGCTGTCGACCTGCAGTCTGATCCTTTGGAAGTTTAGCTGGCCTCCGACAGAGCAACATGACTTTGATTTCTGATGAAAGGGGGCAGCATCCTTTGCAAAATCTTGGCTAATTTAATAAGGTCAAACACATTGGTGTCTTTTCCACCTGTCCTAGTCACCTGGTGTTAACCCAGATTAGGCCGTAGGTTGGAAAAAGAAACTGTCCACCAAACTCAGGTCTGTTTTTTTTCCCCGAGCCCGGCCTGGGGAGAAGGTTTTTGAGGAGATAAGACACACAGAGGAGGACAGTAGGACGGCACTGTAAGATGGCAGCCATAGGGGAACGGTATCGGCCTCAATTATGACGGGCAGTGGAGCGCTGCTCAGGAGCAGATGAGTTGAGAGCCGGCCCCGGCGGAAAAGTCAGCGGCTGATAGCTGATAATCCCCGGGATGAACCGGGACAAACCGGTCACAGATGGAGCCGTCCCACGGTCAGGTGTGACGCCAAACAGCTGGCAGCGCTGCAAAGGGATGCGCAGCATGGAAATGATGCAGTTTGGGGAAGGTGGGATGAAGTTGAAGGTGAAGGGAAGCTGGATGTGGCTGTAGTAGTGAGCTGGAAATCAGTCTGCATCAGAGTGGATGTACAAGGTTACCATGGAAACCAACACCTGCTGAAAGACCATTTATCGCTAGTTAAAGGTACAGCTTGTCTGGAAACATGGCCGCCTTATCCGCACGTAGATAAAAACATTCTCCTTTAAGGATGAAAGATCAGTTTATGAAGATCAGTGAAATTTTTTACAGTCAATCAATAATTAATACACACGATATGATTTAACAGAAAATAGTTGTAATGTATTACTATATGTTGAATAACTTTAGAACAAGTGTATAAAGCCAATCAGGTTATTTCAAGTGAAAATCTGTTTACATTTAGAGCTTTCTGAGTGGAGCTCCTGATAATCAAAAATGATTATTTTAATATTTAAATATGTATACATGTTGCCTTAAAAATCTGTTTTTTGACTTGTGCTTCAGAAATAAAATGTGTTATCATCGGAATAACATAAAATCTACGTCAGAGTCCCCTTCCTGACACTGAAAGTGATCACCCAACTTAATAACAAGCTTCATACTGTATGCCTCAGTTTAGGCTGTTTGCCAGGCTCCAATCTACTAGAGGTCGTAGGATAATTTCTATGAAATGAAGGTCTGTTTGTCACTGGCGGGTCTCATTTTGTGGCCGAATGCAAACTGAATACCATCCCAGACCCGAGCAAAAAAAAAAAAAACAAAACTATTTTGACACCAGTTAGTTCTGCTTCTGTTGCCGTCGCTGCTGTTGTGCTGCGTTGCCACGTTCTGTCAGTGACAATGAAGGATATCCAGGTCATAGCGAACAGTCTGCCACACAGGAAAGAGAGCAGGCTGCGTCACAACCGGCCATGTTGAGGCATGTTCGTGTCCACAGGCAGGAGACATAACACAGCCATGTTTCCATTACTGGAGGACAGAGTCCTTAAGGGCCTTTCTTTTGACCTTTGGGTCCCTGCATTATTGGACCACATAGACTAAAGCAGAGGTGACGAGCACCAACCTGATTTTCAAAAGATGCAGCAAGCTTTTTGTCTCGCTGCCTGTAACAGCAAGAGATTGTTCATTGATTTGATTTTTTTCTCACCAGACATGAATCACAGAGTTATACCTCAGAGAAAAGTCAAACACCAATAGAAAATGTTGTTTGGCAGACGTACTTGTGATAAAAAAACACCTGGGAAGTGGGAAAAAGACTTGTTCTGAGTAGGTATGAGGTGATTTTTGAATTAAAAGTCTGATATTATTATATTGTCTGTCTATCAGTGATTTATCCTCCCAGTAAAAGGTCTTTTCACTCATATTAGGGACTGTTGATCATTATTAATGAGGGGAAGGTGGTCAGAGAAGTGGGGGAGAGATATTTGTATTTACAGGGTGGTTATTTTAGGAACGCAGAGGAGGATCTTTAAAAGTACTAAGACACTGGGAGCATCTCAGTTGTCTCTGCATGGCTCCCAGTCCAGCAGCTAAAGGTGCTAACAGTGTCGCTAACTTTGTTGTTTGCTGCTATATCTTCTTCATTTTTCAGTTTTATTTCAGATTTTATTTTATCATTTCCTTGAAATACTATATTTCTAATAAATACATAAAAATAGTTTGCATTTTTGGTGCATTTTGGGCTTTATTTTATATTAATTCTCTTTATTTTTCTCTCTGCCTGCACAGCGATTAGTGAAAACTGTTCATTTAGTAGCTTTTGGTTCCTAAAATAGAAAGCAGCTGGAGTACACAGGAAGCATCATTTGTTGTGTTACCATAGTTTCAAATTTGATTGAATTTGATTTTGAAAAGTCATATTTAAGGACCCCCTTCTTACCACGTTCATTTCCAAACACACACTTTAGTTAATAATGCGGTCCAAGCTAAACGTAAGCAATGAAGTCTCAAACAATGAAAAACAGTTGAGCATCTCTCTTTCAATTTAGCAATGGCACAAACATGAAATAGACAGGATATATGCCATATAAAAAATAGAATAGAATAGTATAAAAATTAAGAAAGTTTGGGATGAATATATACACACTACAATTGGCAATGGTGTGAGGAATAGAATATGACGGCTAGTTACTGTTAATTTACATGCAAACACAGATGTAATTTGTCAGTTGAAAACTAAGATTGTCCAGCTTGTATTCTGACATTTAGACAGACATTGAATATATTTATTTCTCTGTAGCAGCTGCTAATTTACAGGATCGACTGCATCCTCAGCATGAGCAGGAACAGCAATCTGTTTAATTAAATGACAGTGACATCTGAACTCCAGTAAACATCCAGCACACAGATCTAGAGCACCAGAAACCTGCATAACAACAAACTAAACCAGCGCCGTGTAGCGCTGATCTGCGTCCAGTGCAAACATTAGGTTTCTGGGGACCTCCTCTATGCCTGTTTGTGTGTTTATTATCATCATACAGAGCCGAGATGCCTCATCAGAACACAGATGCGCCCTGATTAAGGCCGAGCGCAGCAATGACAGAACTGCATTAGTGTGATGTATGTGTTGTTAGCCAGCGAGCAGCTAATTCCAAATTTAACACCTGATTCGCACAATGCAGTCACACCTGAGTGCAAGCCAAGATTTACTACCCTTGTCAGACCACTGATGGCTTTTATAAGTAATTTTTCGGAGTCCCCGATTCATTCTCTCTCTGCGTCGCTGATAATGAATTATGATTCTGGGTCAGGATTCAGCTTAAAAGCAAAATTATAGTCATTTGGAAACTGGGTTGGTGTCAGATAGTCACTTCGCTGGAGGGAAAGCCCCCTCCCCACCCGTGAGGTTTCTTGAAAGGCACAAACCTCTGTTTTAAAAGACAAATTCATCTTCATTTGTGCAGACGCACAAAGAAGTGGGCTTGATTTTGCGTAGACTTTATTACATGTTGCAGTCACATTAGGCGGTTACTTATCGTGCAGCTCCCTCACATAATCAGCATGGATAGGACGTCTAATGTGGCGCTAATGGGCATCACAGAGACTTCCCTGTTTAATGCTCATTTCCACTGATTCATAATGACGCCGCGTGCGCTCCTGATGATGGAAAACAAGGGTGCTATTCATGTCAGGCACCGCAGGCTTTTGTCTGCCGACAGGTTGTGTGGTTTTGAACAGGTGTATGTGCTGCCATGTCCCATCTGGCCTTGCTATATTTCCCAACCTGCTGTTTGTCCCGTTTTATACCTCTGGCAGTGAAAGAGCCATGTGCCGCTGTGTGACTGTGTCTGTTGTTTTTACTGGTGTTGTTCCAGGTCAAGCCGGTCCTGTATAACCACAGTTGTGTCAGCTCATCACTGCACAAGGATACCAGCCTCTGACATTGACCTCCTTCTCAACACACATATACGCTCCCAGGGTTATTATACTGCACGTGTGTGCAAATGTCTGTTAGTGTTAATGGACCTGAGTGCGTTAAAGCAGTGGCCTTATTACCACAAGTGCCTGAGCAAAGGTGACTGGGTTCAAGGATTGTGGAGGCACGTGCAGCCTCAAAGAAACATCATGAGCTGATAGATGATGTTTGCTGAACGCTATACATTCCTGGCTGCTAGTGTCAGCACTGTAAGTTCAGTTACCGTTGTCTGTTAGAGAGATTAAAACACAGATCTGAAGGTTTCCACCTGGCTAAGAATGGATAAACACTGGAACTGTAGTAAAAATGGAAGTAGAGCTGAATTAGTTTGAAAATTGACATCATTTTGACTAATATTACACTTCTGATATGATTTGCAATATTGGTTAGAATGGTCATTTTTTCATTATTATTCCAGTTTTAATTGAAACACATTAACTCATTGAGTGTCAGACAGTTTTTTTTGTCCATTTTGAGTCATATTTCTAAACCCAAAGATTATTTTGCACTGTGTCTCTGAAAACACTAAATAGATCAAATGAAAGAAGAGACTCTCTATTTCATCATGAAAAAAATGTTTGTTTTTACCTTGTTCCATTCTTGTTTTATCAGAGGTAGAGTAGAGGACACTTTCAGCAAAATCACCACTTTTTGTCCAGATTCTGTTTGTTTTGCTCTCTAATCTCGATCGTCTCCACTTCCTGCTTTGATCTCTGCACTGTATACCACATCTTTATGCCGCGACTACCACTCCCAGAAGCCCCAGTATTACTCACAGGCTGTGTGAGAGCGCCCTCTTGTGCCAGCTGCAGAAAAAACACTTCGACGTATATATACATCAATGGCACTCAAAGAGTTAAAACGTTATGGTGCGATATTTGTACCAAAAAAGATGTTGAATATGACGTTAAGGCCATTTCTGCTGCTTGACAATATTTAAACTAATGTGCTGTTTATTGATTTGTGAATTACAGTCGGTCATATTGCGATAAAATTGTAAAAAACTGTGCAGCTGACAGGTCAGGTCAATGGTGAAGCATCTGAACGCAACATGGTGGTATGCTGGATAAGAAAACATTTCTTCATTTGTGCTAATGGTTGTGCGTTTGTAGCCGTGTGTGTGTGTGTGTGTTCCAGTCGAGTCTGATTGAGTGTGCAGCTGCATGTCACTTGATTACCCAACACACACACACTCATCTAAAAGTTATCATATTTGTCAGAGCCTGCTTTTGTGATGAGTGAATCTGTTTGCCTGCACTTGTGTGTGTGTGTGTGTGTGTGGCTGTTAATGTGTGTTTAAGTGTGTGTGTTTGTGTGAGGATCTGCCCTGAGGACAGCAGTCATGCTCCATTAATTAGCACAGCAACCTGCTGACTTTCAAGTGGCAGTGGCAAAATTAACCCCGCATATCTGAAAGATCAGGGAAAAAAAAAACGCTCCGTTATTTCCAGCCTTGATTGCAGCCTCGTATCGCTGCGGTCGCATTGCACGCGTACACACATGCATGTGCAAATATGCGGATTTGCACATGCATGTGTGTATGCGCAATCAGATATCATCTCTCAGCTGGAGATCCCCTGCTGAGCGCTGGGGAACATCTGACAAAAGAAAAAAAAACAAAAAAAATGGCTTTCCTTTCGTTAAGAATCTCATCAGATTGGAAAATGCAATCATAACAAAGTGGCAGTTAAATTGTGTATTTTTTTTCTCGAGAGAGCAGGAGGGGTGGGTGATGTGAAACAAACAGATTTCTGGTGCGTGCAGACACAAGAGACTGTTAAGTACTCGTTAACATTAATATTTAAAATTCTTCCAGGGAAGGGAACGACTTCTCGACTGTAACGTCCGCACAGGTCGTCCTTCAACTGATTTGAGAGTCCAAACATAACGGCTAGCTAACATTAGGGGTGGGAAATAACAGCGATATGGCAATATATCGCGATACTTCTTCTTCTGATATAATATTGATTTTTATTTTCTTAATATTGTTTTTTTTCCTCAAAAAAAGTCATGTTTTGTGTCACGATTAAAAATCCAGACAGTGTTTCCATAAAAGTAACGGATAAATATAAATAAAAAAAAATAAAAATAGTTAGTGAAAAGCATCTGTTGGTTTGTGGACTACGATTCTGAAGCTTCAAGTTTGTCTTGTTTTTTTGCAACCAGAAGGTGAAGCTAAGTACAACCGAACACTGCATGAGACCAGAAAGGACCTAGCCTTTTAATTTTGCTCTGGATGTGCACCTGATGTGCATTTATCTTTAACATGTAGAACATTTTCATTCCAAAGTCTCTGACTAATTGTATTTAATAATCATGACTATGATTTTTGCGATTATCGAGCAGAACTAGTACTGCTGCTCAGCAAAAGTTTGGCTTTTAGGTAATAATAACACCAGAGAAAAATATGTGTGGACTGTCCAAATCCTCAACATATTTAATTTGCAATGTATAAAACACAGGAAAAAAAACACACTGAGATTTATTCAGCTCCAGATACATGTCCACCTGAACGACGGCATATTGGAAAGAGAGGAGTGACAGGCAGTAGCAAACGGACGTTTTGGCTCCGTAGATTTCAGATGATCGCTTTAAGTGTTCTGATGGGAGGCTGTAAAGATAAAAACACAGAGATAGAGAGTGTGTTTAGGGAGAGGTGGTGTTTGGCTGCTGTCTGCTGTCATCATCGTGGCTCTTCACTGAGTGGCGCTGACAGCCGAGCTGGCCTGGATGCTGTCACATGTCCTTGTCAGTCCACTCAGAGTTAAGGGACGCACCTCACTATTGTCAGCTTCTATTACCTCTTCACATGCACACACACAATGCCTCTCTTCTCCATGCCATGCACAATACAATATGTGCTTCAAATATGTACATAAACACCCAGAGAAATCTCAGACTCTCCTCTGGCTTCATGCTGGCGGCACTAGCTCTTTCTAGCTTTGCTTCGCACACTTCCAGGGGGACCTTGTGACCTTCCCTGTCTGCCCCGTCCTGCCCTCGTCCATGTTAAGTGTCAGATCTCCCTTGCCTCAGGGCTGGATCAGAACCGTCGTACTGGGTCAATCCTCGCCAGCGCTCCCGGCTCGTTCACCACCTTCGCCAGTAGCCTCGCACGTAAGTCAACTTTATTTTCCGACGAAGACGAGGCCCTGCAGAAGAGACTGTGCCTGGAGCGGTGATTGAAACAACCAGGGGGCGTGCTCGCTTGTCGCCAGAGCTCATTTCAAGACGTTTTGCTTTGGCACGGATCACACTCGACTCTGATGGAATAGAAAACGTCGCCTTGTCTCGTACTGACAGCAGTGTTGTCACATGCAGACTCAGGAGAAGTCAATAAGGCTGTCGAGTGTTTCACACGTCCTGCCAGTCATCAGATTTAAGCACTGAGTTCTCGCAGCTTTTAAATCCAAATGATTTTCTGTTTTTTTTTTTTTGTTTTGGTCCAAGTTAGAGTTCAGTGTTTTCTCATTTTGAACTGTCACAACTTGTGAGCATTGTGTTTATGGCGTGTGGCTCGAGTGTGCGTTATCGCAGCACAGCGATCTACAAAGCCCGGCATCCAATTTCCACACTCTTAGACCTGACACACACACAGACACACACACACACTCCTGTATTTCTATCCACTTTTTCTCTTTTCCAATCCAGTAAGTTTTCTGTTTATTTGAGCACTGGGCCGTAACTTTTGTATGAATCACATTACTGCACGTTCTCAGCACTCAGTGGAAAATGTTTGAGCTCTTACACTTCAGATTTTCATGATCTGTTTGAAAGACTTGGTGATGGTATGTTTTTATACTATTTATCTTTGTTAAATAAGTCATTAATTATATTGTTATGGCTTGAGTGAAGACTAGTAGAAGCAATTCTCTAGAA
This sequence comes from Synanceia verrucosa, assembly GCA_029721515.1. Classification (NCBI taxonomy): domain Eukaryota; kingdom Metazoa; phylum Chordata; class Actinopteri; order Perciformes; family Synanceiidae; genus Synanceia; species Synanceia verrucosa. The sequence goes on along the minus strand of CM056568.1, from coordinate 16,479,500 downwards.
ATATAGTTTTTATTTCCTTGTTAGTCTAACAAAAAAGACAAAGAGAGATAGAGAAAGTTGAACACCACTTGTTATATTTAGTCGTAACCTTGTAGTAATTATTACAAATTACATTAAACATAACCCGATTAATTGGCGTTAACGCGTTAACTTGCGCAACAGTATCTCTACTTGGACAAACTGCCCATTATGCGTTGCCAGGTCATGAAGCAGAACTCCATTCAAAAAATCAAGGAAACTAACAGTACAGTCATAACTAACAATCAAACATACTGATAAAATTAGATTTACCTTTGTTTTTAATCTGTCAAAGCTTCTCATGTAATTTGGCAAACAAATAATCCACCAAAGAGCATTGTTGAAATATGAATTTGTAACGTGAAATGGACGAAGAAAAAGCAAAAGAGACGTTCTTTTCATAAGCACAGAGCTTATTATAGCTAATGTGGTGTCGCTCTGATTTTAGCTGCAGTTTATCCAAGAAGAATTGCCAAAATTAAAGCATTAGCGTGATTAATCCGTGTTAATGCGTTAATTTTGACAGCTATCCATTAAATAAGAGCCATGGTCAGTTGGAGCAGGATGGAGCTGCTGTCGCCGAGTGTGATAAAAACTACCTGAAATGATAGGCACCATCTCTGTGGGAAAATATATGTGAGGTGGAGTTTGTCTCATTTGCTAACATGGAGGAGGCTGGAGTTATGACCTGTACTGCAGCCAGCCACCAGGGGGCAATCCAGGAGATTTAGCGTCACTTTCAGGGCGCTGCATGTCATTTTAACGCTTAATATTTAAGTAAGCTACAGCTGGTAAAACACGAATAAGACTGTTGTCATTTTAGCCAACAAATCAGCCGTCGTCATGTAGAAATAAGAAGGCAGCTTTTATCTACCGCTGTCTGAAACCATGGACTCATTTCAACTCAGCTTCTCAGTTTGACAAACACATTTTTGCTTGAGGTGGACAGATGGAAATGTATGGAAATTAGAACGGAAATGCATTTGTTGTGCATAAATGCCAGTGAACCAATGTTTGTCCGTGAGACATCTGTCCATTACAGCCTGTCCTTCATGCTGTTGCTGCAGGTGTAATCGACCTGTCATGGCTCCGTCGTCATTATTTGTGGCAGGAGAATATTGTCAGATGTCTTTCTGTGCATCAAGAGACAATATGAAATATGTACATTGGCTAAAAAGACTCTCAGACGACTGTACTTCTCAGGAGATTTGACACCTGTTTCAGTTTATCACATGCAAAGTCCAATTAATCATTTCATTTATCATTCTGATGGAAAGATCAAACATCGCCAGAGATCTGTTCGCAGGAAACATCTAAACAAAGATTTATGATTCCGGCTATTAATACCTTCATCTAGTAGTATCTCATCAGTCATCAGCCGTTGCTTCACTTAATCATCAGTGATTTTAGCAGATAAAGGCGAGTTTTGATGATTTGATAACAAGCGATATCACATCCAGGGAGGGAGAAACTTGTGTCGAAGAGAGATGTTAGGGGGAAAAAAGAGAAAGAAATACCCCTTGGAGCGACATCACAATAATTAGCATAGCGGGAGAGAGAGAGGCGCAGTGCGGGAGAGATAATCATAGCGCCTTAATGCCTGCTGAATGCTATTTATCAGCAGCATTACCCATAGTGCCCTGGCTTCTCTTCAGTTATCTCACGGTGCGGGGTGATGATGAGTCTCCCCTCTTGATCCTGAGCCATGTCAGCATGCTGTGTGTCTGTGTCAGTGTGGTCTTTGTGCTTCTTACACTACATGACATTATATTTAACATCTTTTTCTTCCCGTTTTTTTCTCCTCCACCTGTTCGCTCTCACACATAAACACACTTACAGGCCTTCAGAGGACCGCAGTATCATGGAGTAGCAGACAGCCATTGCTTCCTAATCTGGATAAATGGTCCACAGTGTGTTGTCTCTGGATGGGTCCAGGTGGTAGCCTAAAGCTTTATGACCTGAGGGGTATCTAAAGTGAATAAAAGTGGCAGTGGGGACTTTTTTTGTGTAACTACCCTCCCTTAAAGTGCCAAATTTGCTTTATTTTGTTTTCCTATATTTCCCAGAATGCAATTCTGCAACCACAGAGGACTTAGAAGTACAAATATTATTTTTTCAAAGGAGGTCACTGGAAAACTTGACGTCCTCTTCCATAATAATTCCTCTGAATCTGTGTGATATCAAACTCCATTGGAGCCATGTTTGAAGGCTTTCTACATGACTTCATGCTCCTAACCTGGGCCCGCCCATACTTCCTGTGACGCTGCACAAAATTTCGCAAATCTCTTCGATTTCAGATTCCCCAAAGAATAGGGACCTATGAAAGTCTAGCATTTCGAAAGGCTCGATTGAGGCATGAAGCAGTTTTGAGAACTCCTTTCTGCTCTCCATCTACCTCTGATAAAACAAGAATGGAACAAGGTAAAAACAAACATTTCTTTCATGATGAAATAGAGAGTCTCTTCTTTCGTTTGAGCTATTCAGTGTTTTCAGAGACATAGAACAAAATATTCTGTGGGTCTAGAAATATGACTCAAAATGGGCAAAAACACTGGAAAAAGGCACTTTCTGTTTTATAAAAGGGCTGGCACTCAAAGAGTTAATCACCATAGCAGCTGATAATACACACCACATCGTTCATCAGAGCTGAATTCATTCATTAAAAAACATCTTCAGGTGGTGGTGGTATTAAAATATCATGGTGTATCAGAGTTTGTGCTGTTTGATTCACTCATTTTGTCACATTCTCTTGAATATATGTATGTAGGTGACAGAAACGCTCACTTATTCATGTTTATACATTCTCATATTGCAATGACATTTTGCACAGACCCTGCTGCAGTAAATTTAGTTTTCTGAAAAGACTCTGGTGCTCGGAAACACTACCGCTGCTGTCCACCTGGGCTGCCATTTAATTAATAAACATTAGCACTTATTAGCATGCTAAATGTCAGAAATTCGCCTAAAACGTCACACGGCACCTCTCTACTATTCAGTGACCTCTCGCTCTCGTCTTTCATTATCCTCCTTCTCTTCCCCTCCTCTCTCTCTCTCCCTGTAGTGCATCGAGGCGATCCACCTCTACACATCATTTATCACTATAAACATTGTTCATTGCTCCCAGCGCAAATATGTTTATTGTTGTCATTCACTCAGAGGCCATTTATTTAATGTGTTTCCTCTCTGCTCTCCATCTCTACGTCTCTGTTCATTGTGAGGACTGAGTGTATTGTGAGGAAATCAAACACATATTTAGTGATAATGGCCTGATGTGCCGGTGAATGGTGGGTAGATTGGAACAGGACGGCGTGCTAGAAAATCAGATCCCAACATCTCCAAGGTACAAACATAATAGGAAGTCAAAAGAATGCCTTCGCGCCTCAGCTGTTGTGAATTCTCCTTTTGTCAGCCGCTGCCCGGCCATCCCTGCCATTGTTCCACTTTTTAGAGGAAGGAATTGGATTTTTCTTTTTTTTTCTATGTGTTTTTTCTCCCTGACTCCCCTCGCTCACTGATGGGCAGACTTAATTAGGACATTTCTGAGTGATTTATTCACAAAAGGACACTGGCTGTACCTCTGACCACTTCGTTTTGAATGGAAGAGGACAATGTCTTCCATAAATTGCTAATAGCACGTCAGGGGAAGAGTAAGCAATCACGCCGCTGGGCAGTGATTTATCAAAATGAATTCAGGCTTTAGAAGAACTGCAACCTGTTGGTTTGCATCGTATTGGTTTTGCAATGTGCTTCAATCCACTTATGAAGTCTGAGGTTTGTAGAAAAAACAAAAAAACGATGTATGTGCACTCAAAATAGTCATAAAAAAATATGGAAAGTATTTCCACCCAATTATAATATGCTAATTTAGCAAGAACTTGTTTTGTTGACTGACATAAATGTAAATATGCTGGGTCAACATAAGGTGTTGACGTTACCATGACTTAATTATGAGGAGTAAATCCAACATAATAATCATTTGTTGGTTGAACATAAAAAAAAATTGGAGTTTCCACCCAATTATAAAACGCTCATTTAGCAAACGATGCAAATGCTAAGTAGCTAACCATATTGTAGCAACTAATGCTGCTATGATTAGTGAGCACACTACGAAAACATTCAGTGATGAAATTAATCATTCAAAATTATAGAGCGGACAATAACAAGTCATGTGACATTTCTGTGCTGCGGTTTATTTTGAAGGCAAAGTTATTTTAAGTTAAGTAAAGGACTTATCAAATGAACATTGTTGACTCTCAGCATGTGTTTTAAACTGTGTGCTGAAGTGAAGTTTCTAAAACTCGCGGCTCGCACACTACTGCCACCTTCTGCTCTGGAGTTGAACATGCAATTTGCTTTACCGAAAATGCATTAGTTTCTGTCAACATAAATTCATTTACACAATGTTAAGTTATTGCACATCATGCTAAAATATCATTACTTAATGATGTTCAACCACAAAACAGGAGTACAAATGGTAGAATCTACGTTACACTTAGATTAATGTAGCACACACTTGTTTTTTGAGTGTGTGCGTTCACTTTTACTCATTCCCTAAAATGACATATTGCCCTTTACCTCACCACACTGCAAATACTCCATTGTGCTAACCAAGTAAATGCAAGTTATCATGGCGGTTTGCCATCACACACACACTCAGCTATCCTCACAAAGGGAAAAGGTCAACATTTTAATGGCTTTGCTCCCTGTGGTAATCGCCTTTTTGGTTAGCCGCGCAAACTAAATGAAAAGATGTCGGCCCACGTGTGGGGTTAACCTATGCTGCTCCGTTTCAATAAGTGACGTGCCATTAGCCTTGCCCTCCACTGTGAGCTCTGTAAAATCGGGTAATCCACTGACTCACTTTGCTGCCCATCAGTGAGCGCTGGGGGAGGAGATTTCCCCGTTAAACTCTCATTTCATCACCATTATCTCAACATGACTCTTTTCTGCCATATGGCTGAAGAGCTCTGCGATTTTTGTTGTTTTTTTTTGGTGGGGGGATCAAATTCATTTATGGATATGGAGTAAGCCCATATTTAGCTTTTTATCATTATGTATACAAATGTGTGTGAATCATCATCATCATCAAACATTTCAACTCATGTTTAGTCAGTTTAAACCGAATGATCCAGAGTTTTAAGGCAATCTGTTTGACTGATCATGTGAACTCACAAATTTTGCAAAACCTTAAAAAAAATACAAACGACTCGACTTGAATGTCTGAGAGTTTGAGTGCAGATGGTCAGATGATAATTGTGCTTTTGCATTCCTTCACTCTGACTGAAGAGTCTGGGTGTTAGCAGATAAACAAGGAAAGATTAATCCCCCAAATCTGCATTCAAGTCATAGGACGTGGGGAAAGAAAACAGCCCAACTAACAGGAGTAAATAGACTAAGACGAGTCGTCTGAATGGAGAAGAAGTGCTCCCCTCCTGCTGCAGCTCAAACCCTCCTGATTGGTTCAAAAATGCACGCTAGCGCCAATAATCAGCATAAATCCATGTGGAGAATTCTACAAAGTCCACAAGTATGCCCTTCAGGGAGAGGAGAGAGGAGTGACACAGGGCTCTGTAGTCAATGTTGTTTCCACACTAGCCAGTGCGCGTCACGTCCTAATCCTTCCCCCTGGAACCCAGGCAGCGTTAAACTAGCTGGAATGAGTGCCATGCAGGGAGTAAATGGAGGGAGACGGCCGTCCACAATGGCCCCGCAAAGTGGCAGCTCTTGTAAACGGGAGGATTAGAGGGAAAGAAATCCTCCTCTCCTTGTGTAGGCGTGCCCACAGAGACAAAGCCCAGTGTTTACACCATCTCTGTACCTGTAGTCCTCCAGCTTCGAGTCCGCCGTGTGATCATCCGAGTGCAACGGGAGTCTGGAGCTCTTCATCCCATCCTGCTGACCGACTGTGCTACCATGTCATGGCAGAAGTGCTCTGCGTGTGGTTCATGATTGCTCATAAGAATCACTTATTTACTAATCCATATTTTACCTGCAAAGACTTGTGAGCATGATAACACATTCAAATAAGATGGTGAACACAGCAGATGCTGATTAACATCTGTACGTTAATATCATCATTGCTAAGATGAACCTCAAAAAATATGTACTCATGCAAACTAACTCTTTTTATATTTCTGTTAATTAGATCCTCTGTTGGTTAATAAATCGTCAGCGCTTCCTGCACCTGTGCTGACTCTTATTCCCACCTCTCCTGACATTTTATTTCCAGTGCGCCCTCACATCCTGCCTGTCCTTTTTCTCGCTCGCCAGCAGCTAGTGGCTAATCACACGGACGCAGTCTTTCCCTTTCATATTAACTCTTTAAAGGGCGCTCATTACGAGGCGGCCCTCGAGGTCTCTTAGCCTTTTTTACGGGTAGCCATTTTTATTCCACACCTGACGCCCAACAGGCTCTCTGAGTAACTTTTAGAGGACTGACTGGAGAAAACAAGAAGGAGAAGTCATTGTTGTGTTTAGTTCTTATATTGGACAGGTGATGATCTATTTAGATATCCATATAGCTAATTAGCATGTTGTTTTCAGGTCCTGCAGAGGCTGTAACGGTGCATTTCATTATGCTAATGTTTAGCAGAAAAAGGTGTTGGCTGATGGAGGCATTCAGTCTCGTAGACATGCCCCCCCCTCCCCAGATACCGTCTGGTAATGTCTGCGCTCTTCCTGGCGGGATGCAAGACGCCCTCTTTCCCCATTTATCCATTTCCTGCCCAACAAACATAAAACCTCATTCTCAAATTGAAAACTGCACACAGTTTTTCTGAACGTGGCAGATAATCAACCATTGTCAAAGATTGCCTTCCGAACGTTCAGAGACACAAAGTATAGCGGAGCGAAACGTCGAACACATGTTCATTAATAACAAGTCTTTGGTGTAAATACGGAAGCTAATCAGACAAACCTCGCCTTATGAGGTAATCAGGAGAGATGCGTGTGTGCGTATGGGTGTGTTTGTGTGTGATCGGGCTCCCAGGTAATTATAGCAGACAGCTGCCATGGCATCCTGGATCAGTCCCACCTCAACAAGCCACAAACACACACTTTGACGCACACACACACACAGAATAGGTCCCACATCAACATGGCATCATTATTAGCGTGCTGGTGCCCAGATTTGTATCATTTTATTCGCCGTCTCAGACAAGCCTGGGCAAATAGCGTCTGCACTGCATCCAGAGTGTCTTGTACCAAGATGAGATGATGCACCTGCCACGAAGCAAAGCAGAAGGAGCTGTCGAGATAGAGGGGAGACAATGTTTTCAAAGCTCGGATGCAGACGCTGTTATGCTAAACAATTCCCCGCCTTGTGTACAATACAGGAGATAGGGTCGGTCTCACCCGGTCGATAGAGGCTGGAAACGGGAGGCGGATTGTGGTTCTCCATCTTTATCCCCTCTTCCTCCCACACCTGATCTCTCCCTTGATGCACCCTGATCTGTCAAAACACCCCCCGTCCGTCCTCCCTCCTTCTCGTCTGTGCAGTGCTCGCCAGGCTTGGTGTGGTATCATGCCTGCATGCATCATGGACCCGCTAACAAATTACATGGAGTAGCCACTTCCCTTCCCCTCTCACTCAGCTGTCAAGTGGAGCCACTGAAGCATTTTTACCTCTTCTCCTCCCCACTTCCATCCATCCATCCCTCCATCTCCCCCTTCCCAGGAAGCCTCTTTGCCTCCTATACCTGTGCACCCACGAGGGACGCAGGAGTGATATCCCTCCCCTTCATCATTTCTCCATCCATCACTTCATCTCTCCCTCTTCTCATCCTCCCTCACAGACACATTTAAGATATGTAACACGCATCTCTACATGGTTAAGAGCCACTTAAATATGTGATCCCGTTGAGTTTTAATTACTTCCAGAGTCCCTTTTGCTCGCTGGATGTTGTGACAAATAAAAGCGAATCAGACACTGGGTATTTTATGCCATTGTAGACATGCTACACATTGTTAGATTCTCCACAATTCAATTGCTTTCACTTTATGGAAACTGTGGGCACAAATGTGTAATTCATTCAGATTTACAGGGCAGAAGAAATTATATTGCCTAAAAAAAAAAAGGCATGAAACATTGCAGCTCATGACAGAGTAGAAGCGGTTTGATACAGTGGACATAAGGCAAAGTCTTCAATAATAATAACCTTAGTCATCAAGCACTCATTCACTCTTAAAAAAAACTTGTGACTAGGCCAGACATGTCTTTGAGGTCAGATAATAATGTAGTTACCACAAAGATGTGTTGAACATGCACTTGCAGTGGAGTGATTTAATGATTCAGATGAAAGTGTTTATTATCATATGAACAGTAAGGACAATGAAATATTTCCTTTGCTATCCACAATAAATGCCGAGCAGTAAAGTGTAAAAATAGAAAAAAAAGATAAATAAAGACAACTTAAATCTTTGAGTGCCATTGACGAATTTCAACGTCATTTAACATCCAATGTTTGAATGTCATCGACGTAATAATAATACGTCAAAGTGGTTTTTCGACAGCGGGTCGCCGATCAGTTCCTTAAAAAGTCTTAAAATATCTTAAATTAAAATCCAGGTAATGAAGGTCTTAAATTGTCTTAAATTTACTGTAAATCCGCTGTATGTATTAGATAGTGCGTTTAATGCCAATAGATAAACACAGTATTCAGAGATTTACTGCAATTTTGCATGTTATTTTGTTCACAAAGTTCACTTCTTTGTTCTTGAAAGTTGTGAAATTAAAGATGTAGAACAAAGTTAAGTGTTATGCCTTTGATTTATATCATTGTTGCAAGATTTAAAAAATTCAGAAAAATATATTATCAGAGATAAATTGGTTATTGGATTTTTTTTTCAACATTGGCCAACATTGGGTCTTAAAAATTCTTAAATTTGACTTGAAAATGGTGCAAGAACCCTGAATCCACCAAGATGCATTCACTGGTGTGTAAATGTGTGAGTATGACACAGCTAACCAACAATCAAAACACTAGATTATTATTTATACTTTTATTTTTCTACTTGTCACTTAGAGTGTGTCCACTGATCAGTGATAATTTGATGCTAATAATAGGCTTCTCAGCAGCTCGTGTTAGCGTTGATGACCTGTTTGGGGATTTGTTCTGCGATGCAGCGGACATGTGGGCAGTGAGCTGGATGTCTAACCTGACACTCAGACACTAAACACTGTCTGTCTTCATGGCAGCAGAGGAGCGAGACACGGCCATGATTAATAGGCTGACGGTGGAGCCCTGACCCCTGAAGGTCACCAGGTTGTTTCCTGTTTGACTAGCCACACACACACACACACACACACACACACACACTTATTCCTAACCATACACAAGAGTGCAGTCAACGCACCGCTGCCTCTGCACCAGCTCCACCGAGACAATATCCTGTGTATTTACTGGCCACTGAAGAGCTTTAAATATCTGTGAGTCCCTGGTTTACTGGTGTGATAAGACGCCTTGGCTTTCATTAGCATGTCATGGCGTCATAATGCTACCCCTGCCAAATGACACGTGACAGAGTCGAGATCATAAATAACCCCCATGGTGTACTGGAAACTGAAGCTTATACTGTATTTTACAGACGGTCGTTAATTGGTGCATATCCACGTCCTCTTTTGTTGAGAGAATACGAGGAAGACGAAGGCCAGAGGTTTTTTTTTTTTTTTTTTTAATAAATCCCCATTAGTCATACCAGTGGATCCATCTGGTCTGAGTCATCATACCTAATGCTCTCCTCAACATTCCCTGGCCTTAGTGGCAGTCAAATAGAACACCCACCTTTTGATATTGAAGGTGATCCCCTCCGTTACCACCTCCTTAATAGATCTGCCCCATTGATATGCATTGCTTTCTAGCAGAAAGCAAGCCTTCCTCTCTGGATGCTGGTGGGTGGAGCGGGTCATGACCCCCAAAGCCAGGATCCGAGTTTTTTACCACATGAGCAGAATACGAGGATAATTGTACTTGGTTTTAGTAAAGTCCAGTGTCTGTGTTTGAGTATGTGTGCCTGATTGGGTTCTTCCATTCTAACTGCCAGCTGGTGTTGAATTTTAATGTTTCGAATCACAGCATAAGTTGAAAAACGTCTATTCAAGGTGTAATTTCTAGACTGATTTCCTAAATAGCACCTGTAGTTGTAAGGCAACTTAACTCATTGAGTGCCGGCCATTTTATGAAACAGAAAGTGCCTTGTGCCAGCATTTTATTTGTAGACCCACTGAATATTTAGTACTATGTCTCTGAAAACACTGAATAGCTCAAATGAAAGAAGAGACTCTCTATTTCATCATGAAAAAAATGTTTGTTTTTACCTTGTTCCATTCTTGTTTTATCAGAGGTAGAGTAGAGGACACTTTCACCAAAATCACCTCTTTTTGTCCAGATTCTGTTTTTTTTGTTCTCTAATCTCGATCGTCTCCACTTCCTGTTTTGATCTCTACTGTCTCTTTATGCTCTGACTACATCTCCCAGAAGCCCCAACATTACTCACAGGCTGTGGGAGACCACGATCGGCGACCTGCTGCCAAAAAACACTTTGATGTGAAATACATCAATGGCACTCAAAGAGTTAGGTACAATATATTAGTATGTGCTATCTTTTCCTTCCTCTGAGCCATGATGTGACGTGTACAGCCTCTTCACTTTGGGTTCTTCCTTCTTGCGTTGCATTCACTGCACAGTAAAAACTTTGTTGAGAATAAATCAACTTTGCATAGTTTTGGCTTCAGGAGGGAAACCTGTTGTCAGCTAAAATGACACCAGCTACAGGGACGTTACATAACATAGCGTAACATAACCAAGTAGTTCAGAGATGTGCGTCACAGAGTGATTTGCAGTCAGGAAGTATAAAGGTGCTGCTGCTTGAATAGCCCTGGTGTGGGGAATGCAGGTGGATGTTAACCAGTGAGTCATCAGAGGCAGGTTGTGGTTTGCCTCTAGGGATGCATGCATGAAGATGGCAGCTAAAGACTGAGCCTGAGGGCTCCCTGAACGTTCGGAGGGATCATACATCCATCACAGCGATCCTCGCTTGGCACCAGTTGCAAAAAAAAAAGGAGGAAGATTTGCTGCCATAAGCACAATGAGAACATTGCTAAGCTGCCATGTTTTTGTCACGTCTGTAGAAAGAGAGAGGTGCAGTATATTTTATTTGAACCCTACTCTCTTTGTTTTATAAAGCAATGCATCTATGTCACCTCAAAACTGTCTGGAGTTGTTCTTTTCTTACATTTGCTTCTGACACATGAGATCATCTCTGCTCCAACGCAGTAGTTTTCTGATTATTGTGATTCACACTGTGTAACAATCAGGTTATCTCATTTTTACACTGGTCATCCGCCAAAGTAAGAGTATGAGTGATTAAAATATTACGCATCGCTCCTTTAAAGGAAGCTGAGAGGTGTGAAAGTGGGAACTCTTGTCTGTTATGTGACTCGTGATCAACTCAGTGAGTTCCCAGAAGACTTCTCCAGCATCACCCTCCTACTGAGCGGACTTAATATGTACGCCGCCGAAAGGCCCAGCATCCCTCAAATTGCCCAGTGTTCCCTTTTGTCCCAAGATGGCCGAGTCTGTTCTGTACTGAGCTGCAGCTGCAGGTAGTAATTACTGATTAGGCTGTGGAAAGAGGGGACAAATGCAGTGTATAATCAGAGAGTGGGAGCCCTTCACAATGGCTTGTAATTAACAAGATAATTGGTGAGAGATGGCAAAGATTCCTCGAGTTCTTCCTTATTTGCATGTCATTTTGCAACACAGTTCTTTATGACTCCTTTTTTTTTTTTGCATCTGTGAAGGTTGAGTCGCTAATGATACTGTGTCCTACGATGCGGATTCAAACTTTAGCGCGTCGCAGCATGTGCGGCATGCACGATCCAACATTTGTCTTGTGGAGCCATTTTCTGCAGAAGTGCCATTTCTACTGCTCGTCACATTTGTATGCAGCCCGTGTGCGTGCAACATGCCTTTTTAAGCTTTACTTTATCCTGTGAGAAAGCCCTAGAAGGCTGAGTTCCTTCTTTTAGCCCCTGAGGACATCTCCCCGCATGTATTCATTAGTGTTATTCTCACAATGACTCCAGTAATGAGTGCTCAGGCGGCTTCCTTTTTTCGAATACCGTTCAGTACATCACACACTCAGATAGGAAGATGTTTATCACTCCTTTTCCAATTATATTTCTCCAGATTAAGGTGTCGCCGTGGCACTTGTTTCCTTGACAACGCTGTCTTTATTTCACCCGTCTTCCAAGTGCCCTTAATCTGAGCGGATATGAAAACTCTTATTTTTTTTTTCCTCCAGTTAGCCACACTAGCGCCGTCCGTCCAACCTCTTAAACCCACATCATGGGGCTGACTTCTCTTCCTCTTGTTCTGATCCTCTCCTCCCATCCATTGTGTGCTTGAAGGGGCTCCCTGGTGAATTTCATACGTGGCATGGGATTAAAAAACACCACAGATGCAGTGAACAAACACTGTTTATTAGCTTTCTGAGTCATCGAAACAGAGAGAAAAGAAAGCTGAAATAAAAGAATCTACCTCTTTAAATTGATGAAGCGTGAAGGGTTTTAATAATGTATAAGGTTTTCAAAATTCAATTTTGAAAATGTGCGCCGCTGCTAGACAGAAAAAAGGGAAACAGCGACGTAGAGCGTATATTTGACAGGTGACATGATTCTTTTTTGTGTAATTGATTTGCTCTGCCGTTTGTTCCCATTTTTTTCCGTCTTTCGTGGAGCATAGGAAGCAGCTAGTGTGATAGATGAACCTGGTGGAGTTCATTTTTCCCCCTCCACACTGCTGGGTAGCCTCCAGTGCTACGAACACTGCTGCTTTCCTCACTTACTAAACATGTGTTGCCCTCTCTGTGTGGATTTCCCGGTCTGAATGATTTTTTTGGGTCTTTTCCAGTGATGAAAATGCTGTTTTGTGAGGATAACTATGTCGAAAATACTAAACACTCTCCTTTTCTGTGTGTTTTTTTCATGCCTTCCTTGATGATCAATCAGGTAAGAACTTCCTCTTTATTTATTGTTCATGTGTGTGCACACTGTACACATTTCATCAGGTGTTTCATCACGTTCAGTCGCTGACCTCTCTCTAACAGACCAAATGACCTGTGAGCTCGATCTGAATAACAGGTCAGCTGCATGTTGCCATGCATCACATGCATCCTGATGTGTTTGTCAGCTGTGGAGAATCATAAGCTCATAAAATGCACACAGTGTGTGGGGAAAGTGTATAACGCTCTGTGCTTTCTGATTCAAGCGCTTCCCTCAAGGTTGACGTTGAACTAGGGGTGCGAAAAAAATATCAATATGGCAATACATCGCTATACTTTTTATTCTGATATAATACTGAATTTCTTAATATCGATTTTTTTGGACCAATTGTAAATCCAAGGCAAATTCTGCAGGTTGAAATAAAAATTTAAATTAAAAAATAGAAAATAGTGAAAAGCTAGAAAAGCACTCAGAGAGCGCAGTCCTCCACCAAGGCGACTTTTTATTTAAAGTTACCCCAGCTGCCAAGGAGGTTATGTTTTCACCTGGGCTTGTTTGTTTGTTTGTTTGTTTGTTTGTTGGTTTCAGTTTGCAAAGTAACTCACAACTTTATGGGCGGTTTTTGATGAAATTTTCAGTACTGGCTGGAAGTGGCCTAACTTAAAACTGATTAATGTTTGGTGGTGCCGTTGAATCGGATCCGATCACCACCAAAAATCAATCAGTTTGAAGTTAGACCACTTCTGACCAACCCAAGTGATCTATGTAGAATATCACAATATATCGCAGTATCTCAACAATGTACCATATTGTGACTCAAGTCCTTGCCAATACCCATCCTCTGGAGTCGCTCACAGTTGTTTTTACGCCTCTTCTCTCCTCACTTTCTGAGGAAAAGTTTGAGCGTACTGTAGCGCTGTAACAGCTGCAGCACTCAGATCACGCACTTTGACAATTAAGGCTGAAATAGCACCATGGCAGTTGTTCCCGCCCATTGTAATTCTGTTCGTCAAAGCGCACGCCTGTAGGTGATAGCCTCGCTGTCTTTGATTCCTCTCTTTCAGTCGATGCTGTGTTTTTTTTTTCTCCCTCTCACTTCCTTTCATTTTTTTCATTCCTCCAGAATACTCATTGAATTTTTACTGCTGTATGAGAGTGTGAACAGCTTGCGGGGCGGTAGCGCAGTAATTACCACGGTTATGTCAGGCGGAGCTGGGGAAGGTAGCCTGGGGAGGAGAAAGGCCACTGTGCAGTGATGGCCCTCCGAAAATTAATGGAGAATTGGAAATGAATCAATAGCTAATGAAAATGTGTGTTCACTCTATTACTGCTTTTATGACGGCTGTTGCCTCGGGCGCAGAGCTTTGTCACTCCACTACACAGAGAGCGGTGCCTCTCTTCCTCTCATCATGTACATATCCATTTTATATATTATATTCATATCCATTTCTCTGAACCTCCTGCTTGCAGCCTCTCTGCTTTTCTTCGGTCACAGATTAAGTGAGGTATTCATTCTATGTTTGCAGAGAATAAATGATTGGTTGGTCAGTGTTAAATGTTAAAGATGTTTGGCTTGTCTTAAGAAAACCCCGCTCTGCTCAGTTATTATCATGCAGTAAGCCTCCCTTACTTTTGAAACAGTCACACAGACACAAGCAAGCTTCTCAAGTCAGCTGTCGCTAGCTGCAGCTAGAGGTGATTGAATATTTAATAATATGATAAAGAGGATTTAAAATCACTTAGTTTACGGAAAAACACTGAGGTTATGTAATGTTACACAAGATAAGGCTTCAAGGATGAGGAATAAAGGATGTTTTTTGGCAAACCTAGAAACCTCTCAGGCAGAGATTTCATCAAGAATTTTGGAGCGTTACCCACTCTCATCATTTGGTTCTTACCAAGATGAAAAAACTTATTTTTTACACACTCTAATTTTAAGTGCTCAACTTTACACGACAATTTTAAATCAAGCACAGCCTTATCTTTTTTGTCTCAAATAGTCAGGAAATCTTAAAATGAGGTAAATAACTGTTAAAATAAGATATGTTACATCTCTCTATTACATTGCTTGATTTACGAGTCACACAAAAAAACATCTGTAAGCATTTTCTGCTTATTTTCTTCTTATATTTAGTATATTTCACATATTTTGGGTCTTTACAAAGTTAAAATTTAAGTAATCTCATCTTAAAACCAGCATTTTCTACTTATTTCTGCTTATATTTAGTATATGTCACATATTTTGGGTCTTTACAAAGTTAAATTTTAAGTAATTTCATCTTAAAACCAGCATTTTCTACTTATTTTCTGCTTATATTTAGTATATTTCACATATTTTAGGTCTTTACAAAGTTAAATTTTAAGTATTCTCATCTTAAAACCAACATTTTCTACTTAATCTCTGCTTATATTTAGTATATTTCACATATTTTGGGTCTTTAAAAAGTTCAATTTTAAGTTATCTCATCTTAAAACCAGCATTTTCTACTTATTCTCTGCTTGTATTTAGTATATTTCACATATTTTAGGTCTTTACAAAGTTAAATTTTAAGTATTCTCATCTTAAAACCAACATTTTCTACTTAATCTCTGCTTATATTTAGTATATTTCACATATTTTGGGTGTTTACATAGTTAAATTTTAAGTACTCTCATCTTAGAACCAGCATTTTCTACTTATTCTGCTTGTATTTAGTATATTTCACATATTTTAGGTCTTTACAAAGGTAAATTTTAAGTAATCTCATCTTAATTTTCTGCTTATTTTCTGCTTATATTTAGTCTGTGTGTCGCTTACTTTGGGTCTGTAAAAAGGCTGTAGCTCATCCCTGAACCCCAGGGTCATTGGTTTGATTCCTCCACCTGCTCTCCGCTGCCTAAGTGTCTCTGAGCCAGACACTGAACCCTGAATCCTTACATAGCACCACTGCTCCCTGAAGGATGGGTTAAATGGACATATTGTGTGTATATGATAAATAAAGCTGATTATTATTAAAACCAACATTTTCTACTTATTTTAAGCCTTCTAAATAAATCTTATTTCTAGATTTAACAATCTTAATTTAAGAAATCTTGTCAAGTGAAATTATCTCTCTGCACGGACAGATGATTTCATTTGTTTTAGGATGTTTTTCCTCAGATTTTGTGTTTTTATCTTCTTTTTAAACACCCTTTTTTTTGCAGTGTGCATCCAGAAGGAAAGAAATTCAAACAGACTACATCCTGATGTTACAGAAAGGCCTTTAGACATAGCGCTGTGGAGAGGTCTGTGACAGTTTCAGGCCTAAATCTAATTTAATCTCATCCATAACCATATAAATGGATAAAAACAGTTTAAGTCTCTGTCCTGCTTCTAACATGAACTAGTCAGGTCATCCCTGTGCTGAGTAACGCCACATTAGCAGTTTATGTTGCAGCAGACAAACACAGTTTAATCCATCCCTGACAGGCCTGCTGTGCTCAGCTGCAGTTGCTAAGCTATGATCACATTTTCAGGGAGCGGTTTAAACGAACTGTCAGTTACCAAAGTGACTTTCAGACGTACTGATGCTTTTAACTCACATCATGATGTCATCTTACTCACATCAACCATTTTTAAGCGATCGTCTGTGAAAAAAAAAAAAATGTCTGACTTCATTGGACAATGACACGGTCTAGGAAGAAAAAGAGATTTGTGAACAGAGGAGGGAACCTTTAATGTCACTTATCCAGGTTGTACAGGGACACAGAGCTCAGTGCACATTAGTTGACTGCTCCCTCAGGGTTCACACATCATTTCTCTTCTCTGACATGGTACATGCAGCGCTGCCCCAGGGTGCCCGGCGGCACGTGACATCACCCCTGTGTGTTGGGCCAGAGCGTCACCCCATCAGCACTTCCTGCAGGCTGTGAAACCTCAGGGCCGCCCGCCATTCAAGTTAGCCGCCTCACGACATGCCGCAGATAAACGCAAACTACTATAAAGTCTGCATTAAGACTGGATTTAATCCGTTCACGCTGCAGCTGCGTCGGCTCAGTATTTACTGTTCTGCGAGACAATTAAATGCATTTTGTTCTGGTGAGATCTTTGAATCTCGAGTGAGTTTATCTTGTCGAAAGTCAGCGCGCTCACAAAACACTGTGTGGTTTTCATTTCGTTTAAGTGAATCTGTATACAGTCAATCTGTTGACAAATTGCTGGAAATGGGTTTCTCTGCAGTTTCATTCACACTGTTGCTTCAGTCTGCTGATTTCGTTCTTTGAAATAGTCTGCCGCGCTGTTGTTCTGTTATGTTTTACCTTAAAGTCCAACCTAATCTGTAATGAATAGCTGCTTTGCTCTGTGTAAAAATACAGTAGTGAGTTATTCTTGATCTTCAGAAATAGACAGTCCTGAGTTTCCTGAGGAAATATTTGATATTTCTAGTGCCACCTTCATAAGACTAGGTACATCTGCTTCACTGCACATAAGTTGGTTTGGTGAGGTCTTGGTTCTTGTCCAGCTGGGGCAGAAACTGTGGCATGAGGTTTTGGTCCTGATGGACCACAGGGAAGCGAATCTAAGAGCTCGTGTCCAGGGTCCTGGAGGCGTTCAGGTTCTGGTGGGACGGCAGTGTGCAGCCAATCCCTCTTTTCCACAGAGCGAATGATACGCTGCAGTTTGCCCTTGTCCTCATCCAAGCAGCGTACCATGATGGTGACAAAGTAGGACTCAATGATGATGGAGTAGAAGAGGGACATTTAATCATGTCTTTGGCAGGTTGAAGTCATTCAGCTACAACAGGAAGTGCATCCTTTGTTGTGCTTTTTTGAAGTCCTGGCTGATGATGGAGCCCAGGAAGAAGAAGTCACACTTTTGACCAGAATGTCCAATAATATGTAATATATAATATATAATAATGTGTTTATAAGCTGCTAAAATCAGAGCGACACCACATTAGCCCTACTTAAATGCTAAAACATAATTATTGTTATCCATGTTTTTCTGATATACTGTTTTCCAAAAAACAAGTGGAAAAATAGCAAAACATTGTTTTTTTATTAAGATGCCAAAATACAGTTGCAAAATGTTTTAGTGTTCATATGTTAATCTTGATTAATTATTCCAGTATTTTGGCTCAAATTTGGGAATAAAAAGGTGAATTTGGTTTAAACTCCTCACTCCTGTTCAAAATGGTGAAGAGGAGGGAAGTCAGTGAGAAAGAACGAGTCTGAATTAAAGCTCTGAAATGACCCTGGATGCTTTCTGAGACAGTCCATTTAATACATTTATAAAGTAGTGCAGTTGTTTGCCAGATGTTCATGAGCTCTGGGTGCCATCTTGATCAGAGGAGTCGAGGCTCCTGAGGGGTCCAGAGTCCCTCCAGTCATGAGTTGAACCCTCCTGGAGAGGGAGATACAGGCAGAGAGAGGGTTAGCTTCCTTATCATGCCACAGAAACCCGCAATCATCCTTGGAGGCAGATTAGTGAGCGGACTGGTGAGCCTGTGAATACCCTTCACTGCCTGAGCAGGTGGCCTCCCATACGAAGTACAGCACATTAATCCAGTCTGTTAACCAACAAGCAGCCAGGCTAATAGAGCACTGCCAGAGGCTTACTGTATGTTTCCACCATCACGGCTTGGACTGGTTTACTTTGTCTCAGTTTTGGATAGAAAGAGGGGACAGGCAGGAAGGGAAACGAGAAAGGACGACAGGGATTGAGGGAGAAAGAGAAGAGGGAGCGAAGGACAAAAGTAGCTGAAAAAGCGCCCATTTGGCGAGCGAGGGTAGGAGTTAAACGGTGGGTTTGTGTAGTCAGCAGTATCACACACAGCCTGCTGTTCCCTGTGAATGTTTGCCTGGCTTGTTGTCAATCAAAAATGGTGTCAACTGAACTGCTCATAATGTGTTTGGAGGAAGTCCAAGAGGCTTGTGCTCCAAATATTAACAATGATACCGTGGTGTTTATGTGATGATGATGGTAGCAGATACAAACTCACGTGCTGCGTGATGGTTTGAAAGGTTTTGTCACAACTGCAAGTCCAAAATATGCCGTGAAGGACCAGCTTTACATTTTTATTTTATAGTAAATCTAAGCAGCTAAAGTTATTGGAGTTAAACTGAGTATTGGAGAAGTAACTTTATAGTAATTTTTGGCGAGAAACTTGAATCAATACAGTCTTTGGAAGATGTTTGTAAAACAGTTGATCGGATTAAATAAATTAGAAAGGGAATTATGACCTGATAACTTCCTGACACTAGCACTACATATCTTATATTACATTATTAGAAACAATAATGCCATGATAATGTAAATAAAGCAAATACCTACATAAAAATACAATCACTGAGATCTCAATTACTAGAATTTTGTGTGTTCTTGCACGATACACTCGTGTTTAAACACTATAGATGGAAAAAACTAATATTTACCAGTTATTCTGAAAGTTAATCACTGTCAGTTCTTAGTATAGAAAGGAAATCTTAATTTTTTGGGGGGAAAAACTGAATATTGGAAAAAAAAAAAAATGTTAAAAAAAAAATGTATAGGAGGAACTGACTGAACTATATCACGATATCATAAAGATCCAAGTGTATCTGTATTTCTCAAAATTGACGTAATTCCTCTAAAGTTGCCTGTAGCAGTGAAACCACTTTAATAAAATGATGCCCTCAAAAAGTAAAACAATAAGTAAATAAATATACTGTCAGTAACCTCAGGGTTCCTGCGGTTTGTTTAAAAGTCTTAAAATCCTGGTAATTAAGGTCTTAAATTGTCTTAAATTGACCATAAATCTGCTGTAGGTATTACATTTTCAGATGGTGCGTTTAATGGTAATAGTAAAGCACAGCATTCAGAGATTTACTGCAATTTTGCTCATTTTTTTTTCCACACAGTTCACTTTTTGTTCCTGAAAGTTGTGAAATTAAAGTTGTAGAAAAAAGTTAAGTGTTATGCCTTCAATTTATATTGTTGTTGCAAGTGTTAAAGGGCTGAAAAAATAATTAAAATTTTTTATCAGAGATTAATCGGTTATCGGATTCTTGTTCCTGCTAAATATCGATATCGGCATTGAACTCAAAAACTCCATATTGGTTGGGCCCTACAATAAATTGACTATTTTGTACCAAAGAAATAGTTATGACACTTTCTTAAATCATATTGGTTGAGGTCTTAAAAAGTCTTAAATTTGACTCTTAAAATAGTGCATGAACCCTGTCCGTCTCTCTTTACTGACCCTTATAATCCTCCTAGCGTCTCTAAATGGACTGGGTCTGATCTACAAGTGGTCAGTGGTTTATTCATGGACGTGTCTTTTGCTGCTTGTTTCCATGAGGATCAGTCAAATCTGCTTCCTTTTAGTCCACAGGCTGACAGCAGTATTGATCACCTCCAGGGATTTCCCCTCAGTTTGTCTCAGTAACAGATAAATCAACAACCAGGTGACCATTTTCACCTCAAATTTCCTCTTTGATTTGGACGAACGCGTCCACCCCTCTACTCTCATCTGCTTCCTCTCTGCACAAACAGCAGCTTTCCTTGAAGCTGTTTTTATGTATCTGAAGTCTGTAAAAACACAGAATGAGCTGCTAAATGTCGAAATGAATAGAAGCAAACGCTCATATTACCATTCACGCCTGGGGGATGTTTTGTCTTATGAGGGAGCAATATTCCTCTTCTAATCACATTAGCTCAATAGCAATATTGTTTTAATTCATTTTACACTTTCTAAAGGCAGTTGAAAGTGATTTGCTTAAACTACTGTTGTATTCATTACAGTAAACCTCTTTAGCAAAGACTGCAGTTGTAAATTAATTAAACCAGTATTATTTGACGACGAGAATATCTCAGCATGAACGCTGCATCACAGATGTCAATTTAAATTATATTCATAAATATAGCTCGAATTTTCAAGTCTAAAGTAAGACCTGACACTGTTTCCTGTCCACATTCACATAATCGTCCCTCTGTGCAAGCTATTTTAGCAATTAGCTCTGGGCTGGTCATTGATTAGTAATTTCTTTCAGGGCCGTAGAGGGGCGGTTAGCAGGCCTCTCGAAAATCCCCTTGTCTTCATCAAGCCTTATTTCCAACTAATGAGGTTTATTAGATTACAACTCTACCTCACACGTTTAACAAAAGATTAAACTGGCAGAAGTCTGTGGGGAATATGTTTTTATAATACACCCGTAATGAGTGAAAGTTGTGGAAATGTGAAGCGCTAAGCAGGAATAAGTCATTGGACATGCTGATCGAGGCCGGGAGGGCCTGGGCGCTCAAAGAGGCGCGTAATGCTGTCGGATAGCTCCTAAATGAAAGTGACGTGACAGCGCTAATGAGACGGATTCACATTACGCGTGACTCCTGCCTGGGGGACACGTTATGGCTGACTTAATGAACGGAGATATTGTACACAGGCACTTCTGCAGCTGAGCGATGAGACCGCCGGCCTTGCTGCAGAGGTACAAGCCGCCACAGCGAGCAAGTGGTTTATTAAAGTGTCTGACAGGTTGAGCAACAGGGAGTGCATCGGCTAAATGCTCGTTGCAGAGGCCGAGGTATCGGGGCGAGAGCGGGTCAGGGTCTGGTTCACATTTATCCAGAAAACAGAAGGCTTAAAAATAGAAAGCCTGTGTCTGGAGAGGAGTGAACAATTTCTGTGACATCAGTGTTTACGAGACATCATGTTTTACTATGATATAATAATAATGTATGACTGTATTTAATCACAGCCTTCACTGAGGCTTACTGGTTTGATCCCGGCTCATGTCGAGGTGTCCCTGAGCAAGACATCGAACTCCTCCTAATGGGTCGTGGCGTTGCATGGCAGCTTCAGCCATCAGTGTGTGAATGTGTGTGTGAATGGGTGAATGTGATGGATCATGTAAAGTGCTTTGGGTATAGTAAAGCCCTACATAAAATACAGACCATTTAATGCAGTCAAATAGTCTTGAATGCACAACAAGTTTCTAACTTTGTTCATACGTAAAACTGTACAACTCAAAACGAGTCATTTGAACCCAGTCATCATGGAAAGTATTGATACGTTTAGGAATGACACTGGGGAGAAAGTGTTAGCTGTAAGATTATGTTCACAGCCGCTTAATCTGTCAAATATTTCAGGGTTCCCACGTGTCCTGGAAAACCTGGAAAAACTATTGACCAATTTTCCAGTCATGGAAAATGTGAAAAATGAGGAAAAAAGGTCAAATATCCTGGAAACAGTTAAGTTATCCTGGAAAAATATTAATACAGACAGCTTAAAAGTAACCTTTAACCTGTTTGCATTTGCTCACAAGGTATGGGGAGGATAAATGATTTTCCAGAATAACTTAACTGTTTCCAAGACATTTGACCTTTTTCTCATATTCCATAAGTTTTCTATGACTGGAAAATTGGTCAATCATTTTCCAGGCTTTCCAGGACCCATGGGAACCCTACATTTCCTCAATCAATTGATTAGTTGTTTGTTCGATAAGTTAAGATGAGATAATTCTTTATTCGTCCCACAGATGGGGAAATTTGCATTGTTACAGTAGAAAAGTAGAAGTGCAACATGACAAGGAGGGCCTATAAAAACTAAGAAATATTAACATCAGTAGAAAACAACCAAGTGGAAAAAACTAAGGCATTATATATGAGTGAATAACTAAGGCAACAAATATAAGTTAAAAAAATCAATTTTCTGCCATAGAGGAGTAAATAAACCAGAAAATATTCACACAGTTATTTTTTTCTTAAAAAGTAATTCAAACCTGATTAATTGATTATCAAAAATAGTTGGTGATTAATTTAATTGTTGCCAATGGTTGCGTTGATTGTTGCAGCTCTAGTTAGCTGCTCGACGCAGCCATGTGTAGTTGGCTCTGCTCAGGCCGATGTCGATGTCTGTCTGGGTGGCCGATGAATCTCCGACATCGATTGACTGGAAAGGAGGAGAGAAAAGAGAGACAGAGGGTCACCAGGAGGTGTGAAGGAGGGTATGAGCGTCTGTCCAGCTCTCCTCAAGACACGAGTCACACCTCATTAGTAGGTGGTGGGAAAAAAAAAAAAAAAAAAAAAAGACCGGTAGTTATGTCTCTGCCATGAAAGACACACACACACACACACACACACACACACACACACTTCTACCCCAATTACCCCATCCGGTCCCTTGAGCTGACGGGTTGAGTTATGCTGACAGGCAACCCTCTAGAAAGGGGTGGGGAGTCAAAAGGGAGGAAGGAAAAGTGATGGAAGGGTGAAAGCTGGGGGAGTTCAGAGAGGGGAGGAGAATAGACAGAGAGGGGAAAGGGGGAAGCACATCACGCAGCACGAGGCAGAATGAAACATGTCTCCCTGTCACCTGCCGCACTCAGCAAATGGATGGCCTCTGCAATCTTGCCATCAGCGACTTATCTCCACGGCCCGAAAGTGTGGTGGTGGTGGTGTTGGGGGGGGGGCAAGCTTAAAGAAGGGAAGCGAGCTCTGGAAATGGTAGAGAGGAGTTTCTTCCCGCCGCAAAACTCTGTGTAATTTGTTACACTTTCTAAAGACAAATATGACAGGGTGGAATTACTCTGCTCGACTGAGGCAGTCATTTGCAAATGCCATAAAGTGCAGGTATAAATCTCCTACCCGAATCCACTTAATCTGAGGCTTCTGGGCTCTTCAGCTGCTGCCGTCTTGTCAAGCATGTGTTTACAGCGAAAGCTCTCTCCAGCTCTTTATATAAAAAAGGGTTGTACAGTAGTGATGGAAGTGGCTGGTACGCGGCGGCGACTGATGCTTTTTGTTGACGCTTTGGATGCGACAAGATGATTCTGACAGATGTCCTCCAATCATGGCAGAGACTTTTCACAGGACCTGCAGAGAAGGCAGGCTAACAACTCAAATTACCACAAGGAGAAAAGATGTTCAACACATATTTATTCAGCGCATGGCTGCCATCGTTGCTCAGTGATTTCCTTTTTGTGTAAATGGCAGAGATGGAGACTTGGACTAGAGCAAGTCACGAAAAAGGAAAACCCCTTGAAACCTCTGACCCCTAATTTCTACCGGATGTAGAACGATGCCAACGTTTTGTCGTACCCAATATGTTTCCATTCAATTCAAGAGAACTTGAATTTAAGAGAACTTTGTGGTGGGAGGTTTGGTTTGGCAGTGGTGCCCTCTCAAACAAAAGTAGTGATTTTTGTTTACAAAATGGCTACCTCGGAAGCAAACGACTCACAAGTTTGATGTTATTTCACCTCCAGTTCAAAAATCATGCTGGTAGGTCAAAGTGTGTGGCCATGGCTCTGCTCCAAACGTTGATGTTTTGTAATGAAAAACACCTTGAACGGTTGTTTTTCCTTTGTTTTTTGTTTTTGCGTATGTGTCCGAGGTGTATTTTGTTGCTGTCATAATTGTTGGTTGTTTTGTATTGTTTATGTAAAAAAATGGAGCATTGCTAACTAATTTATGTTTCGTGAAGGATTGCACTTGTTTGTACCAAAGTAATGTCCCTGAATAGAATAAACAGAAAAAAAAAACAGCTTTTCCAGATTTTGGCCATAAATAAGTGACACTGAACACACAAAGGGAGTCCAGGGATCACCAAGGTCAGTGACTTCTGGAGTCGGCAGTTCATCAAGTGGTGGTGCGACATACTCCGAGGGCCCGTCAGTACGCCGCAGGGTGCTAGTTTAATTTGCATCATGACTAAAAATTCGTCACCAAGACTTGTGACTTGATTTGGAGTTGACTTTAACGTTGGGCATGCCTTCAAAGAGCAAAAAACGAAGGAGCCGTCAATGAGCGCTGACTGCTTTTAGTATGTATTGATCAGTTCAGTGAAGAAAGACACCTGCATTTCTGTTTGTCAACAAGTTTCTTCGCCTGCAGTTGAGCAATCAGCGGTGCATCTGTTGAAATCGTTAGCCGCCCGCGGTCTCGTCATTTTACGTGTGCCGCTGCTAGTCCAAACACAACAGTGCAGGTGCTCGCATTTGAGGCATTACAACAGCGATGAAAGATGATCAGCATTATCAGCGCATCAGACAGTGAGTGATGAGTACAGTCACTGCCTTAATTTATGCATTGCTACTCCGTCTTGTCACTGCGGTTCAGCTCGGAGGATTTTACTTCCACCGTGAGGAAGGCAGGATGGAGAGAGGGAGGGAGGAGAAAAAAAATAACAGCGGCAAAGCGTGGATTTTCTACTTCCTCTCTGACCAAATCCCACCATTTCAGGAGATTAACCTCGGCATGCGATAAATGTTCGACTTCTTCTTCCCTTCCAATTTCCTTGGAGCTAGAAACTCCAGAAGCCAGCACGGCATGTAAGATAAAAAATGATCACCTAATTCACTCAAGCACAAAATACATTTCTGGAGAGAGGAGGAAAAAGCGAGCAGAAGAGCGAGAGAAAGGGAGGGAGTGTGTCGCCATGTGCTCTACCTCACATCCAGCGTTCAGAGCCCTCCTCAATCAATTATTATTAAATGAAGCACTTATTCAGATGGACCTGTGTATGGCGAATAGGTGGTGGCACTGTGATTGTCTGTAGAATTTCTTCTTTTTCTCTTATCCAAAGGGATTAATCGCATTGTTCGGCTCTCCCCACTACCCATAGTGCACCTCACATGGCAGCTGTGCTCAAATACTGTTGATTGCTGAAGGTGCCCTCTGCAAATTGCTGCTGCCGCTTAGCCATTTAAATGGAGTTGTTAATAAAATGTAGCCATGATTGCCTCCCACTTCCCCCTCATCTCTGCTTTAGCAGATGGTTGTCGCAGGACTAATGTAGCATGTGGGCTAACGGTTCAGCTGGAGTTAAATGTGAATGCTAAAATTCATTTTTCGCCAAGAAATCAGTACTGTGTGTAAACTGTCCATGTCCTTGCAGTTTTTTTTTTTTTTATATGTATGCGGTAAAAACTGTAATCATTTTTTGGCTTCCATGATAGCACCTCATATATGACTGTTTTCCAGGTCAGTCATTTTTGGTTCTTTCTGAAAATGCTGTCACCGAAGTTCTCCAACGACAAATATATACAAAACAACTACAAAGATTCACAAAACTACTATAAAGAAAAGAATTACAAAGATAGACAGAAGGACTATAAAGTGATGCAAAACAACTACAGAGATACACAAAACTACTATCAAGTAATACAATGAACCACAGACATATACAAAACTACTATAATGTGATGCAAAATAACTACCAAGAGATACAAAACAGCTACAAAGATATACAAAACAACTAACAAGACATACAAAACAACTACAAAGATATACAAAACAACTGCAAAGACATACAAAACAACTACAAATATATACCAAACAGCTAAAAAGACATACACAACAACTACAAAGACATACAAAACAACTACAAAGATATACAAAACAGCTAAAAAGATATACAAAACAGCTAAAAAGACATACACAACAACTACAAAGACATACAAAACAACTACAAAGACATACAAAACAACTATAAAGACATACAAAACAACTAAAAAGACATACAAAAGAACTACAAAGATATACAAAACAACTACAAAGACATACTAAACTGCTATAAAGAGTTGCAAAATAACTGCAGAGATACACAGAACTACCTTCACACTATCAAGTGAAGCAAAAGCACTACAAATATGTACTTAACAACTACTAAGAGACAAAAACTGGTACAGAGTTGCAGAATAACTACAAAGATACATACATTGACAGCACAGAAAAATCATTTGTGGTTGATTTTTGTGTCTGTCAGTCCTGGTACTACTGTTTAGATGGACCTTTTACAGGCCTGTTGACTCATAGTTTGCCCATGTGGATGGAAGCTAAAATGGTTTGTAATATCACTTTATTTCCACCTGGCACACAGACTGTCCTCCAGCACAGGGGCTGACATTGTAAACTGTTGATTAGTGATATTTATACATTACCAAGAAGTATCAGTCTTCATATTAGCATTTGAAGTGACAAGAGATGCTATTTTCAAAATCTCCTTCAAATAGCAGCTGCCAATATTCACTTGGACAGCCTGCATTCCCAACTTAGTCACTGACTTGTTGAGGTGACATTTGAATCACTGATGCATTCCTGTTTTTTAACTGATCTTTTAAATATTCTTGTTTAGCCTGAATGTGCCAGCGCTCTATCATTGCTGGCAGTCGTCCTCAGCTTCATCTAAAACCTCACTGGGGCAGCTTATTACATGGAGATGTCATCCAAAACATTTTTCATCAGCCAAATGTTGTCTCTAATGATCCATTAATGCTTGGATGTGGGTTTTTTTGCCAACTGTCTGCCTTCTTTTAGCGCCGATCATTGTTTGATTTGCTTGAAAAACAAGTTTTATTTACCGAACTGATAATAAAACATTAAAAAAGAAACCAAGCTGCTGTTAAAGCAGCAGCTGTAGTCAAGAAGTTGGTGCATTTCACACAAAAGAAAGGAGCTCTCAGATGTGGAATAGAAATGGAATGATTAGCTTCAAATCACTTCATACGGAGGCGAAGAGTAAAGCAATCACATTTTTTTATCCCTGGCATTCCTTGGCCAAAATACCTCCTACACTACTGAATAATGCATATGGACAAGTGTTGGACTAATTAATGTCCACCAACCTACCTCCGCCATAAAATAGGCTTCCTTTGGCACGAGTTAATGAGTCCGTTGCACTGGAGCCACCAGCGGTCTGTTATGGAGGAGGTGAGCGATAGTGAGTGGGTGGATTATGATGGTGATTAGAACCAGTGGGTCAGGAGGGCCCATTGAATTGTCATCAATCCCGTTGAGATAGGATATCACGCTAAAGCAGTGCCTGGTGTACTACAGGCACACACACCATGCCAGTGGGCAGAGGTATTTGAATATTAGCAACGAGGTGGGAAATACATAAACACTCCATCTTGTTGGCAGAGCCTGTTTGTCTGTCCCTGCAGAGTGTTGAACGTATGCCATGGCTGCGTCGGCCTGCATCCTTGTGATAAAAGGAGGGAAAAATTACACAGGCTCTCTTTGGCCAGACGCTAACACATTCATTAGGAAGGAATGACTGACTGGGCCGGCTGAAATGTCATTGGGCCAAACCGTCTCCGTGGACTAATGACCTCCACGTCTGCGTCAGATGGAGTCGTAATACTCTGAAGATGTTGGCTCTATTCATCCACATCACCAGTGGGTACAGTCCTGATTGATCCGGTAGCAGTTGAGACATTTCACTCCACGCCACAAATGTCAACGTCATGGTGGCGCTAGAGGAAAAGTCAGGTGGATCATGTAATTGGATTCATTGCCGAAGAAACATGAATGTCATGAATGGCCTCATAGATGTGGAGATTTTTCATGATGGCTCCACATGAAAAGCCAGAGGGTGGTCTCACTGTACCTGATTAATCTTCTAAGGCTGTTCTCATAGTCCGTTCACAGCTACCCAACAAAAAATAATGCACTGTAAATGGTATACATCCCACAAAATCAACCCATGTAATCATGAACCAACAGTGCTGAGGAGACCAGGCTGGATGACTTTTGCTTCTAGTGCAACCAGAAGTCAATATTGATTTATTTCTTACTGAACTTCCGCACTTAAGCTATTTTAACCTTAAAATAATCTTAATAATCTTAAGACCTTAAAGTCCTTGTATTGCCTAAACCTAACAAAAATAAAGATGGAAGTTTATTTTTGAAATCACTGTATTCATGTTGGCACATGTGTGATATTTGGTTATTTGTCGGAAAACAAGAAAAACGAGGACTAACTTTTTGTAAGATACCTGACGTACCGGTGTATGAGGATACGTTTAATTTATGGCCGCCATTGGGGACCATGCAATAACCTCTAATTTCCCCCCAGATGCGGAACGGCGCCAACGTTTTGTCTGACCCGATACATATCCATTCAAATGAATGTGTTAATGTGTTTCCACTGAACGCTGAACGACGCCGACATGCCGACGCCTGCCGAAACATGAAATGCCGAAATTATGGGTTAATGTCATACAGTTATCCAGACATTACACTGAAAATATAAGAATATGAAACAACTTCATGATGGAGCAGGAATGGCAAAGGATCACTGAAGTCACTAGGATTCATCCTCTAGAGACCATGAATGTCTGAACAAAATTTCATGGTAATCCAACAAGGAGTTGGACCTGTCAACACTGAGTCATGGATAAAAATAACAGTTGCCCCGGTTTTTAAACTGAGCATTTGTTTCAATTAATATAATAATTAGAACATTTTTTGATGTGCATGATCATCAGTTGCATCATCTGCCACCTGTTTTCAGACAGTAGGAGTAGGAGAAGCTCTGCAAAAAGATACCCACAAGCTCCACTTATTTATAATTACCAATGTGATAGTTGACCATAATGTTTCCTCATGTAGCAGCTGGTATTTATAGTCAATAACAACCATGTACAGCATGCATTATGAGTGTGAATTCATCAAGTAAAGATGGAGATTTGCTGTGCCATGGAAACAGCCAGGTTATGAAGTATCAGGAGCCGTGATGATTAACTCTAATGATCAAGTGCGTGTTCTGGATCGCAGCAGTTAAAAGCGGTCAAGGTAAAGCAGAATGCAACACGGCAACAACTTGTCCTTGCCGGCACCACTGCGGCGAGGTAAAAGCTACACAGGCCTTACGTGTTAATACACCTGACAAAGCTCTCCCTCGCTGATGGAGCGCTAAAAGCCCCTCTAAGCAAAGCCAGGCGGGAGTTTTTCTGCTGCGCAGGTGACTGCCGGCTGCCGCTGTCGGCTCCAATCACGGCGCCTTCTGTACCACGCTGTTCCTCAAACGCTCAAACCCAGCGAGGCTTTCCTGCCGCCACCTTTCTCTCTCTCCTCCCCTGTTGTTTTATTCATAGGGCTCGGGTTCATTTGCCAACTTCTCTGTTGTAGATTTAAGAAGACAAACAGCGCTGCAAATCCACCAGAACAGTGTTAGACTAAATGACATTTTGCTCTGCCGCCTGGCTAATCGTAAAGAAAACAGTGGCGGATCAGCGCTTAAACCTCGTGTCTTCAGGCAGATATCATGCTCAGTATCGCAGGGGGAATCCTTTGAAGTGTTTGTTGTCTTCCAAAGGGCCCCTGGAGGACATGCTTCGCTCTTTCACACACATATATGCATGCATTCACACACAAGCACACATCCTGAGAGTTAATGGCAAGGAAGGCATTAAACAACAGACTCCTGTGTGTATCACTGGTCGCATATTGGTGGCACTGATGACATGGATCCTCCTGCTGCTTTAGCATGTCTCAGCTGCAGGAAAACCCAGAGGAGCCAATAAAAACATATTATGTAACATACACAGTTTCGCACATGCAGTAACAGTATATATGACAGGTTAATGGACTACCGGACACAATACAAACACACAAATATGTTGCGTAGCTGAAGGCGAGAGGCTAAAAAAAAAACATTGTAAAGGTAGAAGCCTGCCAGGAAATGAAGCTAACAATAAGGGGACAGAGAAAACTGTAGGATGTCCCGCTTATCTTGGGCGAGACTCAACTCTGCAGATTTAGAACGAGGTATTGCTCCAAAAAAAAATGTTTTTAGTCACGGTCGGCCAATTAGTTGTTATTTCTTGAGTCACATCTGAATGACTGCCACGCGCCTACTCTTAGTTGCATATTTAGCCTTATAGACAGATCATGTGCAAAAAAAAGAAGTCTGAAAATATTCAGCGAGCCTACCTGTGCCAACATTGTGTGAGTGCTGGCAGGCACTGGCAGCCGCACTTTATGCTGTCATACTCTTGAATAAATTGATAATAAGCTCTGCAGTGAGTTAAATGATTACTTTGTCAACAATGCATTGAATTAAAAGTGCATTTAGAGCTATTAACAAGTGCACCAAGACGTGACACCGACAGTAAGTCACACTAATGACTGGGAGTGCGGGTTCGGTTGGTGTTTCCCCCCCACCAACTATTTCTTGGTAAGAGACAGCAGTAGCCGTCTCATTCTGTCAGCCTCTGACTCACTGACAGCGACAACTTTCCTTTCCCCCGTTGTTTGTCTGAAGGCGCTCCAAACTTAGCAGCGCCACAATGGTCACGCATGAAGTGTCCAATAAAGAGATACGACGGCGGTCAGGTTGACACTCCTGTCAGTCGCCAGCTGTTTGCTAGACTGACTGTGTCCATGCGTCTGTGTATTTTTATTCGCCTTCGTCTCGGGGTTGTTTTGACAGCGACACTGAGCGCTTGCATGGCTTGTAGCTCTTTCTGTCTCCATCCATCCAAGCAGTCATCTATCTATCCATCCATCTATTCATCACCATTATTTAATGAGATGGCATTGCTCATCAAGGTTCATTGGCTGTGTGCAGATAAACCCAGATTTAATTAGGCCCCACCACTGTAATGCTTCACCCTCACTGGCGAATGCACAGGCTTCACAAAATAATGACGCATTTACATTTAACCATGTAACCTATGTCTAATTAGTCAGTTGGGTTTTGTGTGTGTGTTTTTTTTACATTGCAGAAAAGTTCAGCTAAATGACAAACAGATGTATTGCCATTTATCGTGAACTCTGAACAGCTCATTATTCCTTCATTTGTTTTCGCCGTCATCTATTTGGTTTTTTTTGTACAAGTGAGCTTGTGTAACCGAGCTGAGCGTCGGAGTTGGCAGGACCTGAATGCGTCTCCTTGTGTCTCGACTGGCTCAGCAGTTGCACCTCCAGCCAGTTGAAATCAATGGGGGCAGTGGGCAACCGTGGCTCTGTGTGGAGCAGATGGCGGAAGAATGGCCCCTTCCTCCCACTGTGGCACGCTCAGCCACATACAAATGGGTCAGCTCTCATCACTGGTCACATAATATCATGGAGCCAGGGCTCTGGTGTGGCGGGGTTGTGCCACAAGGGAAATGGGGTCCCTTTAAACATATTTTCCTCAGATCTCCACTTTGATGACTAAACAGTCGATAAATACTTGAAATACAAACAGAGGCGGCGTTAGAGATATGCTAACTGCTGTGTAGCAGGAGGCCAGTAAAGTCAGTAACTTTAATCAGTCATCTTTTAAAGGAATAATTTGACATTTTTCGGACATACCACCAGTGTACCACTCTCATGTCTGTGTCAAGTTAGCATCACAGTACACCAGTTTACTGGGCCTTTTGCTTCCAGTCTTTGTGCTAAGCTAAGCTAATGGACAGAGCTAGTCTAGTTTCCCCTTGTTTTCTCTCTTCATGCTAAGCTAATCACCTCCTGACGCTAGCTACATAATGTTCAAGGACAAACGTATTGCAAACAAAACATTGTGTTCATTGCTGATTTAATGATTTTTATCAGCGTGGACAGAGCTGGCCTAGTTGTTGTTTTCTCTCTTCGTGCTAAGCTAAGCTAATGGACAGAGCAAGTCTAGTTTCCCCTTGTTTTCTCTCTTCATGCTAAGCTAATCACCTCCTGACGCTAGCTACATAATGTTCAAGGACAAACGTATTGCAAACAAAACATTGTGTTCATTGCTGATTTAATGATTTTTATCCGCATGGACAGAGCTGGCCTGGTTGTTGTTTTCTCTCTTCATGCTAAGCTAAGCTAATTCAATTGTACAACCAACACTGCTAACACTGAAAGACTTATCCTGTCTTTATTTCACCATTTGGTCCATTTTGTTCATGTTGGATATTGGTCTGGTCTGCTACATATTTATACATTATACTGTACTGTATTCTTCTTTGTTTACTTATTGCTAGTTTACCTTCTTCCTACTTATTTTTGACACATTTATTTTTCTTATTTCTTACGTCACTGCTTCTTAGTTTTTATACAGGCCCTTAATGTTGTTGGACTGTCCACTTTGCTGCTGTAGCGATGTAAATTTCCCTGTTACTGAATAAAGGTTTATCTTATCTTAGCTTATCTTCTTCACTTCCTAGGTCAAGCTACTTACAAGGGGAAATGGTCAGATGGGCAAAGAAGATATAATGTGTTATTTAGAGAGCGTTTGAAGTGCTAGAAGGTAATTCTTTAAATATTGGACAAAGCCAAATTAGCTGTTTCTAATCGTCATGCTAAGCTAACCTACCTGCCCTTTAGCTACATGTTTAACGCACAGACGTGAGAGTGCTATCAGTCCTATTGTCAAGAAACTGTGATATATGTATTTAATGCACTTCTATACATTCAGACATGCTTAAACTTTTATTATTCCACCCTTGGCCTTCCTTTGGACTGGATTGTAAATCCACATCAATATTTACAAGTACATAATGAAGTAGGAGAGTGTTTCATATGTCTGCTGATGATTTATGGCTTCACCACAGCAGCTGGGTCTTAATTGCTCGACACACGTGTTAGTGTCGGCCTCGCTGTGGTGGATGGATGGCTGCCAGTGCGACTCTGTCACCCTCATGTGTTTTGCTCTATTTGGATGTATTTTACTTATTCCTTCACTACTCCACCACTTTGACACCCAGCTTCTGCCTTGGATTTTTTTTTTGAGTTTCTCCCAGTTTTTCGCCTTTCTCATCGCATCTCTGCGTTTGTCTTATACTTCCCACTCGTCGCTTTCTCCCCCTCGTCTGTGCAGTCGATTGTCTGCCAGAGCAACATGTGGCAGGTGGTGAGAGGAAAAAAAGCAAAGAGTGAGGATGGAAAAAAGCACACTGACAAAAGCTCCTTCCCTCGAGCTGCAAAAAAAAGAAAAAAATACATCAATTACCTCCATGATTGAATGATGTTAGCACAACTCTGAGGATGTTGCCTCTGTTGAGATGAATGGTGCAGCTCGACTCGACGTCGATTTCTGTGTCGACTTGTGTTTGTTTTGCGCATGCAGCCTCACCATCAGTAATTATAGTGCCATGTTGCTGTCTGGCTTGGCCTGCCAATCAAATCATGAGAGAGTCGTGCACTACAACACTGCAACTGCAACATCTGTGTGGTAACGGTCTATGCATCTGATTCTGAGTGCAAACTCCACGAGCTCCAGTTTCACCACAAAGATAAGCTGGCAACTGTGTCAGCGAAATGAGGACAATAGTTGTTTCTGTTTTTGGGAATGTGCAGTAGGGGGGACGATGAAAATGGGTTATTGAAGGTCAAAACTGATGTTTTTTTATGATGATATGCACGTTTGGATATTTGTTTAAATGCTGAAAATCAGAAAAAAGTAGTTTTCATTTCAGTATTTCACATTTTGCACTTTTCTCAACATGGATGACAACTTTAAATTTGCTGCCACTATGACTAATACTGCTGCATATGAATGAAATGACTTCCTGTTCTTACATACAGTACGTCGGTATTTATGTAACATCTCAAGGGGAATTCTCCAAATTTGACACAAACGTGCACTTTTTAACTAAAAGCTGAACAGATTTAACTTTGGTGGTCAAAGGTCACTGTGACCTCATAAAAGAGGGTTTTTACCCCATTTTAAAAGTCAAATTTTATACTTTTTAAGACCTCAACAAATTTAAGACCCAAAAATGTAATAACAATTTCTTTGACAGAAAATAGTCAAGTTTATTGTAGGGCTTGACCAATATGGAGTTTTTGAGGCTGATCGATATTTAGCAGGAAAAAAAGTCTGATAACCGATTTGGCTCCAACAGTATTTTTTTTAATGTTTTTTTTAGTCCTTTAACACTTGCAATAACAACATAAATTGAGGGCATAACACATAACTTTTTTCTTTCAGCTTTTATTTCACAACTTTCAAGAACAAAGAAGTGAACTTTGTGAACAAAATAACATGCAAAATTGCAGTAAATACTGTGTTTTCCTATTGGCTTTCAATGCACCATCTAAAAATTTAATACCTACCTTACTGTTTTAATTTAAGAAAATTTAAGACCTTAATTGTCGGGATTTTAATTTTAAACATTTTCTCTTTAATTAACTGGTTAATTATGCTACTAATTATGATACTTTCACACAAATATGTAATCTGATAAAAAGGAGATGTTCATTTTGGACAGATATGAGATTGCAACTTGACAGAGGCATACAACAGTGTGGTTGTTACTCTAGTTTTTTTTTTGTATGTCAGAGGTTGAAGATTGAGATTCAACCACAACAAATATTCAGATTTAATGTGTAGTGAGTACAGTGTTGTGTAAGAGGAGGAAAAGCCAAGTTCTTGGCCTGTGTTTTACACATCATCGGCGAACATACAGGATACAAAACCACATGTTAGTACAGATATAATCCACATCTGGATCAGCTGGATGATCTGTGACAAACAAGGGCACTAGTGTGTCTGCTTCATCTCCTAGTGTCTTGTGGCATGTTTTTACCATCTCTCTCTGTCAGTTCCTCCCCTCTTCATCCCCTTTTCACTCTAATCTCTATTTGCATATCCATAGGTACACATCCTTAGATCGTCTCAGAGTCTGGTATCTTTTCATCCATTTGTCTGTTTGCTCTTGTTCCATGAATAGCCTACTTGGTGAGGTTGAATGATAAGTAGCTCTCTACGCCAAGAAGCAGGAATGCTTGGCAGAGATGTCATCTGCAGATATAAAAAGCATTCAGCATGGGTTAAGGCCACCGTTTGCTTAAAGTGACAGTAGGCAGGTTTTAGCCATGCTCGCTGCTTATCAAGGAAAAAAGTGTCACTCAACGATTGCTCATATTGATGTATTGATAAATGTAGATGTCCTGATTTAAACTATATTATATGTTTAGGGCTTTTATTGTGAAGGGTAAGAACAGAAAAATTGCAGATGACACAGTTGAAATTAAATTGTGCACCGCTTTTTGTATATTTCCATTCTGTGTGAAAGTGTGGCAAACTGTTCCCAAAAAAATGCAAATTCAAGAAAAAAAATGTTGGTGTTTACACACCATGACACCATCCGTGCTTCTGCCAGAATATTGTTGTATTGTGCATTTACTTTAAGCGCTCGTTAGGAAATTTGACAGGTACAGTAATGTTTACAAGAGACAAATTGGGGAAATTACTTCAGTCTTTACCCAAGTTGATGCTCAAAATATGTCCCCACAAGATACACGTGGTAATTTCAAAGACAGCTGCATTGTTTGCCAGAGACATGCAGGCCTACCTTAACCCAGAGAATGACATTTCGCTGTTCTGTGGCGTTATCAATGTGCTAAACGTCGATAAGGAAAACATGCATTAGGATGCCGACACACAAGGTAATGATAACCTATGCCAATCCTAATAGACTGTCAGAAATCTTGATTGAAATCTCTCCGTTTTGCTCGGTCTAGAAAGTCAATCAGCATGCCTGCGTTTCCCTCACGTCTTTTCCTCCTTTCCTCCCGTTGCTAATGTTGCTTTTTAGGGTGTGGATGTTTGTTTTGCGGTGTGTATATTGCAGGTTTGCATGTGTTTTTTCCCCGTAAAGCTGAGGAGTGGGGTGTCTTGAACTGAAATGGTCCAGTGGTGACCATTTTATACCTTTAGTCTTAGTAAATTTGTGCTCATGTGTCATAAACATCACCGATGTGTGTGAAATGTGGTGATGAGCCAAGTAAATATGCATCATTGCAATATTTATTTTGAGACATTATTATAATATATTTCTCCTCATTGGGAAATATGCTGATGGGATAATAGCATGCTCGTGTCTGCAGAGTGAAGGCAAAGCTACAGTAGCTAGTTTAGCTTAGCAAAGATAACAGAACCTACCAGCACCTCCAAAACCCACTAAATAACACATCCTGTTTCGTTAGTGGGTTAGGTTAACAGTTTGTTTCCATGGCAACGAGTTTCAAGGGCACAGAGTCTTGTTTTTTTATTATTCCTAGAACGGTGAAGGCATATTGTAATCCTAATCCTAAACATCTCACTCCGCATTCTTAAACCTAACCAACGAAGTCAACCAGTATGAGCCAGTCAACTAGCTTTAGCAAATATACAGAGTCACTGAGAAGTTACACAGAGTTCTGGGCAGAGTTTTTATATTATAAGTTAGGGGTCCAATTTAAAAAAATAAATAAATTAGAAGCAAAAAAAAAAAAAAAAAAAAAAAAAAAACACCACCAACTTGTTTATTCTCTTCACTGAAACCAAAACAAACATCTTCTGCAGCAGCCGTCGCTGTAAACGTGCTCTTAATTTGGAAACAGCAGTGTGAACAATACCACTGGCATAAGATAAAGGCTATATTCATCTCAGCCGTGGTTTCACTTGTTTACGTTAATTAAACCATGTTAATTGAGCGGTGATTAATTAGACATGAATATAACACAGCTTAACATGGCTACATGAAGTGCATGTACTGATGGTTAGTTTATCCATCTCTTACATGGGCCTATAACCTGTCATATAATCTATCACAATACTGTCTCATAAAGAGTGATTTTCTTTTTTCTCTTTTTTTTCATGATGCCATTCACATCAACTTCTTTTGTTTCTCCCCTCTGTCTCGCTCTCGTTGCTGCTGCTGACTCGGTGAAGCAGGTAAGACTGTTATTAGCTCTCCTTTCAGCCTGTGTGCTTTTTCCACAGTGTGTTCTGTGTGTGTGTGTGTGTGTGTGTGTGTGTGTGTGTGTGTCAGAGATGAGGTTTAGCTGAGATGAGTAAAGCTGGGTCACATGCTGTCTCTGGTGCTGCTGATATTGCTCTGGCTGTTGGGGGGGGTCTTCGTGAAAGAATTATGACACACGCACACGCGCACACACACGCACACACACACACTATGAAACGCACACACCAAGCCACACATCCAATAACAGTTGACAGTGGCCAGCACACTTTACTCCCACTATTGACGAGTTACAATTGGATGATTCCTGAGCAACAAGCTGTAGATCTGTTCAACTATAGCGAGTGTGACGCCCTGTGTGTGTGTGTGTGTGTGTGTGTGTGTGTGTGTATATATATATGAGCAGGCCAGTGTCATTGCAACAATGACCCCATATATACAGTATATACATAGATATAAATGAAAAAGTCAGTCATGGTGGGTGGCTCGGTGGGTCTCCAGACACCCTCCTACTGTCCAAACACATGCAGGTCAGCTGATCCAGTGACTGTAAAGAGTGTGAATGGATGTTTGTCATTGTGACCCTGTGGTGGTCTGCAGACCTGGATGAACCAATGGCAACTGGGAAGTGGTTTTTACCGAATGAATGAGTGAATGAAGAAAGTTAGTGAGGATTATTTGTTTTTTGCTGCTCACAAAGACCAACAGAGTGATAGCTCCGTCTGTTTTTTAGCAGCCTGCGTTCATCAAACATTTAAAGTGTATGCTAACTGCTTGTTAGCATGAGCTACTGTCCAGAAAGACAACAACTAACCATAATATATGAAGAAATACATGGATAAATGGACCAGTTTTTAGCACCTCACACACTTTATTGGGCGAGCAGAAAACAGAAGAAGTATGATCCTCTTTTAATGTGTTGGTCCTGACGATGCTCCCACAGTGAGTCATTAGCAAAGAGCTGCTAGCTAACGACAGGATGCAACCATGTAAACTCCGGCATCATTTTGAAACCATGGCTCCCAAGTCTCTTGGAACACTGTAGCCAATCAGAGAATAACATGCCGCTACACATCAGCCAATCAGAAAATAGCACTGCTGTATCTGGGTAAGATACGGTGATCGTTTTAATATGTAGCCCACAGCATTAATGTGGTTAAAATGTGAAAAAAAAGATGTTAAAAACATACACAGACATATTTTTGAGTTGTCTTGGGGAGGCTCACTATCCCACACTTTGAAAACACCTCATATAGACTTTCATTTTTTAAACATTTTGGGTTGGTGGTCAATGAAAAAAAATGTACCTTGGCTCAATAAAGGTTGAAAAACACTGCCATAGATTGTATAAAAATATATATATGCTAGTCCACATATAAAGATTTTTATATACAGTCTATGGCAGAAACAGACGTTTGAACCGATCCCCTTTGACGACCTTTAAAACTGTATATATGCAGTACGTATAAGATCAACAGTGCCCAGTCACACCTACTCTTATGATACTGCACATGTTGGCTGGTGTAAGGTTTATGACATGAGATCAGGTGAAGACAGGGAGGAAATAGGCAACAATAGCTCTTTTCACATAAAAAGGAGAGAAAGGGAGCTGCTCTGCGAATATGCAATATCGAGTCTCCTTTTTTTCTACGTCTCTGCTTGGTAGACCTGTCAAATTTCAATTTAAAAACCGGTGCTGTGCATTGTAACATTATTTCCCACCGTAATAGAAAAGGCAACCTGAGGTTACAATCAAATTCCAAATGCAGGCAAAGGTTTGAGTAGTTTTCAACGAGCTGCTGTTATTTCCTAAATGGTAAAGAGAGAGTGTTTCTTTTCTATTATTTCTCCCCCTTTTGTTTCAGCGACATCGTCTGAAGGTTGCACATTGGGAAGGACCTTAATTAAGATTTTTGTGCCTGGGGCTCTGTTTGCAAGCTGTAGTACATCAGGAACGAGAGCGAGAGCCAGATACAGATCATTGGCTACCCGGGTCAAGTCGCGTGATTAGGAGAAAATATTAACATTTTCACCATGGCGACCCCTCTGACTTAGCAATCAAATATGGTGTTGTTTTTTTTTTTCCAAGTCAGACCGAGGCGAGTAAACCCATTCACTACCTGCCATGGCATCAGCACTTTAAATGTTTTAGGTGAAAGTGACCTTTAATTTGAAAAATGTGAAGAGGTCGCACTGTGGCTTTCCAGTGACGTGAATGCTGTTTTTGTATAAAAGGATCTCACAGCGGAGGCAGAGTGAGGCCGTCCGCCACAGAAAAACAACCCACTCACGCATTTATTGATTGAAACAACTTCTTGGGGAAATATTTGTTTCTGGCTGTGATCGCAACTTGACCGCAGCCTGAATAACACATTTCGCCTCACATCCCGGCAGCCTCATTTCCATGCTGTGAGACAGACGTAACGGTTGCCACGGTTGCTGATGTTTCCAAGACAGATAAACACAGCAAACATTCACACCCAGGTTAATATAGCCAGTGATTGACAGCTGGATCTCTGGTATTGATTGAATCCAGAGTCTCTTTGTTTTGCAGTACCGGTCTCCCCTGTTTGTTTGGTTTAGTTTTGAAATCCAGGCTGGTTATTACACAGGGAGGAGAGAAGGTTATTGCCTGGTACGAGGGGGCATTGACTTATAGTGGCCACCTTCGGAGCAGCTCATCTGTCTTTCTCAGTTTCTCACATCCTCAGTCGACTGTTAGCAGGCCTCCCCCCCACACACCTGCATGGAGGTGGGCTTGTTTTAATGCCGATACCCCGCTGTGGAAAACGTCAGGTGATCAGAGGAGGAAGAGGATCCAGAGGAGGAGGTTTAGGCTTGAATGCACCTCATGAATCCTTCAAAAATGTGATTTTCTTTGACAGTCAGTGCAGTAAGAAATACCCATTGCAGATTTTAACAATTCAATAATCGAGGGCCAAGTAGGGGGAATTAGCCTATAAATCATCACTAAACTTCCTTCTTGTGAATGTAATTTACTCATTTTTTGCTGTATTGTTTAAAGCTTTGGCATATACATGCAAGAAAAAATAGAAAGTGAGTATATTGAGGGAGGGAGGGGGCTGGCATGAGCCTAGAAGAGACTGCTATTAGCTGTTAATTCTGAAACAAATTATGCAATTAGCTCTGGCATCAGGATGTAGGCCATGAGAGAGGACAGCGTAACCTTCATTTGATCTGTTCTGCGGCGAGCCGAGCGAGAGACACAGAGAGAGAGAGAGAGAAAGAGAGAGAGACCCATTTAATAGGAGAATTTCTTTTGCCCGAGCAAAACGCTAACAGTATCCATAAGTGCCACTTTAGATTCCCTTTGAGTGCTTTCTTTTTTCCTATTTATGGAGGGATTTTCATAATGTGTGAGTGTATTTTTTTTCTCTTTTTGAGAAATACTCATGTCCTTAAAACAAAGAGGTAATTTGTCTGCGCATATGAGATAATATTGTCTGGGGAGCTGTGCGATTTGCTGCCCCTGCTTGACTGTGAAACAGAGGGAAGGTGTTGATTTCAAGGTGTGTGTGTGTATGAGTGTTTCTGTGTGTGTGTGGCGCCATCAATAAAGGCCTCAAACAGCGGCATAACCAATCGCAGCTCCACTTAAATGTTGGCCCGGTTCTCGCTGAGGATTGGTCGTTAGCCTAACACAATCAAATTTGTCCACAGTGAGGAAGTCATTAATTCTAAGTGGACCATTCATTTAATGCTGTTAGGAAGCAGAGAGTCCCTCAGCGTCTGCAAGCGTGTGCTACGCCACAACAAACAACCTCTCGATCACGATTGGCTTTAACAGGGTTACGTAGTGGGAAAAACACTGGGGAAACTGTCGGAAAAAACTTTGAAGAATTGTATTTTATGCATCAATTTATGCAGTTTTTACAACTTGCAGCTTGAGCTAATAAAAATATTCAGCACATTGTTATTGTGCGGTAATTTAGTAATTTCAATTTTAAAAATAACAGTGTGGAACATTTAATTTATATATTTCTGTTTTCTTCGTTTTTAATCAACTGAAAATATGGATCATCATGTTTTTGTTATCTTAGAAAGAGACATTTATCTTTTCATCTGTAGCGGGTCGTCTTCATGTTTATATGGAAGCCCAGAATGGACAAACTAAACACTGACCCAAAGTTTTCAAGTTTTGAAAACAATTTTGGGTCTTTTTTTATGTCTGGTCCACTCAGGTGAATGACCTGCAAATTTGGCATAAAAGTCCATCTTGACTCAACATTGAATTGATTAAATTTTGAGGAAATCATAATCATTTCTCTTTGAGTTCCAGTCGTTTTTTAAAACAAAAAGTGTCTTGTTCCAGTGTTTTTGCTCATTTTGAGCTCATTTAAGACCCACAGAATATTTTGTACTATGTCTCTGAAAACATTGAATAGCTCAAATGAAAGAAGAGACTCTCTATTTCATCATGAAAAAAATGTTTGTTTTTACCTTGTTCCATTCTTGTTTTATCAGAGGTAGAGTAGAGGACACTTTCACCAAAATCCACAATTTTTTGTCCAGATTCTGTTTTGCTCTCTAATCTCGATCATCTCCACTTCCTATTTTGATCTCTGTGGTGTATACCGTCTCTTTATGCTCTGACT
This sequence comes from Synanceia verrucosa, assembly GCA_029721515.1. NCBI lineage: Eukaryota > Metazoa > Chordata > Actinopteri > Perciformes > Synanceiidae > Synanceia > Synanceia verrucosa. Next base: position 16,437,494 of record CM056568.1, on the reverse strand, counting down.
ACATCTCCCAGAAGCCCCAAAATTACTCACAGGCTGCGAGAGAACGCGATTGGCGTTTTGAATCAGCCTTGGCCTGAAGAATTGCCTTTTTGGGTCTTTTTTTGGGTCCATCCCATTCACAGGTGAACGACTGCAGGACATCATGCAAATTTGGGATAAATGTGCATTTTGACTCAACCCTGAACTGTTATTATTTTAAAGAAATCATTTGCTAATTATGTCAATTTCACTCAAAAATGTAACAGGATACAAAGAAGTGATGACATTTTGGACAGATGTAAACTGCAGCAAATCTGAAGCTGTGAGGTGGTAATACACTGCTGACACATGTCACCATGGCTACCAGATGATATGGCATTTATATGCAGATCACTTTACAAGCAGATTGATTGAGTAGTGGTGAACATTCAATTTGGTGTAATTTTCCTTGATGACCAAAACAAAACCGACCTGCTTTTCTCTGCCTTTTCTACCACATATATGAAAACATCTCTTTGTCTTCCTCTCTTACACTAATTCATCGTGGCTTGGCCCGTTTCTAAAAGCTTAGTGTGACACAGGATTCAGGTAATGATTCGGGATGTTATCAGCGCAGAGCAGGAAAGTAAACAGCAGCGCTATCTACAAAAGGTTAGCCATATGTTAAAATAGTGGCAGGGGACCCATTGCTATCTGACAAATCACACAAACGCACACACACCTGGACGTGCACGCTCTCTGCTGCTGGAGTCATATTAATTATTCTGTGTGCGTATGTATTAAAGAATATTATACATCCTGAAATACGGTGCAAAAAAAAGCTAATTTCCAGACTGAGAGACAGACAGCACTTCAGCTGGAACGTGGCTGTAGCTCAGGCTTGTTGTTTCTGTATTCAGAAATGGCAGACACACATGTGGGCAAGACATCTGGAAAGCTGAGCAGACCAGTGATCAAAATCAAGTCAATGTGTAAACAAAACAAGGCGGCTATGCGGTATTAGCCGGCCAGCTGTCAGGATGAAACTTGTGTAAATTAGTCTCTTTCTAACAGCTTCCATTTCTTTTAGTATTTATTTGTAAGACAGGGAAATACATAGCGACAGTGCAGTAAACAGGAAGTTTTAATACAATGGCCATTTTTATACTTTTCAGATTGTGTTGCAACACAATGCGAGGACAAGGGGGGGTGTTTTATTTTATTTTCCTGCAGTGATCGTATAATAATCACACAAAATGGATGCCAATCATAATTACTGTGATGCTGCATTTGTGTATTATCATACTGTTATAATGGCGTTGTCTTTCATGTCCAACGTTTTTCACAGATGATTATCTAATTGGCGTACAGTTTCACACAGTGGAAAGCTCAAAGACTCCCATTATGCACCACTGCTTAATTAAAGTCGCTTTTCGCACTCATAAAATCTTGTCACAAAAACCCTTTTCACAATTCCTACATGCAGTCCTCTCATACATAATTGTATTATGGACTGCATTACATTGTCCTGCTTTAATTCACAGCCAGCGGCTTACAAATTGTGAAACAAAGACTGGAGCGTATGTGGGATTCACTGGTTTCTCAGACTGGCTTTGTGACGGCGCAGACTCAGTGATTATTCCCTCGATAGGCTGAAACCCATCCGACCACCTCTTATATGTGTGTGCTTGAATAAATGTGCATTAAGAGTCGGTCTATTTATTCCCAAATTGGTTGAAACAACGGAGACAGATTTTCAAAGCTTGGGTAGGAAGTTTGAAGCGGATACTGCCACTTACAATGAAAACAGCCATATACAAAAGTAGTAATTAAATAAAAATACATTTATTGGCTTTTTCTATCAAACTTTTACTCATGAAAATTTGAGAAAATATAACTTTGAGGTGGTATTTTTCAGGAGCTGCGTATAGACACACAATAAAGCCAAATAATGGGAGGATCAGATGTAAACCGTCTACAGGAAATACAACATGTTATGTAACTACAGAATAATATTGCTATATATCACACTGTATATGAGGTTTTCTTCCAATAAAAACAACTTAATGTTATATATCTTTGAGTGCCATTGACGTATTTTGCTGTCAAAGTGGTTTTTCGGCAGCAGGTCGTCAATCGCGGTCTCCCTCAGCCTGTGAGTAATTTTGGGGCTTCTGGGAGATGTAGTCAGAGCATAAAGAGACGGTATACACCACAGAGATCAAAACAGGAAGTGGAGACGATCGAGATTAGAGAGCAAAACAAACAGAATCTGGACAAAAAGTGTTGATTTTGGTGAAAGTGTCCTCTACTCTACCTCTGATAAAACAGGAATGGAAGAAGGTAAAAACAAAATTTTTTTTCATGATGAAATATAGAGAGTCTCTTCTTTCATTTGAGCTATTCAGTGTTTTCAGAGACGTAGTACAAAATATTCTGTGGGTCTACAAATATGACTCAAAATGTGCAAAACCGCTTGAACAAGACACATTCTGTTTCATAAAATGGCTGGCACTCAATGAGTTAATATGTTTCCCAGGTTACTTTCAGGCATTTTTTTTATTTTGACAGAAAAATAAAAGAGTAGTTCACTTCAGAAAACCGACTTTACCAATTACCACATCCTGTCTGCAGCAGTCCAGCGAGCAGCAGATAATGTAACAGCTTTTCCGTTGTGTGGTCGCTCCGTCAGCGCCGTCTGCACCATCCACACATCTGGCACCTCCACATTCACCACTTAGCTAAATTACATTACTTCTAGCCTAGCGCCTCTAACAAGGTGCTCTGTGTATTTCACTAGCTGAGGAAATAGCATGCGAACACGGCGAGAGACAAAGGAAGTGGAGTAGCTAACATGGTGTTAACAATTGCTCAGTGAGTTCCTGTGCTTCCCATTACACACACTTTGCACCTTTTAACCTTGTTAGCGGGGCACGGCGGCACACCGCCCCACAATGCTTGTTCTGTAATTAAGGGTGGCTCAGGTGCTAGATTTATGGAGATTTGCAGGCCTGTGATTAAAATTGAAATTTAATTCTGGTAATCTGGCGGAGGTGAGGGAAGAGGAGCGCTGAATGTGAACGGGGAGGGACGGACGGTTTGGGTGGGTTGGCTGGCCACGTATCAGTGGGAGATACTTCACACAGGCTGTTCAAACATGGACTTAAAACAGGCTTATCTCCCAAAAGGTTAATGAGGAGCGGCTGGCTGCGCCTGTTACAAACGCACAACAGAGGTCTCATCTTCTGCTGCACGGCGGCGTGTCAGTCACACACACACACACACACACACACACACACACACACACACACACACACTGGCTGGATAAGCTGCAGGCTTCACAAGCCCTCAGCCTCTCTGATAGAATTCTCGTTTCCAATAACATCCTCAGACGACTTAATTACTTTTCCTTTTGATGCAACTCACAAGAATGAGCGGACTCGAGATGGAATCTCTCTTTTCTCCGTCACTGTGTTTCTCTGTCTTCACTGATAGCTGATAATTTAGTCGTGGCATTTCAGACTCTGAAGTCCGTTTCCCTGAGTTGTCATTCAGCTTATGGAGTTCACAGTGCTGACTCGGCCGCCGTCGTGTGTGAATTTGCTCAGGCGGTGCTGAGTACAAATGACATGTAGGCAGCTTTGTTGTCCGATGCGATGGTGGTGGTGCTGACGAAAGATTTGTCTTGTACGGAGGCACATGCACACACTTGCCCTTCGCCTTTTTGTTCCATCTAACTCCAGACCAAAAAAAAGTGTGCCGCTACGAGACAGAAAAATGTTCCATTTTACCTCGAGGTGCCCCATTCACCATGTTGAAGTAACCCTTTTATTCCCCCCTGTGCATATGCGTTTCATACTATTGTTGCCCCTAAAATGAATAGAGGCCCTGACATTCATTCCAGGCCTGGTATCCTGGACGAGCACGTCCTGCAGATTTATGTTGATGCCACACAGGGGTGGATTGTAAATGCAGCACGCTGTGTGAGGCGCAGTATGTGGACGTTCACATTGTTTTCCACCTGCAGGGAAGAAAGTGGAGTCTCTGTCTTATCGGCACACAGTGGTGTTTAGGCCTGGCGGCAGGGTGTGTGTGTGTGTGTGTTTAGCTCCAAACAGCACTGTATTTCTAGTATTAGTGTATTTTTCACTCTGCACCATCTGACATCTTTGCATTCATTTCTGTGCTCATGCATGAGAGTAATAAATAACAGTTCCCACGTGTTGTTTGGTGGAGAGATAAGAACATTCATGCCATTTATACCACCTCCATATTATTTTATTAAATACAAAGCTACAGCAGGTTAGCTTAGCTTAGCATAAAGACTGGAAACTGTAGTCTAATTTCATTTGCTTGCCAGAATTTTCAAAGCTCACTGGTGATGAACACATTTTTATTTTGTTTGTTCAAACTGCAGATTAGTTTTATGGATGTTTATGTAGCTGGGAATAGTAACCGGTTTCCCTAGCAACTGCGCAGACACACATCCTCACAGTAAAACAGTGAAATTTAACTTTTATGGTTTGGTTTCAACGTGTTAATCAGCAAACATTTAAAGTGTTGAGAGGCAGGTTTTATTATTAGCTAGCTTGTTTCCCCTGTTTCCAGTCTTTATGCTAAGCTAAAGCAGTGCTCCCACCGTGCACCTCAGTCCAGTTTATGACACAATGAAGCGCCTGTTCTTATTTATCCATTTATAAAACCCTGACCAACGTTACAAGCAAGCTGGAGTTAAAACATGACTGATCACTGATTGGTCACAGAGAGTAAGGTGTCCGGACCAAACCACCTAGCTCCCACATCAACAACCAGATATTTAAAAATGGCAGCTTGGAACACTTTGCTGTACAGCTGATCCTCTGTTTGAAAGTGATGACAGCGATTTCACTTTTTAACGCTGAATGGGTCGAGCACTTAAAAAGAATTTAAGTGCATTTCTCAAAATGTTGAGCTTTTCCTATAAGTAGAACATTATTTTGAGAAAAAAATGGGACCATTTGAAGCAACTTTTTACACCACTGAAACCTGTCAGAGATCATTTTATATTCTGAAAGCTCATATTAATTATTTGCTGACTTTTAATTTATTGAGTGCCACCTTTTATAAAACCCAAAGTGCCTTGTGCCAACGTTTTTGTCATATTTCAAGACCCACAGAATATTTTGTACTATGTCTCTGAAAACACTGAATAGCTCAAATGAAAGAAGAGACTCTCTATTTCATCATGAAAAAAATGTTTGTTTTTACCTTGTTCCATTCTTGTTTTATCAGAGGTAGAGTAGAGGACACTTTCACCAAAATCACCACTTTTTGTCCAGATTCTGTTTGTTTTGCTCTCTAATCTCGATCGTCTCCACTTCCTGCTTTGATCTCTGTGGTGTATACTGTCACTTTATGTTCCAACTACAAATCCCAGAAGCCCTTAAATTACTCACAGGCTGAGTGAGACCTTGACATATATATATGTATATGTCAATGGCACTCAAGTGTTGGATTTTAAATGATGCACAAATACGTCAATGGCACTGAGAGAGTTAAGTTTCTGCTCCCAAGTGACAATGCACACCTGTGATGGAGGGTATTTGTGTGCAGGTGAGTGTTTCCAGGACTTAGTTTTGCAGAAGTGGTGGCGCTGGCAGCATGGCGTCTCTTTGGCCAGAGTTGTGTCAGCTACAGAGATGAATAGCCTCTTGCTCTCGGCCCACTAAGTAATCCAGCCAATGATGAATCGCTGCTCTCACTGACACCCAAATTGGAATCATTGGGTCCGGGAGCCAAAACTGGAAAAAACACAACTAAAAAAACAAGAGGGCCTCTGGCGGTGGCGTCTAGTCATCTGTTACCGTGACGCTTTCCGAGGCCGCACAAGATACCCCCACCCCCACCTCTGAGTGCTCAAGGCCTCTGATAAATAGAAAAACAAAGGGCCTTTCAGGAATGTGACACCAAGGGAGGAAGTTAGGCGTGAAACAGTAGGAAAGCTGCAGCTTTTTTTAATGTTTTCACAAACATTTCTTATGCTTTTTAACATTTATAAGCCTGCAACAAATGCTTCCATTCTGTATTTCATTCACTGTATGCAAACTCTGTTAGCCCACTTTCTGCTAGCGGTGGGCTGAGTCTGTTGGCGGCGCATGTAAAACAAGTCCCCCAACACAAGGAATGACTTAATGAACTTAATGAGGTTTTCTAATTACAGAGGGAAGTTAGCCCATGTCAAATGGGCCTTTTCTGCCTTCCTTGACACGGATTAACAGCCAGACTATTAAATCCAGCCCCACATTACAACAGAGGAGACGCTGAAACACAATCAGTCATATCTGCTGTAGTTCTGGCCTACATTCAGAGACGCGTCGCTTCATTTGAAGTGAATGAAGCTTGCATTTTTTAGAGTATCCTAAGCGAGCCCTAGGCACGAGCCAAACCTCCACTTGAACCCTTCTCAGGGATGGTGAATGGGGGAATAAAAAACAGGAATGTTTTACTGTCTCAACCATGAAGACCATAACCTTCATATTAATGGGTTTCATATAAAATAGACGTTATTCCATGAGTTTGAACTGTTACTCTTCTTATTTTCCATCCTTTTTAATCACTGATGCTCTATTCTCATTCCACTTCTGTCTCCATGGCAGGGAAGATGATTTACTTTGTCATCATTAACACATCAAAAGAGCCAAGTGTGTATTTCAAAGTCATCTGATAACTGATACTCTTTAATGACGTACTGGAACAGTAATTAATTTCAAAAACATCCCATTTATTTGTTCTGGAAGTGAATGCTCCCGCCAAAGCGGCATAAATCCTGTCTGTTGCTGCAGCTCAAATTAATTTACGTGTTGCATCTCCTCACATCCTTTGAGAATTTAATTATCTCAGCAAACAGGCTCTGGGTGTGTTGAATATACATTCTATCAACCGAGTGAAGCCAAAACAGTGCAGAGACATGATGTTTCATTCGGACTCCTTTGTCATTCCAGGAGGACCAAACTGTAAAAAAAGAGCAGATGAAGTAGGGATAATATCACTGAGTGTTGAACGCCACCCGTCCATTCCTCAGCTCAAGTCTCTGCTTCACTTCCCTGTTAGCTCCCTTGATCCAAGTCAATCTGGAAGCTTCCAGGAAGAGCTCTGGATTTCTGAGAGCAGCTTTCGGCGAATGGCAGCAGACCCACTGAGATGACAGACGCATTCAGGACTGAGTTCACATCAGGTCTGCCCAAAGTGGACTGAGGACATTCCTATGGAAGTATATGTGTGCCATCTGATTTTATATTTCTACAGCTGATTCTTTTGGCATCAAAATCAGACTTTGAATTTCAAATTTCTAGTATTTCTGACACTTATTTTTTCTCAATGATAAAATAAATTCAGTGTAAAAAATCTGTGTCAAAATATTTAGTTTTTAAACATCCAATATGAAGAAATTTAACTAATTTTTTTTTTTTTTTTTTAAATTGGTGTAAAAAATTCAACGTCAATAAATTTGTCTTGAAAAAAATTGAGCATCAAAAATTTCAACTAAAAAATTTTGGCTTGAAAAAAGCATCAAAAACTTCAACTGCAAAGAAAATCAACTGCAAAAAAATTCATCAGGGAAAAGCAAGCCAACATCGCTGGCTCTATCATCTAACGTTTGTTCAGTATTTTATTTAAAGGAACCTTCGATCATCACTCGGGTAAAGTTTTCAGCACCTTTTAGTCACACAGGAAGTTACAGAAACTTCAGGGGATCTTTAAAGTATTTATTTTTTCATACATTTTACTTTTCCACCTCATCCAAAACTTCTGAGCTCCATTGTCAGCTTTGCAAGCTTAAATTTAATTTCTACTCATATATATTTGATGTTATTTTTAGGCTTGTTTGTGTGATAGTTGCCCAAGAATCGTCTCAATTGATTAAATAACATAAAATATGAAAGACACACACCCTGAGAAACAGACTTCAGGCTGTTTCTCACATGAATTTTTAACCGCATCCTTCTATTAGGTGGAAATCATCAACTTTTAAGTTGAGTTAGCAATACATTGTGCCTTTACTCATTTATCTTTTATTGCATATTGATTTCACCCGGGCGGTGGGTGGTAGAGACTCGGACATGTTTCTGTAAATAAATACACTCCTTTTTTTTTTTTTTTGGGAAAATGCATTTCAAATATTAGATCAGGGTTTGAGTGATGTACAGGGGTTGAAATATTGCAGTAAAGGAGTTACAGCTCGCTGTCATCTTTGTTTTGACAGAAGATCCTGGCACAACACACACAGATGCAAACAGCCAGACAAACGCACACAAAGTCAGCATGATTCGCCGGGGATTTTCTACAAATCGGGCCCCCTAAAGGGAAAGAGGCCAGCATAAATCAGCTGGTGTCAGGGCTACAGACACCCAAGGCTCCTTATCACCACACACAGGCGGAAACACTCACAGATTGATAGGTAGATAGTCGGTCTGACAGGCAGCCAGGTAGAGAGGCTTAAAGCAGCAGGCACTCTGACGGAGGGAGGCAATAACACAGGGCAAAGGACACATTGACTCCCTGATCCTCATTATGAATAAAGTGAAATCATCTATTACCTTTATTATTAGCTTAAGAGCCAGTGCAACCTCCAGCCACGTCATGATCTCTGTGAGAAGATGCTGCATCTGTGCTGAAATGTGTGCAAGTGTGTTACAGCTTTTTCTGCGGGGAAGAAGAAGGCATGGATGTCATTTTAAATGTTTGTTGTTTTTCTTAATAACCTTTCAGATATAAATTCAGGAGCAATTCATTAGAGCAATTTGCAACAGAGATGCTAATAATAGCCTGAACTCTAGTAGCATCCTGGATCAGCTTCTTCTAGTGCGTGTGCTAGTCAAAAGCATACTTTATTCCACATTCAGCTTTTGGGTTTCATGTTTTGAAAGGATAAGAGACAAGAGCAACCCTTTAACCCTTTAACCCAGCCCTTTAAACACACCAGCCTTTTTCAAAGCATGGATCAAACACTGAGTCTGGTTTGAAGGTGCTTCTCAAACTGCCTTACTAACTGACTCTGATAGTGAGCAGCATATTTGTTGTTTTCCATATTTTCCATTTTAGACTAGTCTGTAAATTCAAACCGTAGTATTTGAATTGTTTTGCAATGTTTCCAGACCCGTACTGCATTGGCTGGATCACTGGTTTAAGACAGGATCAATTAACAGATGCGAGCGTCGGCGGTGTTGAGTCCCAAGATTTGCTGTCAAAGGACTTTCAAAGTTGTGAAAATCAAAGTGAAACAAATAAACCATAGCAACTACATCAAATTCTGATTTATTTTTATCAGAGAAAGCAGCACCATTCTTCTCATTAACTCTTTGAATGTCAGCCCTTTTATAAAACAGAAAGTGCCTTGTTCCCATTTTTTCCCATCTCTTTATGCTCTGACTACATCTCCCAGAAGCCCCAATATTACTCACAGGCTGTGTGAGACCACGATCAGCGACCCTGCTGCTGAAAAACCACTTTGATGTCGATTTTAAATGATGTTGAAATACATCAATGGCAATCAAAGAGTTAAAAGCAATTATATATTCTTATAGTAATTAATTATACAGATATATATATTATATATTTTGACTTTTTGTTGTTATTGGTCAAGTGGTGCTCAGTCTGAAAAAGTCTGAAATACCCCATGCTGTTATTACAACCCCAGAAAAACTGAACTGTGATTGGCCAGCTGCTGGAGAGGGAGGTGCTTACCAAACACTTCCAGTCTGGGCTCCATATCGCCGTATGGATGTAAACAGACAAAGGCTTGTATTACTGTCAGAGAACATTTGGGACACACTGTATCATACACAGCTATGTTGGCTAGCAGTGCCAAACTCCATTTGTTTCCATGCATCAGAGCAATACTAAGCTGCTGTTCCATTTCATGGGTTTGTCTGTTTTGGGTCACGCACCAGAAGCAAAATGCTTTGCCTACACAGACATCGGATAACATCTCTGATCCCATTATTTACTCTGTGGAGGACTTACACATTCCCTCTGAGCTCATGGAAGGTTTTCGTTTTTTTTTTAAATTTCACTTGATTAAACTAGGGAGGGTATCACAACACTCTCTTTCCTGTAGTTCAACCTTAAATTGTTTGGTGTCATGCTAGAAAAATCAGTTATGGAGCAGACATTTTAGCAAGGAAACAGAAAGAGACACACTCATACTGTGCTGCAGAGTCTTATCACGTGCAAAAAACGCCTCAGTTGGAAATAATAATAATAATATTGAGATATGGTAAGGCTTTGGGGGCAGCACAGGTCTCCTAGCAACCATTTTTGGTGTTACAGAGTTCCCCTGGTGATGCAGCTTTGCACAAATTATGAGTAAGAACCAGAGGAGTGTAAGATGTTGATTCAGTGTGGGTGCAGGTCAGTTGAAGAGCACTGGAAGTTTCCAAAATTAAACGGATTTCACATGAAATACTTGATGAATGACTGCAAGCACTGATCATAAGACTTACCATGTAGATAGGTAACAGTAGTGACCATCAAAGATGTGATTAAATTAAATAAATTAAATGTTATCTGCCCTTCATCCCAATCTCACCATGCATGTTTTTTCGCTCACAAGCCTGCAGCAGAGAAACAAACATTACATTTTATTCCATCCGGCATTTAGGGAAGTATTGTCAAGGCCTTTCTCAAAATGGATCAGCCTCAGCTTGAAAAAAGACGAAGCGGAAATAAGCAGAAACACTAAGAGTCAGGTGTGCCGCACACTTCAAAGTGAAAAGAAGTGGTGAATGCGGCACAAATGAAGCCTCCGGTGTGCCGATTCAAACTTCCACATCTCGATAATGACCTCACTCTGCTACGCGATTACTCATCCTTCATTCAGCCGCCGCCGCTGTGGCAGGAAGGTACCGCTGGCTGGTGGATGGTGGGGTGTGAATTAAAAGGGATTTTTGGAGTAGTCGGGATTAGACTTTATGATGCCCCTTCCACGTGACGTCGTGTTTGGCCTCGTTTTTATTTTGAACTTGAAATGTGGTGTGATTGCTCTCACTCTTACCTACTGTAACACTATGAATTACACTCCTGGTGCGTTATGTTCATCTGAAAGGCTGATAATCTCTATTTGTGCAGCTGAATTCAGGTGTGTTTGCTCTCCACTCCATCCCTGCATGGCATGGGATGAATCCCAAAATCTAGAATATACAAATGTAGTTTATTTTAGAAGTTTAACTGACACTAGAAGTTTCCTATTTGACGCTCCTTCAGTGTTTTAGCACAGGACTAACACCAACTAGTTTATTTTTCTATGTACACATCTTAAGAGGAAGCTCAAATACATGATTCTGCAAAGTTAAATGTCCAGTTTAAATGTTTCTTTTTTCACAAATATGCAGATTTGTTTCTTTTCTTTATTAAGATTTTATGTGAAGATATGTATATTTTTGTGCTGTTCGTGAGATAAGTCATCAAAATGTCTCCTTGAGCTGTTTCCAAACACTGAAAACCACCTTTCACTTTTTCCAACATTTTATTGACTAAATCTTAATAATCAAAGGAATTTAAATAATCACTGGCAACATTTTCATTGCTTTATGAATTTGCTGATATTATGTCTTTGAGTGCCACTGACGTATTTCGACAACATTTAAAAACTGATGCTTCAGTGCCATTGACAAAATAATACATCAAAGAGTTTTTTTGGCAGCAGGTTATCGATCACGCTCTCACACAGCCTGTGAGTAATTTTGGGGCTTCTGGGAGATGTAGTCAGAGCATAAAGACACGGTATATGCCACAGAGATCAAAACAGGAAGTGGAGACGATCGAGATTAGAGAACAAAATAGAATCTGGACAAAAAGTGGTGATTTTGGTGAAAGTGTCCTCTACTCTACCGCTGATAAAACAAGAATGGAACAAGGTAAAAACAAACATTTTTTTCATGATGAAATAGAGAGTCTCTTCTTTCGTTTGAGCTATTCAGTGTTTTCAGAGTCATAGTACAAAATAGTCTGTGGGTCTTGAAATATGACTCAAAATGAGCAAAAACACTGCAACAAGGCTCTTTCTGTTTTAAAAAACTGCTGGCACTCAATGAGTTAACTTCCTGTAATATGATTTAAAATAAAAGCCTACACTTGTGTGGAAATGTGAACATTTTCCTCACCATGAGCCTTTTTCAGGTCAATAGGATATCATTGCTCCTCTGCCAGAGGGAATTAAAGCTTTAAAAACATGACGGTGATAGAGAATGATGACACAACAAACACCTTCGTCTAAGTGGCACCAAATCAAAGAAATACAGCAAAACCCTTTTAATGTGTCTGCGTGCTCACATCCGCCATCATTCAGCACAGCTGACTAAATATATCCTCTTCCTCTTCACTTCTGCTTGACTGGACATTTGTTTCATGCAAAGGTTCAGATTTATTTCAAGCGAGCTGCACCTTAAACCAACTGTACGGTGATGTGCTCCTGAACGCAACACGCAAGCCGAGGCCACAGGTTCATCAAAATGCACAATTATTCAGTGAGTCAAAGCAGTGTGTTCGTATATATAATACTGTAGTCATATGAGAGGTGTCAGCCCCATTGCTTTCTTAATGTTTTACATTTTGTTTTACCAACCCATCAAAGAACACACTGTCTCTCCTGTTTGTGCCAATTCAGTCAAATTCAGTCCATTAAATTACAGGAAATCACTTCTTCCTGCTCGAACCTCTTATGTAGTTTTCACGTTTTTTCCACATGAATGTGGGTAAATTGGAGAATGTTTCTTTTGGACCACTTTGGGCTAACACAAAGCTCTAAGGGAAATGCAGAAGCTGTTCCCAGTTCAATTTAAGCAAAGGTAAAACTGATATTTCCACCACATTGAGTGCGCTGAAACTTTCCGAGTCCCTTTGCAGCCAGTATTACCACGGCGTCATCCTCCTCTGCAACATTAATGTCATTCTTAAGTAGCCAAGGAAAGTGCTAGTCGACAGATGAAAGTGTTTTTTTTTTCCTCCCTGAAAAATAGATTTCTGTGCAAGCACCCATCCATTTACATTTCACTCCAAGAGCCCTACTTTTCCTGTCCTGCTTCCAGTCTTCTTTTTCCTGTTCCTATTGTATTTTTGATAAAAATATACCCTCAAAAGTGTCTCTGTTTATCCAAAGCTAAGCTAGGTTTGCAATACTCTTCTATCTGCACATAGTAAAAGAGATCTTTTCCCATCAGAGCTGTGTGGCCTGCAGGAGACTGTTGGTGGAAAGGCGAACAAACAAACCACAGACTGCTGCGTAATTTCCAAGTCTGAACGCATCAACATCAAACAGTTCTTTAATTGACTTAGAATCACACTAAATGTAGAGCATATAATGGGAAAGGGGATATTATCAGCTGTCAGATTGCATTCATCACCTTCTTTCTTTTTTCCACTCTGGGATTTTATATAAAAAATAAAATCTGAGGTGGGGATGCAGATATTTCCACGACCATTGGCATCAGTGCGTGAAATGTTTTTCAGCAAATTTAAAGAACCACAATGATTTATGAATAAACGAACCAAAAACTGCTAAATATGCTTCAGCTTTTTTCTCATTGAAAAAATAAATATGTAATAATTCCACAGTGCACATGGTGAGCCCATAATTACCTCCGCCAAGGAGGTTATTTTTTTCACCGGGGATTGTTTATTTGTTTGTTGGTTTGCAAAAAGTTGTGGACGGATTTGACGAAAATTTCACAGTTGCTCAGAAGAAGAAGAAGAAGACTTACTTTATTGATCCCTCAATGGGGAAATTACTTTTTTTTTTTTTTTTTGACGATATTTTCAGGAATGGCCCGGAAGTGGCCTAACTTAAAACTGATTAATTTTTGGTGGTGATCAGATCTGATTCAACAGCCACAACCAAAAATTAATCAGTTTTAAGTTCGGACACTTCCGGGCCATTCCTGAAAATATCGTCAAAAACTGTCCATATTATTTTTGAGTTACTTTACAAACCGACAAACCACCAAACAAGCCCTGGTGAAAACATAACCTCCTTGGTAGCGGGATTAAATTTAAATAAAGGAGGTCTGTACTCTCTGAGTGCTTTTCTACTTTAAACTCTCTTACTACTGTAGGTTCAGTACCTGCAGATTGTTACAGTACTTTTTATTTTTCACGTTGTAGGGATACACGTTATCATGACCTGCAGAGAATTCAAACCTTGCCACATATTATAATTGAACAATTGCTCACTCAGGTTAGGGTTAACTGTAGTTGTGCACACTTATTATACCTTATCCTAAATTGTGCATCACCTTTGCACTTCTAATTAAACCCTCTGAATATTCTTGTTAGAGTAGAAGTGAAAATGAATACTGAGGGCTACGGAGGTGCTCTTCTCTTTCTATTCCCCTCCTCTCTTCTGCATCCCATCCCTTCACTCCCTTCATCCCAGCAGTCAGATGGCTCCTGTGAGTGAGTCCCAAGCGGCCGACCAGCCAGCCGGGCTGCCTGAAACTTATGACTAGCCATATTCTTCAAACATCATGGCGCAACCAAAGCATGGCAGGATGACAGATATTCCCTTCAATGTATAGTGACAAACAAATTAGTGCAAAGATGCTTCTCGCTGCATACCAGATGTGTCGAGCTCTGTGGTACGGAACAGCCGATGAAAAACTGTCCACGTCCCATCTGTGCTTCGCCGCGACCGTTGGTGCAGCAATTTGTGCTGAACAAAGTAGTGCAAACAGCCAGCCTGATTATATGCGTCATAACGCGAAGCATAAAACACTTCTGGGGAAGATCGCACAGGAGCTGGCAGGTTTATCTGATCAGAGGAGAGTGACGCCGAAAGGTGAGAGCGAGAGGTGAATACATAGGATGCAGGTGAGCCACTTCTGTAAAAAATATAAATATGAGTTTTTGGTCTTGTTAGCTGATAACATAGCATTTGCTATGCTAATGGTACCATTACAAAGGAGATTTCCTTTGTATGAAACTCATATTTAAAGCATACAACAGTGAATGATGCACACAATATCCTTATACTTTTTTATTGTCTTGTTTGAAAAGAATGCAAAGGGGCCACTTTCAAGAGTAAATCATATACTATTCATGAGTTTCAGTACTTTTTTTAATAAGTTTTTCTGTTTCTTTTCCATATGTGGTAGCGAGCTAGCTTGGTGAGCAATAAGCCTCTGTGATATTAACTGGAATGTTATCGATGGCTCAACATAACGTTACTTACCAGTGACTCCTCAGATGAAGTAAATGAGCTGAGCACTCACATCAACAGTGCCGCTCCTCTTCAGGATGTAATGACAGCAGAGACCTGTCAATCACACGGTAACAACGCCCCAAAGATTGATGTGTTGTTTCATCACCATCTGAGGGCCACGTCGGCATGGTTCTGCACTTCCTGCCGAGGCAGGCAATAAGCAACACTGTGTTTCCTCTTCTCTGCGCACAAAGAAGCGGCTTCCCAAGTCAAACTGGGGAACAGCAGCAGCATTTGATATCGGCGCTTTGCGTCTTGGCAGGAAGTACAGCTGGCTGACAGAAAGAGGGATAACCGTGGGATGGAGATGAGCAACGACACAGTGAGAGGCACAGACGTTCCTGACCTGCTTAGTGTCATTACACCGCAGACTTATCTCCCTCGCTCTGCCTTGTAAATACACTTGAGTGCTTGTTATCAAACGAGCGAGGCGACAAACCTCATCCAGGTCCTCAGCTTCCTCTGCACGCTTGTAAATGAGTCATTCTCATGGATGGCAGCCTGCATTAATATTCTCTTAAGGAGGGAAGCGAGCCCACATTAAATCCGCCACTTATCAGGTAGCGATCGTGATCTGTGTAGAACTTTAAAAGAAAAAAAAAGTCATGCCTGTTTGCTTTTAATTGCCGAAAGGTATTCGGGAACGGATGGCAACAGCACGCGAGATTCATTCTGCTTATTTCTATTCCTACTTCATCTCCAGATATTTCAACAAGTTCATTTTTAGGATGTTTAGGATGTTGCTTGTGTTTTTCCTCACCTGCACTCTTTTCATGAAGGCCTCTAGGTGCCATTGTTCACATGCTGCTATTTTAGCGCTAAAAGCTTTTGCAGTCAAACGCAAAGCTGTCTAAAGGCAGCGTACTTCCTATTCAAGGTGCAGGGCCCAAGGAAAAAAACATGCAGTGAAAAATTTATATTTTTTGTTACATCAAAAACCTTACTTTTGCACAGTTGGGGCATGAGATTTGACATTAAAAAGCTTTCACCGGGTGCGTTCTCAAGCCTTATCGCTGCATTGAAAGGAAGGCTCTCAGAGGTGAGTGCTGGAGATGTGAGCTGCGTTAGGCAGCGGCGTGGTCATAAACCCCGTCTGCAGGACCGTCTGTGACAATCCACCGCCGTCACACACTCTGAGCAGGTTCCTCAATGACTGTCAACCATGGCAGGACGAGAGTGTACTCTGGGTTTCGCTGTCAAAATGGAAAAAAGTGAGAGAAGGTAGCATCAAATCTTCTCTCCTGTGCCAAAATATGATTAAGCAATGTGGTGTCCACTGGAGTTGTCCTGCTTAGACGCTCCACAGTGGAATATCTTGTATTCTGTGGTCAGTTTCATCCAGTCGAGTCGCCAACACTGCCTATGAGTTCAAACACACCCTGCCGAACCTCATCTTTTCTTGTATTATAGGACAGCAGGAGATGTGTTTGCAATTATAGAAACATGAAGTAGAAGAGCAATGAAATAGCAAAATGAATAAAACAGCGTGCAGCATTTTGTGAATAAATCATATGAAACTGTTTAAATCAAGACAAAGCACATATGCTAATGATTATTTTCACTGTTGATCTGTGACTTAATTTTTTTCTCGGTTAATCCATTAGTTTTTGTTCAGTGACACATCAAGAAATGGTGAAAAAAAGATCAAGATGATGTCCTCAAATGTCATGCTTTGTCCAGAACTCAAAGATTGTGTTTGTTGTTGTTTGTCATACGAACAGTGAGGACAAGGAAATACTTCCTTTGCCAAGCAACAAAGTGTAAAACAGATAAAAAAAAAATCAAATAAAGGCAGTTTAAAGACAAATAAGGCAACAATGTGATAAAAAAGACAATATATACAGAAAAAAAATACACTCTGTACAAAGAGGTAGTGCAATGTGCGATATTGGGCATGTGCATTGAGCTAATAGATATTCAGTTTACTGTCATAGAGGACGAAAGAAACCAAAAAATATTCACATTTACAGTATTTTTTACCATTTTTTTTTTTAATCAAGTTACTCAAACCTATTGAACTATTATCAAATTAACGTTTGATTAATTTATTTTTTTTAATTTAAAGTCATTTAACTTTTTGCACTGTATGTTCTTTTAACAAGTTTAGTAAATGATCATTGTTTTTAAATGTTGTATTTTTAATTATGTAAAGCACATTGTTGCAGCTCTGCTTTAGTAAAACAGTGAAAAACAGCAGCCCACAGTTCACTCTGTGGGAGTATTTCACTTTTATTCTCTCAGATCGTTTAGACATTATGCTGCTTGATTACATCCTGGCAACACAAGTGTTTAGAGATCAACCAAACAAATGTTTTTGGCTTCTTTAACGGGCGCTTCATTGTCATTGGATTTCCTAATTATGACGTTCTCCAAAACACAATGTTCATGTTATCAGATGTGTTTTGGGAAGTTTTGCTTATTAAGCGCATGCACTTTGCATCTTTACTCATATGACATTGGCTATTTATTTCTCAAATATAGTATTTCCTGTTCGTTCCTTCTTATTTATGTCTTTTATCTCTCTCGGAAAGTGAAGATATTACCCACAAACAAATCAACTGAGAGAAAATGTGAGCTTCTCAAGAAAAGTGATTTTGGAGAAGTTTAATTAGTCTCAGTCTCAAAGGGCGACACGTCTTCTAACACGCTTAAGTGAAAAGCAATACGTGCCACCCTCGATGTCTCGACACCGACAGCGAATCACAGGAAGTGAGACTTTTTGCCTGAAGGCGTCTACATGAATACGACACGCTGCAGATGACAACGCCCGTGTTCACTGTGCACGACAAACCATCTGCTCTAAAGGACAGCATTCACAGAAAAACAACATGCAGGGTCAGCCTCTACAGGATTCATGTCCAATGTCAAATGTAAAGCAGATGGCCTGGCAACATCAGCCCATGCTAAAACATCCCTTTACATCTTTTTCACTCCCTCCATCCATCCTCCACCAGTTCAAGTCCATTAAAAGTTAGTTAATTCAGCCATTTTCCAGTTCATCGTGATTTAAAACATGTTGTCTTTCATTCACTTAAGAGCTGCGGTTTCTCAACTGCAGCACCAAACAACCTGCAACCTAAATTAAAACATTTCAGCACAGAAACACTCACACGTTTTTTGTTGACAGGTAGGAGATTCAGGAGCCCGAAGACAAACCCCACATCCTGTCGGTAATTATCACCGTGTGGGGTTGATGTGAACAGGTCTCCCCGGCTAACACTTTGTTTTCACGCAACAGTCAATATGCATACAGCCTGACATCAGAGAAGCTGAGAAATCACACACATTAAAGCCATGTTTTGCAGAGAACACTGTGTAAATTGGTGTTATTTGTGAGCTGAAATTTAAACAGTAACCACTTCATACCTTTGCAGTGCAGCCACAGTCCTGCACCACTCAGTTTAGGTACATCTCTCTCCCCTTTAACTGCATCTTCTGCACATCTTAGTCCTTCTACTAAAAACTTATGTTATCACTTCTTTCTGCAGTGTCTTCCCATGCCTCACAGTTTGTATTTGCACCAGACACTACATTAGGAACACCTTACTAGTACAAGGGCTGGGTACCAAACTTCGCACAGAAAAGGTATCAAAAAATGAATAATTTTTCAGTGCTAAATTCTGATACCCAAGTGTTTGTAAGCCATGCTGTCAGATGTCTCTATGGACGGGGTGACATGTCCCCTTCAGAGTCATATAGCCACTGATCCGTCTCCCTACTTTCAAGCATGTACGACAAACACCGCCGGCAAAATAGATGATTAATGTCTATGCAGCAGCATTGTGAGCCTGGCGTTTGTGTTTAGATTCATGGTGCGTTCACATTGTACACAAATGTCGGAATTTCCAAGCTTAGAATTTAAAACTGAACTCTCTGTGAAGTTGGATGTCCACCTCAGAAAGTCAGATAATCTCACCAACCAGACATAGAATTCATGCTAACAGCTGCTGATGTAAACAGTAGCTACATGTTTCGTCTGTAAGGCTGGAAGAGCTGGGAGCACTAAACTTTGAGGTTACATCGACCTGAGCTCAAACTTCAGCCTGTGCCTGTTGATCATCAGAGCATTGTCTCGTATGTCTACCATGATAAAGCCCAAATTACACAAAAATAATTTATTGAAGTATTGAAAAAAGTAAGTCGTTCTGGAACCGGTATTGAAATTGGCATCATATCAAAATTTGTGAACGATACCCAGCCCTAGCTAGTACTGGGTTGGACCTCCTTTTGCCTTAATTCTTTCTCATTCCTCACAGATTTTGGTCTTTACTGACATCTGCACAAAGCTGTCACAGATTTATCGAGTGCACATCCTGGACCAATGTTTATGAACCCCAGAGATATTTACCTGTGAAATCCCATCTGAAATACTCAGACCTACAATCACACCATGTTCAAAGTGACTTAAATCACCTTTCTTCTCCATTCTGATGCTCAGTTTGAATATCAGCAGGTTATCTTCACCATGTATATTGCACACTGTTTTTTTTTCTGTCTTCCCACGTGTCAGCACCAGGATGAATCAGTCTCTGCGTCCTGAAAATGAACTGATGACAAGAAATTATGTCATGCATGGACTTCTTTCTTTCTTTCCAGCTGATATGTGGAGAGGGTGCTTAACTCGTTGCTCAGAGATCAGATGAGAGAAGTGACAGGAATCAGGTTTTAAGTGCTTGTGGAGAAGCAATGCAGCCTCTCATTTAGTAGCTCAGTGGCTTTCAATCTGAGGCTTGCAGGACGACACAGAGACAGAGAGAGACATGAGAGACAGAGTCAATGATTTCCCCCAGCGCCTGTTTCAATAGTGTCTCCCGTCGCTCATCTGACCCATTGGTTATGCTGAGCCATGGGGAAATCTGATTGGGCTCATTACCCTCTCCTCAGAACTGATACAGGGAGTGCAAGGAGAGGGGAGGAGAGAGAGTCTCCTCCAGCTCATTGTGGATGGACACCATCACCAGTGTTGTCACTATCAGGAGTCTATGGCCATCTGCCAAGGCTCCCCCTATCTAACCTGGCTCTCCTCTGCCTCCCCGCCTTTGTGCGGTGGAAACAAATGAGATTGAGCGCCGTCTCCTCTCACCGTGTCCTGCTGCAGTGGGGGATGGAGACTATTGGCATGCATTGTCTCATCCATTCGGCTGGCTGGTGAATAAGAAGGGATGGATGACAGATACCGTGAAGGGCACGTAAGGTAACAATGTCCACATCAGCGGCGGTGATTGGTGGTTGATTTGATGTAGTTTGAGCCAGGTGGGTTTTCTCCTCTCAGCTCTGAAGAGAGGCTTCAACAGAGGAGGATGTAAATTCACTTTATTTGCCTAAATTCCTGCTATCATCCAAGGTCACTGGGGTGGGGTTATTCAGATTACTCTGAGCACAACAAAGTCTCCAAAAAGAAGAACAAATAAACAAAAACAAGCAATAAAACATATCCTTAAATTGACATGGATGAAGATATGTTAGTATTTCCAATGTTAGTGCCATGCCACCTCCTAAAAGATTGCTTAAAGTTTATTTAGAAGGTCCAAATAGTTTATTAAGACATTTCCTGGAATTAATATGTAATTTTTGACTAGACCATCCTTTCAGACATACAAGAAGCCAGTGTAATGAATAAAATTTACAATAATAAATGAATAATGAATTCAAATTTGCTTAGGTTTACATGTTGTTTTTTTTTCATTTAAGAATAGGATAAAGTAGAATAGAATATTTTTTTATTTATCCTCCATTAGGGGAAATTCACCCGCCACAGCAGAATAGACAAAATTACGGTAATAAAGAAACAACAAATAACAGAATAAATGGTAATAAATATTTACAATATGTACTTAACAACAAAGGAAGAAAAATATATTTTTAATTGCAAATAAAATGTTAGTTAAACACAATTATTTGATGAATTTTGAACCTAGAATTGGTGCCAAATTTTATAATTATTTATAATTATTAAAGTCTTATTTTTTTCAAACAGGTCATTGGTGTGTTTTAGAAATGCAGATATGGTCATAACCCTGGAGATAAACTTGAATATTAACACTGATCATTTTTGCTCGGACCACCCGGTTTTATTCTCTTCCCACAGCATCAGACTGTGTGAGCTCCCTGCAGTGTGTTTTCATCGAAAAGGCTGAAAATATGCTGTATCTCTCTGGGAAAATCAATCACACTACATACTGTAAACTGCTAACACAAACTGCCTCTGACGTTCCACACAGCTCGCCCATAAATCAGAGCCAAGTGTGTTTGTGGCGGCGCTTCATAAACCTATCAAAAAACGATCAGAGGTGGCATTTGGAGGATGACCTCTAAACTGCACTGCTCACCACCGCGCAGTTGATTCAGCATCAGAGTTATTGAAAACATGATGCTATTTTCTACTCAATAGCTACTTCCTGAGACATTTGAAATGAGCTGTGGTCTATTGAAAGTGAGAAGAATTGGTTTTTTACTTTGAAATTATACAGACCTGAAGTGCTCCATACAGAAACGCTCTATTCTGACTGTGAACTTTGTCATCTATAAAAATGCTCTGAATACAGAATAAAAGGGTCTATTCAGGCTTTTATGCAGCCTGCTGATGTGTTTAACACAGGAGTGAGCATTGAGACGAGAGCACAGAATTAGCTTCCCTCTCATATCATTGGCTGCTCAGTGAATTGTCACTTAACTTAACTTTTAGTCTAGCGCCATCATCAGTCCAACACTGGTTGGACGCCTTGATTAGTGGTAATTGGCAACATGTTAAATTAGCAACAATTAGCAACATGCTAAATTTGGAAAACATTACACCTGCTTAAAATCGACATGTTAGCATGCTGATATTAGCATTTAGCTCGAGAGGTGCCAAGCAAAGCTGTAAAATCTTGTGTCTCATTTAATGTTAATGTCAGGTGTAAATTGGTAGCATTAGGGCCAGTTAAACGTGTTAATAAATTTAACACATGATTAACCATTACTGGTCATATTTGGTAAAAAAAAATGTTGCTCTTTTTATTGGATGGGAAAAATAAATTGCCTTTTTTTTAACTCCTTCCTGGATGAAGAGGGTTTCTGATGCTCCTCTTCTCAGATCTGTATTCATATAAGAGAGCAGTAAAAGATATCAATAAAATATGAAACTGCTCACCTCTGCTTGAGCGCTCTAAACCTGCAGATCCTCAGTTTATTCTTTAAAGATAGCGATGGAGGAAGTATTCCTTCCTTTATTTAAGTACTGTCCAAAAATACCCACATATGAAAACACATTAAAAATACTTACTTACTAGTGTATAATCAGCAAAATATGCTCGATGAACTAAATTTAAAAACTAAAATATTTTAAATTTTATATTATTATATAAGCCCTGATACTTTGTATACTTCCTGTAGATTAGGAATAATAACTTTATTTATGTCACACTATTCAATATAAATATACATGCTGAAAAAGAGCCAGAGACTCATTTAAATAGTTACAATATACCATCAGTTAAGAAAAAAATAAGTAAGATTTAAAAGGATATATTAGTTCTTCTGCCTTAGAGTCCAGTCATACGGCATCATATCTGCATCATGTGTGTAAGTGCAACATATGTAAGTAAATATGGTTTTCATAAAAAGTATATCTGCAATATTTCCCTCGAAGATATAGTGAAGTAGAAATATAAAGTAGCAGAAAATGGAAATACTCAAGTGAAGTGCACGTAAAGTGAACTTAAATACAGTCCTACAGTACGGTATTTGCTCTAAAATGTATTGTGTCTAAAGAGAATAATTTTGTTTATGATCATATGTTGCACTTGAGCTCTGTGGTTTAGACCCATCAGCAAACAGGATTATTAAATATACATTACAGAGTCCAAGCTTAGGCTCCTGTGTGTTAACAGCGTCGAATTTCATGCATGATGTGAACATTTGTCTTTCACGCTACAGAAGAACTGGAACCATTGAAATGCATCAAAGACAGACAGAACTCAACCAGTGGATCCCAAACTTTTTCACATCAGTGACCCCTAAACTGACACTGATTATGTCCTCCATCCGAGATGATTTTTGCTTTTAGATGCTTTATTACAGAAAGTGTCTTAAACCCATGACCAAAAAAGTCAGAAGAGAGATTAAATAGCTTTGGGCTTTATTAATACCGAAGGAAGTTCTTTTGCTGTGTTGTAAAAGATAAAAAACAACAAAAGTAGTAAAATAAAATAAAAAAAGAGTAATATTGAAAATTATATTGAAACATTACAAAAAATGGACAAAATTTATATTATTTCATTGTATTATTTTTGATTGGAATTCTACTGACAATAAGTGATTTCCCTTTTTCACTTGACAACCACCGTACCAGCCACTTTTGTGAACACCAGCCAGCCATGTGCTCTACTGTAAATTACCCTTTAGGGGCTTTAAAAACAATATAGACTGATTTGAAAATGGTCCGGATAATGACCGCGCCGGCCGAGGGAGTCATTTGGTGCCAAATTGCTGCTTGTGTCGGGCTTTAGTCCGTAATTAGGTCAGAATGTGAATGCTCGTATTGTGATGTGGGCCCAGGAGGACGAGTGCAGCTCCAGCCTCAGTGTTCACAGTGAATCCATGTGTGTCACAGTGACTCACTGAGCACCGGGGGCTCGGCTCATTCACAACCATGCACTCTTATCAAAACATGTTTATTGCTCTCCGTTTATGCAGCGTTTAGCTCTCTGAGATGGTTGCCGTGGCTCCTGGAGGGCGTCTTGACCTCTGGCTCACCCTCTACCCTTCCACACGCCTACATAAACTCATTCTACCTCATTTTCTTCCTCTGGTGTTTTCCTACTTCATCACCTCCCCCAACTTCTGTCCACCTCCGGTTCCTCCCTCCTGTTGCCTGGCTTTCACCTCGCTCTCTTTTATTGACCATTAGCTGCCGTTGGGAAGAGAGAGGGGGTGTAATTAAGGAGCCAGACTGGTCTGTCAATTCTGCTCAGCGCTGCATGGAGTGCACCAGACCAAGTGATGGCCCTAATAGGGCTTCATACTGTAAACAACACGCACACCTGGACAGCAGCAGGCCCTAGGGGGAACCAGAAGAAAGCCACTGTTGAAGTTAGCACTGATAAAGAAAGGAAGTTTATCACCAAAGGTTTAGCAAGTGTGTATGGAAGATTTAAAATGTCTACATAAAATCCAACTGCATAAGGAAATACACATTGTATTTGTTGGCTACCGACGTTGTGCCAGCATTTTTTGCCCATTTTGAGTCATATTTTAAGACCCACAGAATATTTTGTACTATGTCTCTGAAAACACTGAATAGCTCAAATGAAAGAAGAGACTCTTTATTTCATCATGAAAATAATGTTTGTTTTTACCTTGTTCCATTCTTGTTTTATCAGAGGTAGAGTAGAGGACACTTTCACCAAAATCACCACTTTTTGTCCAGAATCTGTTTGTTTTGCTCTCTAATCTTGATCGTCTCCACTTCCTGCTTTGATCTCTGTGGTGTATACCATCTCTATATGTCCGGACTACATCTCCCAGAAGCCCCAAAATTACTCACAGGCTGTGGGAGAGTGCGATCAGCTACCCACTGCAGAAAAAACACTTTGAGGTTGAAATACGTCAATGGCAATCAAAAGTTAAAAGCAATTGTTGGTGATATCTGAACTTAAGGTTACTAATTATGGTATAGTTATAATAAAGTATATAGTATAGTTACTAATGATTGTTTGATTTGTGTTATTGATGCTTTTTAAATCTTTCATATGTGTGCAGGTGTGTGCACTGGTTTATATTTGCTTCCTGATATGGGCGTGAATGCATCATGTCGGGCCATCGCTGATCCACGCCTTTAATCAATAAAACTATCAAAACATGTCCGCCGCTGCCCTCTTGTTGAATCTGCGTGTCTCTTGTCTCTCCTCCAGAGAAAGTCAGCATGCTGTCAGCATTGATCGCTCCCTTCAAGTACATAAGCCCTGGGACCAGCGGCACAGAGGACGAGGACAGTTTAAGTAAGCTGCCTCTTTTCTTTCTCCAGACTCCCTCACTGGCAGGCCTGATATGGAAATAATGCCTGTCAGACACATAATTAATTATTTGGGAAATCTGATTACGCATGGATGTCAGCTTGCCTTGTTAAAATCTGTATTGTCTTATAAAAGTGTGCTACTGAGCTGCGTCAGATGTGTTTGTGATAAATAAGTCATTAGGTAGGTATGCAGTGTCACCGTCATCTACGATCTGTGAATGTCAGCACTCAATCCCAGCCTCCCATCCCACCATTAGCATTCTTGTGGCGAGATCTCGACGCCCTATTTTTGTTCATTTCCCATCAGAAATGCAATACGCCGCCACTTGCCTGTAACTAGGTTTGAAGAGCGTATCACAGCTGTTCAGACTTTGCTCTCAGAGAGGATAGAAGTGTGAAATAAAGCAGGGATACACACATTTCATCCTTTCTTGGAAGGCCTGCCGCTCCATGTGATCCCCACCCCCATTACAAATAGGATTGATGCTTTGCATTGGCCACGGGGACCCATGTTTCCCACTTATGACACAGATTCAGAACCAATTTGGAGGCAGATTACAGAATGATTTGGCAGATGACATCGCCATTTTTAGGGGATTTGTATTTGGATTTTAAAACACTTAAATATGATAGAGCCCTGTGGTATGAAGTGGGCTCGGCTCAGGGAGATGATTGTAGATTTGTTCATTACTATTTCATTGTGTATCAAGTGGCTCAGTCTTGCCTGGGAGATTTTCTTTGATTCATTTTGTTCAGCCAGGATAAATGTGGGTGTCACACAGTAATGGCTGCTGCTTTATTTATCACTCTGACATTTTCTGTTGTTTTTATTGCAGGCACCAGCAGTGCCGAAGTAAAGGAAAACCGTAACATTGGTAACCTGGAGGATCGCTCCATTGGATCTGCAGAGTGCCAGACGCTTTTCTGCTCCGACTCAGCCAGAAGTGGCAGCTCTGGTCTGAAGAGGAAACGTCCACTGGAGGAGGACAACAACGGACACATGTGTCAGCTGCGCCTGATCTACAAGAAGCTGACTTGGTCTGAAGCACCGAAGAATGCTTTGGTGCAGCTGAACGAGCTCCGGCCGGGGCTCCAGTACAGCATGGTGTCTCAGACGGGCCCGGTCCATGCTCCCGTCTTCTCCATCGCTGTGGAGGTGAACGGGCTGACCTTTGAGGGCACGGGCCCGACGAAGAAGAAAGCTAAGATGAGGGCCGCAGAGCTAGCCCTCAAGTCCTTCATCCAGTTCCCCAACGCTCCTCAGGCCCACCTGGCCATGGGAAACATCTCAAACCCATCGGCTGACTTCACCTCAGACCAGGCGGACTTCCCTGACACGCTCTTCAAGGAGTTTGAGTCCTCGTCGTGCTCCGATGGCCTCTCGCTCTGCAACTCAGCAGCAGAAAGCGAGCTGCTGTCAAGCGAGCTGCTGAGACACGGACGCTTGCTTCGCCATACCTTGGACCTGATGGTGCAGGCTCAGCAGAGGCTAGGTGGGATTGTTCCAGAGCCGGAGGCCCCCAAGAGCCCCGTGGCGATGCTCAATGAGCTCCGTCCAGGCCTGCGCTACGCCTGCCTTTCGGAGCGAGCAGAAGGCCGGCGGCTGCGCAGCTTTGTGATGGCGGTGCGCGTGGACGGACGGATATTCGAGGGCTGCGGACGCAGCAAGAAGCTGGCCAAGACCCAGGCAGCCCAGTGTGCTCTTCAGGCCCTCTTCAACATCAGGACAGCCCCTGAGGGGAGGACAGGCCTCAAAGCCAGCAGGAAGAGCTGTCCTCATTTACCCCAGGTGAGTACAGACACATCCCCAACGCCTGTCTTCTGCTGAGCTTTGGCAGTGACTCCACTTCCTACAGAGGCCTGTAATGACCAAAACAGCAGGCGTGCAGAGAAAAGCCAAACACCTTCCAACAAGTAATTAAGGAAGCGAGGCGTTAGGCGCTGAAAGGAGCAGGGATGGAAGGAGAAATAGTGGCAGCACTGATGAAGATATGGTGTAAGCAAGCTGGTTTTTACCTTGTGTCCAAAAATAGCACATATAGTGAGAATACAGTTCACAAATGTGGGTGCATTTGTGTGTTTTCTGCAAAGCCTGGGTCTTGAGTAAACAGTATCAGTTCGCCGCTCTATTTAAATAGGAAAGCATGTAAACGAAGCTAATTATTGTCCTTGTGCCTCTGACATGAGAGAAATCTGCATCGCCACCCAAATGAGTTTTTTTTTTCCAGTCTTATGTGTTTGCAGAGCTGTAATTGGGCGAGTTTTGTAATTTTGCAAGATCTCCTGCTTCCTCATGTGTGGCATCACAGTGTCTACAAACATTAATTCAATCTGTTGCCCAAAGGAGATAGAAAAGCAAAGAGCAAATCGACAAACAAACCACCGAGCCCAATCCCATGCTCATTTACCCAAATATGTAAATAGCAATCAGAGCCAGGAAACTAGTTTTTGAGAAACTTGTGGAAATTGGAGAGCCTGAAGACATAGTGGCTGTTTTGGCTGGCACTTGTTGACAGACATTTAAAACTTCATTTCAACCGAAGATTTTCATCGAAAGTAAAACTGCCCTGAGTAGATAGTCACACTGATTTTAGTTGTCTACTATTGTTTGCATAGAGGAAACCATCCAAGATGTCCAGGTCACTGACTTAATTATTACATCTACATGTCCTTTAAGTCTTAGAGTAGAATATCCAAAGCTTCCTCTCCCTAAAGTCTCTCCTCTGTCGACAAACACGCCACCATATTGTGCGTCCTGTAGGGTTATGTGTCGTATTAACATTCTATCCCAGCCTTTAAGAAATAAACTGGCGAGAGTGTCCTTCCCCAGAGCGCGACATCAACCCAACAAACCTGCACGTTTGCCTGGGAGAAACTTTTTTTTCTTTTTCTCCCCGCTGCCACGGTGTCTAAAAGGATTTTAAGAGGATTTTACGCACCCGTTTAGTTCCAGAAAGCACTCGCTTGTGGAATTTCTTGAAAGTCAGCCGTGCTGTCTGCCAGGCTCGAGAGGCGTTTTATTTTCATTGGTAAAGGACAAAAGCGCACGTACTGTATTTATGTGGCACACAGGTGCCAGTAAACATGTGACCAGGCATGAGTTTGGGGGTTGCATGTATGAACTGTTGCGTAATGTTAACTCAAAGCCCTCCAGCTCATCTCGCTGCCAAGCACTGATTGCATGGGCAGCGGTTGACTACGCTGCAGATGTGACGCGTGATGTGGCTGCCAGCTGCAGCCTGTGGGTAATGCAAATTTTATGGTGGTTTGCCAAATTCTGTGTGTCACCTTACTCTGTTCTCTTTTCCCAAAATTCCTTCTGGCTGGAACCTGTTGCAGGATAAAGCCTTGTTGAGACGACGTTAACAGCATCAACATGTTTCCCGACCGCTGAATTATCAGGATCTTCCCGACATTTTCACATGACAATATTTGACAAGTTGTTGAGCTGCTTTGTGGCCTGAAATAGTGTCAAATCTGTGGTTTTAAAAACTCTCTAAACTGACCAGATGCCTTATGACTGAACTGCTAACTTAAGTAAGTTTTAACTTGATGAAATATGTTTACCATAAGCTGTGCCAGCCAGCGAGCTCCTCATACAACTTATTTTTAACTATCTTCCTAAATCCAGCCCCGTCACATGAAAACATCTGTGAATTACACAATAATTCGCAGAGGTAGAGCACTGAGAACAACACTCTGTGTGAAAAAGAAGCAGGGATGCAGAGAAGAAAAGGATTCAACAGGAATATATTGACGAGGGACGATGAGAGTAATTGGGGAAGACAGGATGGTAATATGAGGAAATTGCATTAACTCAACAGAGTGGAACATGAGGATGAGGCGCAGCGTTAGTCCTTCAAACTTAGCCGAACAGGAAGGCTGGTGGCTCAGGAATTCATCCCCCGATGAAATATTTAAACTCACGGGAGCTGCACAGAGCTGTATTCTGCTTCCCATGCGTACTGAAGAATAATACAGTGAGAGTGACAAGCATACCAGTGCACATCCACACATACAATAGAGTTTTTCCTGCAGTAATATTTCCCTCCATGCCTCCTACGCTCATGTCTGCAGGAACTCAGCTTTAACAATCAGATCCGAAATGAGGCATCGGGCCACAGTCTGCTTGACACTGAAGTGCTATTTATCTTCCAGCTAGGGCTTTAATTTCTTATTGCACCATTTAACCTTTATTTACCCAGGGAAATCAAATGAGAAGGCATTCTCTGACTCTTTGAGTAAGTTCATGGCTGAGAGATACCCAGTACAATCCATGTATCAGTCGTTTATTTGTTTTTCAAAACAAAATTGAAACTAAAAAAACTAAACAATGACTCGTTTTCTCAATATTCATTACCAAATCCAAATGAAAAAATGGATAACATTTTTATTGTCTGCAAGTAGCGCACCGCGGTCCAGTCAGCCGTCTCTCACAAATTTGTGGTCAAATGAGTTGTGTGTAAATGACCGATGCTTGTGCTATCTGCAAGAGACTTTGAGAATTATTACTCAAAAAGTACACAATAAAAGTACTTCACAATATTTTTGTTAATACTCTAACATGTACTAAGTCCAAAAATTACAGTTTCATACAGAACTTATGGTAAAAATCCATCTTCAGAGATAGCAGAAGAGGCTTTGTTGTTGTGTTTTGGAAGGCAATATATCCATGCATTTATAAATATTGTCACTTATATTTACAGTAACATAGAGAAAAAAAATGGCAGGGACTTTTTCTTTATCCCACAAGTTTAATAAATGATGTTCTTCAGTAAAGTTTTGTGGAAACAGAAAAGCTCCTGTCAGCCTCAGAGCTTTTTCCACAGTGATTACCGTAAACACTGGATCATTTGCGCACTAGAAAATGATGAGCAGCTCATTTGATCGGGAATTTGCGAGATGCGGCTGACTGGACCACAATATGCAACCTGCGGCAAATGAAAATATGCGAATTGGATGTAATGCTGGAATCTATCCCGGTTTTTCCGTTTTCCATTTCTGCACAAAATCGGAAAAATTAGTCGTTATCCGTTTTTTCATTTTGATTTTGGGAATGAATATGAAAGAAACAAGTCACTATTTCATTTTTTTTGTTTTGACGAATGAACAAATGATACACAGATTCAGTACAACTACAGTCATATACATACAGTCTTAGTGCTTTTATTACCTGTAGCAGTTCAGAGATATTCTTTGCTTGCATTCAGTAGCAGCCTTGTAAGCAGTTCTCCTCCCCTAATAACTTTTGTACATTTCTTGACCTTAAGGTTACCTTCGCCTCTGATGGCACTTTTAGTCCTTGTTATCAATCAGTCAGCTGGCGGCTGCTCTTTAATCGTACCCACAGCGCTCCAGTTAGCGGAAAATGTCTTTGCCCTATTAAAGCCTGCACAGTAAAGTGAGAAAGTGCCGAAGTAATCCTGACACCCATTTCACCAAGTGGAATCATTACTCCACCATTCAGACCTTGATTGGCCACTTAATCTCCCCTCGCCGCCACAATGCGCCGCCTTGTTGCCAAGTCGACCGAGCCGGGGACTTGTGGGAAGGCTCAGAGTCAGCAGGTCCATGTGGAAGGACAGTACGGAGGTCAGCGGTCAGGGCGTCGCGCTCTGCCACCTTGGATTAACGTCCATTTGAATAAGGAAATGTGCTCGACGGCGGAGCAGAATGCAAATTAGAGCAAATGGAGGGGAGGTTGAGGAGGGAATGCATGAAAAAGCTATTGGTTAGCTCAAACATCCAACTTTCATCATAACGGCTGAGATCAAATGCGACTGTAAATTGTCTTTTAGTACACTGCGGTTCAAAATGAATTGATTTAGTTATCTCTGAACGTGAGACACGGCGGATAGAGAAGGATACAGACTGGTCAAGTGGAGTAATTTCCCTGCCTCCGCCTCGGCAAATTGAATATGATTTCAGACACATGAAGGTGACCCCTGTCAGCCGCTGAGCCTCTCGCAGATTGTTTTCTTTGTCTAATCTCTCCCACTTCTAATCTGTCTCAATATAAACAGCTGTGACAGGCTGATCATTAATTAATATTGCCACAACAAATTAGCGACAGATCGCCCAGCCAAGCGCCCTGTCTAAGATAGAAATCCACCAAGTGGCAAAGAGAGAGAGGGAGAGAGAGAGAGGGAAGGTGTGAACAACACATTAGAGAGGAGTTGATTAACAGCTTCAGAGACCTTGCAGATGAGTGTTACAGCCCCAGCATGTAGACAGTGATGGCGACAGAAACACCCAAAGTGACAGCCACTGCAGCAGACTGTACCCACAGATCAGCTGCGATTATCACCATAAGTGGTTCAGTGCAAATAGGCCGATGAAACATCTGCATTTTGCACTTTCTACTGTTTCAGTCAGACAAGGCGCCTCTCGCAGCTTCTAGACTGGTGTTTGAGGAAGTCAAGGACACATCTGAGATAAGTTAAGAATGTTTGAGGATTAAGAAACGTAAATAACCATATATGTTTTAAGCAAAACTCAAGGTGAAGCTGAACTCGTTGGAAGAGAAAAGACACAAAAAGAGAGAAAAAAGGGTGAAAGAATCACTGAAATCATCTGTCATCAATATCCAAGATAGTTTTTAACATATGATTATGACCTTTTTTTTATTTCATATCAACATTTCTGTGGAAAAATGTCCCAAACAAGCAATTCAAAATGTGGAATAATGTGATAAAAGCACCGCGTACAAACTATGTAAGACATAAACAGGTTAATAAACAAACAGAAATATCAGAATAAATTATTAATTAATTCTATATGCAAAAAGGAAAACTGTCAGATTGATTGGTTTGCATTAAGCAACAGATATAACTAACAATAATAACTGTAAGCTATGACACAAAATAAGTTTAAGACAGCTCTTCATTAAGACTGACTGGATGGAGAAACCTCTAGATGTTTTTGTAAAATGTTTCTCTGGAGATTGAATATTTGTGTTTTCATCAGACATTACGAGCAAACTGAAGGTGTCACATGTGGGCGTCATGCACTCTGATGAGCATGTTTTACTATTTTCTGATAGCGAAATCAATTAATCTCTGAAACGAGAAATTAATCAGGATAAGGAAAATAATCACTTGGTGCAACATCATGTCATGTTCCCAGAACTCAGCAGTTGCTTTGGCGTCTACATTGCTGTCATGACTACCAAATAATATTATAACCCTATTTGTAACCCTATCGTCACACCCCTAGAAATCATCATTAATCAAAAGTGCGCTTGTGCGATGTATCGCTGGTGACACGGTAGGTGTTAACGGGTTAAAGTCGGTGCTGCTGTGTTTAAGAATGAATCCTGACCTTTAAAAATGAGAAGGGAATTCCTTCTGTGCATCCACAAAGTATCTCATTACAATTTGTCACTTTGCGTACAATGATAATATGAGCAAAAAGCCACTGTTTGCTTCTGGACTGTCAGTTTGCCCTTTCAGCAGCCACTTACCTCATCATGTGGTATTTAAAGAAGAAGCAGCGCGGGAGAGGGCAGATTTGTGTGTGAAATTACCGAACAATAATGTTTCCCCGTCTGAATGGGAGCACCCTGTACATGGAAAGGTTAGAATCATCCTCGACTGTCTAATATGTATGCAAAATATGACCTATGAGGCTGCAGGCTGTTGAATCTAATGTACCGCGTCAGCATGCAGCTCTGAGGGAAAATCCCTTAACAGGGAGGAAGTGAAATGGCGTCGATTGGGTCAAGTTGATTCACATATACAGTAAAACGCCCCTGTAATCTAGCTCCTGTCTGCTGCCGGCCCTCCAGTATCTGACAAAGTCCTCATCGCTCAGTCCTTCCTTTCCTTCATCCTCCCTCCTCGTCTCCCCTCCGCAGCCTCTAGCTGTGAGCTGGAGCATGGCTATAATCGTTTCTGAAGAACCTCTCACACTTCATTAAAAGCATAATCAAGTTCATTACAATTTCATAGGCGTTCAGGTACCAAATAGCCTCCGATAAATCATGACTATTGGTCCTGTGTGGCTGGCATGTGTAGGTTTATCTCTGGCTCTCAGGCAGGAGAGAGGGGAAGAGGAGGGAGGACAGGTCTGGATGTCTGGCCTTTAAATGACCTTCCAGCCTGGAGCGATGGAGCGCTCTGTCATATAAGCTGAACGATAACGTGACGCACAGTCAGCAGATCGACAGATGTGACACCAGAGTGTTGTTTTTAAACTCAGCATCCAGCACAACGACACGTGATGAGTGATTATCATTAATATGCTCTGATATCTCTCTGTTATACTCTCCTTATTAGTGAGAAGAAACAAAACCAAAACACAAGGGGATCCATTGGTAGTACGATATTGCTAAATTAAGCAGTAAATATGCTATTAAACTGCATAATATTGGTTACATTAGTGGCTTCTTGGCAGTCTGTTTCCATTGAGAGTTTTCTCAGGGGAAACCATGAATGAGGTCGAACACCTAACAGATCACGATATTTTCAAGTTATTTTTCCACCTGGTTTCATTTGTGACTTTTGATTACATTCACAAAAATATCAGAAATTACAGTAAATACAACAAAAAATTGCACAACTCTGTGTTGTTCCCTTACATGTGAAAATTAAGTTTCTCATTTTTTCCCCTCATTGGACTAAAATGCTGAAACGTCACAGTTGTGCAGATGTGATGGAAACAGAAACATGAAAAAAAGACTTATTTTTTTTTGTTTAATTCCTGAAAATATGTGTGTTCATTCAATCATTTGTCAAAACAACAGTGAAACTAAAAACACAAAATAATAACTCGTTCTCTCAATATTTGTTCCCAAAACCAAAACGAAAAAAGGGATAACGACTATTTTTTCCGATTTCCAATTTTGGGCACAAATGGAAAAATCAGATAACGGCGATTGCGCCGTTTTTTCTAAGTTGGATATTTTCATTTGCCACAAGTTGCGTACTGCGGTCCATTCAGGTGCCTCTAGCAAGTTCCCGATCAAATGGGTCGCTCGTCGTTTTATAGTGCGCAAATGATCGCATATTTACGGTAATCACTCTGACCTGACTCTGAGGCTGACGAGCTTTTCTTTCTCCACAAAACTTTATTCAAGAACATCCTTTATTAAATCTGTGGGATAAAGAAAAAGTCGCCTGCATTTTTTATGTATTTTACTGTAAATATAAGTGACAATATGAATAAATTAATGGATATATTGCCTTCCCAAACACAATAACAAAGCCTCTTCTGCTATCTTTGAAGATGGATTTTTGAGTTCTGTATGAAACTCTTATTTTTGGACACAGTACATGTTAGAGTGTTATCAAAAATATTATGAAGTACTTTTACTTCGTATAGTGTATTTTTTTTTGTATTATTATGATGTTTTCTGCAGCGTCTCAGGGTGTTATCTAATGTTTCCATCTGTGAAAAGATGTGAGTTGTGTTGGACTGACTATGGGATGCATACATGCTCAATGTTAACCTTTAATAATATCATAGCCAACAATGTAAAAAGATTTGATTGGGTGAGACACAGGAGGAGGAAATGAACAGAGAGATGAGCTGTAATTTATTTATTCAGATAATCCATTATCCTATTTGCAGTTACACATACAGTATGTTTTAAATATTTTAACAGCTTGCCTTCTGATCATAAATTAGCATCCTGCAATTAGTCTACAAATATGGTGTTGATGTTGCAAAGCCTTCTGAATTTATTACAGACATCTTAGCTGCTGATAGTTGATTTGGGTTTTCACATAATAATAATCAGAACAAAATGTCCAAAATTTCAGTCCTGGTCTGCTTCACAGACGTAGACTCACATCCCTTGCCAGCGATTGTCCCCCTCCACCTATTCACATGCCTGGCTGATCACTTGGACCCTCTGGGCCTCCCAAACCTCTGTAGATGTTTTCCCGAGGGTTTCCTGCCCTCGCTCCCCTCGCTGAGGCAACG
Source organism: Synanceia verrucosa (assembly GCA_029721515.1). Taxonomy (NCBI): domain Eukaryota; kingdom Metazoa; phylum Chordata; class Actinopteri; order Perciformes; family Synanceiidae; genus Synanceia; species Synanceia verrucosa. Next base: position 16,402,383 of record CM056568.1, on the reverse strand, counting down.
TGGCTTGTGTTGCTGATACGCTCCATTTGGCTGCAGGATGGAATACGAGCCACATATTTTTTATGTTAAAATACTCACTTTTGCATCAGTGTGTTGATACCTGTATTTATTAGAACTGTTTTTTCACCTGAAAAAACACATCTTCTTGCATCAGCTGAAGTTAAATATAATTACTAATAACTTGTCGACAGTGCAGAGGGTAATCTCAGTGTGTGCGTGCAAAGCATACTTAAAAGCAGTGTTTTAGGAAGAGCTGGTTACCTAGCAACTCTGGCAACAAATCTTTGGTTTTGCTATCCTCCCGTTTAAATTCTTTATGCTAAGCTAGGCTAACCTGACCCACTGAAGCCATTTTTGGATGTTTGGAAAGGGGCAGCCTCTTTCAAAAAACACATTTCGAACGTGATTGGATGAACCATCTGTCAATCAAACTCTCGCTGAAGCTGAAATCTAATTTCCAGTGTTGTTCTTTGCTCTTATTCAATGAAGAAAAGCAGTTTCGCTCTTGTAAAATGATGCTATTAAAGCATCTATGCCCAGCTCTTTAAAATAGAATAGAACTTTTTTTTTTCATTCTCCATTGAGCATATTCACTCGCCATAGTAGTGTAAAACAAATTACAGTAAGAAAGAAACAATAAACAACAGCAGTGTAGTAACAGGATAAGTAATAATAATATTAGTAATAAATATTATAGTATGTGCTAAATAAAAGGAAAAAATATGTTTTTAATGGCAAATGTAATACATATGAAACACAATAATTAGATAAATAAAATATATTTTATTCTGTATAAATTTTATTATATATAGAAATAATAATAAAATATATTTGAAATATTTAATACAATATGATATAATGATTTGGACTATAGATGTGATTTTAAATTATGATGTATAAAATATACATAAAATAAAAAGCAGTGCATATTTGCTGTGCAAATTAGCTATTGAAAGTTATTGAAAATTGCTATGACACTAATGAGGAGCCGCCATCATTGTTTTGAGTCAGCAGTCACCATGGCTACCATTAGCAATATGTTGAACAATACGTCTTGTCCACCTGATCTCATGACATCACAATAATCCAGTGGTCATGCCAAGGAAAAGCTAAGATACGTAGATTGCTGATGTAACGCTTAGCCAGAAAGCAGATGGGTAAATTTCCCAAAATGTTGCAATATTCCTTTAAAGACATGAAGCCTGAATACATCTTCCCATTATTCTGCTGCTCATTGTCTCGCCTGTATCTACACTGCTGCACATCTGCATAGTGAAAACCATGAAAATGACTCATACGAGCATAATTAGTAGAATACTGGGAATAAATGTAACAACAATCATACATTTTAGTCTTGACTAAATTACCCCAAAGATTTAAAAAAAACAAAACATCTGTTAGCGCCGTGCTGCTCTCTGGGACTGTGCTGTGCCTCCCTGGGGGGGGGGAAAGTAACGGCTGGAATAAGGTGTGTGTTGTGGAGGAAAGAGTGAAAAGCAAGCTGAGGGTGGGGGTGGGGGGGTGGAGGGATGAGAGGCAGGCTGTGGGGGGGGCTAGGGAGGTGAGGATGGATGGAGTGCAGGAGGAAAAACCTCAGCGGAACAAAAGACCTTCAGGATTAATTAGGCGTCAGATTGGTTGCAGGGCACAGCGGGGGGGAGGGAGAGAGAGAGAGGCCGAGAGACATAAGACGAGGAGAGAGAGAGAGAGTTTAGCATTCTGGGAAGACCTCATGTCCTCAGCCCTCATATTTCAACCTGCCTGCCCATGAGTATACAACAGGCAGCTAGTTAAGGTCTGCTCTGTGCCTGGAACCACTGTCCACTGGGTTATGGATGGAGCTCCTTCTACATCTTCATGTATTTTTATGTTATCCCACCGGGCAATAAGAGGAAACATAGAGGTCATATATGGAGCGCGTAATGTTTACATGATGGTTTTCACCCCCAGTGTTAGGGCTCTCCCCACATATTCTGTGAATGTGACATGGCGTGCATGCACACGTGTGTGAATGTGTCAAATAGATGCAATTTTTCACAGTATTCACTCTATAGCAGCATTTCACAGTGCCGAGTTCCCCTCCGCTGCCAAATTAGAGTATGAATGCACAAAATAGATGCAGCTGAACTCTTACTGAACTTCTTATATTTTCTCTGCTCTTATCAGCTGATTTTTTTGTAGCAATCGCTCCCAGAATTGCTGATTCGGGTCACAGGCGTCACCTCTAAATTTGAGAAGCGGACCCGAAGCTGCCTGTTAATACTGTCTCCGTCGTCATTGTCACAGAGGGATGTTTCCGGGGGCGACCTTTGATGCCGCCTCATCCCCTTCAATACAGGAAGCACTGAACTCTGCATACAGATGACAGGCAGGGTTGCTATGAGTCATAATATCTTCGCCCGACGCCGAAAGCACTTAGCAGATCAAATAAGAGTCATTCTGGAGGCTGGAGCAAATCATGTCCTTAGAGCGTTTGCAACAATCATTCACACCATCACAGAGGTGGCTCCTACGTAGCTTCACGATATCTCTGCAGCGTGAACTTCAGAACAAGGTCTTCTGAGTAGATGGGCTGATTAGCCGTTCAATTGGCTTCACAGAGCGAGTGATAAAGCTTTGACAGATTGTGTTATATGGAGAAAATAAATCCACGGCTCACAGAATGAATAGTTATCATAGGCTGAAAGGAGAACTTTTCAGTCCTGACGACTTTTAAGCTTTCAGACTAAAAGTTTGCCCCAGCTCGCTGCATTTATCCATCATATTTGTTAAAAAGATGATGAATTACTGATAGCACTGGCAGAGTTGTCCTCACAGATGCGTTTAACTTTCACCACCAGTGCAGAATGAACACGCTCTGACTTTTAATACATCCCTACCATTGCTTTAGCACCTGGTTGTACGTCAGCAGGTACATAACATATCCATTCCTGCTGCCCCGTTTCCCGTCTCTGCATCCCGGCTGAGTTTCAGGTCCTGTGTTGCATCTCTCCTGTGCCGGATGATGAGCTAGCACCATCCCTGCTGATGGAGAAATGAAACAGACGCCTACAGGTTAACAAGTAGACTTTTACACAACAGAGGCATAAACAAAAGTTGGTTGTGATGTAACAGCTCTTTATGCGTGAGGATATTTTCAGTGTCACCGGGACGGGTTCATATGTGATATATTATTATATACATCACAAAGGATATTGCAGTGAATATAAAAGCAATAAGCAAAATAAACAGAATAAAAAATAATAATATAGGGTTTGTCAGGTGTTCACCATCTCCAAATGTTATGTTTTTCTTTATGATTTGAGGCAGTTCTTGCCCTTAACATTTTAGCTCTGGTTGCACCATGGTAGTTTAAATCTACAGCTCTCCGTGAGCTTTTACTGAAGAGCAACTGGCTTATCTGCTTACAGCTCAGCCAAAACGTGTTGTTTTAATAAAGACACTTTTTTCATCTCCCCAGGAGACCACAATCTAATTTCATGCTGTGCTTTCCTCACAACAGCAGGATGCAGTAAAGGAAGTCAGTTAACAGATCACTGAAGCTGCTGCTGCTCGTTACTGCCTGCAATATTTAAAATTGATCCATGCAGTGATTTCTGTTAGCACTCATACACTGTGTTTCCTGTAACTACTTCACAATAAGAGCCTCTTTTTGCCAGTTGAATGCTTTTAATGTGAAATGGCAGCATCATCAACGGGATAAACGGGATAAAAATGACACATCCTGCATCATTTCCTGTGAATTTCATATTTAGTTTGACAATTTTAATGGCCTTTGGCAATAGAAAGATAATTCCATTCAGAATGGAAATACATTGAATGGCTGTTGCAGAAATTAGATGACCATAAATAAAATCAAACTGGGTTTAATATGAAAAGAATAATGATTATACTGTAACTTTAAACTTAATAAACCAACAAACTTGAAAAATGCATTGTCCTGATTCATTTGTTTCAGTGTCACGTACTGAAATATATTTTCTTCTCCACATGCATTGTTTGTAAGGACCCCTGCATGAAATATCAGCGCAGAGCATTGTGACATAGTTACTTCATGTTAGTCTTCTGCTTACATCAGAGAGTGCATGGGCATTGCTATACGACATAGACAGTATTTCCCTTCGTCTCTGTTTTCTTCAATAACCCATGTTGGACTTCTTCCACTCTGAACCACTTCAGTAGCTTTATCAGAGCGGTCGATGAAGACGCGTCCACAGATTGTGGAGGTGGAGGTTCATGTCTTCAGGTGAAACTTCACTCTGTCACATTATGAGCTGCAGGGAAAGAAGCAGAAACCAAACAGGAAGTCAAATATCCTTTACAATGCTTCATGGTTTGGCATGCATTCATTAGAGGTAGTACCGAGCAGTGGTGTGTACTTTTCAAAAGGACTTAGAAGTACAACATGCATGCGCCTACACACACACACACACACACACACACACACACACACACACAATAGGAGCAAACCTTCAGTGTTCTTTGCCTTTCTTTTCCCACTCAGTTCGATATTGACTCTCCTTTCACTCTATTGTCATGCCTCGCCTCTCCTCTCTGCTGCCCTGCTGCAGCAGCTTAGGAAGTATGTGTTTGCACTTGAAAGGTGACAAAATAGAGCATGTGCATTTGTTACAGTATATCTGACGTTCTGCTTACTCTGCAAACTGATTTTTAGTAAATGTTAAAAGAGCAGGGGCCACAGACTGATTCCTCCGGCACGCTCAAAAGCCTTTCTCGGGCGGTTATTTGCATTCATTTCATCCTCAGGCTGTGAAGTGCATATTATATTGTGTCGCGAAGGTTTTGTGTGTGTGTGTGTGTGTGTGTGTGTGTGTGTGTGTGTTTGCACAGCGAGAGGGATCATGCACTATTTGAGTCTCTTCTGTCAGGGGATGTTTGTTAGAATCCACATTCATCAGTGCAGGGAAAAAAAGCAGCACTATTTTCTGCAAAGGCCAGATGTAAACTTATAGCAACTGTCTGCAGGATAAACACCTTGTTGGGATAAAACCTCACATCTCCAAAATGTCACCTGGGCAGCTCTGTTTGGAGTCTGACATCCATGCATTCAGTTTGTCCAGGGGGATTTGAAAGGTTGTCATCATCCCGTGAAGGTGAACTGTCTCACCTCACAGAGGAGCATGTCCACTCTGCAGCTGAAATTTGACCATTTGATCATTTAACCTCATCTGATCACAGCAGTGTCTCACCCCTAATTTCCACTGGATGCGGAACAACGATGATGTCCATCATCCGCCATCCATCATCCACCGTCCATCTATTCACACCAGATCTGTCAGTTGTGGCTCTGCTAGCTGGAATCACGAGGACTAATGCAATCATAGATAACATTGTGTATGAGATCATAGCTAATACTATGTTGTTATGATATTATTCTGCTCCTCTACAATCAGTATCTCCTCATCCAGCACTATTAAAAATATTTTACTGTCCTTTTTCTCTTCCTGCCGATAATACCATCCGCTGCGACCACATATTATTTTATTTTGAAAATGTACCGGATGTTTTATTTTGTGTGTATACATGACTTCCTGTCCCACACGACCTGCTCTGTGCTGAATTCATGCGCCGTGCTCCGAAGTCCGAAGAAGCTCTATTTGTTTCGGCAGGCGTCGGCACGTTGGCGGCGTTCTGCATTCAGTGGAAATTAGGACTAAGACTGCATGAAGGGTCAAACAGATACAGATATTTTTTAGGAGATGAACAGATAATGCACACAATTATGCAGCATTCCCTGCAGAGTTTTCTCCAAAGTTCAGCGCAGGAAAACTGGAGTTTGACACCTTGCATGACTTGGCAATCAACAATATTTCTGTTGAATGCTCACATTTTTAAATCAAAAATACATCTCATATCAGCCTTCTAGAAACATAATGCCATGTGATCAACATTGTCAAATGGATGGTTAGTATATGGCAAAACTACTGAGTTGGGTTTTTTTTCTGTGCAGGTAATTATGTGAAACTTTTTAACTGTGAATAAGAACAAACACAATCTTAAATCAAATCCAAACACAATCAGTCACACAACCAACGAGCTCCAAAGTTAGCTACCTGTCTCAGCCACCTCCATTATTTTTACCACTCTCCCTCACATCATCGCTTTGCCCCAAACCAACACAACATTGACATTTCCCCGTGATCCCTTGTTGACTGTTAGGAATTCAAAAAGAGCACCCAGAGCCATGACTCAAATGTCAGCTATGGCGCTGTGGTGGAGCCGTATCAATATCTGATGATGTATGGCTCGCTGTAGGGCCTTTTGGCCACAAACATGACACAGAGTCTGGTCCACGCTTAGTCACCAGCCGAGGGAAGGCTGCTGGACTGATGACTCCTTCAAAAGCGAACAGGAGTCGCCACGCGGCAAAACATCCAGCCGAAAAAGTCAAATAGACTTGTGCTCAATCATAAAAACTATTTTTCTTGAAATGCGCAATAAGTCAGTCAGATCTGAAAGTCCATCAATCCTCACATACTGCCGTGTCATGGACACTAAAGGATATACAGCACTTCAACATAAATATTATATTGGACGACCTGCACAGCCTTAGTTTGGGGTTAAATTCCCACATGGAGCCCAAAGACTTTTTGCTGAAGCCCAGAAACGTCCCAGACAAAGAAGAAAAGAGTTTCACAGGTTCACAAATACAGATTTTAACTGAGAGGGATTGTTTGTGTATCAATCTAGACATTGATCTAGGCATATTACACCTTTAAGATGCTGTCATTACTTACTCCCACTTTGCTCTGAGGTTGTTTTGAAGGATAGTAACGTGTATTTACTGCACAGCATGATGTTGCATTTTACAGTAGTGAGATTATTGAGCAGGAATTGCTGACAAGGAGACAGAAAAGCATCAGTGTTTCCCCTCGTCTGCGTCTCTAATCTCCACCTCGAGAGGAAAACGGTGCTTGGCAACAGACGTGCCCGGGCGCCGTTCAAAGGGCGGCGACGGGGGTTTGAAGTCTCGCTGATTGCCGGGGTCGTGCCCGCCAAAAGAGCCACAGCGATATCTTCAAGAGCAGCAGAGATGGAGGCGCGGCCGCCACGTCTGGGCGGAGGCCGCCACAATCGGGCCACCCTTTGGAGGGAGCCATCGCAGCGCTTCAGAGGAGCCGTTTGAATGGCTCAGCTCTTTCAAGACATGAAAGGCGATGCTGTCGTCCTCCCAAATGTTTTAAAGCCGTCGCCGCAGCCTCGCCACATGTCGAAACAGCAAACAACATTCTGGTCTTGTTGTTGTTGTTGTTTCTGTGGCTCTGCTCTGACCGAATCTGTAAAATATTACAGATTCCAGACAGACATTCTCACCCAGCAGATTGAGAATAGAGGGGGGTTTTATTAAAAAAAAAAATCTCAGTTATGATAGAAGACGGTAAATATTATTATTTGTTGTGATTATTATTTTGTTTCACATACAATACATGACTTCAGAAATCCTTCAGAAGTAACTCAGGGACCAGCTCAGTTCAGTTCATATGTTTAAATGTTGATTCAAAGAAAACTGAAGCAAACTGTAGACCAGACCTTGAGGACTGGATCCATCCGGCCTGCAAGGTCAAACCCAAATGAAAATTCTGCTGCTGGCTACCTTTGATATCAAAAGTATTTAGAAATTATTTTATTTTCTCTGAAATGAATTATGTGATTTATTTTGAAGCATGTCAGTGAATGCAGGGCTGAGCGCTTTGTGATGTTCACAAGCCTTGAACATTTGAATTTGTGCCTCAGAAATTACATTTGACTTCCATGTACTTGGCTTTAGTCTTCTGACTAGTACATGCTGACTAGTACGGTTTGTTTACGCTCAGTAAATGAAATACATACATAGTATATACATGATTATATAATTTAAAAAGCCTGCAGGTGTAACGTGAGTTTGTATATATTATAAATTCAAGTGGTTTTGCTCAGAAAATGCATGAATGAGTGAATGGAGAAGAAATTAGGAGGATGATTGAAATGAAAATCACAGCCCAGTGCTGCCAGCTCTTTTCCAATGAAATAAATTTACAGCACGAGCTCTAAAAGTCCCTAAATCTAAACAGGAAGTCCCTCCTTTCAGGACTCTTCCAAAGACATTAAACCAGAATTATAATAATTAATATGCACACCTTAATTGTAATATTTAAGCATGCAAATCAAACATATTGAAAATCCACTTTGAACAACTGCAATCCAAAAATACCAATATCTTCAACAGGATTTTGTTTTTGTATATGTCACTTTTAAATATTTACTTGGTCACTTTATCAGCAAATGTCACTTTGAAACTCTTACGCTCTTACTCGACAGCTTACAGTTTACTTAAGCTTTAATATCTCCTTACTTTTTCCTACTGTGTATGGCAACTGTTATCTTATCTTATCTTATCTTTCAGCAGTAACCTATGGAAAGTAATCATCCCAGAAGTCAGTGACACAGTATTCATAAACTGTTGACTTTTTAGTGACAGTCACTTGCAGTTAATAAGCACTTATCGAGGAGCTTGTCCCTATTAAAGTAGCTAATAAATCTCTTAGGCAACTTAGATGTCAAAGCATGTCAAAGTCTTCACTTATTACTGATGTGCAGAACTTTCACACATTTCCTCCACAAAGCTCGCTTTCTCGTCTCTCTCTCGCTGCTGAATCATGTGCAGATTAATGGCAGTTATGTGAACAGCCCTGAGGGGCCTTTGGAGTGGCCTCCTCCTCCTCCTCCTCCATCCTCCCTTCGTCAGCTACGTACTGTAGATGATAGACTTGTTAAATCCTCCTCACTGACCCTCTCATTTCCTCCTCTGTCTCCATCCAGCCTCTTTTCCTCTCTAAGTGGCTGCCTGGTCTCCTCCCTTCCCTCCATCTCTCTCTCTCGGGGGTCGGTCATGTTATCTTTTCGCAGGAGTCCCTCTGCTGGCCTTTGGTGCATAATGTATAAAGCCGCTGGTGTGTGTTTTACACTGTGCCTGACATTATTAAGTTGTTTCAGGCATATCGCTGCTTTTATCTCCACCGTGGAGGTTAATCAAAGTGGATTTATACCGAAACCACTTTGACGTCACCCAGAACCTTTTTCTTTTTCTCTCCTCTCGCTCTGCATATTTTAAAGACAGACTCAGGAATAGAATATTTGTCTTTGTGTCGCTTTAAAGAGTCAAGTAAAGCAGAAATTACATCAAAAACATGGCAATACCTTGGTGTGATCGGTAGGTCAAGGAAGAAAAAAAATTTGCTTCAGGAAAAAATAATTCAACATGTTTACATGTATTTTATAGTAATTAATGTAATCTAAATATTGCAGGGATGTGAAATTATTGTGTCATAAAACACACGTTTAGCACATTTTGGTGATCAAACATATGAACTCTCACCTCCTGGGTTGTTGGTGAAGGTTATTTGTGGAGCTGGCACGGTCGCCAGGTTACAGCCACATCACACATGGCGTCGCCGCTCACTGGCCAGGCCCTGATAGCGTTCATGTTGTCATAACTGGCAGAGCTTGTTTGATCAGATGAAGAGAATTTAGACTGATAATGAGTTTCAGAGTCGGTCACGCTTCACATCTGCGGTTGGTGGTTATGATTCAGTGGCTTCAGTTCGTTTTGGCTTCAATATTGGAGGTTTAATTTCCCAAATTAATGTTTGGATTTCAGCTTAAGAGCATTTGTGGCTTTCAGCAGATGTAACCAATCAGGGCACATATGAAGTTAGCTGTGACCAAAGTTTTGGTTGCACAGTGTTATTTTAGTTTCATGTTCTCTGTGAATTGTTGGACATTCGCAGAAACATATGAGATAATTCTCTTTTTTTTGAATGTTGTGTCATAAAACAACTTTTCTGAGAAATTATCCTGAGCGACAAACTGTTTCAACACACAAAACCAGAAAAATATGGACATTTAATGTGCAACTTGTGACATTTACAGTACTTTATCATGACCCCTATGTTTTTAGACTCATGTAAGCATGTTAGTACTAAGATTTAGTTTAGTTTAATAATATATAATATATCGCGATACATTTTCTTCTGATGTAATATTGATTTTTAATTTCTTAATATTGATTTTTTTTACCCCCAAAATGAGTCATGTTTCGGGCGGATCGTGAATCCAGAATGTTGAAATTTAAATTAAAAAAAAAAATCTGTGTTAACACTGTAACTTCAACAGACCTCATACATGTATGTGTATATATGCATTTTAAATTTCTCAGTGATATTTTTAGAATATCGCAGCGAATGTTTTGCAATATCACAATAACCTATTGTATCGTGACTCAAGTATCGCGATGCGTATCGTATCGTGAAGTCCTTGACGATACCCACCCCTCCACTAATAAAAAGACAACAAACACCAAAAGACATAATAGAATATGTAATAATAATACAATAAATATTCACATTATGTAGTTAATAATAATAATAATATTTTAATTGCAAATGAAATGTTGATGAATTATGTAGATATGACGTGTAGAAATAGTCATAAAATAAAAAAAAAAAACACATTAACCACATGTTGATTTGTTGAAATCCTCAAAGTTATTACAATTTACCCCAAGAGGACATGAAGTACCACATTTTTTTTCTGCAAGAGTCATCTTCTGGACACCACGAATGTCTGCTCAGAGGTTCTTGACGACCCATCTAACAGTGTTGAGATCTTTCCATCTGGATCAACTCATACCACCAACTCTGCTAGTGTGACTAAAAATCACCATCTGTGTTTTTCTCAGTATTTAGATTTACAGTTAACATGGATCCTTCCAGAAGAACTGGGCCACAGGGATTGATCATGGCCCAGAGAGGAAACTAGTAGAGAAATAATGAGGCGCTTCTATGTTTAGCATCACTAGGAAGTAGTGTCCTTGGTTTTTGGATGAGGCTATCGCTCTTGTGGCAGACTATGATCCTTACCACATGCACCAGGCTTGTCGTTCTGGTTTCCACCTTTTCATGTCTAATGATGAATCCCTGCTTGAGCTTTGCTTTGCTGTTGGAAACCCGTGGTGCAGCATCACATCTCCTCTTCCTCACCCACGACGACGGGGGGAAAGAAGCCTTCGCTCGTGCTTCTTTGCTGTGGCAAAGACAGATCAATTGCACCATCTCTGTCACTTGTTCTCCATCTCTTGTGCTTCTTCATCTGCCTTTGTTTCTCTCTCGCCGACATCAAGCGTGTGGTTTGAAAGGGAAAGACCTCACGAAGATGACGGCCTGCGTGGCGCAACCCGGCTGCCTGATCTGACTGACGAGGCCCCGCTGTTCAAGCGTTCATTTCTGACACACACTGAGAGAAAGCTGTTGAACGGGCTGCAGGGCCATCTGGCCATCACACGAGAAAAGGTTGGACATAGTTAGAGGCGAGGTGTGCTCTCCAAATTTGTCCACAGTTCACCTTTTCTGGGTCGCACTTTGTTGTCATCGCACACACAATGGCATCGTTTACTGTCAATAAAAAGCAGAACAACCAGTAAAAGAAGATCTGAGTACGAGCGCTGACTTTTTTTTCCTTGTGATACAGATCTGGAGGACAGAGAGAGGGAGCACAAAGATTTAGGAGTAAGAGCGATGCTATGTGTCACATGGAGAACAAACAAGAGAAATCTGTCTTGCCACAAGGAGTCTGGCTTTTTTTTTTGAGAATCTAAAAAAGCCCCCAGAGGCAACATTCCCACCAAATGAATAGATATCCATTTTCAAAAGCCTGATGCTCAGTGGCAGGGGAAGGAGGCGGGCGGGAAGAGGGAAGGGTGGGCTGGTGGTGGCGGCGTAGCGGCGTGGAGATATCCAGGCAGAGGGCAGACACTATTAAAACTCTGGAGAATGAATTGTTAAATACCTCTATAAAGAAATATAAGACGTGGCCCCGTTTTTATGCAGCCTGGGCCGCTCTGCAGGCGGGTGATAAGGAGGCGAGGGTGGTGGGTTGAAGGGTGTGTTTTCCTGAGGGTGGGGTGGGGGGGGGAATCAAACCAACATCCACCCTCTGAACGTGAGCGACGATCAACATGGCCGCCTCCGTTTTACACCCTCATGTTTCACCAAATTAACTGTTATCACTCACCAATCTTCAGTCATCTTTTCCCTTTCTGGTCAACAATAAATTATACAACTGAGCATTTCCCCACCTCTCCACCCTGACCGTCACGCACTTCTAGGTCAGGCCACAGCAGAGAAAATTTCCCCGTTGACATTTTGTGTTTCTGGCACAATATTGACTTCAGAGGGAAGGCAGCAGGAAGATTGCTGGTGACATTCCTCATTACCTTGGAGATAGATGCTGAGGAGGGGGAAGAAGAGGCTGGATGGATGTTTGGACAGATGAAGAAAATATCCTTATCATTTTTAATAACTTTGCTCTTAATATTTATGACTCAAAAGCACACCTAAACCTGTACACTCCATGAACAGTGTTTGTTTAGTTTTAGCATCTTTTAGGTCAGAAAATTCAACAGTTGGGCTGATGAATCATCCCGAAATTAATTTTTCCTTACCTCCCTGAAGTCAACTATCAGGATTTCCATGATCACAGAGAGATAATCCACTGATTTAGGCAACTTTGGTGATACACTGTCCCAGCATACACTGACTCTATTAACACTACTGTTGTTGGACTAATCAATGTCATAGTTCAATAACTCAGTAAGTCAGTAAAAAAACATGCTGAAAGCTCTGTGCTCCAGGCATGGTGGTGGATTTTTGTGTTATTTTGTTTAAGTTAAATTCTTATATTACAGATGATTATATAATACAGACTCTGCAGAGCTTTTTAGCATCTATTTAGCAACTCTTTGTTTTGGTTTACAGTCCTGAAATTGTCTGTGTTGTGTCAAACTTAGCTTAGTTTTCAGCAGCAGTCAGACATTTCTACAAAAGATGCATGGAATGACGTGAAATGGGGGTCAAAGGTCAGTGGAGCAGTTTGATTGTCGCTCTGTACTTGAACAACCCTTCTTCATTAAGACTGATTGGAGTTTTGCTGCAGTGCATCTCCTCCACTGCAGCTGCAGCATTTTCTAAAAAACCTTCGGCTGCTTGTTTCCTTCACCCTGAAGAGGCCCAGAGGAGCCGCTAAGTAAATTGGTCAGAACTAATGCGGGAAAGACACCAGGTGGGGTGAGGAACAGAACAGCCACTGCAGCAGTTTCCGCTCGGAGCGTTTTTCTACCTGACGGTACTCTGACAGGAGCTTACATCATTTACCTGAGACAGATTCTGAATTCCCAGATGATGGGGCAGAGTTAACCTTGATGCTCATCCAAGAGGAAGCCGGCCAGCCGCTCGCTGTGTGGCAGGTCGCACTGATGCTCTGTCTGACTGACGAACAAGATCCATGGCCTCGTTTTTCTGCCACATTAGGCCGGCGCTGAAGGTGGCACTCGACTCCCCCGCTGAGGAAAAAGACGTGTGAGGAACGCTGGCAGGCAGATGCATGTATTCAGATATTAGCTGGTAAACAGAGAACGTGGAAGCAGTTTGCTGTAAATCACAGCCTATTTTCCTTCTGTGTCAGCTGATGTAGATTATGTTGTCTCCCCCACTCCGGCTTGAAGGGATGAGGAAATTAAAGGCTCCGACTCACTGTTGGCGTCTCACCGTCCTCTATCACGAACTAGAATGAGAGAGAGGGAGAAACCTGACAGCGAGGCAGGAGGAGGATTGAAAGGTGAGACCAGAATCTGAGGAGTCAGAAAAAAGATGGGAGGAGAAGAAGAGGAAACGTGAATTAACACTGAGAGGCGACTGGGGATGAGAGGAGAGCGAACAAAAGGAGAGGAAGCTGGGCTGAGAGCCAGGCTCTATTCCACCTTTGCTCTCCAGGCCTCTCTGAGCTGCCACCTCCCCTCACCTCGGTAATGTCATCAATGAAAAGGCCTTTAGGAGGGATGGAGGACTCGACTCAGGGTTCACACTGTGACCGACACCAGCTGACGCTGCCAAGCCAAGCAGGATTCTGTTAGAATTAATTGGATGTCACTTTCAGGTACAGAGAACAAGAGGGGCTTTTTTTCCCACATTTATGTAACTCGTGTGCTCAGAAAACTCAACCTTTGAGCTTATGAATCATCTTAAAACAAGGTGTTTTTTTTATTTTTACTTGCCTTCCTGGAGTCGATTATCAGGATATTCATAATTAAAGGGAAATATTTATTGATTTAAGCAGTTCTGGTGATATTGCACACTGCATCTTCAGCTGTTGATATCTGGCTTTGTTGATAAAATGAGAAAATTAAAACAAAATCAAGTCAGTAACTATGGTAACAGTGTGAGTGGAGTTCTTCTCTGTGATTGTTTTTTGTGCTGAAATAACAGACACAGCTTTGTGTAGAAAATTAGTTTTTCTTCTTTCTTTTACAATATCAGTATTTACTTTTGTTCATAAAAGAACACAGAAATAACACAAAAAGGACCTTCGCCTTGGGTCTGTTCTTACTTTAATTTAGCCACCAAAATATTCAGACAGTGGCTAGCGTTACCACGGTATTACACTCCACTATTTTGTGTTTTTCTTGTGAATTTTTAAGTTTAGAATCTTGCATATTTGTATGTCTTTTTTTTTCAGAGAGTATCCAAGTTATTCTTTGTAAATTTCATAAATTTCCGACTGTAATCTGAGTTTTCTCTCAGAATATTACCTTGCCCGACCCCATTGTGTTTTTTTTTTTTTTTAATCCTTAAATGTTGGACTCCTATAAGATATTTTGTGTTTACACACCCTACATATCAGGGGACTTATTGTGATGTGGCAACAAGTTAAATACACTGGTCCAATTCTTAAATATTTCATAAGATAACTCACCTTTTTGTCAACAATCGTCTAGTCAGCGGTCACTTTTTGCACAGGCTGCATGTCTTTGTCACTATATAAAGCTGTACTACTTATAAATTGTCTTCTGAGTGTCCTTGGTCACAGTGAATCCACTGAAGATGTGGAAAATCTGCCCATTCTGTTCATTTTGTCCCTGTCACTGCGACATGAGCTGCACCGTGTTCAGGCTCGACGAACACGAGCCCTGAGACGAGATCGATCGCTCAAGCATAAAGTAAACAACAGGAGATGAAAAGTTTAGGTAGCACTTTCTCTTTGCTTCTTGTCCGTCTTGTCAGTTGTTAAAGAGAAGTACATTTATCTCAGAAACCATCTGTCATGTAACTGTTACGCAGCTTGATGAGGCGTCATTGAAACACTAAAAGTCGCTCACTGTTGACTTTTCTCAACACCCCATGGTTCTTTTCTGTCCTGTTCTCAACAGTTTGTGAGCACTTTGCCCTGATGAGGGCTATAATGTGCAATATGCTCACCCTCTTATATCTTTTTTTCACCCTTAATCTCCCTCCTTCTCTGTCACTATGACATCTGTTGACGTCCTCTATTGTAAATCTGACGCTAAACAAAAACTAATAATGCATCAAAGTCAATATTTTGGCTGATCTTTGATATATCCAAGACTGATTTGGAAAAAAAACATTAATTTTTTTGTGTTTTTTCATAAAAAACGACAATTACAAATAATCAGACTTCTATTTAAAGGGTTAAAATCCTCAAAACGAGTGAGTGTTTCATTGTTTTTAGCAGTGCTGAAGTTGTTTAAGAGATTTATGCAGAAAAAAAAGCAGAAAAAATATCTGTGAAGTTTTTATAGCATTTTGTGGAAGTGGACATTTTTATATGTAAATTAAACTGATGCTGAGGGCCAGAGGTAGATGCTGAGGTGCAACACGGGAATACATGGATGTCTCACCTCAAGTAGTTTTATTCAAGTTCTTCATATTTTATTTTGGTTTTCTTTTGGTCATACTACTATTACTCAACATGTTGTGTTGTATGCTGTTGGAAACATCTCTATAACGATGCACAAACAATGTTTGACTGACTTCTATGTGCTTGTAGCTAAAACAGGTAAGTTGACACTCGAACCGATCTTGCAAAAACTCCCTGAACGGATTAGCGAAGAGGAATATTACACAGCAAAATGAAACCTGTTAAGTCAGTCTCCATAGACTGTGTCTGGCAGAAATTAAGGACGCGATTGTGTTTTTCAGGACTTTGCCGATTCGATATTCCACTTGGTGAGGGAGAAGTACCGGTCGCTGGTGGGCGGCTGCAGTCCGGCACACGCTCGACACAAATCCCTGGCAGGCATCGTAATGACCCGAGGTATGGCAAATTTCATTGACTTTTATATATCAGTTTGAATTATTGAAGTGGTGCAATATAGAGAGAGTGAGCGAGGGAGGTAAAAAAGTAAGAGTGAGGACGGAAATGGGAAAGGGAAAGGAATTCTTGATTGAGAGAGAAATGATAAACTGAGGGTGGGAAGAGAGAGAGAGAGAGCACTCCATGCTGTACCTGGCACTCGTGCAGGAAAATATACCTTCCTGATGAATTATTGACTATTCAGAGTCTCTGAGGGGAATGCGACATGGTAGTGGGTGTCAGTCATCCCCACTGCATGCTGGACTGGCTGCGCTCAGGCAGCTTTGACAGGAGCTCCAGACGCCACAGTGGAAATCTTAACTAGATCAGCTTAAATGTGAAACTCGACTGAGTGACACACTGAAGGAGCGCTGAGCTGGAGGAAGCTCCTGCGGTGTGAAACAATGAGCCGCCGCACGTTTGTCCTTCATGTGCGCTGTTTGCTGCACGCCGCCGCCCACACAAACACACGCATATGGTTTGCACGAGCCTCGACACACTCCGCAGCTCTCACAACAAAACGTGCACTCATGCACACGTACAGTAAAATCCAGGATCATCGCACATGAAATATGCACCAAACAAGCTGTCATGTTTTTTTTAATGTGTTGTTTGTGAAACACTGTCGAGCATTTGGAGTTAGCTTATTGGTTTAGCAGCCGTTTAGCCCGCGTAGAGCCAGCTATCCCTGAAGAAAATCAATCCTGCAGCTTGAGTATGTCAAACTAAATGAATTATATAATTTATATATTTTTAATTAGTTTGTTTCTGATGAAATGTTTATTTTTTAGGATTAGATGGACATTGTATGAAAATCTAATCTACCTCAGCATCATGGTAACATGTCCCACATCGTCCCACATGTGGCCTGGTCACACTGGACACATCGTGAAAATGTTCCATTTTGTTTTTTTGGAGTTCCTACTGTGAAAAAAAGACAACCCAGTCAGAAAAAGAGATACCTTTGCAAAGGTGCACCATATTTTTCCCACTAGCCAAGAGCAGACTAGAATAGGTGAATATGGGTATATTCAGACAGACAGTATATTGTATAGCCCATATCACAAATTACAAATTTGCCTTAGAGGCTTTTACAATCTGTACAGGATATGACACCCTCTGTCCTTTACAAGTGACCCTTTTAGGAAAAATTGAAGAAAATCCCCCCAAAAAAACTCTTTTAACAGGGAAAAATAAATGAAACTTCAGGATTAGGGTGGTCAGATTTAAAATTATGTTTGAATATTGTTCATAAAATACACACACACTATTTGATTTAGCTATTTTTGGACACTGCATCCTTACTCGCTGTGAGTGACACTGTAAAGTACCTGTTCCTTGCGTTGGAGCAGGATTCAAGTTTTTAACGTATGTTCGGTCCGTGTCACCTGTCAGAGCACACACAGCCCGATACCCACTGCAGCACCTAATGATATGATGAACGACACCGAGCATGTGACATATTGCAGGACACACTAACCAAAATAAATCACCTTAACCCTGAGAAATGGAACCAAAACTAAAATAAACAGCAGCTCATGCTACCTTCACTTTTTGTCGGATATAATACAAAAAATATGCACACACACACACACACACACACAGGAGTGTTATCTCACTGTGTGGCTGCAGGCTGTGGGGGTGAAGGGTCAGTGAGGAGGGATTGGTATCAGGGCTGTGTTTGGAGTGCTGCAGCTCATCAGTTTAGACTTCAGTGAGAGCAGCGCTCATCCTCACCTAATCCAATCCCTCTCCTCCCCTCTGCCTCCCTGTAATTGCTTCTGTTTGTTTATTAATAGCTCACTTTATCTTCAGAGATCCAGACGTAGGGTTGCCAAGTACTCGCAGCGAGGCGGCGGCGGCGTGGTGGCCAGCGTCCGTGCAGCGAGACACCGAACTTGACAGGAACACTGGGGAGTCCAGTTCTGGTTCTATCTGTGTCTCATGCCTCTGCTTTTGCCTCAAGAATATTAATCAGAGTCCATCTTTGAACCGTAGACAGACAGTGAACCCCCCACCCACCCTTTCTGGAGTCCCACCGAGACAGTTGAGCCTCAACCTGAGTGAGATTAGCCTCGCCACCGGGGTGAGAGTTAGCGAGGCGGCTGCCAAAGTAAACTGCCAAGACACATTATCAAATAGCGTGGAAAATCTAATTTGAATCGATCAGATAGCATTGGGTGTGTGGAGATGGTAAACAGTGTTCAGATGTGCTCAGAGACATGAAAAATCAGGACTGTCCACATGGAAAATGTAAAAAAAAAAAAAAAAATGCTTCCTCCTCTATTTTTTCACGTTTGTTGGATGGGATGAGAGAAGCTTCTTCTGAGGCTTTTTTTTTTATTCAGCAGGGTGATGAAACTCCTGGTGGGGAAAAATACCACAGGGACTCAAAGAAAGAGATGAGAGCAAAGGGTTTCAAACAAGTTGATCATAAATGACAGTTAAGCTATGGTTCTTAGTCTGCATATCCATTTTCAAACAGGGATTTCTCTCTACTCTTTATCTGGTTTTCCGGCTGCCACAAATTTTAACGTTCAGTAATCACATCCGACAACAAAACAGCTTGCTGAGAGGCAAAAAAAAATGCAGAGATGTGCCCAGGGTGTGTTGCAGCAGAGAGAGAGGGAGAGATTTGAGAGGTTGAGCAGCATTTCACAAAGATATCCTTATATGTTCAGAGGCCGTTAAAGCTAACACAGATTCAACAGGGTGCAGTTTCTGCTCTCCCCTAGTTGTTTTTTTTGTCTCTGCTAGAGCTGAGCATTTTCAGAGATGACGTTCAGTGTAATCATCCAACATCTAGTGATGAAAGAAGATGCCAAAGAATTTACAGAACCTAAATGGTATGAGATAGAGTTTACTGAAAGTTGACCTTGAGCGCTCACTCTGCTTCAAAAGAAAATGTTTTAATATCTGCTTTATGGTGCTCAGAGATAATGGCTGGCTTATTAGGAACCGTTTTTGGCTGTTTTATAACCATAGAGAATAAAGGGATTCAGATAATAGCTTTGCCTTGTGTAATAATGGATCACTGCAAAGTTCATGGTCATGTCACTGATATGGATTTTTCTGTTCGACTCCCCGTGTGGTTCTTTTAATGTCACTGAAGTATTCTTGGCAAGTTGTTCTCACCTTTCACTTGAATTATGTAATAGCTTTAACATTATTTAAGATCTGTTTCAGTGTAGTTCAGGGCAGCTAACAGGTTAGCATTGTGGAGCTTCAGCTTCTTGCAATGGAGAAGTTACAGTATCCACTGTAATGATGAAAATGATGACAATTAATTTATTTTACTGACTAATCGATTGCCTGTAAAGTTGATGAAGATAATTTAGTTAAGTCTCAAAAAGATATAAAATTAAAGAAGGGACATGTCTGCACATGTTTTGGCAATGTGATAATTTAGAC
This sequence comes from Synanceia verrucosa, assembly GCA_029721515.1. Classification (NCBI taxonomy): domain Eukaryota; kingdom Metazoa; phylum Chordata; class Actinopteri; order Perciformes; family Synanceiidae; genus Synanceia; species Synanceia verrucosa. The sequence continues at coordinate 16,382,769 of CM056568.1, read as the reverse complement.
AGCTTTAGGAACACAATTCATTTATTTACTAAATGATATAAATAACTGACACCTAGATCCAAAGAAATGTAGATTACTAATCATTATAACATACCAAGAAATGCTTATTTATCCTCTGAAAAAAAAACACTCAACATGTTTCTGACCCAAACATCCCAAAAATAACACTGCAGAGGTATAGTCATGACATTTGGGAGCCCCTACATGCTCAGCGAAGTGTATTTTTTGTTATTGTTGTTTATTTCTGTTTTGTTTTTTTCCATTTCTTTTCATTTCCTTTTTTTCCTCATTTTTTTTCTTTTTGCACATGTTTGTTTTGTGCACAGAAGGGACTGGTATATTTGGACAGCTACAGCAGAAAATTGTTGGAAATATTTGTGAAATATTCTAAAATATAGTTTAACTCTTTGAGTGCCATTGACGAGTTATGCCGTCAAAGGGTCTATTCTGTGGGTCTATAAATATGACTGAAAAATGGGCTGGAACAAGGCACTTTTGATTTTAAAAATGGCTGGCACTGAAAGAGTTAACAGTAAAAATAAGTTTTGTTCAGTATGGAGGTAAAGTGTGTTGTTTTATACGTTTTGTGCATAAATTTGTGAAAAATCATGACAAAGAAAATCATCTTTGCACCTTCAGGTTAGAGTAACAACCCCTCTTGACATGGGATTCCCGCCTGTTTTTAGTGGTATTAGTACCTCTAGTGTGGATAATTAATGTCCTTATTAGCATTCCTTTGGTGGACTACTTGTTATCATGTGTTACATGCCCTTAACACACCCTAAAACTGATATCATTATCTAAATCAGTTTTTCTCCCATAAACGATGAGGGAACACTTTCATGCAGCATATCTTTAGTGCCATACAGACTTGAAGGGCCACTCCACTGTTTTTATACATGATGCTCAATTAACACATCATGCAGAGTACCGTGCAGCCTGGGAAAACAGTGTCATAATGTTTTTTCCAGCTCTCCAGGGTGATAATGGTGCAAAATCATTACTCACCAGACACTAAATGTGAGTAAATTTAGTCCACTTGCCACTGTGGGTGATAGAAAAAATGTATTTCCTATCTTACACTTAAAGGCAAATATCACTGAATTTATTATGCCTGTGTACAGTAAATGTAACAACTATTATAACTGCACTCTTCTATGATATTGATTGAAAATCACAATAAAAAAAATTGCAATAATAAAAAATATTTTTACCTGGCGAAACAAAATCAATCTAACGGGTGATTTATTTCATCTACCAGCCCAAAAAGATCAGAATCAGTGTTGTGTTGGAAGGAATGCAACATTAGGCAGAAATGCAGAAGTTATGTATATGCTGTCGCTGTTTGATAAATATGATGACTTATATTCTAACATTGGGAAAAAAACAACTGGTTCAGCATAAATATTTCTAGCTTTACCTTAGCCTTTACTTCTCGGAGCAGGGACTGATGTATGGTCGTAATGTTTTGTTAAAGTAGAGACTAGACTCTATTTTTGCGGACTAACCCACAGTGCGGGTGTGCAGGGTGACACAGTTGGAAACGGGGTGAGAATACATTTAATAGCAAGTGTTGACATGAGTCATGACCAATAAAAAGATCTAACTTTTTTTTTTTGAGAGCAGCACATCTTTGCCACAGCATGCAAAGTAATTTCATAATGGATGGAGCAGTGTGGTCTGGATGGAAACCAGAATTAAAATGTAGATTCAGATAAGTTAAACTGGGCAACTTAGCCTCAAAAATGTTGATAATATCTTGAACATGATTTTCTTTCTGTGATGAACTGACGACTTGTCCAGGGTGTACAGCTGGGATAGGTTCCAGCCCCCCCAAAGGCCTTATGTGAGGATAAGCGGTAGAAAATGGATGGATGGATGATTTTCTTTTTAGTGTCAATCACTTGAATATGAGTGTTCACACTTTCGAGTTGGTCGGCTACACGAATTCCCTTTAGTATTTGACAGGGCACTGCTTTGCTTGATTGTTATCACACCCCCCTACCTTAATACAGTGTTAAATAAATGCCTACGTGAACCTATGCACTCTCACAAAGTGTGTTTACCTTCTCAGTTGCCATAGTGAGGCGGCGTGTGCTTCCTGTTAAAGGCCGTTGACAGTATTGTGCACTGAACAGTGCAGTGCAGTTGCCATAGTGAGTAGTTCCAGGTCTTAGTGTGTGATGTACATGCTTTTTGACAGTGCTGTTATCCCGGGGTGTGACATCTTTGAATCACCAGTAACAGATGTATTTGAGTGTGAAGAGCGCCTCAGGCCTTTGACTCCGCTCTACCTCGTTCCTTTTGACCCTCTCTTTTTGTATTTCTGTGATGCAGCTGATTATTCCTGGTTTAAAAACAGCACACTGCCTGTGGGGCTCTCTATCTCCTCTGTGTCTACCTCTCTTTCTACCTCTCTCCCTTTCCCATTCATCTCCTCCTCCTCTTCTCTCCCCCTGCAAACTGAAGGCAACCTCAGTGCCAATTTCATGGCAGGGTAGTGAGCAGCGCAGCAGAAATTATCCACTGCAAAATTGATCTAAACAATCGCAAAGTGGAACGGCGAGGAAAAGCAGGAGAATGAAATTGGTTGAGTCTGTTACCTTTTAGAACTTGCTTTATCACTGGGAAGGACTCGGGGTGCATTTCTTACAGGGAATGCCAATAGTCATGATATAGAGAGTTTTATGGTGCAGCACAGTCATAAATATTGTATGTTTTCTGTTGCTCAGTAGATTTAAACTGCTCTTTTCTAGACTTTAATCTACTGCTCCTCCATGAGTGACATTTCCAATAAAAGCCACTGAAAGACACTGTAATCATTGCATCCCAGTGTTGATGGGAATTATTATCCCCCTGTTGAGACATTCAATTAATAAATACATACAGCAACATGCAGAGGTGTTGTGTTTGCTGTGAACAGTATGTACGTCATTCTGGTAATGACATGTTTGCACCCTGAAAAGCGAGAAGCTAATAAATGTAAGTGATTGACAAGAGGAGCACAAACACAACTGAACTCACTATCTACTCTTTTAAACATTTGATGCATAAAAAAATAATTAGAGATTAGTGGAACTGGTCCTGCGTGGACCAAAGTGCAATAATCAACATTTTATGGATACTCATGACTGCCTGTACTGTTCTGGCGGATCGTTTGTTTTGTTCACGACCAGCGGTGAGGCATGGTCGAGGTCCATAGATTCTAACTCAGTCAGATAGAAAGATCAATGAGTCAGATATATTCAACCCAACAAGCACCTTCAGTCACTCTGGGATGGAGAGAGGGGACGGCAGGTTAACAAGGGGAATCATTTTGGTAATTTTGCTGACAAGGTGGATGGCACCCCTCCTCTAATCGCCTGACTCTGCAGCACTTTGTAGTGTCTTTCAGTTCATTGTTTTTGGTTTTCAGGCCCGTAACTTTACTGTTTCAGTCCACTCTCATCGCTCTCTACACTTTTGTTTTCAGGTAACGACTGGCTGACGAACATAGTGGAGGATTTAACAGCTAAAGGCCGACAAATTTCCCCTCTGGAGCTGGTGGAGACCAAAAACAGAGCTAAAAGGAGTGTTAATATTCACGAATGTTGCTCTGTTTCTGCAACATTCTTGCTTACAATAGTGTCTGTTTGGCTCTGATGTCTCCAAAAACAGTTCAGCTATTGCAATTTACTAAAATGGTTACTAAAAGGTTTGATTAATTTTGTCAGATTAAGCTTGTCAATGTCAATGACTGGAAACAAAAAATTAAGGCAGTCCATTTTGGAAACAAGTTATTTTTTTCAGTCAACTGGAAAAAATAGGATAAAAAAGTGTAGATTTACTATAATAATGTTTACTTTGTAAATTACAGATGTTAAAAGTCCATAAAACATTTTTAAGACATTATTTGAAGTAAAGCTTTTTCCACCCTACTTTAACCCTACTTTTCTTCTCTGTTTTTTTTCTTCCACTGCCCACACACACTCCTCCCTCCCTTAACTTTTTCCTCCTTTGCCCTCCTTCCCATCCCTCATCAGTGGAGGTGTCAGGACTCTACCGCCACAGTGCCATCTGGGCCGAGGCTGATAAAAGCTCATGTGCCGGCCCGGCGGTGCCTGCAGGTCTGCCAGAAGCCAGCGAAGCCTGACTTTCAGAGGCGATGAGAGAGATTTGTGGCAGCCAAGGAAGGAATGGCATGCCGTTAACAGGCTGATCCAGCCTCCCCCTCGTCTGCACACCTCTGTCTATCTGTCAGTCAGTCACATGGCCCTGAGTCCTCACTGAGAGCAGTTTCTTTTCCACAAGGAACACAAACATCAGACGGCATGACTTTGTGATCTGTGATCTCTCTCATAGCGTTAGTCTCATGTCTCACATAGAGAATGCTGCTACGGTGACCTCTTTACAACCTCCTGTCCTGCTGTCCAGACGTAATTATGGGACCAACGCCCTAAGTGTCAGGGAAGACCATTCCCTTATAAATCTGTCTGACACAACGGCAAAGCTCATTCAGAAACCTCTAGCGAGAAAGACAGCTACTTGGTTGCAGCTATCAGACTGGTTTCCACACAAGCGAAGGAGGAAACACATGCCAAAGCTGCCTTGAAGAAACAAGCTTACTGTACTTACTTCTCCATCATGATGCTTCAGTATTGACAGAGGAATTTCTCTGAAAATGAGTGATGAGGCAGTAGAAAGGTCGCTCAGTTGGCGTATGTCAATGTTGGCTTATTACAGCACCCTTAAAGCAGGAGGAAATTGTCCTCCTTCCTCTCCTTGTTTTACACTCCAGTGTTCGACTGAATGTGAAGGTGTGGTGGCTCTTCCTTCCGTTCCTCCCTCACTCCCTTCCTTACTTCCTCCCTCCTTGAATCCAGCTAATCCTGACTGGTGTGGTGTGATAGGAGCTTCTAAAGAGAGGCTCACTCATGCCTCTCAGAGAACTGTGGTTACAGAAATAACCCAAAGTTACCGGTCAGAATGACCTTTGAACCCTCTCCTCCTTTTATGTTTTTTTTTTCTCCATTTCATTGTCTGATCAGTTTAAGAAGCTGAGGACTATTTCTCCACCTATTGCTGTTAATTGTCACATTATATTGACTTTGTTCTATTTAGATTCACTTCAATTTTCTTATTTTATTTTACACTGCCCTGAAAATACTGAGCATGAGATGAAAATACTTTGTGCAAAGTAGTGTTAGGACATATTTGACATAATATGCACAGGTGCAGAGTGCAGAGGAGACACAATCAGGATGCCTCCATCCCTTTCAACAACATGAGACAGATGAAAGATGTCTTAGGCTTCTACTGGCTACTGAAGTACCTAAAATGAGTCTTTATTCATTGTGCATAAATATTTTGCAAAAAGAGAACTTATATTGTCATGTAGCACCCTCCTTTTCACCTTCGGCCACCTTGCTGTTGGTTTCTTGTTGTTAATCTATGCAATGTAAGCTTGTTTTCTTCCTTTGTAAATGTGTGTGTGATCTCGGACCTTAGCAATGACAACAGACAGAAAGGTGAGGAAGGACATTCTGTATTATACGCTGAGGGCCGCTATTAAACTCATGGATTAAGGAATCGATGTCGTCAATGAAATGCATGACAAGCAAAATGAGGCAAACATTTGTAACTGTTCAACAGGTCTGGACCTGAGGCACGCCCAGGTGGTGGCGTTATCCACAGGGACCAAGTGTATCAACGGGGAGTATCTGAGTGACCAGGGACAAGTGGTCAACGACTGTCACGCTGAAGTCACGGCCCGCAGAGCCCTGCTACGCTTCCTCTACTCTCAACTCGAGCTCTTCTTGAGGTAATAGACCTATCTGTTCTTGAATTATCTTCTGCTGTATCTTTAAATCACACAGATGAGTCCTGTGTGGACATTTTCTGCAGTCACCCCTGTGGTATTTACATTTTTGATCCCCTGAAACAGCTCGATAATGCTCGCTAATTACTGAAAAATCAATTGTCTTGATCTCGTGCTTTTTCTGCTGATCATTTACATGAGAACGGACTCCACTGCAACCCAAAAAATACGGCATGAATGGAACGGTTGAACTGAGGAGTTTGGCCCATTTATCATCGTACCCAGTGTGAAAGAAGATTTGTCAAAAATCATCTAATGTGGATATTTACCTAGAAAAGCAGTATTTATCTCTCTTGTTTTATATCAGGTTCTTTGTGGTTTAACTAAAATACATATGTATATATATATATATATATATATATATATATATATATATATATATATATATATATATACATATATAAAACGTTTACTACAGAAGGAATATCAACAATAAGTATTCGCAAAAAAATAAAATGGCTCCAGTTTTGGCATTTTTGCAACAAGAACTTAAACTTAAATGAGTCATTTCATGATTACATTTATTATGAAATGATATGGTAAAATTAATCAGTGTTGGAAGAAGTAATTAGATCCTTTACTTCAGTAAAAGTATGGATACAACAGTGTAAAAAGACACAATCACAAATCTTGCATTCAAAGTACAGAAATTTTGTTTGCAAATTGTACTTAAAGTGAAGCTGTGTCACTTTTTAAAGAAGTATTAACAGATTGTTCCTCTCACATATTAAAAGTTGGAATCATTTCCCATACGAAAAAGAAACAGGAAAAAACTTGAAAGTGGCCACTTTTGCATTCTTTTCATACAAGACAATAAAAAGAAGTATAAGGATATTGTATGTATCATTGCAGTCATGTACTGTTCTGATAATACCAAAATCATACAAGTTTCATTTTGTTTAAATTTACTAAGGATCTTATATCCGGATTCGCTGTTGTATGCTTTACATACGAGTTTGTATGAAACTCGTATGTAAAGCATACAACAGTGAATGATACATACAATATTCTTATACTTCTTTTTATTATCTTGTATGAAAAGAATGCAAAAGTGGCCACTTTCAAGAGTAAATCATATATCATTCATGAATTTCCGTACATTTTTTTCTGTTTCTTTTCCATGTGGGTTGTAATAATAAAACATCATTTATCAGTTCAGTTCAAACATCAGTTTCCAAGGTGCCTGTAACTATTTTGCCTTGCCTTTATGTATCACTGTGTGCTTAATAGCGTTATATATCTTTTTTGATGTGACCTCCCACTGCAGTGCCGATGCAGCTCCATGGAAACAGCACCGCTTTGTTCACCAGAGACTTTGCAATAATCAACGAGCCATATGGGCGCTGTTCTCTCCAGCTAACTAAGCATACTATCACACACTCAACTGGTTCAGCTCAGCGTCTCAGCGGCCTATTTGTTTTTTAGCACTTCTTTGCGTGCCGTTGCAACCTGTACATAGTGCTCCCATGCACCAAGATTTTTTATTTTTTTTTACCAGTATCAAGAGGCAACCCTGATGGGTTTTGGCTCCTAACAGCCTCCAGTGCATGAGCATATATTATGTTTTTGAGCCCACCGAGGAACTCAATAGCAAGGCTGATTCATCAGATTAGTGGCTAGGAGTGTAGCTCGTTGAATGTCATATTTGCATACACAGCACTGACTTTTTGTCTTAGCACAATGCTGGGTGGCAGGTATGGAGACTTTGCAGCTGAGTAAAATGGCTAATGGAGAAGATAACTCATAATGAAATGACCAAACAAAATGCCACAAGTGCCATATTTACACTCGGTTAAAGGACATCGGAGACCGAGGAGAGGTTATACAAAGAGTGCAGCCGTGCTTTGCATTGTGATGCACAGTTCAAATAGACGACTTATCGTATGTGTGCGAGTGATGAAAGCCTCACAGGTGAAACAATGACCCAGATTTTTATAGTAGATTATGCATCACCTCGTTGAACATATTGCAAGAATTCAGCTCATTGTTAAAGGACGAAAAAAAATCTTCACTGCTGTTTTAAAAAATACCTAAAACTATTATTTTGTCATAATATCTGTGTAGTCCTATTGTTACTCTGGGCCTGGGACTGTACAGACATCAAACATTTTCTTCAAAAATTATTTTATCTCAGACAGTTCTTTAGTTGGCCTTCATGGTGATACTTAAATGCAAAGATTGCATAGGTTTAACTCACTCTCTCTGTCTCCCCGGAGACATTTGGACAGCCTGAATAATGTCCAGGACTGTTGTCTGACAGCAGGAGAATGGACTGTGTTCAGAGAGAGGGCCAGTGTCCATCTCTCTCCGTCCCCGCTGCACTTCATCATTGGGAAGGAAAAGTGGAAATCTATTTCCTATGCTGTGATGAATGGTGCTATCTTTCTCATCAGTCTCCCTCGAACTTGTTTGTTCTTTGCCTTCTTTTCTCTCGTAGTAAAAGGCCAGAGGACTGGGAGGAGTCGATATTTGTGCGGCACAAGGAGTTCGGCTACAGGTTGAGAGACAACGTCCATTTCCACATGTACATCAGCACTTCGCCATGTGGCGACGGGAGGCTCAACTCACCGTATGAAATCACCAGTGACCGTAAGACGCCGGGCCTTCCTGTTTCTTGTTATTTTTAACAACCACCACACCTTTCTACGTATCATAATCTAATTTTCTCTATCATCAGTCATCAGTCAGTCTCTCAGGTTTATAGAGAGATCATTTTCTCTGGCAGCCACTGCTTTGATTTTTCCCTCCAGAAAGTCCTTTTCATGTCACATCCCGTCTTTGGCCTCTTTCAGCCACCCTGTGCTGACTAGATGACATTTTATTGCTTACCCGCTGAAAATAAATTGTATATTCATTTTGACGGTTCGCCCAGCATTTTTCTGGTGGCCTACGAGCTCAGAAATGTAATCTGGACTGCAGTTTCCATCAGAAGAATGTATATATCCCCCCTCCCGTCCCTTTTCATCACACACTGAAGCTGCTATTCAGCTCTATGAATATACACCACACTGCAGTGCATGGTGAGATTTCCATGAAACCAGTGAGGATGGAAATGCTGATGCTGTCACTGGAGAAGCCTTTGAACTTGACGTTTGTGGTCATTAAACCTCTTAAATGTTCTGCAGTGCGCTCTCAGAGATTAGAAAATTACTTAGTACCTTTTCCTGACTGTTCTTAAACATTTCTGAGCTGGAAGCTGCGGCTTAATTTTTAGCTGCTGTCACATCAGCCGAAGCAGCAGCCATGGAGGAAGCAGAGCTTAAGCCTCAAGGAATAAGAGGTTATTAAAACAAAAACAGGGATTATTTATGTGCACTCTGTCACCTTATTAGGGAGATATCCATATTTTGATGTACTGAAAGCAAGAAAACATATTTATCTCATCCTTTTGTTTGCATGTTTCCTTCTTTTTGTGATACTATGCAGACTATTTACAAATATCATATATTTTAATTACTAATTTGTGTCCATACTGCCTTGTGCACCCACTTTTACCCACTTTAATACAATACTACGTCATGCAGTGCAAAATATAAACGCTACTCAGTTCATCAAGAGTGCATCAAAACTGCTTTATCTGGGAAAATGGTTCCTTCTCCCTCCTTCCAATCTGCAGGCTGCTGCAGCAACAATCCATTCAAATGCTCAATTCATTAACAATTAGGCAGTCCACGGTCCCAAGATAATACATTTAATTCCCTAAATGAAGCGTTAACCTCTTTTAAACTTCTGCTTTGAAAGGAATTGCGATGTTTATCATCCTCTGCTGGAAACTGAACCTGTCATCTTATTAAAATATATAATAGCAATGTTTTATAGTTTATCAGCTTATTATAATATTGGATAAACATTTTTTGTCTAATTGCATGCAGCCAGTTATACATGAACTTCTGTAATTAGGAGCTGAGAATTATACTCCATAATTAAACAGAGAATGCAGCATTCATGAGCTAATGTGTGCTATAAATGAGTGATGAATATAATGAAAGCAGTTTTGTTGACTGTTTTGTTGAGCCTAGTTTACCTGGTGTCTTTGTGACCTGGAGCATTTGGATTAAATTTGATCAGAAGTCTACAAAATGAATCTGCTCACTGATGTGATTAAATCTGAAACCGCTTTGTGTTATTTAGAAATAGCAGACTTCATTAATAGCTAATTAAATTGAGTATCCAGCAAAGCTGTGTAATGAGAGATGACATAATGTAGACAGATGATGTTCTCAGGCTGTGCTCGTATGTGTTGCGTTGGCAGTACACAGCAACAGACACCTCATGAGGAAACACCGCAGCCACCTGCGGACTAAAATCGAGTCAGGCGAGGGGACGGTGCCGGTGCGATGTCGGGGGCCCGTCCAGACGTGGGACGGCGTCTTACAGGGCGAGCAGCTCATCACCATGTCCTGCACGGACAAGATCACCAGGTCAGTGCTTTTAGCTGTTCTTTCTGCCTATATTCTGCCTCATTTCACTTGTTATCTGTCATGTGCGTCAAAACTAAATTTGTCAAAACAAAAGCACCTCAGTGATACTTTCCTGCTGAACTGATTTATACGTGAAAGAGCCTGCCCTCTTTTGAGTTTTACCCAGAAATTCTGTCTATTGTAGAGACAGTGAAATATTTGAAATGTTAACTGAGACTTTATGTTTCCTTTGGGTCTAATCCTGCCGGGCTAGCATTGCAGTTATTAACTCATTGAGTGCCAGCAAGGACCCACAGAATATTTTGTACTATGTCTCTGAAAACACTGAATAGCTCAAATGAAAGAAGAGACTCTCTATTTCATCATGAAAAAAAACTGTTGTTTTTACCTTGTTCCATTCTTGTTTTATCAGAGGTAGAGGACACTTTCACTAAAATCACCACTTTCTGTCCAGAATCCGCTCTGTAATCTTCCTTCCACTTCCTGCTTTGATCTCTGTGTTGTATACTGTCTCTTTATGCTACGACTACATCTCCAAGAAGCCCCAAAATTACATACAGGCTGAGGGAGAGCATGATCGGTGACCCGCTGCCGAATAACCACTTTGATGTCGACATACGTCAATGGCACTCAAAGAGTTAATACAGAGATTGCGCTGTATTTTATTGTGAAAGTCACAAGATACCCAAACATGAACTCTTAACAGACATCACCAAACATGTGATCAACACATCTGTTCACCCTGGAGGTCTCTGGTCTGCATTAGAAAAGAAAGGTAGAAGGGTTAACTTTATTAGGAGATTAGCTTCCTTATGAGAAGGAATGATCCCTGTTTAAATAAAGTGTTTGTGCATGTTTGGGTTGCTATGAGTCACGTTGTATGAGAAATCCTTTGTAGTCCGGGTGTTAACTATTGATTTCCCATATGTAACTTGAACATGTAATCCTGTTCTAATGAATTAGTGTATTAATCACGTCATTGTTTTAATCTCCAGATCTGTAGAGCTGACTCTCCTCCTGCTAAGATATTAGTCATACAACCCTTCACCCACAGTGGGCTGTTAATTTCTTAACTTAGCCTTTACCAGGCACATGCAGGAATGTGAATTAAGCTGTAGTTTCAGTTTAGTGTATCATCCACATGTTGGCAACACACGTTCTGCACAGGACAGACGGCAACATTAAATCAGGACAGCTTTGCTCTACTGTCACTGATGTGTGCACGCTGGAGCATCGACAGAGACGTCCACACACAACCATACACCTGCGAATTAGCCGTGCGCCTCCCTTCACCTGGTTTGGACACTCTTATCTCCTGGCTGTAGACACGGGCGCTGCAGGTTTTTATGGGGTTGCCCAAATCAGTAATGACATCAATGCTGTAAACACATCAGGAACTGTACTCCCGTCCTTCACAATAAGATCTACACTTTAACAGCTCCAGCAGTACAGTGAAAACACAGACACACTTATCAAGGAGAAAGATGGTCGCACAAACAAAACCAAAGTGCTCTTACTGCTTTCTTTCTTTAAACTTCCCTGTAGGAGATTAGACATGTCCATTTGAAATTTGACACACTTGATGGTACTTACAATGCAGTGCCGATTTCTGCATAAAATAAGACTAGAAAGTATGGGACTAGATATGTCCGAACCAGAGAAAAACAGAGATAAGCATACTTAAAAAAAATTAAAAATAACCAAAAGAAGATGTTATACTCATTCACCGTCTTAGTTGCATGCTAGTTGTTAATTCAGATTTTTGCACAGTGTGTTTTATTTAAATAGAAAGTATTGGACAGTTTTGACAGCATGATGATGTGCCCATTGAATCATAGACAGACAGACAGACAGACAGACATTACATCCTTAGAGCTACCAGAGCTAAAAATACTCTGCACACAATGAAGGCACTCAACAAAAGTAATTCTTTGCTTCCACCCTTGATGTTGCGTTTCGCAATGTATCTGAAATCGATTTTTAATATAGTCTCAGTTTTCCTGCCAGCGCCGGGCCTCGACGGGAACTGAACCCATGAATTTAGCTTAGTAAGCGCCGCGCTGTGCCAACTGAGCCGTACAGGACTACAGCTGAGCCACAGAGTGTGGACTGATCGGCACAAACACACTGAGAGAGAGACCCTCCTCCTGTGGAGCCGCTGTTAATTTGACCAATTTGATTCAGTTGGCCAGGGCTGGAGATGGTGTGATTAAATCTACCCAGGTCACCAACGGGGGTGAAAGCAATTACTTTACAAAAAAATAGAGTGACGGGGAGGGAGGAGGGAGAAGGGACACCCTGCTCTTCCTCCTTTACACCATCTCCTCCCCTCCATCACCACCAGGCCGGACGGCAGACGCACTCTCTTTGCCCCACAGCCTCCCTTTTCCTCCTTATTTTTTTATATCGCTGTAAATGATGGGTGGCCGTCGTTAAAGTGAGTGGGTCACCAAGGGCCAGTTTATCAAGGTCAGGGTGGAGGGTGGAACTGAGACACACTGATGCAGTGTTAAAGTGATCCCTGGATACTCTTCTTGTCCTCTGTCACACTCATTTTGCAGCCTCCCATTACTTTTTTACTCCCCCTCTTCCTTCAGTTCCTGCACATAATCACAGTTAGTTCAGCCTTGACCATAAGGGATTTTAGGATCTTTGCTCTCATCATAAACATTTTGGATAGTGTGCAACGTCGCGCCCCATCATCGCTTCACCTGATGATCACCGTTGTGTTTCCTTAAGCCAGGCCCAGAGAAGCTCCTTTGCTAGTATTTGATTTGAAGTCGACAGCTGGATTTAATTGAGGGGCCTAAATGGCTTTCATATAACGATGATGTTCTCCATTCCACTGCAGTTTTATGCAGATGAACACATTACTTTAATGGTCGGCGTTTACCGGGGGGAGGGAAGGAAGGATAGATGTAAGAGACAGAGAGAGGAGGTGTCTCCCCTCTCCTCTTTAAATTCACACACCCAAGCCAGATGGCTGTCTCTTCTTGCATGAGATTAGAAGATGTTTCTGATTCACGGTGTCGCTTTCTGGGTAAATTAATATTTCAGGCTAAACTATTTCTGTTTTGGGGGAGGTTGTGTTCTTTTTCATCAAAGCTCCCACTTTCTATTTGAGGGGGAAGGACAGATCTGGCTGACAGATTGCAGGTAAAGCGAAGGCAGGCGGCCGCTGCTTTGTGAGTCCGTTTAGTGATTCCCAGAAAGCCGCTGATGTTAATTGACTGCTCTGCAAGCAAAAGAAGCCTTACTGAGTGATTATTAAGTCTGTGAGAGAGGAAAAAACACAAGGAGTCGCTGTAATTGCATCCATGATAAAGAGACATTGATTAACAAAAAGAACAATGATCTGAAAATTAGTAGCATAATGTGGAGCCTTTGATTGTGCATCGCATAAGTTCATTAGTCCAGTGCACCGGAGAGTACACAGCTCAGGCACACAGCAGGCTTTCTCTCTCTATGAAGGGCAGGAATGATAATAAACACAGTAATTATCATTTTCCATCCATAAATTAGCATCTGCTGGTTAAATAGAGGGGATTTCAGCAGTAGGCGGCACATGACCAGCTGGCTACAGTATCAGGCGTCGGAGTGGTTGGCAGGATTATCCCCACAGTGATTTTGTGTCGCTCATGGATCCCCTTAAACAAATCCTGAGGTGATCGCCAATCGTCGCGTCCACCAATCGACGGCAGCAGCCCCATGCAGTGCATTAACCTCGATGTCACTGATGAATGCACACATGCTAATGTGTTGCTCCACGTGGAGAATGCTGATGGACTGACCTTTGGTGCTGTTGTTGTAGGTGGTGGCGATGATGGTTTGTGTCTCTGAACCAGGGAAAATGGGAGACGAGGACGTGTGTGTGTCTGTCAGATAGTGTGTGTTGTCAGTCAGTGGCTGTTATTCATCACGTCCCGCATCAAGATAATGATCAAATTGTCTCTACCTGTCATTGAAGCTCTCACATCTGCCTCTCCCTACCCATCTCCTCCCTTTCCCCACCCTGATTCTATCTGTCTTCCCTCGTATTCTCCCTCTCCCTTCCCTCCCTTCAGATGGAACATCCTGGGCCTGCAGGGGGCGTTGCTGAGCCACTTTGTGGAGCCCGTTTACCTGCACAGCGTGACCGTCGGCAGCCTTCGCCACACGGGCCATCTGGGCCGAGTTCTGAACCAGCGGCAGGAGCGCCTGGGCCCGCTGCCCGCCATGCACAGACGCAACCAGCCCCTGCTCAGCGGTACGACCACGATTCAAACTGTCAAACACGTCTCAGTGGGATCTGACAGATTACATTTTACAGGATTGAGTCTAGGAAGTCTGCACGCCGGAAAGCAGCACAATGAAATTCATTCACGAGTCATTTCACTATAGATGTCTTGGATGTTTGTCTCTGTTTTAAAGTTGTGAAAAAAATGTGTAAAAGGCACAAATTTACTTGATCAAATCAGATATAATTCCACTGAAATGAACTGATTTCAGTTCATGTTACTGCTGATAAGTGATGAGTATATAGACACACAGGTTACCCATGTAACCCTCCTATACTGGAACACTAACATTGTCGCAGAAGTAGCCCTAACTCTTTGAGTGGCATTGACGTATTTCAACGTCAAAGTGTTTTTCGGCAGAGGAACACCGATCGTGGTCTCCTGCAACCTGTGAGTAATACTGGGGCTTCTGGGAGATGTAGTCAGAGCATAAAGAGACGGTGGATACAGTGTGGAGAAGGAAGTTGAGACGATCGAGATTAGAGAGCAAAACAAACAGAATCTGGACTGAAAGTGGTGATTTTGGTGAAAGTGTCCTCTACTCTACCTCTGATAAAACAAGAATGGAACAAGGTAAAAACAAACATTTTTTTCATGATGAAATAGAGAGTCTCTTCTTTCATTTGAGCTATTCAGTGTTTTCAGAGACATAGTACAAAATATTCTGTGGGTCTTGAAATATGACTCAAATGTGCAAAAATGCTGAAAACAGCCACTTTGTTTTAGAAAACGGCTGGCACTTACACTTGATTGCAAGTCACTGCATAAGATTTACCACCTAAACCTTATTACAGCAGCAATATTTAGTCAAAATCATTATTAATTTTTCAGTTATTAGAGCAAACAGTTACCTATTTACATATCCAGCCAGTGCAAAGTGTTTGTGTCCTCCTGATGAATTAAGTCCAATATTCAATCACTCCTCTGTTATCTCTGTGTGTATCACTATAAAAGCCAAACATCATAATGTATGCTTGGATGTTTTTTTGCCATTTTAAGTCTTTTAAGCCTAGTTTTACATTGATTTTTTTTTACTTTAAATAATGACGTATACTGCCTGAAACCTGTTGTTAGGTGGGGCCTTCCCATACAGACATCCATATACACTATCTATTTTCAGAGATTCTTTTTAATAAATATGTCAGCTCCCAACCAAATGAAACACAACACATCACATGTGTAACACCCACACACACACAGAAGCTTAACAAACTCACGTACCCCTGCTTCGCTGCAGTTACATTGTGCCAGCCAGACAAGCAACAGCTATGAAGTTGTCTGGCACGTCTGCCTCCGGGACTCCGCTGAGACCTGAGGCTTTCGTTTGTAGCGGAGATGAATGCTGGAAGAGGATCTGAATGACACCCAACTTGTAGAAACTGCATCAGCCATCACTTCAGATCTAGGCCAGTCAGAGCGGCTGAGCGACGGAGGCGCACAGCGATGTAGGGCACGTTTTGTTTCTAGGGATCATTGATGAGAACAAAGATGGTGCCAATCACATACTTGGAAGCACATATATGTATAAAACATCTTGATTGCATACAATAGATAACTGTGATACCTACCTACCAGGTCGTACTTGTTGAAGGGCATAGGAGCTCTTTGCGTTGCAGGGCTCTGCTCCAGGTAATTGGGTGCCATGAGGATGAATATTTTGTGAGGCCTATCCTCATCAAGACTGATAAATGTCATGAATTATCCTCTGGTGGCGATGGCCGGGACAAATTCCTCATTGAATCCAGCGACCACGGCCTCGGAGAGCATTTCTCACGATTTGTCCAATAGCTTTTTGAATGGAGTCATTTGAATTGCCCAGAGTGGAATTTTAGGTTTCACATCTTACAGGCTGCAGTTAATGTTTGTCATTTTTCCATCTTTCACACTTACTTATAATATTGCTATTCACTCTAAATATAATAAACCTCGCAGTAAGTTGTTTTAATGGCTGTAAAGGCTTTTTTCCTTGACGTTTTTGTTATTTTTGAGGGCTTTTGTGTGTCAACACGTTGCAATCTGTCAGATCTTTGCACCTGCAACACCTGGAGTGGCTGCAGTCTGTTGAAGGGTAGAAGGGTGAAGGAAAAGGAGGAGAGGAAGGTAGATGGACAGACAGCAGAGATGGCCCTACACCAAATCAATGTAATCACAGTCCTTATCAGACAGGCATTCAATCTGAAGGGAGCTCGGCCAGAGGGGAAGAGAGAGAGACAGCAAGGCTGGAGGGAGAGAGCTTCGGTTGCATTCAGATGTCTATGTGCGTACCTTCCTCCCTCCCCCCACCACCTCCTCCCATCTCCTCCTCCATCTTTTCATTGCTCTGATGAGCTTCCATGCTATTGTGTGGCCAGGGTTATTTAAAAGCAACACCCCTAGAGGAAATTCCCAGGGATCGCAGGGCCCGTTCTTATCGCATGCAGCCAAAGCAGCTACACCTGAACCCCGAGGGCCAAACACATCGATGGGCTGACTTGTCCTTCACGCTCGTCCTGCTGTTCGCTTCCACAAACCGTGGCAGGGCTTCGTCGTTTTGGGACAAGAAGAATCAGGACGGAAACATTAATAAAGGCTGCTCACCACCAGGTGCAGTTTATGGACACGTACATGTTGTACAGCCACACCCTGCTTTGTTTACGTGACCTCATTTGAAATTATAGTACTCATTACCAGTGTTAGGGTAGTTACTCCAAATAAGTAATGGATTACACATTACTGGTTACTTTTTAACTCATTGAGTGCCAGCCGTTTAATAAAACAGAGTGTCTTGTGCCAGCGTTTTTGCTCATTTTGAGTCATATTTCAAGACCCACAGAATATTTTGTACTATGTCTCTGAAGTCAATGAATAGCTCAAACGAAAGAAGAGACTATTTCATCATTATTATTTTTTTTTTTTTTACCTTGTGTAAATATGTTGTGAAAGTACGGATGGTCACATATTATGAGATTTATTTTTTTCTCCATATTGTCCAGCTCTATAGAGTCCACTCTCTCCACGTGTTTCAGAGATTTGAACCAGCAACCTTTCCAGTCACATCATAGAGATATTGAAAAAAAAACTGAATATCTTTTAATGCACCTGTTGCTTCATTGCTCCTCCTCTGCAGCTCCACCCCCATCAGAAACACTTCCTGCAGTACTACAGCTATGCAGGATAGATGCAGTGTGTACTAACAAACACACCAGCTATGCAGTGTTGTGTCTCTACAGAAGTCTCAGATATTAAGCCGCGGGTGTGTGTACTGTACAGTTATGAATCTCATAACCAAAGGCTCTAATTCTGCTGCTTTCATGTCTGCCAAACACTTCCCAGAAGAGAAATTGATCAAGTCTTCAATGAAGGAAAAATCAAATTGGCTATTACAGAAACAGAGGAGTGAAGTCCATTGAAGGGATGAAATGAGCCATGAATGGAGTAGGAGAAAGGAAAAAGGCAGGATGGATGGAGGGGGGTCTTTTGTTCAAAGAGGTGCGTCTCCACAAGAGAGAAGAGATGGGTAATAAGAGACTTGGAGGATTGTTACTGTGGCAGGCAATTCATTCAAGCTCCAAGGTGCTACAGAAAAGAAGAGCTGAGGTTGGTGAATGGAAGAGTGAAGACGGGAAAATGAGTGCAGCAAGGAGGGAGATGATCTGCAGGCATGTATTGTGGTATTGTACATCAGGTATTGTACTGTAACAAGCTGTCTGTCAGACGGTGAGATCAGAGGCAACTGTTGTTGGGCAATCGCACCGAATCTGTCTGCTGATTTTCTGTGAAGATACCTTTAACGTTGCATAAATAACTGGGTTGGATGTCAAGGTGAAATTCCTTTCTGACGACAGGTTTTTGTCAGCCTAGATGCTTTGTGTGTTAACTGTGTCTTTGACACTATTGCACGTGTTGTTTTCGTCATTTCCTCTGTTGTAAGTGCTGCTAACATAAGGCAACATACATTCCTGAAATTCAAAGAAAACACCTTCGACGGTTTCAGCTTTGATAAGACGGAGCTATTCGCTACCCTGGAAAACGGATGAGCAATTTGTGTCTAGTTGTGCTATTTTGTTTTTAATAATATTAGAAATAGCTTGACATTTTGGGAAATATGCTTATTCACTGGCCAGTAGTTAGAACAACTAAATTAATCTGAGGCAACGTGGGGAAAAAGTTCCATTTCTGGCTAACACTATAATAAAAATGTATGCCAACAGGTCTGTTTCCTAACTCGGATGTGGTTCAGCATCATCCACTCTGCCTTCAGGCTGTACAGTTGGGTGTTTTTCTCACTCACTGAATCACAAATTCTCAATTTGCCTTACCCAGAATACACTGGTAAACCAGCTCACAGTGGCCTCCAGAGGCTCGTTCGTTTCTCACCCTGCTGTCAGCTCGGTTTCCGCCACCTCTGCCAACACCCGTGTTCTCGATGCAGACAGCTAATTCTCTACATGGAGCCCAATGTGACACTCACCGTCGCTCTCCCTCCACCTCTTTTTCTCCTTCCTCGACTGATCCCTTTGTGTACTTTGCTAGCGAGGCTAATTATTTTCGAGAGAGAGAGGGTGGAGAGGGCGGCACAGAGAGACAAACAGTCCAGTGTAAGGGAGGGTTCATCTTTGTGACTGAAGATAATGTTTGTGGCAACACTCCTGTTAACTGCTGGAACTTAAGAGCAGAAAAGCACTCATACAAAGGCAGGAACACGTTGCTTATATGCTTAATAGCCCTCCCTCTCTTTCTGAGGGTGTATCAGAGCTTCATATACAGCCATGCAGTTTCAGGCCCAGGTTGACTTTGCTTTTTGCAGCGCTGCAAAACTTAATGTCTGCCATTAGCCTCAGGGAGAGAGCAAGGGGAAGGGTAAAGGAGGGTTAAATGAAACAGCAAAGTGGAGTTTTGACAGGAAAACTTCCACTCTCAAGTGCATGATACCTTGAAACCCTTTTTTAAAATGTTTTGTATTATACATTTAGGCTAATTTGGATCACCTTGAATACCTTGAGTGTAATGGAGATTAAACCAAACTCCCTCCAGGGCTGAGCAGTGCTGAATATCAGCAGCCGGGGAAGTCCTCATGTGTGAGCCTCAACTGGACGCTGGGTGATGCACAGCTGGAGGTAGTCAACACGGCAACCGGACGGAGACGGGACTCAGGGACGCCCTCTCGTCTCTGCAAGCATGCCCTGTTCACCCGCTGGACCAGACTCCACCGCAAGGTGAGGACGAACATCCACACATAACGCATTAAAGTCACGGCAGAATTCAGAATCAGTGGTTAGGGAGATGCGTTACCTTCTGCTCAGTGCATGCTGCATTGTATTTTATGCTATGTTATGGGTCATGGATATTGTAGTATTTAAAATCATCTGCCTCACCAAACTGAGATTTCTCAGAGATGCAACAAAGGTTGCACGACTCAGATCAGTGGCGATGGTTAACCCTAAACTACAGAAACAAAGCTGATAATTAAAGCTAAAGGCCATAATACATAATATTGTTAAATCATCCATGTTTTCTTTGTCATTTGTTCATTATGACAGATATTTTGACTTTTGTGTTCTCGTAGAAAAAGCACAGGTGTAACATCAATGATAGCACTGTTTCTTTTACAAGTACCGACATGCACAATACAAAGGGCCCGGGCACAACTCATTGGGATGCATCCATTATTAATATTATTAATTACACTGTGCTTTGCTGTGAAAATGTCCTACTAATTTAAATGTTAATTAAAAACCACCTTCCACAGTGTATCTTTTACTTGCTATGGTGTACTATTTAATTTAACCTAGTTGGAACAACAGTCACATTTTCCTATGAATAAATGTCTGCTCGACTTGCACTTCCTGTAAGTGCTGGAAGGCGTGTGGCATCACTCTACTGCTGTCAGAAACAATCCTCTAACACCAGGAATCACATGCAAACGCACACACACATTGATGCAGAGACGTTTAACTGCAGAGATGCACTCAGTTAAAAAGCACAGACACATGTATTAAAATCAGAGTCAGAGCGCCGTGGCTGCAGGTGAGCGCTCGGCAGATGATATGTGGAATTTCCTTTCTGCTGTAGATAAATTTGTCGGCCCGGCAACATCTGCTCTGTATGCAGCTTATCAAAACCTGGCAGCTCGGATCTTTAACGTCAGCACACACACACACGCTGCACTTTCATTTCCATTCTGAAACTTTATGTAACAGACAGTGCCTGCATCGCCAAATGGTGGCGCTTAAAGCATAATGACTATGAAACCATAATTATTTGGAGAAGTACTCGAGGAGGCCCCCACCCTAAGTGCTCCCTGCGCGCCGTATATAAGGGCCACGCAAGAGCAGTCGCACTAATCTCCAAAAGAAACTTTTGCTCTCTCCCCCTCTCTCTCTCCCCACTTGTCTCTCTGCCGATCTTCATTGTTTCCCCTCTCGACAATAGGAATGCACAAAAAGCACAGAGAATGTTCAATTGCTTGTGAAATTTAAATGGGGAGATTACACAGCTGTTGAAGCCCCCCTCACCACCCCACCACCCAAATGCATTTGTGCCGGCTCATTCGTTTTGTTTTGCTCGCACTTCTTCTTCTTCTTCTTCTCTCTCCCCCTTCATGAAACCTTTAGCCTCTCTGCCCCAACTTTATTCCCCTCTCTGTTTCCCCTGCCTATCGTCATGTCTTTTTATCTGACTCTTTATCTTCTCTTTCTGTCTTGCTTCAGTCGGGGATTCACGTGCCCGACTCGGACCGCCAGCTCATGTACTGCGAGGCCAAGATGGCGGCGCGTCCTTACCAGACAGTGAAGCAGCAGTGGTTCAGATCTCTGCAGGAAACAGGTCTCGGTACCTGGGTCAAGAAACCGCCTGAGCAGGAACAGTTCCTGCTTTCGGTCTGAGGAAGAGAGTGTGTGTGTGTGTGTGTGTGTGTGTGTGTGTGTGTGTGTGTGTGTGTGTGTGTATGTATGTGTGTGTGTTTGTGACAGACAGAGAGTGTGTGTTTGTTTAACCTTTATTTTTTTAGGCTAAGATGACTTCATGCTCTTAACCAACATCCTGCTTCACACCTTCATACCTGGCAGTTCCCCAGTGCAACCTCTAAACTCAAGGCTATCACCACCGTGTGTGTGCGTGTTTGTGTGTGTGTGTGTGTGTGTGTGTGTGTGTGTGTGTGTGTGTCATCCTGGATGTGCCACCCTACAGAAACACAACAAGAGGAAGGTCAACTGGATGAGCTGGACACAAAAAAGACGGACGCTTTCTCTGACTCGCCCTCCTTTAAACGCACAAACAGACATTTAAGCAAACACACACCTAAATACCCCCCTCTTTGGCTGTCAAGGAAGGGTGGGGTAACCTTGAGCAGAATGAAAGGCAGCCGCTATCTTGTCATCAGCTATTTCCGGGCCTCAAGGCTCCCGCTGAGGAGCTGAGCCACGGGGGAGAGAGACAGAAAGAGGAAAAAAGAGAGAGAGAGAGAGGTCCACGTCCAATTACCAGCCCTGTCAGGGTGACGGGTGATAGAGGAAGAAGAAGGAAAGAGTGAGAAAAAGAGAAGGACACATTATTGCTTCAGTCCGCCTCACCGTCTCTCTGTCATTTCTATCTTTGTCCTCCTGCTCTGAGTCACCCTTTGACTCCTGACTTCCTCCTCCTTTTGTCTCCATCTCTCCCTCCTTGCCCTCTTTTCATTTTCTTCCTCCCCTCTGTCACTCTCTCCTCCCCCCTTACCTTTCAAGCTCGGCGGAGGTTAACACGACACGACGACAGGTTAATACACCCTCTTGCTTTTTTTCCTCCCATCCTCACCCTGCGTAGAGCTATAAACGCAGCCATTATAGCTGGCATAAGTACAGATGGATGTGATGATGGAGGATGAGGTGTGTTTTCTCTCTTTCATACTAATTTTAGATCCTTTCTCCGACTTTTGACCTGGTTGACCTCAGTTTACAGCCTGCTCTGGCTGGCTTCTATCTGAATAGAAGATTGTTGTCACCAATGAGAGCGACTTTCGGTCGTGACTCCTGATTAGCTGGGCCTTGTTGACCTGATCGACTTGTGCTTTCTGTACATGGTCATGACCGCCCTGAGCAAATTATAGTCAAGGTGATGCAAAGTTTTGTGCGCCCACCACTTCTCTATCAGCACTGAGGTCAACTTGAGGGATTTTATTTTGAAATACCATTTTCCACACACAATCCTGATGTATGAATTAATGATTAAAACGAGGTGAACATGGACATCCCTGATCACTACCATGTACTATTATTATGTCTCTGCACATGTCATGATGTGTGTGATTGTTTTATGCAGCTTGGTGTTGATATTCATTGTGATCATGACTGTGTTGTTCTGTCATTGCTGTGTTCTCTTCAAGGATTTTAGACGAGGCATCCAAACCTGCCAGTAGCACAGCGCAGTCAGCAGTAAAATCTAAGTAGTGAGAGTGACATCTAGTGGTGCTTTTCTGTTGTTGTTGTTGTCCTGCTCCTTCTGAGCCACTGTTCTGGCAGCATTATTTGCTCAGAACTATATTTGTGACTTAATAAGGAGAATTTAATCATTTATGGATAGTTTAATGCTGAGAAACGAATCTGTCTTATCACGTCTGTGTGGTCACGATTTATTGAGATTTGGTTGACAGTGAACTAATGCACCAACTGTGATCAGATTTTCAGATTGCGATTCAAATTTTTGGGAAATCCTGCTGAAATAAAACAAATATCTCCAATCAACATCAAAATTATGTGAATTAACCAAAACTTTCTGGAAGGCCTCTGTTTTTGTAAGACCTCATTATTCATAACCACTCATCCAGCCTTGACCCATGGCAGCTTTAATTAAAAAAACAATAGAAGTCAGTTTTCAGGAAGTCATACTGTCTGATACTTTGTTTACAACTTAAGATCAGATTTCGTGTCCATGTCTGTGTGTCAGAACAGAGGTTTAGTTTATTTTTCAAAAACACGTGTTGCAGATTTTTATAGTTTGAGAGGTCATCGTCAGCCTGTACTGCATAATGTCAGACTTGGTGTTTGTCGACACAGGTAACAGCATTCCACATTCACACCACATTTCATGGCAGTATTAGACATAAAAACAGATTTGCAGATTTATTTTGAGAAACAATAAATATATGGCATGTCTGAATGGCAATATTGTATCTATGAGTGTACATATGTATACAGAATGTATAAAGGATGTTGAAAAAGATGTGAAAGAGATCCTAAAATGTCCAATTATCATGTAAATTACAGTATATGATGAATTGCTGCTAAGGTCTGTAAATTGCACTTCAGTAACAAATAAGTGAATGTTTGTACTGTATGTGAATAAAACCACAAAATCTTGTAATTTTACTTTGTTTTGATAGTTTTTTGACTGATCAGATTTAGATGTCAGAATATTAAATGGATAATATAAAAAAATGTGTCAATACAAATACAGAAAAATCAAATAATGAGCATTTATATTTGGCCATTTCCACCTGTCCATAGCCAGCACTGGCCCTGAGGAGCATGCAGACACATATTAAAGAGGCCTCCCTCCTCCTGTCTTCCCATGGGAAATCCATGGGGAAATGGTTATCTCTATTTGGCTCAGTGGCAGGTGTCACACAGACCAGCCACCAAATTAGCCTAGAGGAAGAATGAAGGGAGGAAGAAGGGGAGAGGAGAGGAGGGTATCGAGGTATCCATCCTCAGCAGCACCCACCCTTCCCCCTTCGGCCATGGAGTCGACTGTGTGCTCTACAATAAACATCATAATTGACAATTTGCTCCAGTGGCTGGTCACGGCCAACCAGGTATAATCTAATGGACGAGGACAGAGAGGGAACTCCACAGAATATTCCCTCTCCCACTGTCATGCTGAAACCTCAGAGCCATAACACACTGAGTATGACACTACTGCAACATGTAGGTTTTGATCAGCAGTCATATATGATACGTCTTTTTTGTAATGGTCCATCAGCTTCGATTTGTTTAAGCTTTGGAAATGTTCTGAAAACCTTTGTTTTGGCACCAAGAGGCAGTATATGGTGAAAAGTGACCAGGTATATTTACTCAAGAAATTTTGCTGTATTTCAGCACAAAACTGACAACAGAAAGGTAGAAAGATGAGTATCGGCTGAAATATGTGTGGAAACTGACTTTGAATAATTCACATTTGATTAGCTCATCTTATAATTATTATAATATATAATAATAATAATAATAATAATAATTATTATTATTATTATTATTATTATTATTATTATTATGTGAAATAGAATTCACTCCCTCTGAATCTAACACATTTCTCTGTTGAGGAAGAGCAGTAGAGTGCAGATTCACAGAACTTCCCTCGCCCAATACATACAGTCCATGGGCCAATCTGACTGTGCTGTGATCGTCTAGTCACGTCTGCGCATGAACGGCGAACGCGGCTACGGCTGGTTGTGGTGTTTGCGGAAGGACGAAGAGGAGTCTGGGATGCTAAAAACGGTAATTCCAGTTTACCACGTTTGTAATGATACTACGACAGTTAAATGACATATCAATACTTGTAGAATTGTTTCGCTTTGTCAGCAAGTATGCAGAAAAGCTGGTACAGTGACATATTAGCATGTGAGCCGGCTAGCATATGAGCCCCATGTTAGCAACCTAGCATGTGAGCCAGCTAGCATGTGAGCTCATGTTATCAGCTAGTTTGTGAGTTTATTTTATTTGTGAGTGTTTCTTTAGCCTAATAGATGGTAAAGGTGACCTCTTATGGCTAAGATAACAACTGATTGTTTTGCTGTGTACAGACTGTGAGCGTAAAAGTAGCAGGTTGACAGGTTACAAGTGCAGCTATCATCTGATCAATTAATAGATGGATAGTTGTGGTAGTGTGTTGTTTAGCTAGCAGTCCACTTGAAGCCACTGTGTGTTGCAGTGTGAAGGTAGCTTTCCATCATTGATAGATATCATTGATCATTGCTTTTATGTAGCATGTGTAGCTACCATATCCAGTATTATTGAGTAGTGTCTGCTTGTAGCACCCCCCCTAATGGTTAGGGTTTGGATTCTGGTAAATATGGCAGGTGAGAAATCATGATGATATTGTTGTTCCTTATGTAAAGATAACGTTCTTCTTGATACCATTTTCTCTTGGTTGCAGGGGGCTATCCCAGACGACACTGATTGTCATTTTATATCCATTTTTTTCAAAGTAAAGGAAGATAGGTGTGGCAGGTTATCATTCATTTTGACTGTTGTAGTATTAAGTCATAAATGAACATGAGCATGAATGAGCAGAATTATTGGTATATAATATATGTAGAGAGCTTACTTTGATCTGTAATACTGGATGTCTGACCTCTCCGGTCCAGTTTTTGCTGTAGGTTTCCACCTTGCATCATACAAATTGTCTGTGAGCATGCACTTCATTAACATTATGGTTACCTTATAGCATTGTGATCAGATCTATCCCACAGATTGGATTAAGATCTGAGGAATTTGAAGGCCAAGTTAACACCTCAAAATCGTTGTGCACCTCAAACCAATCCTGTACCATTTTTGCTTTGTGCATTTCATGAAATTTGCGAGCGTGTCACTTTATATGTCATTTTTTTGACCGGCTGTTCAAAGAGTAAAGTAGCTATGACTGTTTTTAGGACTATTTTCAACATTTGAAAAATTCCAAGAGCTATGATGCAGCTGTTATGACATAATATACTGATTTATGACATACTACAGTATGACTTTTTCATAAACATGCTATAACTTTTTACAACTTTATCAACATATTATTGTACAAAATGATCCATCATACTAAAATATTTTTTTCTTTTTGACATTTTCCATTTTGACCTTTTAGGACTTTTTTTTTGACAAACTATTTTTTTTATGAAAGTTTTCTACATGCTATAAAGTTGCTTTCTCGCTTGATATTTCTCCATATTTTGGCATGAGATCATTCAGAACACTATTATATGTCTCTCTGATGAGTTTTTAGCACATTTTAACATTTTTCATTTTTTGACATTTTTGGCATTCAATAGTATGACGTTTTTATTGCCAGTATTTAACATGCTATAAAATTGATTTTTCAAAAGGGATTTCACCATATTTTGGCATGGGATCATTCAGAACACTATAATATGTCTTTCTGATGACTTTTTAGCACATTTTAAATTTTTTCACTTTTTGACATTTTTGGCATACTATAGTATGACAATTTTTGACAGTATTCAACATGTGATAAAATTGATTTTCCCAAGTTATTTCACCATATTTTGTCATGAAATCATTCAGAACATGATAATATGCCTTTCTGATGACTTTTTAGCACATTTTAAAATTTTTTCATTTTTTGACATTTTTGGCATACTATAGTATGACATTTTTTTTACATTATTCAACATGCTATAAAATTGATTTTTCCCAAGCTATTTCACCATATTTTGGAATGAAATCATTCAGAACACTATAATATGTCATTCTGGTGACTTTTTAGTACATTTTAAATTTTTTTATTTTTTTGACATTTTTGGCATACTATAGTATGACATTTTTTTACACTATTCAACATGCTGTAAAATATATTTTTCACAAGCTATTTCACCATATTTTGGCATGAAATCATTCACAACACTATATAATATGTCGTTCTGATGACTTTTTAGTGCATCTTAAAATTTATCATTTTTTTTACATTTTTGGCATACTATAATATGACAATTTTTGACACTATTCAATTTGCTATAAAAATGAAGCTCAGTGAAAATTCAGACAGGAAGACCATCTCTCTGAGCTCACATACAAGCTTCTTCCTAGTTCTCCCACTATCCTCTTGCTCCGCCCTTGTCACCAAAGCATCCAATCACAGTTGGCCATCCTCCTTTCTCTTCCACCAATCAGTCATTAGCTGCTAAATTTAAAAGTGTTCTCTCTTTCTGCTATCTTCTTGCTGTCAGCCAGCTGAAACTCCAAAACCCGAAACTCTGAAACCCGTCACCACCTTCTGAAGATACTGGCTGTCGTCGGTGGGTCCTTCAACCGGAGGTTCCTCAGCAGACGGTCCCATGCTCAACCACCACCAGTGTCTAGACCCGAGGAGAACATCTTCTCAGATGCCAGCATCTCTTCCTTAGATCAGTCACTATGCTGATCGACTACCCGGTGACTGAGAGCCAAATAAATTATTGTTCGCACAATAAATATGATCGCACTTTCCAGCTGTGATTGAATTGATTTTTCACAAGCTATTTCACCATATTTTGGCATGAAATCATTCAGAACACAATAATATGTCATTCTGATGACTTTTTAGCACTTTTTAAAATTTTTCATTTTTTGACATTTTTGGCATACTATAGTATGACACTTTTTTTACATGATGCAACATGCTATAAAATTGATTTTTCACAAGCTGTTTCACCATATTTTGGCACAAAATCATTCAGAACACCATAATATGTCTTTCTGATGAGTTTTTTGTGCATTTTAAAATTTTTCATTTTTTGACATTTTTGGCATACTATAGTATGACATTTTTTGCCAGTATTCAACTTGCTATAAATTGATTTTTCACTAGATATTTCACAGTATTTTGGCATGAAATCATTCAGAACATGATAATATGTCGTTCTGATGACTTTTTAGCACATTTTGAAATTTATCATTTTTTGACGTTTTTGTCATACTATAGTATGACATTTTTTGACAGTATTCAACATGCGATAAAATTGATTTTTCACTAGATATTTCACAATATTTTGGCATGAAATCATTCAGAACACTATAATATGTCGTTCTGATGACTTTTTAGCACATTTTAAAATTTTCCATTTTATGACATTTTTGCCATACTATAGTATGCCATTTTTTAGTCAGTTTTCAACATGCGATACAATATATTTTTCACAAGCTATTTCACCATATTTTGGCATGAAATCATTCAGAACACTATATATGTCATTTTGATGACTTTTTAGCACATTTTAAAATTTTTCATTTTTTTGACATTTTTGGCATGCTATAGTATGACACTTTTTTACACTATTCAACATGCTATAAAATTGATTTTTCTCAAGCTATTTCACCATATTTTGGCATGAGATTATTCAGAACACAATAATATGTCGTTCTGATGACAAATTATGCCATAAATCCAATCAACATACCATAATAAGGCATTTTTATCCCTTTTTGGACTTTTTAATTTTTTTAACATTTTTTTGACTTTTTCGACATACTATAGTATGACTTTTTTTTTGGGAGGTATTTTTTGACTTTATAATTTGGCTTTTTTAAAACTTTTAAGCACAAATTATGCTATAAATCCAATCAACATGCCATAATAATGCATTTTTATCACTTTTTGGACGTTTTAATTTTTTGACATTTTTTGACTTTTTCGACATAATATAGTATGACTTTTTTTTCGGGAGGTATTTTTTGACATACAATAATTTGGCTTTTTGATAACATTTAATAATTAATTATGCTATAAATCCAATCAACATACCATAATAAGGCATTTTTATCCCTTTTTGGACTTTTTAATTTTTTGACATTTTTTGACTTTTTCGACATACTATAGTTTGACTTTTTTTCAGGAAGTATTTTTTGACATTCTATAATTTGGCTTTTTTAAAACATTTTAGCACAAATTATGCCATAATTCCAATCAACATGCCGTGATAATGAATTTTTATCACTTTTTGGACATTCTAATTTTTTGACATTTTTTGACTTTTTCGACATACTATAGTATGACTTTTTTTTCGGGAAATAGTTTTTGACATCCAATAATTTGACTTTTTTTAAACATTTCATCATTAATTACTCTATAAATCCATTCAACATACCATAAGAAAGCATTTTTATCGCTTTTTGGGCGTTTGAATATTTTGACATTTTTTGTCTTTTTCGACATACTATAGTATGACTTTTTTTCAGGAGGTATTTTTTTACTCTATAATTTGGCTTTTTTAAAAGTTTTAAGCATTAGTTATGCTATAAATCAATTCAACATACCATGAGAAAGCATTTTTATCACTTTTTGGACATTTTAATTTTTTGACATTTTTTGACTTTTTCAACATACTATAGGATGACTTTTTTCGGGAGGTATTTTTTGACATACAATAATTTGGCTTTTTTAAAAACATTTAAGCACAAATTATGCCATAAATCCAATAAACATACCATAGGAAAGCATTTTTATCACTTTTTGAACTTTTTAATTTTTTGACTTTTTCGACATGCTATAGTATGACTTGTTTTTCCGGAGATATTTTTTGACATACAATAATTTGGCTTTTTAAAAACATTTAATCATTAATGATGCTATAAATCCAATCAACATGCCATAATAAGGCATTTTTATCCCTTTTTGGACTTTTTAATTTTTTGACATTTTTTGACTTTTTCGACATACTATAGTATGACTTTTTTTTCGGGAGGTATTTTTTGACATACAATAATTTGGCTTTTTAAAAACATTTAATCATTGATTATGCTATAAATCCATCCAACATACCATAAGAAAGCATTTTTATCACTTTTTGAACTTTTTAATTTTTTGACATTTTTTGACTTTTTTGACATACTATAGTATGACTTTTTTTTCGGGAGGTATTTTTTGACATACAATAATTTGGCTATTTAAAAACATTTAATCATTAATTATGCTATAAATCCAATCAACATGCCATAATAATGCATTTTTATCAGTTTTTGGACACTTTAATTTGTTGACATTTTTTGACTTTTTCGACATACTATAGTATGACTTTTTTTCAGGAGGTGTTTTTTGACTTTCTATAATTTGGCTTTTTGAAAACATTTTAGCACAAATTATGCTATAATTGTATTCAACATGCCATAATAATGCATTTTTATCAGTTTTTAGACATTTTAATTATTTGACATTTTTTGACTTTTTCGACATACTATAGTATGACTTTTTTTCGGGAGGTATTTTTTGACATACAATAATTTGGCTTTTTAAAAACATTTAATCATTAATTATGCTGTGAATCCAATCAACATACCATAATAAGGCATTTTTATTCCTTTTTGGACTTTTTAATTTTTTGACATTTTTTGACTTTTTCGACATACTATAGTATGACTTTTTTTCAGGAGGTATTTTTTGACTTTCTATAATTTGGCTTTTTTAAAACATTTTAGCACAAATTATGCTATAATTCCAATCAACATGCCGTAATAATGAATTTTTATCACCTTTTGGACATTTTAATTTTTTGACATTTTTGACTTTTTCGACATACTATAGTATGACTTTTTTTTCGGGAGGTATTTTTTCACATACAATAATTTGGCTTTTTTAAAACTTTTAAACACAAATTATGCTATAATTGTATTCAACATGCCATAATAATGCATTTTTATCAGTTTTTGGACATTTTAATTATTTGACATTTTTTGACTTTTTCAACATACTATAGTATGACTTTTTTTCAGGAGGTATTTTTTGACTTTGTGTAATTTGGCTTTTTTTTAAAACATTTTAGCACAAATTATGCTATAATTCCGTTCAACATGCCATAATAATGCATTTTTATCAGTTTTTGGACATTTTAATTTTTTGACATTTATTGACTTTTTCGACATACTATAGTATGACTTTTTTTCAGGAGGTATTTTTTGACATGCAATAATTTGGCTTTTTGAAAACTTTTAAGCACAAATTATGCCATAAATCCAATCAACATACCATAATAAGACATTTTTATCCCTTTTTGGACTTTTTAATTTTTGGACATTTTTTGACTTTTTCAACATACTATAGTATGACTTTTTTCAGGAGGTATTTTTTGAGTCTCTATAATTTGGCTTTTTTAAAAATTTTAAGCATTAGTTATGCTATAAATCCATTCAACATACCATAAGAAATAATTTTTATCACTTTTTGGACATTTTAATTTTTTGACATTTTATGACTTTTTCAGCATAATATGGTATGACTTTTTTTCAGGAGTTATTTTTTGACATACAATAATTTGGCTTTTTAAAAACATTTAATCATTGATTATGCTATAAATCCATCCAACATACCATAAGAAAGCATTTTTATCACTTTTTGAACTTTTTAATTTTTTGACATTTTTTGACTTTTTTGACATACTATAGTATGACTTTTTTTTCGGGAGGTATTTTTTGACATACAATAATTTGGCTACTTAAAAACATTTAATCATTAATTATGCTATAAATCCAATCAACAGGCCATAAGAAGGCATTTTTATCCCTTTCTGGACTTTTTAATTTTTTGACATTTTTTGACTTTTTCGACATACTATAGTATGACTTTTTTTCAGGAGGTGTTTTTTGACTTTCTATAATTTGGCTTTTTTAAAACATTTTCGCACAAATTATGCTATAATTCCAATCAACATGCCGTAATAATGAATTTTTATCACCTTTTGGACATTTTAATTTTTTGACATTTTTTGACTTTTTCGACATACTATAGTATGACTTTTTTTTCGGGAGGTATTTTTTGACTTTCTATAATTTGTTTTTTTCAAAACTTTTAGGGACAAATTATGCTATAATTGTATTCAACATGCCATAATAATGCATTTTTATCCCTTTTTGGACATTTTAATTTTTTGACATTTTTTGACTTTTTCGACATACTATAGTATGACTTTTTTTCAGGAGGTATTTTTTGACATGCAATAATTTGGCTTTTTGAAAACTTTTAAGCACAAATTATGCCATAAATCCAATCAACATACCATAATAAGACATTTTTATCCCTTTTTGGACTTTTTAATTTTTGGACATTTTTTGACTTTTTCAACATACTATAGTATGACTTTTTTCAGGAGGTATTTTTTGAGTCTCTATAATTTGGCTTTTTTAAAAATTTTAAGCATTAGTTATGCTATAAATCCATTCAACATACCATAAGAAATAATTTTTATCACTTTTTGGACATTTTAATTTTTTGACATTTTATGACTTTTTCAGCATAATATGGTATGACTTTTTTTCAGGAGTTATTTTTTGACATACAATAATTTGGCTTTTTAAAAACATTTAATCATTGATTATGCTATAAATCCATCCAACATACCATAAGAAAGCATTTTTATCACTTTTTGGACATTTTAATTTTTTGACATTTTTTGACTTTTTCGACATACTATAGTATGACTTTTTTTTCGGGAGGTATTTTTTGACATACAATAATTTGGCTACTTAAAAACATTTAATCATTAATTATGCTATAAATCCAATCAACAGGCCATAACAAGGCATTTTTATCCCTTTCTGGACTTTTTAATTTTTTGACATTTTTTGACTTTTTCGACATACTATAGTATGACTTTTTTTCAGGAGGTATTTTTTGACTCTCTATAATTTGGCTTTTTTAAAACATTTTCGCACAAATTATGCTATAATTCCATTCAACATGCCATAATAATGCATTTTTATCAGTTTTTGGACACTTTAATTTGTTGACTTTTTTTGACTTTTTCGACATACTATAGTATGACTTTTTTTTCAGGAGGTATTTTTTCACATACAATAATTTGGCTTTTTTAAAACTTTTAAGCACAAATTATGCTATAAATCCAATCAACATGCCATAATAATGCATTTTTATCCCTTTTTGGACATTTTAATTTTTTGACATTTTTTGACTTTTTCGACATACTATAGTATGACTTTTTTTCAGGAGGTATTTTTTGACATGCAATAATTTGGCTTTTTGAAAACTTTTAAGCACAAATTATGCCATAAATCCAATCAACATACCATAATAAGACATTTTTATCCCTTTTTGGACTTTTTAATTTTTTGACATTTTTTGACTTTTTCAACATACTATAGTATGACTTTTTTCAGGAGGTATTTTTTGAGTCTCTATAATTTGGCTTTTTTAAAAATTTTAAGCATTAGTTATGCTATAAATCCATTCAACATACCATAAGAAATAATTTTTATCACTTTTTGGACATTTTAATTTTTTGACATTTTTTGACTTTTTCGACATACTATAGTATGACTTTTTTTCGGGAGGTATTTTTTGACATACAATAATTTGGCTATTTAAAAACATTTAATCATTAATTATGCTATAAATCCAATCAACAGGCCATAATAAGGCATTTTTATCCCTTTCTGGACTTTTTAATTTTTTGACATTTTTTGACTTTTTCGACATACTATAGTATGACTTTTTTTCAGGAGGTGTTTTTTGACTTTCTATAATTTGGCTTTTTTAAAACATTTTCGCACAAATTATGCTATAATTCCATTCAACATGCCATAATAATGCATTTTTATCAGTTTTTGGACACTTTAATTTGTTGACTTTTTTTGACTTTTTCGACATACTATAGTATGACTTTTTTTTCGGGAGGTATTTTTTGACATACAATAATTTGGCTTTTTAAAAACATTTAATCATTAATTATGATATGAATCCAATCAACATACCATAATAAGGCATTTTTATTCCTTTTTGGACTTTTTAATTTGTTGACATTTTTTGACTTTTTCGACATACTATAGTATGACTTTTTTTCAGGAGGTATTTTTTGACTTTCTATAATTTGGCTTTTTTAAAACATTTTAGCACAAATTATGCTATAATTCCAATCAACATGCCGTAATAATGAATTTTTATCACCTTTTGGACATTTTAATTTTTTGACATTTTTTGACTTTTTCGACATACTATAGTATGACTTTTTTTTCGGGAGGTATTTTTTCACATACAATAATTTGGCTTTTTAAAAACTTTTAAGCACAAATTATGCTATAATTGTATTCAACATGCCATAATGCATTTTTATCAGTTTTTAGACATTTTAATTATTTGACATTTTTTGACTTTTTCGACATACTATAGTATGACTTTTTTTCAGGAGGTATTTTTTGACTTTGTGTAATTTGGCTTTTTTTTAAAACATTTTAGCACAAATTATGCTATAATTCCGTTCAACATGCCATAATAATGCATTTTTATCAGTTTTTGGACATTTTAATTTTTTGACATTTTTTGACTTTTTCGACATACTATAGTATGACTTTTTTTCGGGAGGTATTTTTTGACATACAATAATTTGGCTATTTAAAAACATTTAATCATTAATTATGCTATAAATCCAATCAACAGGCCATAATAAGGCATTTTTATCCCTTTCTGGACTTTTTAATTTTTTGACATTTTTTGACTTTTTCGACATACTATAGTATGACTTTTTTTCAGGAGGTGTTTTTTGACTTTCTATAATTTGGCTTTTTTAAAAATTTTAAGCATTAGTTATGCTATAAATCCATTCAACATACCATAAGAAATAATTTTTATCACTTTTTGGACTTTTTAATTTTTAACATTTTTTGACTTTTTTGACATACTATAGTATGACTTTTTTTTCGGGAGATATTTTTTGACATACAATAATTTGGCTACTTAAAAACATTTAATCATTAATTATGCTATAAATCCAATCAACAGGCCATAAGAAGGCATTTTTATCCCTTTCTGGACTTTTTAATTTTTTGACATTTTTTGACTTTTTCGACATACTATAGTATGACTTTTTTTCAGGAGGTATTTTTTGACTTTGTGTAATTTGGCTTTTTTTAAAACATTTTAGCACAAATTATGCTATAATTCCGTTCAACATGCCATAATAATGCATTTTTATCAGTTTTTGGACATTTTAATTTTTTGACATTTTTTGACTTTTTCGACATACTATAGTATGACTTTTTTTCGGGAGGTATTTTTTGACATACAATAATTTGGCTATTTAAAAACATTTAATCATTAATTATGCTATAAATCCAATCAACAGGCCATAATAAGGCATTTTTATCCCTTTCTGGACTTTTTAATTTTTTGACATTTTTTGACTTTTTCGACATACTATAGTATGACTTTTTTTCAGGAGGTGTTTTTTGACTTTCTATAATTTGGCTTTTTTAAAACATTTTCGCACAAATTATGCTATAATTCCATTCAACATGCCATAATAATGCATTTTTATCAGTTTTTGGACACTTTAATTTGTTGACTTTTTTTGAATTTTTCGACATACTATACTATGACTTTTTTTTCGG
The DNA here is from genome assembly GCA_029721515.1 of Synanceia verrucosa. Classification (NCBI taxonomy): domain Eukaryota; kingdom Metazoa; phylum Chordata; class Actinopteri; order Perciformes; family Synanceiidae; genus Synanceia; species Synanceia verrucosa. Next base: position 16,347,170 of record CM056568.1, on the reverse strand, counting down.
GAGGTATTTTTTGACATACAATAATTTGGCTTTTTAAAAACATTTAATCATTAATTATGATATGAATCCAATCAACATACCATAATAAGGCATTTTTATTCCTTTTTGGACTTTTTAATTTTTTGACATTTTTTGACTTTTTCGACATACTATAGTATGACTTTTTTTCAGGAGGTATTTTTTGACTTTCTATAATTTGGCTTTTTTAAAACATTTTAGCACAAATTATGCTATAATTCCAATCAACATGCCGTAATAATGAATTTTTATCACCTTTTGGACATTTTAATTTTTTGACATTTTTTGACTTTTTCGACATACTATAGTATGACTTTTTTTTCGGGAGGTATTTTTTCACATACAATAATTTGGCTTTTTTAAAACTTTTAAGCACAAATTATGCTATAATTGTATTCAACATGCCATAATAATGCATTTTTATCAATTTTTGGACATTTTAATTATTTGACATTTTTTGACTTTTTCGACATACTATAGTATGACTTTTTTTCAGGAGGTATTTTTTGACTTTGTGTAATTTGGCTTTTTTTAAAAACATTTTAGCACAAATTATGCTATAATTCCATTCAACATGCCATAATAATGCATTTTTATCAGTTTTTGGACATTTTAATTTTTTGACATTTTTTGACTTTTTCGACATACTATAGTATGACTTTTTTTCGGGAGGTATTTTTTGACATACAATAATTTGGCTATTTAAAAACATTTAATCATTAATTATGCTATAAATCCAATCAACAGGCCATAATAAGGCATTTTTATCCCTTTGTGGACTTTTTAATTTTTTGACATTTTTTGACTTTTTCGACATACTATAGTATGACTTTTTTTCAGGAGGTGTTTTTTGACTTTCTATAATTTGGCTTTTTTAAAACATTTTCGCACAAATTATGCTTTAAATCCAATCAACAGGCCATAATAAGGCATTTTTATCCCTTTCTGGACTTTTTAATTTTTTGACATTTTTTGACTTTTTCGACATACTATAGTATGACTTTTTTCGGGAGGTATTTTTTGACATACAATAATTTGGCTTTTTAAAAACATTTAATCATTGATTATGCTATAAATCCATCCAACATACCATAAGAAAGCATTTTTATCACTTTTTGAACTTTTTAATTTTTTGACATTTTTTGACTTTTTTGACATACTATAGTATGACTTTTTTTTCGGGAGGTATTTTTTGACATACAATAATTTGGCTTTTTAAAAACATTTAATCATTGATTATGCTATAAATCCATCCAACATACCATAAGAAAGCATTTTTATCACTTTTTGAACTTTTTAATTTTTTGACATTTTTTGACTTTTTTGACATACTATAGTATGACTTTTTTTTCGGGAGGTATTTTTTGACATACAATAATTTGGCTACTTAAAACCATTTAATCATTATTTATGCTATAAATCCAATCAACAGGCCATAACAAGGCATTTTTATCCCTTTCTGGACTTTTTAATTTTTTGACATTTTTTGACTTTTTCGACATACTATAGTATGACTTTTTTTCAGGAGGTGTTTTTTGACTTTCTATAAGTTGGCTTTTTTAAAATATTTTCGCACAAATTATGCTATAATTCCATTCAACATTCCATAATAATGCATTTTTATCATTTTTTGGACATTTTAATTTGTTGACTTTTTTTGACTTTTTCGACATGCTATAGTATGACTTTTTTTTCGGGAGGTATTTTTTGACATACAATAATTTGGCTTTTTAAAAACATTTAATCATTAATTATGCTATGAAACCAATCAACATACCATTAGAAGGCATTTTTATCCCTTTCTGGACTTTTTAATTTTTTGACATTTTTTGACTTTTTCGACATACTATAGTATGACTTTTTTTCAGGAGGTATTTTTTGACTTTCTATAATTTGGCTTTTTTAAAACATTTTCGCACAAATTATGCTATAATTCCATTCAACATGCCATAATAATGCATTTTTATCAGTTTTTGGACACTTTAATTTGTTGACTTTTTCAACATACTATAGTATGACTTTTTTTTCGGGAGGTATTTTTTGACATACAATAATTTGGCTTTTTAAAAACATTTAATCATTAATTATGCTGTGAATCCAATCAACATACCATAATAAGGCATTTTTATTCCTTTTTGGACTTTTTAATTTTTTGACAGTTTTTTACTTTTTCGACATACTATAGTTTGACTTTTTTTCAGGAGGTATTTTTTGACTTTCTATAATTTGGCTTTTTTAAAACATTTTAGCACAAATTATGCTATAATTCCAATCAACATGCCGTAATAATGAATTTTTATCACCTTTTGGACATTTTAATTTTTTGACATTTTTTGACTTTTTCGACATACTATAGTATGACTTTTTTTTCGGGAGGTATTTTTTCACATACAATAATTTGGCTTTTTTAAAACTTTTAGGGACAAATTATGCTATAAATCCAATCAACATGCCATAATAATGCATTTTTATCCCTTTTTGGACATTTTAATTTTTTGACATTTTTTGACTTTTTCGATATACTATAGTATGACTTTTTTTCAGGAGGTATTTTTTGACTTTGTGTAATTTGGCTTTTTTTAAAACATTTTAGCACAAATTATGCTATAATTCCGTTCAACATGCCATAATAATGCATTTTTATCAGTTTTTGGACATTTTAATTTTTTGACATTTTTTGACTTTTTCGACATACTATAGTATGACTTTTTTTCGGGAGGTATTTTTTGACATACAATAATTTGGCTATTTAAAAACATTTAATCATTAATTATGCTATAAATCCAATCAACATGCCATAATAATGCATTTTTATCAGTTTTTGGACACTTTAATTTGTTGACATTTTTTGACTTTTTCGACATACTATAGTATGACTTTTTTTCAGGAGGTATTTTTTGACTTTCTATAATTTGGCTTTTTTAAAACATTTTAGCACAAATTATGCTATAATTCCAATCAACATGCCGTAATAATGAATTTTTATCACCTTTTGGACATTTTAATTTTTTGACATTTTTTGACTTTTTCGACATACTATAGTATGACTTTTTTTTCAGGAGGTATTTTTTCACATACAATAATTTGGCTTTTTTAAAACTTTTAAGCACAAATTATGCTATAAATCCAATCAACATGCCATAATAATGCATTTTTATCCCTTTTTGGACATTTTAATTTTTTGACATTTTTTGACTTTTTCGACATACTATAGTATGACTTTTTTTCAGGAGGTATTTTTTGTGTCTCTATAATTTGGCTTTTTAAAACATTTTAGCACAAATTCTGCTATAATTACATTCAACATGCCATAATAATGCATTTTTATCACTTTTTGGACATTTTAATTTTTTGACATTTTATGACTTTTTCAGCATAATATGGTATGACTTTTTTTCAGGAGTTATTTTTTGACATACAATAATTTGGCTATTTAAAAATATTTAATCATTAATTATGCTATAAATCCAATCAACAGGCCATAATAAGGCATTTTTATCCCTTTCTGGACTTTTTAAGTTTTTGACATTTTTTGACTTTTTCGACATACTATAGTATGACTTTTTTTCGGGAGGTATTTTTTGACATACAATAATTTGGCTTTTTAAAAACATTTAATCATTGATTATGCTATATATCCAACCAACATACCATAATAATGCATTTTTATCACTTTTTGGACATTTTAATTTTTTGACATTTTTTTACTTTTTCGACATACTATAGTATGACTTATTTCGGGAGGTATTTTTTGACATACAATAATTTGGCTTTTTAAAAACATTTAATCATTAATTATGCTATAAATCCAATCAACAGGCCATAATAAGGCATTTTTATCCCTTTCTGGACTTTTTAATTTTTTGACATTTTTTGACTTTTTCGACATACTATAGTATGACTTTTTTTCAGGAGGTGTTTTTTGACTTTCTATAATTTGGCTTTTTGAAAACATTTTAGCACAAATTATGCTATAATTCCATTCAACATGCCATAATAATGCATTTTTATCAGTTTTTGGACATTTTAATTATTTGACATTTTTTGACTTTTTCGACATACTATAGTATGACTTTTTAGGAGGTATTTTTTGACATACAATAATTTGGCTTTTTGAAAACATTTAATCATTAATTATGATATGAATCCAATCAACATACCATAATAAGGCATTTTTATTCCTTTTTGGACTTTTTAATTTTTTGACATTTTTTTACTTTTTCGACATACTATAGTCTGACTTTTTTTCAGGAGGTATTTTTTGACTTTCTATAATTTGGCTTTTTTAAAACATTTTCGCACAAATTATGCTATAATTCCATTCAACATGCCATAATAATGCATTTTTATCAGTTTTTGGACACTTTAATTTGTTGACTTTTTTTGACTTTTTCGACATACTATAGTATGACTTTTTTTTCGGGAGGTATTTTTTGACATACAATAATTTGGCTTTTTAAAAACATTTAATCATTAATTATGATATGAATCCAATCAACATACCATAATAAGGCATTTTTATTCCTTTTTGGACTTTTTAATTTTTTGACATTTTTTTACTTTTTCGACATACTATAGTTTGACTTTTTTTCAGGAGGTATTTTTTGACTTTCTATAATTTGGCTTTTTTAAAACATTTTAGCACAAATTATGCTATAATTCCAATCAACATGCCGTAATAATGAATTTTTATCACCTTTTGGACATTTTAATTTTTTGACATTTTTTGACTTTTTCGACATACTATAGTATGACTTTTTTTTCGGGAGGTATTTTTTCACATACAATAATTTGGCTTTTTTAAAACTTTTAGGGACAAATTATGCTATAAATCCAATCAACATGCCATAATAATGCATTTTTATCCCTTTTTGGACATTTTAATTTTTTGACATTTTTTGACTTTTTCGACATACTATAGTATGACTTTTTTTCAGGAGGTATTTTTTGACTTTGTGTAATTTGGCTTTTTTTAAAACATTTTAGCACAAATTATGCTATAATTCCGTTCAACATGCCATAATAATGCATTTTTATCAGTTTTTGGACATTTTAATTTTTTGACATTTTTTGACTTTTTCGACATACTATAGTATGACTTTTTTTCGGGAGGTATTTTTTGACATACAATAATTTGGCTATTTAAAAACATTTAATCATTAATTATGCTATAAATCCAATCAACAGGCCATAATAAGGCATTTTTATCCCTTTCTGGACTTTTTAATTTTTTGACATTTTTTTGACTTTTTCGACATACTATAGTATGACTTTTTTTCAGGAGATGTTTTTTGACTTTCTATAATTTGGCTTTTTGAAAACATTTTAGCACAAATTATGCTATAATTGTATTCAACATGCCATAATAATGCATTTTTATCCCTTTTTGGACTTTTTAATTTTTTGACATTTTTTTACTTTTTCGACATACTATAGTATGACTTTTTTTTCGGGAGGTATTTTTTCACATACAATAATTTGGCTTTTTAAAAACTTTTAAGCACAAATTATGCTATAAATCCAATCAACATGCCATAATAATGCATTTTTATCACTTTTTGGACATTTTAATTTTTTGACATTTTTTGACTTTTTCGACATACTATAGTATGACTTTTTTTCAGGAGGTATTTTTTGACTTTCTATAATTTGGCTTTTTTAAAACATTTTAGCACAAATTATGCTATAATTCCATTCAACATGCCATAATAATGCATTTTTATCACTTTTTGGACTTTTTAATTTTTTGACATTTTTTGACTTTTTCGACATACTATAGTATGACTTTTTTTCAGGAGGTATTTTTTGACATACAATAATTTGGCTTTTTAAAAACAATTAATCATTAATGATGCTATAAATCCATTCAACATGCCATAATAAGGCATTTTTATCCCTTTTTGGACTTTTTAATTTTTTGACATTTTTTGACTTTTTCGACTTACTATAGTATGACTTTTTTTTGGAGGTATTTTTTGACTTTCTATAATTTGGCTTTTTTAAAACATTTTAGCACAAATTATGCTATAAATCCATTCAACATACCATAATAATGCATTTTTATCACTTTTTGGACATTTTAATTTTTTGACATTTTTTGACTTTTTCGACATACTATAGTATGACTTTTTTTTCAGGAGGTATTTTTGACTTTCTATAATTTGGCTTTTTTTAAACTTTTAACCACAAATTATGCTATAATTCCATTCAACATGCCATAATAATGCATTTTTATCACTTTTTGGACGTTTTAATTTTTTGACATTTTTTGACTTTTTCGACGTACTATAGTATGACTTTTTTTCAGGAGGTATTTTTTGACTTTCTATACTTTGGCTTTTTAAAAACATTTTAGCACAAATTATGCTATAATTCAATTCAACATGCCATAATAATGCATTTTTATCACTTTTTGGACTGTTTTATTTTTTGTCATTTTTTGGCTTTTTCGACATACTATAGTATGACTTTTTTTCAGGAGGTATGTTTTGAGTTTCTATAATTTGGCTTTTTTAAAACATTTTAGCACAAATTATGCTATAATTCCATTCAACATGCCATAATAATGCATTTTTATCACTTTTTGGACTTTTTAATTTTTTGACATTTTTTGACTTTTTCAACATACTATAGTATGACTTTTTTTTCGGGAGGTATTTTTTGCCATACAATAATTTGGCTTTTTAAAAACATTTTAGCACAAATTATGCTATAAATCAATTCAACATGCCATAATAATGCATTTTTATCACTTTTGGACTTTTTAATTTTTGACATTTTTTGACTTTTTCGACATACTATAGTATGACTTTTTTCAGGAGGTATTTTTGACTTTCTATAATTTGGCTTTTTAAAACATTTTAGCACAAATTATGCTATAATTCCATTCAACATGCCATAATAATGCATTTTTATCACTTTTGGACTTTTTAATTTTTGACATTTTTGACTTTTTCGACATACTATAGTATGACTTTTTTTCAGGAGAGGTATTTTTGACATACAATAATTTGGCTTTTTAAAAACATTTAATCATTAATTATGCTATAATTCCATTCAACATATCATAATAATGCATTTTTATCACTTTTTGGACTTTTTAATTTTTTGACATTTTTTGGCTTTTTCGACATACTATAGTATGACTTTTTTTCAGGAGGCACTTTTTGTCTTTCTATATTTTGGCTTTTTTTTAAAAACATTTTAGCACAAATTATGCTATAATTCCATTCAACATGTCATAATAATGCATTTTTATCACTTTTTGGACATTTTAATTTTTTGACATTTTTTGACTTTTTCGACATACTATAGTATGACTTTTTTTCAGGAGGTATTTTTTGACTTTGTGTAATTTGGCTTTTTTTAAAGCATTTTAGCACAAATTATGCTATAATTCCGTTCAACATGCCATAATAATGCATTTTTATCACTTTTTGGACTTTTTAATTTTTTGACATTTTTTGACTTTTTCGACATACTATAGTATGACTTTTTTTTGAGAGGTATTTTTTGACTTTCTATAATTTCGCTTTTTTAAAACTTTTAAGCATTAGTTATGCTGTAAATCCATCCAACATACCATAAGAAAGCATTTTTGTCACTTTTTGGACTTTTTAATTTTTTGACATTTTTTGACTTTTTCGACATACTATAGTTTGACTTTTTTTTCGGGAGGTATTTTTTCACATACAATAATTTGGCTTTTTTAAAACTTTTAAGCACAAATTGTGCTATAATTGTATTCAACATGCCATAATAATGCATTTTTATCAGTTTTTGGACATTTTAATTATTTGACATTTTTTGACTTTTTCGACATACTATAGTATGACTTTTTTTCAGGAGGCATTTTTTGACTTTCTATATTTTGGCTCTTTTTTTTTAAACATTTTAGCACAAATTCTGCTATAATTACATTCAACATGCCATAATAAGGCATTTTTATCACTTTTTGGACTTTTTAATTTTTTGACATTTTTTGGCTATTTCGACATACTATAGTATGACTTTTTCAGGAGGTATTTTTTGCCATACAATAATTTGGCTTTTATAAAGCTTTTAAGCATTAGTTATGCTATAAATCCATCCAACATACCATAAGAAAGCATTTTTATCACTTTTTGGACTTTTTAATTTTTTGACATTTTTTGGCTTTTTCGACATACTATAGTATGGCTTTTTTTCGGGAGGTATTTTTTGCCATACAATAATGCGGCTTTTTTAAAACATTTAATCATTAATGATGCTATAAATCCAATCAACATACCATAATAATGCATTTTTATCACTTTTTGGACATTTTAATTTTTTGACATTTTTTTACTTTTTCGACATACTATAGTATTACTTTTTTTCGAGAGGTATTTTTTGACTTTCCATAATTTGGCTTTTTTAAAACTTTTAAGCATTAGTTATGCTATAAATCCATCCAACATACCATAAGAAAGCATTTTTGTCACTTTTTGGACTTTTGAATTTTTTGACATTTTTTGGCTTTTTCGACATACTATAGTATTACTTTTTTTCAGGAGGTATGTTTTGACTTTCTATAATTTGGCTTTTTTAAAACATTTTAGCACAAATTATGCTATAATTCCATTCAACATGCCATACTAATGCATTTTTATCACTTTTTGGACTTTTTAATTTTTTGACATTTTTTGACTTTTTCGACATACTATAGTATGACTTTTTTTTGGGAGGTATTTTTTGCCATACAATAATTTGGCTTTTTTAAATTATTTTAGCACAAATTATGCCATAAATCCAATCAACATACCATAATAATGCATTTTTATCACTTTTTGGACATTTTAAATTTTAGACATTTTTTCACGTTTTCGACATACTATAGTATGACTTTTTTTTGAGAGGTATTTTTTGACTTTCTACAATTTGGCTTTTTTAAAACTTTTATGCATTAGTTATGCTATAAATCCATCCAACATACCATAAGAAAACATTTTTATCACTTTTTGGACTGTTTAATTTTTTGTCATTTTTTGGCTTTTTCGACATACTATACCATTACATTTTTTCAGGAGGTATTTTTTGACTTTCTATAATTTGGCTTTTTTAAAACATTTTAGCACAAATTATGCTATAATTCCATTCAACATACCATAATAATGCATTTTTATCACTTTTTGGACTTTTTAATTTTTTGACATTTTTTGACTTTTTCGACATACTATAGTATGACTCTTTTTCAGGAGGTATTTTTTGACATACAGTAATTTGGCTTTTTAAAAACATTTTAGCACAAATTATGCTATAATTCAATTCAACATGCCATAATAATGCATTTTTATCACTTTTTGGACTGTTTAATTTTTTGTCATTTTTTGGCTTTTTCGACATACTATAGTATGACTTTTTTTCAGGAGGCATTTTTTGACTTTCTATATTTTGGCTTTTTTTTTTAAACATTTTAGCACAAATTCTTCTATAATTACATTCAACATGCCATAATAATGCATTTTTATCACTTTTTGGACATTTTAATTTTTTGACATTTTTTGGCTATTTCGACATACTATAGTATGACTTTTTTTTGAGAGGTATTTTTTGACTTTCTATAATTTGGCTTTTTTAAAACATTTTAGCAGAAATTATGCTATAAATCCAATCAACATACCATAATAATGCATTTTTATCACTTTTTGGACTTTTTAATTTTTTGACATTTTTTGGCTTTTTCGACATACTATAGTATTACTTTTTTTCGGGAGGTATTTTTTGCCATACAATAATTTGGCTTTTTTAAAACATTTTAGCACAAATTATGCTATAAATCCAATCAACATACCATAATAATGCATTTTTATCACTTTTTGGACATTTTAATTTTTTGACATTTTTTGACTTTTTCGACATACTATAGTATGACTTTTTTTTGAGAGGTATTTTTTGACTTTCTATAATTTCGCTTTTTTAAAACTTTTAAGCATTAGTTATGCTGTAAATCCATCCAACATACCATAAGAAAGCATTTTTATCACTTTTTGGACTTTTTAATTTTTTGTCATTTTTTGGCTTTTTCGACATACTATAGTATGACTTTTTTTTCGGGAGGTATTTTTTCACATACAATAATTTGGCTTTTTTAAAACTTTTAAGCACAAATTATGCTATAATTGTATTCAACATGCCATAATAATGCATTTTTATCAGTTTTTGGACATTTTAATTATTTGACATTTTTTGACTTTTTCGACATACTATAGTATGACTTTTTTTCAGGAGGCATTTTTTGACTTTCTATATTTTGGCTTTTTTTTTTTAAACATTTTAGCACAAATTCTGCTATAATTACATTCAACATGCCATAATAAGGCATTTTTATCACTTTTTGGACTTTTTAATTTTTTGACATTTTTTGGCTATTTCGACATACTATAGTATGACTTTTTTTCGGGAGGTATTTTTTGCCATACAATAATTTGGCTTTTATAAAGCTTTTAAGCATTAGTTATGCTATAAATCCATCCAACATACCATAAGAAAGCATTTTTATCACTTTTTGGACTTTTTAATTTTTTGACATTTTTTGGCTTTTTCGACATACTATAGTATGGCTTTTTTTCGGGAGGTATTTTTTGCCATACAATAATGCGGCTTTTTTAAAACATTTAATCATTAATGATGCTATAAATCCAATCAACATACCATAATAATGCATTTTTATCACTTTTTGGACATTTTAATTTTTTGACATTTTTTGACTTTTTCGACATACTATAGTATTACTTTTTTTCGGGAGGTATTTTTTGCCATACAATAATTTGGCTTTTATAAAACTTTTCAGCATTAGTTATGCTATAAATCCATCCAACATACCATAAGAAAGCATTTTTATCACTTTTTGGACTTTTTAATTTTTTGACATTTTTTGGCTTTTTCGACATACTATAGTATGACTTTTTTTCAGGAGGTATTTTTTGACTTTCTATAATTTGGCTTTTTTAAAACATTTTAGCACAAATTATGCTATAATTCCATTCAACATGCCATAATAATGCATTTTTATCACTTTTTGGACTTTTTAATTTTTTGACATTTTTTGACTTTTTCGACATGCTATAGTATGACTTTTTTTCAGGAGGTATTTTTTGACTTTCTATAATTTGGCTTTTTTAAAACATTTTAGCACAAATTATGCTCTAATTCCATTCAACATACCATAATAATGCATTTTTATCACTTTTTGGACTTTTTAATTTTTTGACATTTTTTTACTTTTTCGACATACTATAGTATGACTTTTTTTCAGGAGGCATTTTTCACTTTCTATATTTTGGCTTTTTTTTTTAAACATTTTAGCACAATTTATGCTATAATTCCATTCAACTTGGCATATTAATGCATTTTTAACCCTTTTTGGACATTTTAATTTTTTTTACATTTTTTGGCTTTTTCGACATACTATAGTATGACTTTTTTTCAGGAGGTATTTTTTGCCATACAATAATTTGGCTTTTTTTAAAACATTTTAGTACAAATTATGCTATAATTCCATTCAACATGCCATAATTATGCATTTTTATCACTTTTTGGACATTTTAATTTTTTGACATTTTTTGACTTTTTCGACATACTATAGTATGACTTTTTTTTGAGAGGTATTTTTTGACTTTCTATAATTTGGCTTTTTTAAAACTTTTAAGTATTAGTTATGCTATAAATCCATCCAACATACCATAAGAAAGCATTTTTATCAGTTTTTGGACTTTTTAATTTTTTGACATTTTTTGGCTTTTTCGACATACTATAGTATTACTTTTTTTCAGGCGGTATTTTTTGACTTTCTATAATTTGGCTTTTTTAAAACATTTTAGCACAAATTATGCTATAATTCCATTCAACATGCCATAATAATGCATTTTTATCACTTTTTGGACTTTTTAATTTTTTGACATTTTTTGACTTTTTCGACATACTGTAGTATGACTTTTTTCAGGCGGTATTTTTTGACTTTCTATAATTTGGCGTTTTAAAAACATTTAAACATTGATTATGCTATAAATCCAATCAACATGCCATAATAAGGCATTTTTATCCCTTTTTGGACATTTTAATTTTTTGACATTTTTTGACTTTTTCGACATACTATAGTATGACTTTTTTTCAGGAGGTATTTTTTGACTTTCTATCATTTGGCTTTTTTAAAACATTTTAGCACAAATTATGCTCTAATTCCATTCAACATACCATATTAATGCATTTTTATCACTTTTTGGACTTTTTAATTTTTTGACATTTTTTTACTTTTTCGACATACTATAGTATGACTTTTTTTCAGGAGGCATTTTTCACTTTCTATATTTTGGCTTTTTTTTTTTAAAAACATTTTAGCACAAATTATGCTATAATTCCATTCAACATGCCATAATTATGCATTTTTAACAGTTTTTGGACATTTTACTTTTTTGACATTTTTTGACTTTTTTGACATACTATAGTATGACTTTTTTTTCCGGAGGTATTTTTTGACATACAATAATTTGGCTTTTTAAAAACATTTAATCATTAATGATGCTATAAATCCAATCAACATGCCATAATAAGGCATTTTTATCCCTTTTTGGACTTTTTAATTTTTTGACATTTTTTGACTTTTTCGACATACTATAGTATGACTTTTTTTCCGGAGGTATTTTTTGACATACAATAATTTGGCTTTTTAAAAACATTTAATCATTAATTATGCTATAAATCCAATCAACATGCCATAATAAGGCATTTTTATCACTTTCTGGACATTTTAATTTTTGACATTTTTTGACTTTTTCGACATACTATAGTATGACTTTTTTTCGGGAGATATTTTTTGACATACAATAATTTGGCTTTTTAACAACATTTAAGCATTAATTATGCTATAAATCCACTCAACATACCATAATAAGGCATTTTTATCACATTTTGGACATTTTAATTTTTTTTACATTTTTTGCTTGAAAAAAAACATTTTTTTACTGGAAAAAGTCAAAAAATGTCAACAAATTAAAATGTCCAATAAGTGATAAGAAATGCTTCATTATGGTATGTTCAATTGATTTATAGCATAATTTTTGCTTAAAAGTTTGAAAATTATTATATTATTATTATATACAAATTATATAAAATCAAAAAATACCTCCTGAAGAAAAGTAAACTATAGTATGTCGAAAAAAGTGACAAATTCAGAAAGACATATTATAGTGTTCTGAATGATTTCATGCCAAAATATCATGAAATCCCTTTTGAAAAATCTATTTTATAGCATGTTGAATACTGGCAAAAATTATCATACTATAGTATGCCAAAAATGTCAAAAAATTCATCAGAAAGACATATTATAGTGTTCTGAATAATCTCATGCCAAAATGTGGTGAAATATCTTGTGAAAAATATATTTAATAGCATGTTTGAATACTGGCTAAAAAAATGTCATACTATAGTATGGTATGACACGTGTGTGCTTTATATACACACACAATTCACATGATCAAGTTCTTTATAAATGAGATGTTTGACAGAATACATGACCAGGCCACTAACACAAATTAATTAATAATACATGAATAATTTGATTTCCAGGTACTCTGGCTTCCTCCCACCATCCAAAAACATGCATGAGGATTAGGTTAACTGGCTAATTTAAATTGACTGTAGATGTGAATGTGAGTGTGAGTGGTTGTCTGTCTCTATGTGTCCTGTGATGAACTGGAGACTTGTCCAGGGTGTACCCTGCCTTCCACCCTAACACAGCTGGGATAGGCTCCAGCCCCCCCCCGCGACCCTATGAGGATAAGCGGTAGATAATGGATGGATGGATGAATAATTTGACAAACTAAATGACCAGATTACTAACAGAAAATAATTAATAATACATGCATAATTTGACACACTAAATGACCAGATTACTAACAGAAAATAATAAAATAGAAAATAGGAAGTAATAGAATAATGGAAAGTTTGATGTTTGAATATATGGCATTGACTCATTTTGACCCCAATGGAATGAATGATTGAAAAAGGAAAGCCTGATGGATGGATAAATGATTAATTAAGTGACCAGTTAGACTCAGTGATGATTGTCTATTAACCAAATGAAGAGTTACTGTTGTTAATTAAATTTGGTTTAGGTTTGGTGCATCGTTCAGCAGTTGAGAGAAATATGTTGAGTAGTTTGATATTCTAAATTTACGTTTTATTATGTTATTGACCAGTATTATTAAATTTTCTAGATTAAGCTCTAAATTTGGCCGTTTAATTTAGTTTCTAATCGTCAAACTGTTTAATATCTGTAAAGGTGTTATGCAGTATATCACCGTTCCTGGATGGATGGGAGTGAGGAGTGGCTGCAGGTTCTGTGTGGATTTGCTGGATCTCTGCTGGACTCGCTTCATCACCAGTGGCTCTGCAGGGCATTTGTGGACATCTGGTCGTCTCTGGGCATCTTTGGTTGACATGTTGAATTATCAGACGATAATTCAACATATTTTGGCATGAAATCATTGACAACACTATAATATCACTATCTTTCTGAAGACTTTTTAGCACATGTCAAAATATTTAATTTTTTGAAAAATTTCAACATGCTATAAAATTGATTTTCAGAACATCATTTTACATATTTTAGCACGAAATCATTCAGTACACATTAAAACGTGTCTCTCGTGATCACATCTTGATTAAACCACATCTGGCGGCACGGTGGTGTAGTGGTTAGCACCGTCGCCTCACAGCAAGAAGGTACTGGGTTCGAATCCCAATCAGGGGCCTTTCTGTGTGGAGTTTGCATGTTCTCCTCATGTCTGTGTGGGTTCTTTCCTGGTACTCTGGCTTCCTCCCACCATCCAAAAACATGCATGGGGAATTGGCTAGACTTGTCCAGGGTCTACCTAAATAAAAAAAAATGACAATATTGCTTTCTACTTAATTTGACTTTACAAAATTTGATGTATTTTGACTTTTTTCGTCATACTACCAACATACTACTCTTTAAGAAGGGGGTATTTTCTCACTACAGGTAGATCACACTTCCCAGCCTACCCAGTAAGGTTTAAGGAGAGACTGGAGGGATTTTTTTCAATTAGAAACAATTGTATTTTTTTCATAAAAGCTACCATACATATTTGACCCACTTCAATGCATGAGAACTAGATTTCCATTTTACCAGAGGAGCATTTAGAACCAAATTTTGCACAAATACATTAAATCTGCAGTTTCATATCAGCCATGGGCACTGCTTGCACTCAGAATAAATATTCATTCACTACATGGTTTCATTAATGCTAGACTTCATTATTCCAAGCTACCACACTTACATCCAGATGAATGAAGTGTGATTTTCAAGATAATATGTACCTTATTGAACTGAATAAGAGGTGAGAGTGGTTTGTGTTAAAGAAGATGAAAAAGAGACATGAAAGACTGGGAAAGGAAATCACACATTTTATTGGAAAGTGTCACATACTCCTCACAATAAAGTATGCAAAGCAGATCACATAATGAAGTTTGAGGTGAAGAGGATTCGCTACAATGAAGCGACGCCTATCCACTTTTAACCCCCCTACAATCTGGCACGCAATAATTTAATGTATCAATCTAAATCATATTTCCACAGAGCTGGAATTCATATGTGGGGCACAAATCGAACTTGCCTTTCTACCTGCTGATTAAAATGACACTGATATCAGTGGACCTGTGATTGAGTTCCCCGATTGAAACGGGAATAAAAATCCTGTCTGCATGGTGCAGTGGAACACAATTAGTTATTTAACAGGCAAATGCATTGATGCTCAGATGGATAAGGCTAATGCACCATTTTCAATGCAATGGTAAGGCATTTCAATATGTATATTACACTTCATGCTACTTCAAAATCGATTCCTAACTCCTATTGTTGGGAGAGACAGCAGTGAAGTGTGAAGTCTGGGGTAGGTTATTCATACCTATGCACACTGAGATACAATTACACCAGTCACACAAGTACATAGAATCATTTCATGTGGTTTACAGCACTAAAAAGTTAAACATCTGAAGATCAAAAACGGCAGCATGACTTCATGTTTGGGGATATTGCACGAGTGTAACACATAAAGGTTTTCCTGGATTCCAGTCGAGCCCAATTCTAGATCTTAAACAGAGATTCAGTGCATTATTTCAATTCACATTCACTGATTTCAAAGTCAGAAATGGGCGACACTCTGAGCACCACAAACATAAAGGAGCTGGGTTATTGCTTCTGAATTCTGAACTCTGAAAAAAGTGCTTCTCACAGACTTAACAGAGGCATCTATAACAAAAGGTCCAAGAGATCACACAAGGCTAAGAGTTCGAAGTGTAAACACGATAACTTCATATTGACAGTCTGTCACTGAAGCACAGAAACGACCAGCAACCAGATGACACATTACAGCAAGACAGTGAGTTCTGAGTTGGCAACAGGCTGAAGAGGATGGGTCTGTATTTCGCATATTATGGCTAAAAGTAGAGACATCAAACCTGCAACATTTCAGGGACAGTGCATTATGACAATGTTGAACACATCCCATTCACAGACCAACAAAACAACTTGTGAATAACAGAAGTGCAGTCGTTTTCCCGTTATTGCTATGATCTTGACACTTTGCAGTCTGACAGAGAGGCAGAATAAAGCAAAACAAAAATCAAATCCTACTGTAAACGAGGAACAAGGCAATGTTACAGTATCTTTTACAAAACATTGACAAAACAAAACAAAATCTGGAAATATGGAGGTGGACTGAAAGTATCAAAGGTCATAGGTCAGAGACAGGACAGCAGATCCTGAAACATTATAAGACAACTGAAAAACCTGGCAGGCCTGAATATTATACCTTTTGTTCCAAGACATGTTTCAAGTCCGACTAAAACAATAAAATCATTTCACAGAACCACACTATCTCTGCCAAACTCCACCCTCACAAGGTGAATAAGACACTTAATCCATGAAATAGCAACAACCTGCAACACAGGTCACTAAATCAGACCATAATATATACACACCTTCTTTACTTATTATTGTTCTCTCACATCTTTACAAGTAACATTTGATTATCTACATGCAAGAGCAACCATTCAGCAGTAACTAAACAACAGTGATGTGAACAGCAGCCTGTGACTGTGGAGTCAAATTGATCCTTTTATATTTTAAAAACAGAAAAAAAAAGGCTAGGCGTGAAAGAATGAGCCCAGCCGTCACAATTCACAACGCATGCTAACAAGTGAAAGGGTCAAACACAGGAGATCAGCTCTGTGGCCTCGCACACACTTTGACTTTAAAATGTTGGAAACACGTCAGTGATATAACACCAGATGTCCTTGTGTAATCTGGCTTAACTGTCCACAACACCCGATCATACGAAGCCAGAGATGTGTGATGCTGGTTTTCAGCTCATCTGGTGGTGTTTGCAGCACATGACAAACACGGACAAACAATGTGCTGTCAGTAGAGCAGCACATTTTCCAAATAAGTGCTTTTACACCAGTCGATTTGGTGTTTGCAACCCAGCGGTAAACCTGGACTTACCTCGCTAATCCCAACTCCTTTTTTAGCACAGGCTTCGGGGGATGTTTTGCAGGTTTCAACTGCAGGTGTAAGTAAATAAATAATAAATGGCAGAAAAATTCATCTCTGCAATCTGCGCTCATCACGGTAAACACTTCAAACCAGCATGTGCGAGGCCACAGATTACTGTCTCTGTCAGTGGCATTACTTCTCCTGCAGCAGGGCGGGGATGTTGATGTTCCAGCCGATGGCCTGGCGGTCGAAGCCGCAGGTGAACAGGTTGCACGACTGGTTCTCCTCGTTCCACGCCGTACAACACACCATTCGCCTGTGACCCTGCACACACACACACACACACAGGTTTAAAAATTGTATTTTCAAAGCTGCAGCCTGGCTGATCATTTCAGACAATGTTTCTTACCATTCTGTTGCTGCGTGGAAGTCTAGCCAGCCTCACTCCGCTCATGTCAAACAGTCGGACTTGTCGATTGTCGTGTGGCAGAGCGATGATCCTCTGGTTGGCAGAGACACTTATCCTGAAAGATCAGAAGTTCACTTTGAACCTCTGTCACATTTTGATCACATTCAACAATAAAACCCTCCAGTTTGAACACAGTATGCATCAACAGACCAACGCTGACATCAGCTGCGTTCAGGAAATTAACTGACCATTGAAAAGACACATTTTCACCACAGCAAATGGGGCGACACAAATATTTGTAGACCTTTAAATTTCCAAATAAATGCACTATTACAAGGCCCGGCTCTCATCCAGTGGGTCCCTGTTTTTTCCACCTACCTGTTCACAGCTGAGTCAGTGCGGATGGTTGCTATGGGCGACCTCATGTTCTTCAAATCCCACACCTTGACGGTGCGATCGTCACTGCCTGAAACCACATTGTCGCCCACCGTGAACACCGCCGACGTCACCGTGCTGCCAGAGATGGAAACACAGGCACAAAAAGAGGCCGGTTGTCACACAAAGAACGCAATATTTTCCCTTAGTGTTGACACTGATTCACAACCCAATCAGAGAGTTTCAGGACATGGTTTATAGCCATTAATCTTAGACCTAAAGATAAAATAGATCCACACGTCGCCATGGTGATATGTCAAGATTTGTTAGGAGTGCTAATAAAGACCTAGAGAAGAGAAGATGTATCAGGTGCAACGTCGGAAAGTTTTCATTACAAGGTATCGCTGATCACACTTGTGCTGTGTCCACTGTCAGAGATCTTTACTGTGGTAGTTATGAGGTAATAAATGCTTCTAAAATTTTACCTATTTCACTATACTGGAATTCCTCATTTTGATAAAATACCTTGAACGATACTGATATTCAATAACTTCATTTATTTCAATCCCACAAAAAATTGATACCATGAAGGCATAGTTTAGATTTAAAAGATGAATAATGATGTGAGAGCAGAAAGTGCAGCCAGTAGAAACATTTTTAACATTCACGTACATACATTTGGACAAGCTACAATCAATAAAACCACAGTTTCCTCTGAGACTTCTACCAACAGAACCCTGTGAGCTACTGTACAGCGCAAACATTACTTATAAAGGTAATAAATTAAATAAAACTGTGTTATTCTTAAGTCTATTTCAGCCTAACGTCAGCCTTCACACCAGGACGTAACAGGACAAAAAGATGCTAAATACAAAACGTCTTTCGCAGCACATCATCAGCTTTGTTGGGAACATTAAACTTTGTATGCATATAACATCGCTCTCCTCTAACGCCCTTTATCCAACTAGCCATGATCCACTGCTCCACATGATTAAAGTTAGCTTCACACACAAGAATCATCATGAGTTGCACATCTAGTTTCTTTCTAAAACTGGCTTCCCTCTTAACTCAAATCGACATGCTATTGAGGGCTAATTAAGGGACTAAACTTTGTCCCATTAGAAGGGCTGGGGCTCAAGGAAACTGCTGTATCGTTACAGGCACCTTCTGACATTGCAGGGTACATCCCACCTGGGAATACAAGAGGTAGGAAGAGAGACAGGTGGGAGGTGTGTGTGTGTGAGGAGCGTAATAAGACAAGGTAATTGATTAAAGGTTGATTAAGGTTAAAGGGTTTTTAGAGAGGGTGGCGAGGAGGAAGGGGAATATTTAGTGTTACTTAACGGCATCTCTGCAGCGAGTCTGACAGCCAAGGTCGAGACTCCCTGTGATCAGAGAGCTGGGGAGTTGGGAAGGAAGGGAATCATGGAGGGAATGATGGGAACCCTCTCCAGCCAGAGAAGTCAAGGTGAGATGAACCAATGACTGGATCATGAAGTCTCTCCGCTCCATAAAGGTGGTACAAGAGGTCAGATACTTGCTTCTACGATCTGCGCCAAGATTTCAACAACATCCTGAGAGACGAGGCAAGAAAGGAGATGAATGTGTAACTTTTTCAACGAACAGCTAACACCAAGGTGATATCAGAACATTATTGTATGTAGTGAAGGTTTAAGAGATGGTGTAAATGACCGGTGCTAGTTGAACCACCTAAACACCAGCACTGAACTGGCACCAGGTTCCTTTTGGTGGAAAAGGGGTAAGAGAAAGCTTCAAATAACTCAATAAAACTGGCCACTGAATGACAGTTTTAATGGATAATATTCAGGTTACTGTCCAAGTATCAATGACACTGAATTTCTCTCTCTAACAGGCCTTTTGTAGCATGAACCCAGTGCTACTCTGCACAGCATGATGTGATGATTTTGAGGGTTACAGAAAATATCCTAATAAATTCACTGACAAATATAAGAACAGTATAATTTCAAAAAAAAAACACTGACGCGAGACAAAAAGAGAAGTTACGCCACATTTCCTGCCCGGTCGTGCTTTCTTCACCTGCCAGTGCATCTCTATCAGACACAAATTATCTTTGATCCTTATCCTCCTTCCTAATGAGTGGTTTTAATGGCTGACGAATTAATTTACAAAGCTAATGGGGTCATAAAAATGTGCTCATTTGTAACGGGATGAGCATGTAAGAGCCTAAAAGGTAAAATGCAAATGAAACGATTCAGGTACAGATGAATAAGAGGTTTCAGAGCGCTGTTATTTTGCTGTTCTGCAGTCAAACTGACAGTGGGTGAGAACCTGCTAAGTGCTGCTGTAGTCCTCCAGAGACACATCTGCATACAAACCACACCCCAACACACAGAAACGTGCATTTCTATTAACCTATCAAATGTCTCCGAACGGCATCGATGGCAGAGTCAAACGTGACATGGCACTCCTTTTGTAGAGCAAGTTGGCTGTCACTTCTCGTTAGGCCTGTGCTGTTTTGTTAGCTCGTGCAGTTGTCATTACTCTGCAATTATGGCGGGGGTGGTGGGAACGAGGCTGCACGCTGCACTTTTAGCTGCTGCGGTTCACTGTCAGGAAGCGTTAGCTTTAATTGCCAGTGAAGACTGTGGAAAGGAGAGGCTGTTCCCCCTGCAGCCCTCAACCTCTGCTGCCTATTAAACCAGCCACACTCCCATCTCCTCTGCTGCTTCCACAGGACGGACGTGGCGATTGTGTCATTTATACCACGTCATTATACGATATTGGACATTCTGGGAAACTGCGGTGGGAGAGAGCAACCTGCTACCGCTGTAGGATCTGGTTTAACAAAAAAAAAAGAGCTGCTCATGGGTTGAAAAGTGGGAGCATCCTTAGGAGTGAACTGGACGTATCTGGGTGAACTCCTACGAAAGGATCCCCAACAAAAACACACATACAGTCGACATTATTCTCTTTAACACCGATCCAAAATAAGGTTTTCACAGGGTACAGGGAGGATGGAGGGATATGGTGATCCCTGGGTGTTTTCATATATAAATTAGTCACTTGATTACACACATTATTTATTTTCTTTGATTAATTAACTCTTTTAAGTGTGTTTTTTTTTGGCAGCGAGTCACGATCGCGGTCTCCTACAGCCTGTGAGTAATGCTGGGGCTTCTGGGAGATGTAGTCAGAGCATAAAGAGACAGTATACACCACAGAGATCAAAACAGGAAGTGGAGATGATCGAGATTAGAGAGCAAAACAAACAGAATCTGGACAAAAAGTGGTGATTTTGGTGAAAGTGTCCTCTACTCTACCTCTGATAAAACAAGAATGGAACAAGGTAAAAACAAACATTTTTTTCATGATGAAATAGAGAGTCTCTTCTTTCATTTGAGATATTCAGTGTTTTCAGAGACATAGTACAAAATATTATGTGGGTCCAGAAATATGTCTGATTAGTCACCATCTATTGGCAAAAAGAGTAAAACAATCGTGACTTGAGTCTATGGGGCGCTGATACTGATGGCAATCCTTAAGATTTCAGTCCTGGTTGACTTTGAACTGTGAGTCTGGAGTCGTGTTGTTGATACTCCACACCTGAACAGTTAATAAACCTTCAGTCTTTTCTGTCTGTCTTTAAATTCACCACAGCAGGTCGAGTGAAAAGGTTTCCTTTAAAGACCATCGATGGCCAATCGGAAAGGAAAGAAGAACAGAAGGAGGGAGACGACAGGAAAGGAGGAGGGCTGCTGTTTACTGTGAAACACTGGCGCTTAATCTCATTATACCAATTGTCTATGGGAGAGAATTAGAGTGGGATCTGCAGGAATTATACATGTTGGGGTCGTACATAATGAGCTCTACGTAATCCCTCCACTTGCAATCAAAAGCTGCCAGAGTCTCAGGCAGCCGGCACACACATGTCGACATAAAAACTCACACACACACACACACACTTTTAAAAGAGTGTTCCCATTGAAAGCCACAGACAGACGAGTCTGACAGTCATCGTTTTGAAAGCGTCTGCAATTGAGTGTTAACAGCGAGCGAAGTGCCAAATTACACAGAGTGGAGGATTAACGCAGAAACGGACAGATAAATGAACAGGAGAGCGAGTGGCAGAGAGAGGTAAGAGGAGAGAGAGGAGCAAACCGTCGAAGTGAGGAGAAGTGCTCAGTAATGAATGAGAGGCAAGTGGAGGATTTGGCTTAGAGCAATAGGGTTTGCAAATTATCGCGGCACTGTAAAAAGGAAAGAGGGGAGAAAAGCATGAAGTACTGGAGGGATTCAGCGAGCAGAGATGTTACAGCACCACCCTGTGGACGAACTGAAAGCTGCAGCAACTCAAACAGGTGTTTAATGATCAGGACGCCACCGACTCGTTATGTCATTATCCACAACAACTCTGTGTTGAAATTGGCAGGATGAGGAAGTGTGGGAAGTGTCAATGTTGTTAATGATTTTATTCTGTTTTATATATAATTATAATAATTGTATTTTATAATTGTAATAATACAAACAGACCGAAAAACAGCCATCACATCCCTGAAATCTCATATGTAACAACCCCAGCCATCAATATAACGTTCATGTGCAATACATCTGTCACTGCTGCTGTCCTATTTAAAACTCTGTGCAATATGATTTATGTATCCTGTACATATTCTAGCATCCAGTGCAACACATTTCCTGTTTACATTCCCAGTATTTCTCCCTGTTGTAAATCCATACTCATATTCGCATTTGTATATAAGATGATTTTTTTATAGTTATTTTTATGCTTATTTTTGTATCTATATTCTAAAATGTATTTATTTATTTTCATACTTGTCATTTTTATACTTATTTTATCCTTGTGCAGTGAAAAAGGAGTTGTACAACTGCATAATGACAATAAAGGGCCTTCTATTCTATTCTATGCTATAATTTAATGTCTGTTTCTCTTCTAATAAACTAACATTCTGTTCTATTCAATGCGTTGCATTCAGAAACACTTAGTATTGGGCGACGGCAAATTCAAATTACTAAAATGATATGTTAAAGAAATGTGAATAAATCCAGCTGACTGAAGCAGATATTTTCACAGTAAATATAAAATAAACATAAAAATATACATAGGATATTTTATTTTTTTTGCCACTGTAGTATGGAGAGCTGTGGATTTCCACCTGTACTGGTATCGACTGCTCAATTTTTGTTATTGTGAAATCTCCATCTTATTCCTACAGGAACTGACAAAATGCTTAAAATGTATTATGATGCAGTGCCAAAACAGAGCCTTACTCAGTGTGTCCCTGGAAGACGTTGACAGAGTGGATGGACGGGTCTCTGAAGTCCCACAGTCTGAAGGTGGTGTCTCTGGATGACGTGACCACCAGCCGCTGGGTGGGGTGGGTGCAGCAGTGGGTCAGCTCCTGGTCGTGTCCTGCAAACACAAAATGGTGAGAATATTAAACATCCTGGGTGTGTATATTAATATGTTATTAAAAGTGTTGATTGTTAAAGCATCAGAAGTCTGCTTTGATGTCATTTACTTTATTTTGTATTCACACTATGGAGAGGAAACTGTACTTTCTTCCTGTTTAACCAACATAAAAACAGCCTATTTTGTTCACAACTGCTCCATAAAATGAACCAGCAGCTCCTTTCAAGCTCATCACTGAATGCTACAAAAGGTCCCATGATACAATCATTTAGCATTAGCTGTTGGCCAAAACAAAAATCCTCTGACTTTTCAGTAACTTCAAAACATTGAAATAAATCTTTATGCAGGTGTTTATTTGGGACAGGACCGCTGTGCTACACATACACTGCCATATGATATGGCAGCCAGTTTACATACCAGTGAGCGCATGAACCAGTTCAGACGTCTCCACCTCATACAGGTTGGCAGCACGATCCCAGGAAGCTGTCACCACTTGTCGGCCTCCCACCAGCCAATCGGCTGCGATCACCACACCCTGGTGGCTCTTCAGGGTGGCTGTAGCGACCCGGACGGTGGGAACCTCGCAGGGGCCCTCGCCATCCACCTCGCCTTCTTCTCTGTCTGATGAGTCCTGGTCGTCATCACATGGAGCCTGTAGGCGGACAGAGAAGGATGCAGAAGTTAAGTCAATGTATTCACCTGTCTGCAGTGACACAGAAAGAACTCCAACAGCCACGATTTACAGGATGTTAAGCAACGTATCCTTCCTATCAATCAATCAAACTTTATCTGAATAGCACCTTTCACAGAGGTTAATAATAAATACAAAGGTGCTTCTGAAAAAAAGAAACAAAGAAAGACAAAAACAATCTGATAATTTGAGACCAAAGCACACAAGGCAATAAATGATTAAAAGAATAGCATTTCAATGTAATAATATAAAATAAAATGAAAAGCTAAACCTAAGTTGATAAATAGCAAATACGATAAAATAATTGATTGAGGAAATACCAATAAAATATAATAAAATTAAAGAAATTAAACACAATAAAATAAATGACTGAGGAAATGACAATTTAACATAATAAAAATTATACAAATTAAATAATTTTCTATTTTTGACAGAAACTTGTAGTCAGATGTGTGAATTATGAGAAAATACACCTCTTAAAAAAAAAAAAAAAAAAAAAAAAAAGCAGAGTAGAAAACAGCACAAAGCTACACACACTGACATCTGGTGGAGGCTGGGGGGCAGGAAGCTGCACCATGTAGCGCCAGATGTGAGCCGTCTGGTCCCCAGAGGCTGTGGAAACATGAATGCACATCAGCAAATAGATCAAGTCAGATTTACAGGAACTTAATTACTGGAGACGACATTGGCAAAAGAGAGATGGCCAAACAGTCACTGAAGATACTGAAGATACTTACTTACTTAAGATGTTGATACAGGAAATCTAGCTCAACAAAATAACCACACATGCATTTAAATACATACCAGTGAGGGCCATCTGCTCTGTGGGGTGGAACTTGATGGAGTTGACTGTTGGCGAGAGAACAATGATGAGACATATCTAATAAACCAAGTGAGCAAATGTGGACCGATACACCGTTTTATCTATGAATCAGTGTTAAATAAAAAGAGACTGGCCCTCCTGTGTGCATTCACATTGTATCTATTGAAGAAATTTTTTTTTGCAGTTTGATTTTATTCAGTTTCAACAGATACGGTTTAAGTATTAAAAGAGCTAAAAGAGCGTTAGTCAGCACAGCAGGATATGACACTAAGATAAAACTCACACAGAGAGGCAGAGAGACTTCATTTACAGCTACAGGGATGCTCAGAATTTTGAATTTTTGCACCTTAGACAAAGGATGAATGCTGCACAGACTAATGTCGTCATGCACTTTTAGATGTCTGCACGGTTTGAATTTCTTATGAATTATTACCTGATCCTGCATGGCCAGCATACCTCAGCAGACATTTCCCAGTCTCTATACTCCACAGCAGAGCTGAGTGATCTGTGAACGCGGACCAGACAACATAAAGCCATTCACTTTAGTACAGTAATCAGGGACCTATTTAATATTGACAGAGTGAGCTCTAGATAGATAATGTTCTGGTGTGGAGAACACAATATAAGGAACTCAATTTAGCACTCAGTATTAGCACTAATAACACTACTGGTGTGCAACAGATGATCTCAATCATCTCAACTATGTGACAGGTCTAACTCATTTAGTCAGTGTAATAAGTGGCTCGGTGTACCTGCAGAGGCGGTGCCCAGGACTACTGGCTGAGTTCGGGTGACACTGAGGTCCCAGATCCCGTCTCGGTGGCCCACGTACTCCTTGAGCAGCTGGCACAAAGCCCTGGAGCCTGTGGTGGCTTTGAAACTGGACACAATCTGAGCAGGAAGGGAAATAAGTGGGAAAGATGGAGAAAAGAGAAAAGGAAAGACAAGATAAGCACTCCTCCTGGTGTTAAACCAAACACTGTGTTGCTTAAATTAGAGGCCAAGGAAAATAATATATGAGTGATGATTTGTTTTTCACCTGGTATGTGACTTCTGCTGCTGTACCAATGCAAAGTTTCCCATTTGTGGGGCGAATCAAGGCTTATCTTATCTTATATAAACTACATGTTCAGAACAGAGAGAATAAAGGGATGGTTCACCCAAAAAACTAGCTGTAGTGGTATTTATCAGTCTATATTGTTCCATTTCAAGATGCAGAATGCTTGAGAAATTGCCTTCTCTGTCTTCTCCAGGGTCCTTGCACCATTTTGAAAGTCAAATCTAATACTTTTTATAACAAATATAATTTAAGACCCAAAACGTCATAACAATTTCTTTGGTAGAAAATAGTCAATTTATTGTAGGGCCCGACCAATACGGAGTTTTTGAGGCTGATGCCTACATCAATACTTAAAATCTGATAACCGATTAATCCGATCATTTTTTATGATTTTTTTTCAGCCCTTTAACACTTGCAACAATTATATAAATGGAAGGCATAACACTTAACTTTTTTCTACAACTTTAATTTTACAACTTTCAAGAACAAAGACATTAACTTTATGAACAAAATCAAGTGTAAAATTGTAAACTTGTAAAATTGTAAAAGTGTAAACAGTAAATCCCTGAACTCTGTGTTTTCCTATCGACATTAAACACATCATTTGAAAATTTAATACCTACAGCAAATTCATGGTAAATTTAAGACAATTTAAAATTTTAATTTGAGACATTTTAAGACTTTTTAAGGAACCCTGTTCTCTCTAATTTAATGGAAGTTGATGGCAGTCAAAAAATACATTTTAAAAACTGAACAGCAATGTCTCTTTTCAATCCAGTAACTGAAGATAATCAATACACCTTGTTGTGAACAGTTTCATGTGGGAACAACATTATATTTACTGAATTGTATCACCCAGCAGAACGTAATCATTGATGGCTTCCTCCTCAGCTGAGCTGTAACATTAGCTAGCTCTGTGGTGCTAGGTGAGCTCGCAGTATAACCACGGAAACTGATTTGTATTGTTGTTTACAATAATAACTAATCATAAGTAATAAAAAGCAATAGAGACATCTTAAAGGATCAGTAAAAATTGTATGGCAATTACTATGTAATATGAAGAAACATTTTCCACTAAAACATAGCTGCTGATTAATTATGCACAGCTAATTTTTATGCAAAATTTCTGCATTAGCACACCTTCATTTCTTTTCCTCAACCATTACGTTTAAAATGTGGATATTATCCCAAGTGTTTCTACAGCTTCTTCGACTAATTTATTATATTGTTAATGTTTTACTGCACTGTAATTCCTCAGCTAATGCTAATTAGTGTTAGTGTAAGGAATATAACTATGTTGTGGTATGGTTCCACATGGCCTTTAGTCACTACAGGCTTCTAGAACAACAAATTTAAGGGTGAATTGTAGTTTCTTAACCTGCACTGTGCATGCTTTCTGCAAGCAGACAGCTGTCCGCAGCAATAAGCTTTGATCATCGCTAGTCATTAGATGAAGCAGCGAAGCATCTGGTTCCTGGTGAGACTCTTTTAATGTATGGTTTCATTACGTCAGGTGTGTTTACATTCCCATTGCAGTGCAATGCTCATCTCATTTGTTTCCTGTCATTGAAACACAGTGAGGAACAAGAAAAATAGCCCATTCCAGTCAAGGTCATCCCAGCAGTAAACCGAGGACACAGTTAGTGCAGATCATTAGTTTCAAGTACGGTCAGTCTTGATAAAATTAGTTTTTATGTCTCTTAGGCAGCTGATAGGTTAGCTGTATATTATAAAGCAGCTAGTTCTGTTAATCTAAGAAGTCCTCCCTTGATCCTGCGTATCCTCTTTTCTAACTTTCAGATCAGAAGAGGATTGAGTCCCACTTCTCATCTCGCTCAGACTTTGGTGTCTTTGCTTTAAGAACGGCAACAGACTTTTAGGTAAAACCGAATACAAGGGACTGGGGAAAAGAACTTCACAGACATGTTTGAAGGCCACATTACTTATTTTGAAATAAATATGAACAACATGCAGTAAGACACGGGGCAAACTGACGTAACCTAGAACAAAATGTTTCCACTTGTATAATGCACCACAGAGCCCAAGATTAAAGGGATAGTTCAACATTTTGGTCTTTGTTGCCAAGAGTTAGATAAAAAGCTCAATGCCACTGCCTATTGTTTTTATGGAGATTATATGCCAGACTACATCCTGCAAGGGAACCAGTAGAGACTCCAAGTTACTGTTTCTGATCAATGAATTGTCTGGCACACTTGTATGGATTAAACCAGCTGGATATAATATGTTAAATACTGAACTTTGGGGTACTGCTAGGCAAATTTCTATCTGTCTTTGTGGGGAGAAAAAACAGAGATTCTGATCAGATTATGAGATAAAAATACTGTTATTGCAACAAGAGTTAATTAAGCAATTAACATTAATTAAACAATTGTTTTTTTTTTAAACAAATGCAGCCATTCATCCAAATGATTTCTGACAGGAGCAGAGCAGAGATGAGGAGTCAAGGTTGGACTGTAGTTAAAAACAGAGCCAGCCCACAGCTGCCCCTCACAATGCTTAGAGAGACAAACAGAGCATTCAGGAAATTACCCATGAATCTCCTCCCCATAACTCCCATGTGGCCACACTGAAGTTGCGAGGTCCACCTATTTTGTCGTGGAAAGTGTACAAGCGCTACATCGGCAAGAGATTAAAAGGAAAGAAGTCAAGGGAGACGTCATTTCATTAGAGGTAAATGCTTAAAATCTTGACTTCAGTCCAAATATCTTCATATATGCACCAGTGTTTAAATAAAATAATTGTATGAAACATTTCATGATGTCAGATGAAGAGAAAAGGCTTCCCTCTTCTCACTCAGCAACAAAGGGGCTTTTGATAGTCTGTTACCTCTACAGCTCAAATAATAACACAGATAACAAACTTTATGTGAAAATAGACAGACCACGTACCTTGCTGGTGGAGGCTTTGTAAGTGGTCTTCAGCTTCTGTGACAGCTGGCTGGTGCTGTGGCTGGCTGTGGGGTGGAAAGACAAAGAACAATGAATGAAATCCACCACCGAGTAACAAACTGCTTGGTTTCACTGCTTCACAAAGGACCTAATAAATTGTCCGAGCATGAGGAGGGTTGTTTCATAAAACAAGATTGCCTGTTTAACCAGGCTTATTTCAGCAAACCAGGCAGGAAATTCTGCTCGATAAAGGAGGTTTCAATACCTCTGACCTAAGTTGCCATGGAAACATATCCCTCCCGGTCAGGTTTAGCTTCACGTCATTGTTAAAATCAATCTGCCAGACTGAAACACAGTGTTTAGTCCAAGGTTCCTCCCTGAAGGTTCCTCTTTACTGCCCAACAATTAACATCTTTGCAGGACAGATTTACCACATTTTGACATACTTCAATGTGTGCTTCTAAATACAAAGCAGTTAAAATACACAATTAAATAAATACAACAGGGGGAGACAGTCTGGAGATTATGAAACTGTTTTCATCATATGGAGGTCATTCTGCTTACATACATCAAAACATGTAACAACATAATAAAATAATAAGACCTTTTGTTTTCAGAGCTCCCTTGGTCGGGTCTCCCCCCTCAACAGTTTGTCCATCTCCAGTCAGACGCTCGTTCAGAGAGTCAATTTCCCGGCGTACTGTAATGTTAGCACAGCGACAGGGCGTCAGTGAGCAAACACTGTCTTTGTTCTGAAACCATCTGCTTGTTCAATCAACACCTGAAGATCAATGCAGTAAGGGATATGTGCCCAAGAAATGTAAATGCAACACAAGCACATTACTCAGTTCAGTTACTCACATTCAAGGTTTTCAATGTAGAGATTTTCAAACTCGCGCTCGATCTGGCCAAAAAGGTCAAGAAGGTTGTTCCGCAAAGAGAGGGGCAGCTTCGAGTCCTGGACAGACAACAGAGAGGAACAGTGCTTGAATAAACCTGATGGTAAGCTGACATATAGCCTAATAAATGAGCAGGTGTCACCAATATTATTCCCTCCAGATCCCTCTCAAGTGTGGTATTCTCTTTTATTAAAAACAAAAAAACAACAAAATTCTGCTGACAGGCACCAGTTAAGTTTTACAATATCGAACAGACTATCACCACTGTTCAAAGAGAAGTTTGGGTGACTTATAAAATACACACACACTTTTGAACAAATTTCAACTGACTTACCTCCATGTTTAAGTCCTAAAAGTACCCAGTTATCAGGTGACCACCCGTCTACACCAGACTGGCATGCAAGGAGACGTAAAAAGCTGCCATGAAAACAAAGGACCCAAAAGACTGCATTTGACAGCTCGACTTGAGAGCTGCTGCTTTCTCTAGACATCTGAAAGACGAGGAAACCAAACACTCGACTGTCACTCTTTCTTCTGGCACACGCTCAAAACCAACGGTGACATGAACCGCCTGACCATTGTGTCAACCCCATGTCAACACACTTCGTCCAAAAAAAGGTCAATTAGCAAACAACAGGCTGCCCTTATGAATTCAAAGCTGCTTAACTGTAGCCATAAAACCTGCACCGTGCCCTGGCTGAGAATTACAGCATTAAAAGTGTGGGAGAAAATGCATTCTGCGTGTTATATATGAGTTTATAAAGCTGCCTGTGTGTGCTGTAGGGTGGGGTAGACTAGGTACATAAACAGAGCCAGGTAGCCAGCATGTCTTGGCAAGAGACAAAAAGGTCTAGTGAAAAGACTAATCAAACCTGGACAAGCAAACCATATTAAAACTTGATGAGAAAACAGGTCAGTGCAAGCTGAGCTCTAGCTTTAGTGGCTGATAACTCAAGGACATTGTCAAGCAGAGAAAGTAAACGGTAAAGGACAATGAAAAAGGCACAGACTGTGTTTTGTATTTCATTCGACCAGTTTGAGCTCCCATGACAGCAAATACATGATGATGAAATCGAAAACACTTGACAGTCACTTTGCTGAGCTAAACTGAGAGATGACTTTAAATAGGTCACTCTAAAGCCAACTCCTAAAGGTTAACAACCAGGATGTTCTTCTTGATCAAACAAACACATTTTAGTATCCTAGTAGTAAAGAAGCTGCAGCTCTAATTTAAATGAAACGTTTGGAGATAGTTAATTACTAACTTGATGGCACCAGTGGGCCTAAAATGCCACAGTAGAGCCCTTTGTTTTTACAAAAATTAATCAGTAACCATTACGTACATCTACACTAGGCAGGTCACCCAATTTAAGAGAATGTAAATTCACAAGATAAATGTGTTTCCCAAATTAAAATCTTGTAGCTACTCAAAAGGCACTAATATTTTCACGTGGGGAAGAAACATCGGAAAACACATAGCATTGATGTAACATCAAGTACAAAATAAAAGCAATGCTGCTCAACCGGCTGGTACTGTACTGTCATGACTGACAAAAACTTCCCCACATCACAACAAAATGCCATTTGAAATGGTAATTAACAAAAATAACTTCCATGTGTTTTTGAGCAGATCCAAAAGAAATGTGTGGGTCATGAATACATAATATGCCATGGCATGTCTTAGCAGCAAAATGTTTGCCAAAATTGGTTGGCTGTAGCTGTCAGAGTATGCTTGTGTGTGTGTGTGTGTGTGTGTGTGTGTGTGCAAGAGAGAGAAAAAGCATGGGTGTGTGCTCACCTGTCCCTCCAGCATGTCTCCCCTTTGGAGGCCTGGTGGCCTCTCCTCTGTGCTGTTGGTGCGTCGGATAGACAAACTGTGAGCCTTGCGCTTCTGCTTGGGGTGACGGGCAGCAGAAGCAGAGCCGCTGCTGCTTCCGCCCTCCACAGGCATCCCTCCTACAGCGAAGGTGGCCCTGCCCCCTGCTCACCCCTTAGACCTGAGAAGCAGGTAAACAAAGGCCAGCTGGCTAGTTGGCTCGAGTGTGGATTTGGTCTGTTTATCACCACCTGTCGGCAGGTAAAAAGGAAGTGAAGTTCAGGTTCGCAGACAATGCAGGAACGGCTCAAAGTGAAGGGTGACCTTCCCTGCATAGATCAAAATTAACAGAAATTTAGATATATGGTGTTTGCTGGTGCAGTTTCACACATAATGCCATTCAAAAGTCCAACAATTTAATGCTGCTTTGCTTATCATCAGAAAGTATACTTTGTAGAACCTGAGTTAGGATATTTTATTAAAACAACATCTGTTAAATAAGAAGCTCTTTTGGATAATTCAATGACGGCCCACTGTTATTGGAAGATGGTATTGTGAATAACAGCTAGGGTAAACTTGTGAAATAATTCTTTATATCTAACAATTTAGCATTCCTTAGTTAGTTGTATGTCATCCATATTTACTATTTTTCACGAAGCCTGGCAGACAAAAATGCATCTTCTATGACAAACCTGTCTAACCAACAGGCTCTGTGACATTACAGTCAGTGTTTGCATGCTAGGACACATTTTGGGAAAGGATAAGTCATATTTAACGTGAAATGGCAAAGCATACCAGAATTTAGCTAGCTTAGCGTTAAGCATTCACAAGGAAAAGACAGAAACACGCATTTGATGTAACCAATTACTGGTAAATTACAATATATTTGAAACAACAAAGGCGCTGACTGCTGTCACTGCCTCGCTGATTTCATACTTAGCTACCACGAAGTCGGGAAGCGACATTAGCTACAGGCTAGCGCGGGCTAGCTGTCACTATCATCTTCATTTCAGCAGCTTAAACCACAGCATGGACGTGGCATATAATTACTCGATTAAAAAACATCGTTAAACCTGTCAATTTCCAATGTCCAACATGTTGACGACGTATGGTTGTTGACAGCGGACGCGTTACAGTTTGACAAGTATCCTAATTTAAATCCAAATTTTGACACATCACGTATTTTGATTGCGCACTGATTTCCGCGTCACGTGGTTTGTGTTTGGACTTTCTGAGCCAATAGGGTGCCGCACCGATGCCACGGCAGCCAATAGAAAGCCGTGACCTCGGAAGTAGCAAGTGAAAGCTAGAAGGTGGCTCCAGCGAAGCGCTCAGCTCTAAAACATCGTCATAAACAAACGTGAAATACGAGGTTCATCAACTTGAATCTGGATAGTTGTTTGTAAGTAATATGAAGTTTTATCGGTTTATTTGTAGATCGTATATGTAACAGACAATGCATACTTATATTCAGTTGTCAAAGGCCTGGGTGGTGCGGGCTGTGGTGTGCAGTGGTCTGATGGCGTGTTGACGATCAGTGCTTACAGGAAAACACGAAGTGGAATCTGCTGGAATGGAGCAGCAGTACAAACCCTTCATTCATAATGTATATAATAATAATAATGTTATAAATAATTAATTTATTATTTCTCCGTAAATATCTATAATATTCTATCATCTAATTTCCCTTTGGGAATCAATGAAGTGTGTATTCTTCTTTTTCCTATTTTATATTTACCGATATTTATTTTAAGATACCGATTTCAAAACTTAATTGACTACTGTTAAAAACTCAAAAAATAGGGCAAAAAATGGCAAAACATTTAAGATTTAACCCATTTTTTAGCAGATTGTTATTCTTTTAATTTCATTACATATTTTTATTCTATTTTTATACTGTAAATATATTTTTCTTCATTTTTATATTGGTAAAAATATAACGTGCTACAACTATATGGTGAAAAAAACTTTACTTTTGATATTGTATGTATATGATTGATTTGATTAAGATCGTTAAATAATATGTCCTAAACTGCCATGCTCATTGAATTCCCTTACCCGGAGGTTAATAAAGTATCTTCTAAAGTCTTCTTTTTCTTCTTTTATATTTTAAAGATATAGTATATTTCATTTTATTATATGTATTTGTTATTATTCATTGTATTTCACTGTTTTTTAATTTATTTTATTCTTACACTGTGTACATGTACACTCCGTTACAACTGTGTGGGAGGGACAACTTTACTTAATTACATTTTGCTGATACTACTTGAATTCGGGATTTTTACTAATGTTATTGAGTATTTTTAATCTGTGGTATTTTTACTCTTAAATAACAGGAGCAAAATACTTCTGTTTAATAACCTACAGTTATTTTATGGGCATTGGTGTTAATGTTCATCCCTGGTCGATCCTGACTGGGTGAAATTCTCTCCGGTTTTTATCACCACCCACAGCTTCATACCTTGTGATTGGTGCTCTGTTTTGGTCAGGCGATGGTGCGGGCAGTGTGGGCGGTGCTCCGGATGGTGTCCTGCGAGGGAGCCTCCGTGCTGAAATCAAACGTACCCGTAGCTGGCAGATTAACAGCGTTCCGGTCCCGATCAACCTTCACGCCTATCAACCCCCGCTACAGAGCGATAGCAAGGTAAGCTAGCGCCGGTAAGGGCCCCTCAAACCGCCTTAAGTTTGACTTTAAAGCAAGCAAAGCGTATAAGCCTATTGACCCTAAGCTGGGAAACGATGTTTTCTACGCTATTGATAGCTGGAGCCTGTCTCTTCCGTTTCAACGTCGTTATCATAAAGAATGAAAATCAAACCAAATTCCACTCAAAAAAAGTCTTCAATTTAATTCGGCTCTGCGTATTGGTTGAATAACACGATTTTAAACTGGCATATCAAA
Source organism: Synanceia verrucosa (assembly GCA_029721515.1). Classification (NCBI taxonomy): domain Eukaryota; kingdom Metazoa; phylum Chordata; class Actinopteri; order Perciformes; family Synanceiidae; genus Synanceia; species Synanceia verrucosa. Next base: position 16,312,322 of record CM056568.1, on the reverse strand, counting down.
ACCTGAGGAGTGTCCCTTCAATTCGGCATACACCAACTAAAGCAAGTTTACTGCAATGTTATTTCAACTTGCACATTTTATAAAATTATTGGCCAAGTCATAAGAAAAACGCTATGGCGTCAGCTGGAATAATTTAGCAAAAAATAGCAGGAGAACTACGAGTAAAATGATTAGCAACAGTTTAAAATAATATTCTAATTAATTGATCTAGGTATTCATTAAGCAAATACACCATCTTCCGAAATATTATATTAGTGTTTCTTAAAATCCTTGGGTTTTTGGTAAGCAGTTCCTTCCCTTGATATATTGCTTTTTCTCAGACTTGTCATGTGTTGATAATAGACAGATTATTCAGTAATTTAAAAACTGCAGCCCTTATTTAAGAGTAAAGAATTGTTACAGGAGAGGCAACAGACACGCTTATTTTAGTGTTAATAAAGTGTTCTGAAGCTTTTAAACCACATCTCACTGCCTTAGCAGGAGGAATTTGTGCTTCATCCACTATGATCTTGAAAGCTTTTAATAATGACCTATTAAAATGTATAACTGTTGTCTGCCTGCTCCTTCTCCTGTGTTCATCCCAGTGAGGTGAGACACCTCCAGTCTGCAGCCAGAATGCCTGAGATAACCACAGATCACCTGGATGAGAAGCAGGTGCAGCTTCTGGCCGAGATGTGCATCCTCATCGACGAGAACGACCACAAGATTGGAGCAGACACCAAGAAAAACTGCCACCTCAACTCCAACATTGACAAAGGTACCAGTCTGTCATGTTCAACTACACACACACCCATGTATTTTATGTAAGATTTGCACTTATGGGAAAGTGTTTGTTTTACTAGGTTTACTACACAGAGCTTTCAGCGTGTTCATTTTCAACAGCGAGGAGAAGCTGCTCTTACAACAGAGGTCTGACGCCAAAATCACATTTCCAGGTTAGAGACGAATCCTTTTTAATTTAACAATTAAAACAAACTGCTGTGATCCACGGGGATACCCGCAGCTTAAATATTCATGGTAGGTAATTTGCAATGTGTTTGTGTGCACACAGGCTGTTTCACGAACACATGCTGCAGCCACCCTTTACACACAGACAGCGAGCTGGACGAGAAGGAAGCAATAGGAGTGAGGAGAGCTGCTCAGAGGAGACTCAAAGCTGAACTGGGTATCCCCATGGAGCAGGTACACTGGCCTGGCCTCTGCATTCAGGATTACTGAGGACTGGGTAAAATCTCTCCTTGTGTCTGATCTCCTCTGCCTTCCTGTTGCTCGTCAGGTTACACCAGATGAAATGACGTACCTGACAAGGATCCACTACAAGGCCCAGTCAGACGGCGTGTGGGGAGAACATGAGATTGACTACATCCTTTTCATGCAGAAGGTATCACTGTTTGAGCTGCATTATGATATCTGTATCTGAACCCTGTTTTGCTTAATCACTACATTTGATGTCAACATTTTGGTTCACATCATAAAATACCACCTTTGCTTTGTCGTGGATGTTTGACTGTGAGCCTGCGTTATGTACAATTGTCTCTTTACCTTAAGGATGTGGAGTTGAGTCCAGACCCCAATGAGATTAAAAGCCACTGCTACGTGAGCAAGGAGGAGCTGAGGGAGATGTTGGAGAAGGCCAAGCGCAAAGAGCTGGAGATCACACCCTGGTTCAGCCTCATCGCAGAGACCTTCCTCTTCCAGTGGTGGGACAACCTGCAGAACCTCAAGCAGTTCATGGATCACAACAACATCCACCGCATGTAAACAAAACCAGGATCAGACTCTGCCTTCAGTCATTTCAAACCTGTGGTTTGTAGTAATACTTACTCAGCATACATACAGCCAGCTGAGCTGCTAGAAACCCCTGATAGTATCACTGGCTGCTTTAGCAGAGGTAGTTTGAGAGAATGTTTTAGTCTTGCTAAACCCAAAAAGTAATGTGGTTCATCGTGGGTTTGTGACTCCGAGGTGCATTCATGTACATGAGAGATGATGCTAGTAGGACTCTTAGTCTGAAGTACATAGAACACAAGAGGTAATCAATTCTGATAAGCAGAGAGTGAACAGAAGTTAAGACATTTAACAGAAAAAAATGCATCTTATTCCAAACAACTCAATGGAAAGAAAAGCCTATTTTTATATAAAAGCTTAAAAGTGCCTGAGTACAGGGCCTCAGGTTGAGAAGAATAAGTACTGATGTTATGGCTCAACCACTGTCACTTCTGTATATCATCGAAAATGATATCAATGAACTGTCTTTGCACTCTTTTACACAATAAAGTGTTAGTTTGTGGTTATTGACAGCACATGGTTGATTGTTGCTTTGGAGGGCAGAACACCTTGATATCAACAACATAATATTTATAAAATATTTACACACTAAAGTCTATTACAATGAGTAAAGTGGATATAATACATTTTTGTTAATGTCATGTCTGTGAGTACAAGCTGCTGAATGAACACGTTACACAGAGGGCTGTGGGAATGTAAAGGTGTTAAATAAATGTTAAATGCAGCGTGTTGAATAAGAGGTGCTTTATTAGCAATATTTATGCACTTTTTGTACGTTAACGCTAAAGGCACAATACCAATTACTATTGGAGCGCTAAAGCTGATACAACATGAAACATCAGATGCATTTTTATAGCTTTCATTGTATAATTATATAAAACTATATATATGCATAGATTTCAATAAGCAGTATTGTATCTAGTCTCTAAGGTGGCAACATGTTTAATACTGATGCACAAGGTCAGTGGCTATATCATTGCAATTAAAACATCCTTAAACTCCTCTAAAAGAGGATTTTTAGAGTAAATTAACCAAATATAAATGGCACAATGGTAGACCATAGTAAATGTACACACACATTAGGAGTGATGAGGCACAATACAACCAAATAGACAACTTCCTAGTCATCACAATATTTCAAATTCATTCTTAAGGGATAAACATCTTTGGGTTTACACAGGTTAATAACCTACAAACAGAGCTTGGCTTTCATTGAGTAAACTGTTATAGAGTGCATAGAGAAGCACGTGCATCAATTAACATTAATGCAAATATATTTTTGACAAAGCTACTTGGCTATATGTAGATATTTACGCTACTAGTAGTGCTGCAGCCATTTAACGGAGGATATAAACATGATATATGTTTGCCACTTCATTAGCTTGGTGTGTAAAATCCTTTTCATAACTATTGTAACTTGATGATGGATCCATTAAACTGGAGTAAAAACAAACTCGTGATGTATTAAAAAACAGCAACAGGCTAGTTGATAGTCACTGCATTTCTGCAGTGATTATTGTGTTTGTTATGTTTCAGTGAGTGGTACAGAAACCCCCCAAAAAATCCTAGGTTTATTTTAATGATTTAAAAAAATAAGTGCAAAAATACTGGAATGATTCTAAATTGTGGGAGCACTGAGTAACGGCTAAAATTAACACACATGGACATTAATATCAAAAAGAACACTGAGCTGATGTATTGTGTGGTTGGCACAGTTTGGCCTAAGCTGCATTTTGGAAAATGTGCCTTATAGTAGAGATGAGATTGTCTGAGGTTTCTTCAGATGCTACCTGCAGGGTCTGGTGCAGGACTGGACTTGGGCGGACTCTGCTTCATGGTAGTGAAGAAGTTCACCAGCTGACCTGGAACTTCTGCCAGCACGCTCTTTGCTAGTGCTTCTCGAGGAGCCTGAAGAGCAAAAGAAGAGTTAAAAAGGGTATAAAACGTATCACACCACTGATGTCATCAAATGACGGAAGCGTGAACGACGAGTAGAAAGACATGCAGATGAAGACATGAAAGGAAAATTCCACCTTTTTCTATTTTAACAATCTTCACTTTATTTCAGGGTTTATTTTGGCATTTGGCAGCATCCACAGTGGGCTTGTGCTCATTGTGGACGTGGCACATTTTGTTAACGAACCAGCCACACAATATTTTGTAGCTGTGCTGCAGCTGTCTTGGCATTATGTCATTAGCAATTAGAAATTAAAAGTGAAAACTGTTTCACCAACAGTGGTGATCTAGAGAGGGGTTTTTCCTTTAATGTAGATAAGAAAGTTTTCCGGGATCGGTCGTCCAGTGCTTCAGATCCTCAGAATATGTTATTCTCTCTTTTTAACAAAACAGAGTTAAGACAAAAATGGAAAGCAGCACATGAGGAGAGCGATCACTACATATGGTGATTCATGCAGTGGGCCAAGCAAAGGCTAGGGTATGAGGAGGGGTTTATGATGGAAATATTTAGGGTACCCCTATGAAGGACTGGGATCGCGGGGAGGTTTCAGTTTGAATAAACTGAAGAAGGAGGCCACTTGCTGAGGTAACTCGGCCAATACGCTTTGGGCAAGAGCCTGGCTGGGCGCCTGAAATGAGATAAATACACAAATAAGCTAAGTGAGATCGAGGTGGAGGACGGGCTGCGAGTCCCTGGGGGTTTGAGCACATTTACTAGCATAGCATGGAGCTACAGCTCGACGGTTTGGAATTTTGAAGCCAGTTTAACTGAAAATCATGCAGTGAAATGCTTAGAAAAAAAGGGTGAAATACATGCAGTGAGTTGGCTTATTGAGACAAATCACTGAAATCACAGCAAACCCCACTCCCATATGATTAAAAAAGCAATCAATAATGAATTAGTACCAATAAGCTGATTAGTGTGATCACTGCGACTTACATTTTGGAACTGCCTGAACGGCACAAACTGCACAATGTCTCGCATGGCGGTCTCGCCGGTCTGAGAGCGCAGACGTCCATCGTCTCCATCCAGGAACTCCATGGCGCTGAAGTCCGCCCCTCCTACTCCAACGATGATGATCGACATGGGCAGACGAGAGGCGTTGACGATGGCATTGCGTGTGTCGTCCATGTCTGTGATCACTCCGTCAGTGATGATCAGCAGAACGAAGTATTGCTTCAGGACAGACAGAACCAACAGAGGTATTAGATCAGCTGGCTGAACTGTTCGGATGTTCTGATTGAGACCCAAATGCTCACAGTGTACTAGATCAAATCTACCTCACTGCTGGCGCTGCCACATATGAGAACATTACTCATGAGATTTTACTCCAACACTGTCAGGAGAAAACATGAACTTTTTAAGCTGGCCTGTATCTTTTGGTGATGCAATTTAGACATTAAACTGCAGTCACGACTGTTGGTCCGTTATTGTATGCAAAAAATGCAAAAAAAAAAAAAAGCATAATAAAATTAACCAAAAAAAAAAAAAAAAAGAAAAAACCTTTTTTGGCTCATGACCCCATTTTAACATCAAATTTCTGGCGACTCCAGACATTCAAAGAGGAGACATTTTTTGCTAAAATTAATTTGCTTTTGATCATGCAATAGTTATCTTGCAAATAAAAGTTAACTTTAGATGACATTTAGGCTTTATAATGTACATTATTATGGGCAGAGGCAGAAAAGCCAGATTGAGATTACTGCACAAAGTGAGAATTTTATTTTCTCTGGTCAGGATATGTCCAGTCAGTGAGCTTGTATTTAGAAGGTAAATTAATACAGAACAAACAATAACACAAGCAATGAATTATGAAAGAGCTGCAGCATTTCGTACCGACCACAATGAACATTTGAATGATAAACAGTAGCACAGTGAAAACTTTGACATGTCAAGTCGGGGAAATCAGCGGCAAAGTGCTTTTCCAGGTGTTTCAGGTGATTTTTATTTGGGAAAGTGTCTGATGTTTTAATTATAATGAAATGTATATATTTAATCATTACAAAATATGTTTTATTGGCATTAGTATTTATTGGCTTTTTGAAAATTATTGATCGGAATTACAGGCGACCCAACTTTGAGGTTGAACTACACTGCACTAGATTGAATATCTGAAACTGAATGTTATAGCGATATTTATAGTGATATATATATTCAACACAGGCATTACTTTCTGAAGTTTTATGAAAATTAAGGGATTCACAAAGTTCCACACACATCCAGCTATTGTCAACTATACAACTCAAGGTAGTGCCTCTCCCAGACATACAGATCTAATCACTACGAGCCTCTCGAGCCACTCAGAGGCATCTGAAAATAGCTTGAACAGACGGCGGTCAATGTGCTATTATCCTAGAACTCATGTTGCTCTGGATCAAGCTATTATCAAATCATCGTGCTGCGCTGTGAAAATTGCACACAGCAAATAAGGAAATTAGTACTGAGAGAATTTCTTTCCCATCAGCAAGCATAAACAACTGTATTACAACAGGCTGTGGCAGTGCAAAGGTAAAAAAATGACTGTTTCAGACAAAGTTCTAAGGGTGAATCATTCATACTTGATCTGTTAAATATGGAGCTATACATTACTGTATCTCTGTGAATGCTCTGAGTCTGGCTATGAGAGTCATATTAGTGATGAAGGTGAAACAGGCACTGTACTCACTGACGCTGTGGTCTGCTGGAGGGCTTGCTTAGCAAAGCAGGCTACATGGTTGATGATAGGGGAGAAGTTGGTGGGACCGTAGAGTTTAACCTGGGGTAGACACACCCTGTAGGCCTCCACCACACCTTCAACACCTACAAACACACACACACACACACACTTCAATCAACACACTATAAACAGAGTACAGCTGTCTCTGATAGCCAGCTGGTGATAGTCTATGAAAGAGATTCCACTTTTTGTAGAATAGTTAAAAATATTCTTATTGCCTTCCAAGTCATGTGTCTACACATGTACTCCTACTTTTGATTTTTTTTTTTTGCTTCTAAGTTTTATTTGTGAATGTTATCAAGATTTAGTGACATAAATTAATTGCTCAAAAACATCAGAAACATGTCTGAGAATAATCCAGGGTAAACAGCAACAACAACAGAGTCGCTGTCATGACTCGTCATTCCCTATTGATGTCACATTTTCAGCTCAATCCAGCGCTCTTAGAACCCTGGTCGAGTTGGTACTAAAAAAAGTACCAGGTACCAGGTACTGTCACCTGATGGAAAACCTGGAAAACCAAGTGGAGTCAGCAGAGCTGAGTAGGCAGTGGAAAAGCTCTATAAATTTAGTGCTATGATTGTAAACATACCTGCACAAAATGGATTTGATGGGTTGAAATTGAGTGGAAACTCATGGGAAACCTACATGAAGCAGAATACCATGGGGTATCAGCTGCAGCAGCAAACCATCACTTATGATACTGATACGATTCAAACAACAGTGTCTCTTTCACGTCTTTTACCTGCCATGTGGGAGGGATTTGAGCTCCAAAGCCAAAGGCAGGAAACATCTTGTCACTGCACAAGAGGGACAAACAGCAACAATGAACATTGCCATTATAATTCATCTCTGGTTAGGAAAAGATTTGTATACAACTGAAAATTTTGAATCTAATTTGCACAAATTATACATTTGATTTCACTGGACTGTACACATACCTGTCATAGTCCTGGATGACATTGCCCACAGACCAGATAGCAGAGAGGTACTCGTTAACACCTTGAGGACTGATGTAATGCAGAGACTGAGGGGACCTGGGATCACCGTTGGAGCCTGTGAAGTCGACGGCCACCTGCCAAAAAAAAAAAAATTCAGGAAGACGTCAGACGTGGGGCTTATTACTGGCCAAAGATTATGATTTAAGATGCATTAGCAGAGAAGCAACAACATACGGTGAAGTTGATCTGGCAGCCTCCCATAATATAATCCAGGAAGGTATACTCCTTCACCACCTAAAAGAGGAAGAGCACCTCACACTGCTACTTAAATCCAAAGATTGATGAGACAAGTGAACACCTCACAGAAAAAGATAGAAACAGTACCACACCTGGCATAGCTTCACGCTCACAACACCAGAGTTCTTGTAGCCTTTCTTCTTTTGTTTCTTTTTACTGTTGATGCACTCGAACTCTGCCTGAGGACAGAACACAACAGCATGGGATAGGGGTGGGGAAAAATATTGATATGGCAATATATCGCAACACTTTTTCTTCTGATAGAATTTTTTAATATCCCCCCCACACACACACACACAAAATAAGTCATGTTTTGGGCCAATTGGAAATACAGAGCAACTTCCGCACGTTGAAATAAAAAATAAAAATAAAAAAAAAAGTACTGTACATATACATATGTATGTTTGCACATACGTACGTATATATACATACATACATATATATGTACATATTGTGTATACAACTTGTATTTTAAACTGCATTTTAAATTTCTCAGTGATCTTTGTAGAATATCACAATATATCACAATAATATATTATATCGTGACTCATGTATTGCATTATGTTTCATGAAGTCTTTGCCAATACCCATCCCTAGCATGGGAACAACCTCAAACTGGATGAGGCGTTTAGAATATATATTTTTTTTTTTAATATCACTTGTTGCATCAGCTCTGCAAACAACACAAACACATACCGGAGATGTTCGTGATGCTTGTTGGAAACGTGTCATTGTGGTCTCAAAGGATCCGATTAGATCGTGTGAGCCATCGTTGTCGTAGTCATAACACTCGACCTGGAAATAGGTTACAAAAAAAAAAAGAAAGAGTGATGTGACTAACAACCCTGTAGACAACAGACAACAAAAAAAAGGATCTATTCACCAAAACTATAAAATAATAATGCAGCTCATCATCCAAAGTAACTGGGACAATTCGCCTCCACTGTATTGGGTCAGATGCCTAAAAATATGGGCAAATAAAACAAATATGCACAGCAATGTGAAGAGTTTTTTCTATGAACCCTTTATCAAAAAAGTGAAGATGTAGAAAACAGAACCACGTAATGGTGAGATTCAGAACACAAGTCTATCTAATAATAGCGTAGTAGACTGAAAGAATGATGTGCAGTTTTTATGACTAGATGTAATTGGATAAGGGGAACCCAGAGGGTTGGAGTGATTACTGAAGCGACCGTGTTATTTTTCTACTCCACTTCACCCATTAAGTGATGTTAAGATGGAAAAAGATAAACACCGTAACATCACCTTGTACAGCAGCTGGATTATCGCAAAGTCACATGAGAATCACAGAATCACGTGACACAAAGCCTGACAAGACGCAGGTCAGTACACAGACCAATTGGTTCTAAAGAGATCGGCGAAGATGCTGAAATAGCATCGATTATATCAGAAAATCAGAATAAAAGCAGGAAAGGCTTGTTTTTGAAGGATAAGCTGTTTTCGCCCTTTTCCCGAAAGTCTGACTGACAGGCGTTTCATCCAATCACCTGCCAGGTGTTTTGGAAAGCTCCTGTCAGTTCCCATGATGGCTTGAAACTGTGACGCAACAGTACTGTATGTGTATACAATGATCAATGCAAGTAACACATATCCAGATGTAGTATTAAAGGTACTTTTATAGGTTTGTCCATGTCTCCTCCACAGAGAGACTGCAAGGGGATTCGAAAGGGTTTCCATGTTGGATTCAAGTTGTTGTTCACCACCTGAGGGCAGAATACATTTAAATTAGAAAGGTGCAGACTAATTAGTCGTCCAGAAGAACTCATACTCATGCTTTGTGTAAATATGGATTAAAATGAGCTGATTTATTCACAGTGAACATTCACTGAGCTGTTCAGTGAGAGCACAGGACGAGGGTTACAGGATCTACTTATATCAACATTAACACTTTCCTAACATGTGAGGCCGCAGTGGTTCCTCTTTGGTCTTTTCACACACACAGTTATGAGTGAAAACAAAAAAAATGGAAGCATAAGTAACAGGTAAACACTGAAAAGAGTTCATCTTCTAATTGTTTCATGGACAGGATATAAATGACAGGCTAATATCACAGTACTTGTATGAAACTTATTTATTTACCTCGGTTCTGTGAGCCAACTGCCATCCAGTTGCTGTCTGCTTGAAGAATTCAAGGTAGGGGTCGGACTTCCCAAAGAAATCCTGTAAATTAACAATGCATTGAAACGCATAACGTACCAAAATATTTAAAACAGTATTTAATATTTTAACAACAATCATCCATACCTTGTTGTCTAGTTTTCTTGCTTCCACTTCAAAATTCGCCACTCTGTTGTCTTTTATTTCTTCTGCACTGATCTACAGCAGAATAAAGGAGGAATAAACAGAGGAAGAACCATACAACACTAACATTTCTCTCTCCGTCACTCACTGTGATGGTCCCTTTTCCTGCAGGGGATTTGTTCTTCAGGACAAGCGGTCGGGTCAGTTTTTTACTGGACACGACCTAAAACCAAACACAAAAGCAAGTTAACAAAGAAGAAGCAGAGAAGTGGAAGTTTACAAGACAGCAGCCTCCTGGCCGCGAGGCAAACATCCAGAACAACCAGACAGACTCAACATCTGGGGTCAGATTGCAGCAGGAGAGCCTACACAGCAAATGCTTATCAGAGATGTTGAGTCTTGATCTGCAACAACAGTCTACTGTTACAGCTCTGATGTGTCCTGCAACTGTCCGACCGACTAGACTGTGATGTCAGTTTATAGCTCATTTTTTACTGATGAGAACTGTTAACAAAGATATACAAAATGAATAAAAAGCACTCACGAGTAGACTTATTTATCATCTTTAGAAGCCACAGGTTAACGCTGCACTAACATGTATTGTGAACACTGAATCGTATCCTTCCAGAAGAGCGAAGTCTTACTTGGCCCAAGGTGCACTCCAGCTGCCCCAGGAAGTCATCGTCACTCAGGTCAATAGTTTTGTTGTCGATGTCATAAATCCCAAACTTCAGTTTCTGCACTATTTCAAAGTAGTAGTCGATGACAAACTTTTTTGCAAACTTTGGGCAGAGGCAATTCTGGACTTTTTCTGTGCGAGCCACCTGTTATGAAAGTTATGAAATGGTGGATTGTGAACAAAGGCATAAAAAGCAGAATATATTGGCATACATGCACTGACACAACAGGACATGAACCTGATGTAACTGCTGCTTTACACATCACTGACTTCTCCGTACGGGGTTAACGATTAACACTGCTCGGAGATTTTTTCTGACACGAGTGCCATGACACGCCACACCTAATTAGGTAAAAAGTTTATTTCAAATATCTCACTATCCGTGACAAATATTGTATCAATCAGAATACTGACTGATACAAGTTTGACATTCAGACAAAATTAATTTAATTATTATTGTACTCATTATTATTATTTATTATTATAATTATTATTAATATCAACAATAAATCTGCAATGGTGGACCGTAAAGTACATTAATTTTGAGGTACTTTACTTGAGTGTTTGCATTTTCTACTACTTAATATTGAACTTTTAATTTAATTTAATTTATTTGATAACTTAAGCTGCTGTTTTGTTGTTTTTTTTTTTTACATAAAAATGATATTATATGTTTTTGTGCACTAGTGTACAACTATTCTATCCTATACCATATAAAGTATCAAAATTGACAAAGACCTGCACGTTAAGCACAACACATCGTTCATGATAAAATGTCATATTCTTTAACTGAACAAAACTTTTGATGTGTTCACTATGTTTTACTGATAATAACTGATCTTAGGACTGATGTTACTACTTTAAGGTAAGTAAAAGATAAGAGTACTTTTTCCTCCCCTGGTAATAGCTCAGACATAACTTGGAATGACTTTTGCTGTGGTTTATTACCTGTTAAAGATTGTTACTGTGGTGTAAAAGAGCTGAGCTTTTCTCCCAACACTGTAAATCTGTTAAAATCTTCAGATCCAACCATCTGCTGGCTCTACTGACCTCATACCACTGGGAATCCGAGCTGCTCATTAACAGCACACACAGGGGGTCAGACTTGGAGCCGATGTCTTTATCCAGGAGATTCTCACAGGACACCGTCAGCTCCACCTTGGTTACACACTGGGCAGCCATGACTGACTTGTAACGAGCTGGGGAAGCAACGCAGGGACATAACATATTCAGACACATTGTTATTTGCTACTGATAATCGGACGTAACATGATATGGATTGTGAGGACATTTGTGTTAGCATAAATATGCGCAAACTTGCACGAACGTTAATGGTTAAAAAAACTATATAGTTTGGTGGGTTTTTGACTTGCACTGAGGACCTGGCAACACAGTCAGTTAACTGTAACGGTTCGCTTCAAACACTGAACTGATCCAGTAAGTGACCCTGATGGGAATTATGACTAACTGAAATTAAGTCTTAGTGGGTGGGGAGAGAAACAGCTAACGCTAGCAAGAGCTAAATTTGCTAGTGAATGCTAAAACAGTAAACCGGTTAAATCCCTGATTTACCACGGCAACTTCCGCCAGCAGTCAGATGCTAATTTAAAGTCAAACTTACCGTTGAAAGTATGGACGCGTTACGGGACTCACAGCACAAAATATATTTAGTTAGACTGCTCGTAAATGCCGCTAACACATTTGCAGGGTAGTAACGCCCTGTCAGACGTGAAACTTCAGGTTAGATCTGGGCTCTCCTCTTTCAGCCCTGCCCACCAGGAACGTCATGTCATGACGTCACGCCTGCTACAACAACAACAGTTGAGCGTTTTTTTCTCCGCCGGAAGTCGCAGTGAAAACGATTCTCATGATAATAACGATTGATTTTCGCGTATTCAAACGTGCTGCATCGCTCATTACATTGTTGCATTGCTTATATTGTTGTTTCTGAACTATATATACATATTTAAAAGAATAATAATTTAAAATATTTTTAGATAAAGAATAGCTTAAAATATTTTATTTTGAAGGGATGACCGGAGCCTGTGTCGTGTGCCTGTAACCGGAAGTCTGACATACAGGCACTGACGCTAACTTGATGACAATAATAACAACAGTGAACTATTATAAACTATATGCGTTTACTGCACAGTGTTCCTTATATTACAAACATTACATGCAACTTTGATAAGAAAAATAAAAAATAAAAAACACAAAATAAAAGATAACATTAGTGAGAAAAAGAAACAAAAAAAACTGTGGGCTCCTCACGCATCATATAAAAACAACTTAATATTGTTCTGCAGTACTCTGTGTCCACTGGAGGGGAAAAAAAGCACCAATTGCAGGATTGTTTATAGGAATATATTGTATCTATATGTTGTATGTATGCAAGATAAGTGGTCACATTTCCTTTTGAAAGAAATCAAAATTTTGTTCATTTTGTTTTTGACTTAGGACGTGGCAGATGTCTGGAGGAGCATATTGTGCTTTGAGGTTACACCTCTGTCTATTGTAAAAGTTTTGTTCAGTATTTATGACAAATACTCATACCTCAACCCACCAGCTCAATATAACAGCACAGGAGATCCTTTGTTGAGTATGTTAAAATTATGGATTGAAACTGACAAGTGTTCATTTTTAGATGCACATCCTAAGACCAAGTCCAGTGTAACAACAATTTGATCATGTGACACAATTTGTAAGGAATATGAATCACAACATTCCACATTTTGTGAAATCATATGTAGTATCTCTATAATGGCATGACATGAAGACAGTAACAAACATAAAAAAAAAAAAAAAAATTCAAATGATCTAATAATTTTAGATAAACAATACTGAAGTAGAGGCAGGTTCAATTATATTTTTGTTATAGCATTGCACATTATATTTACATAAAGTACATAAGACAGGTACAATAAGGCAATACCACTGTAATATACATATACATTAAGTGAAATGTATTAGGCCATTTTCATAACAGTCAGTAAATTGAGAAGTTTTACGACCTCTTAAGACAGAGTGAACTTTTAGTATAAACAAACTAAACAAGTTTAATGATAATAATCAATTGCTTCTATGTATTCTCCTTGTTTAACACTCATAGCACAACATAGTATGCCAAATAAAACACAGAACCAAATTTTAAAAAGAGAGAGTGACTGAAGTACAAAACAGCAGCAAGGACACAACCTTGGCATTTTTTTAGTGTAAAATCTACAAAAGATTTTCATTTAGGCAAACTTATCAATCCATTGCGTATGGATCTATTTTGTAAACATTACTGAATTCTATCTGATATGATTTTGTCCAATGAAATATTTTCACATGAAAGAGTGAAAAACCATCAAACATGGTGATATTGAAATGCAGGATGAAATATCACCATTAACATATAGAATATATTAAGTATGTAGACAGACTAATGACATGGCTGTTATTAGCTGCCTCAGTTTTTACCAGAAAAAAAACAAAAACAAAACAGAGATCTAGTGTCCAGTCACGCCCGTTTTGACTAATGACTCCTGAAATATGAACAATCCTGGCACTTTAATCACATAAAGTCATATGTGTTAGATCAAATATCTAATATAATATCATGTTAAGGACATGCAAACAAATGTTAGGAGATGTTTGATCATACCTGTGTAATATGGCTTTCATATTATTGGTATATAGTATCTACAAATCACAGCGTGACTGTCAGACTGGATGTTGCATGCTCATGTGGTAAACCGAGGAGTTTGTCCTCAGGATAAGTCACTGGGGGGGTGCTGATGCAGCGAGGTCAGGGAGAGGTGTGTCGCTGTGCGGCGGCTTCAAACTCATGGTATTGAAGAAGCTCACCACCTGACCTGGGACTTCTGCCAAGACGCTCTGAGCAAGCATTTCCTGAGGACCCTGAAGAAAAGAACCAAATAAGAGAAGAGCCACGATATTTACATACAAATAAAAACAGTAGATGAATGTCTCCAGACATCAGTTGGAGAGAATATGATTCACTCAAATCTAGCTCACAGATGTAACAAAACAGTTTGGGAGAATCTTTATTTATATTTATGTTAATAAGGTCAGTGACTAAGCTAGTTACTGCGCAGATTGTAAAAGACCAATGTCAACATAGTTCCCATAAATATGCAAGGTACTTTTACATATTGTATGATCTTTAAGCATTAAAACAATAGTTTGAGATTGTGGGAAATATCTGTCATTCGTTTTTGGCGGACAATTAGACGTGCAGATCTGAACACTAATTATACAACCAATGAGTTTAGCTTCATACCCAGACTTTGCTCTTGGCTCTGCGCTGTTGCCAGGAAACCAGCGGAGAATCCAGGAATTTCTGCTCATTTACTAGAAATAGGCTGCTAAGTGGGTGACTAAACAGTAGTATCCATCTTTCCAGGCACACATTATTAACATATCACTTCCTAAAAACCTCCTTGCTGGTTGATGTCCCATATACTGTCAAACTTTGGATGAAATGTGGGGAAGAGGGATGGCAGAGGGGTCGGTGAGTCACGGTGGGTACTCATACATTGCTAGGAAGGACTGGGTTCGCTGGGGGGCTTCAGGCCAAATAAATTGAAGAAGGAGGCCACTTGGTCAGGCAACTCTGCTAGAACACTTTGGGCAAGGGCTGCTGTGCCTGCCTGAAATAAGATGTTCAGACATTCAACTCTATGTTATTTAATGTTTTTAAAGAAGCTTATGTGGTGCATGTCTGCAAAGGCTTCACCTCATGAAGTAGCTTACATTTTGGAACTGCCTGAATGGCACAAACTGCACAATGTCCCGCATGGCAGCCTCGCCTGTAGCAGAGCGTAAATTCCCATCGTCTCCATCCAGGAACTCCATGGCACTGAAGTCCGCCCCTCCTACTCCAACAATGATGATCGACATGGGCAGACGGGAGGCGTTGACGATGGCATTGCGCGTCTCGTCCATGTCTGTGATTACTCCATCAGTGATGATCAGCAGAACGAAGTATTGCTGTGAAACATTCACATGAGAGTTAACGACACAAAAAACAGAATTAATTTTACTGTTAATGGCTACTTCTAAACCAAAACTACAATAACAAACATTTTAGATTTGCTGCAACTCACAGAGGCAGTTTCCTGCTGCATGGCTTGCCTGCCAAAATGGGCAACATGGTTGATGATTGGGGAAAAGTTTGTGGGGCCATAAAGCTTCACCTGGGGCAGACACTGCTGGTAGGCTTGGACGACGCCCTCTATACCTAAAAAACACCAAAACACACAAACACAGGTGAGCAGATATGAGCTGTACATATCTCATGCTGTCTCAATAAACACACAACAGTATGAGTTTTGATGAGTTTCAGTTTATTATCACCTGCACAAAATGGATCTGAAGGGTTGAAGTTGATGGGAAATTCATGGCAGACCTGCAAACACAAACAACTATTAATCTGGATACCAGCGAAAGGTAATATAAATGCTCTCGTTTTTCACATTCACCTTCAATGAACACAAACAATCACCTGCCAGGTAGGAGGGATCAGCGCTCCAAATCCAAAAGCAGGGAACATCTTATCACTACAGGAAGTGAAACAAAACAGTTTCAATTCAATTCTCTTTACTTTCCACTAGGAACTTGTGAAAAACTGATTTTGTGCCTCAGAGATGATTACTTTACACAAAACCGTGACATTTACTGGTGGTGTTGTTTGCATAATTTAGGAAGAAAAACACACCACTGTACTTAAATAATTTATATTGTATTGTTCCTCTTCATAATATTTTATGCATAACAATCTTTGTACCTGTCATAGTCCTGGATGACATTACCCACAGCCCAGATAGCTGCCAGGTATTCATTATAGCCGTGGGGGTTGATGTAGTGGAGGGACTGGGGAGAGCTGGGATTCCCATTAGAGCCAGTGAAGTCGATGGCAATCTGCCCCGGGGAGGAAAAGTTTCAAATAGATAATTTCAAATTAGATAATGATTTTCACAACATCATGAAATATCTCTCCTCAATATATACTGTAATTTAAAATGTAAATATCAGTGATATGTTTTTCATAGAAATTAAAAAAAAAAGTGTAATACTCACAGTGAAATTAATCTGACAGCCGCCCATTATGTAATCCAGAAAAGTATACTCCTTCACGATCTGAAAATAAAAATTGATAACTGAAAATCATTTAACGGGTCACAAAATAACAACACAACAACATACTTTACATGCTAAGGTAACACACTATAGTGGTGCTTGCTCATTTACCATTAATATCTTAAATTACAACATGTTGAGAGAGGTTTTGATGAAAAAAAAATGTTGCACACGTCTGTATACAATGTTTTAGATATAAAAAAAAATCCCAGGTCATTCAAACTGTAGTTTGTTGCATTTATGAGAATATAGAACAGCAATAAAGAAAACGGATGGTAATTTTACTTTCAATTTTTACCTGTCATAACAAATGAAAAATGTGTAGCGTGCATTTGTCGGCAAGTGAAATATTTGGAATAATGTTATTATAAGGTAAATGTAATAAAGTAATATCCACAGATTTAAAATATGTCCATCTACTTTTTTCATAGCCAGCAGGAGCCACTGCAGAGGGGTTTGGGTCATATAAAAATCTTGCAGCTGAATTCATGTGGACCATACTCACACGAAACAAAGAAAACAGTTATTCAGAAAGAAAAAATCCAAAGTACCTTGATTCGTTTTACAACGATAACACCAGAGTTCTTGTATCCTTTCTTCTTCTGTTTCTTCTTACTGTTGATGCATTCAAACTCGGCCTGAGAGGAGAACAAACACACAAAGTGTGAAGAGCATCGCCACCAAGTTTCACAAAGTTAAATGAGAGAAAGAAGGAAAGAAAGCTCTCACTGCATATGTTTGGGATGCCTGCTGTACTTGGGAGAGTGTGGTCTCAAAGGATCCAATGAAGTCGTGAGATCCGCTGTTGTTGTAGTCATAACAATCCACCTGACAGTGAGGAGAAACAAGACAAATCCAGTCAGTTCTGCAGAGGAAGGCCATGGCTGATAAACTATCATATCAAAGCAGATGAGACAAACAAGCATGCTTTGGGGGCGAAAATGTGAGACAACACCCTGATATTGAAAGCACACACACAAGCCTTCTATTGTCAAATTAAATGGGAAACTAAGGTCCAACCACTTCTTTTAGAGCAAGACACATCTGCACACAGCAGCTTCAGAGAACCCTTCAGTGTTGAGAGAACAGAAGACTAGAGAACAGGTGTAGGCACCGCATGGAGCAACCCGAAGGGATTAGACTACAGGATGAACAGCTGAGAAAGCTCATGGGTGACTAAAAAAATGGATCCATCTCAACAGAAAGCATCTATGTCTTAGGAAAGTGTCCCACTGGTCAACTTACCTGATGGTACATAACATTGATCAGATCATTTAAATAAGGAATATGCTGAATGATAACAGGCCACTAGTACTGACAGAAAAATATGTTTTATCATATATCCTCCAAATTCTGTTTTAACAATATTTAACATAAAATACTTGATGGAGCCAGGTTTACTGTGACCAACAAAACATTAAATCAAGGTATCCTGTCATGCTCAAGTATTGCACTTCATATATTCTATATAAACAGGGAAATTAGAAAGTTTGTGATACACTTTTTCTTTTATTATTTGTTGACTAACTAAAAACTAGACAGATATGGATAACTTGACTTATAATTGAACATTACACATATTTCATGTAAGTTCTTGTTCAAACCATTTTGAATTAATGCGGTCAACATAATTCTACTGAAAGTCAATGTTCAACCAGAGACACAGGATTATTGTGGTAACTACTATAATCATTTAACAGGTAAGTTGACCAATGAGTCAGACTCATTCCTTTGGGCGCTTTCACAAGCCATCGTCTGTTTTGACTCAGCAACCATTCCCATCCAGTTTATCTCAACTTTCTTTATATACACTATTAAATATTTTTGTTGACTTAATGTACCATATTCTGTACGTTTTCTTTGGCCTGTATGTCCAGCAAACAGTCGACTTATTGACTGATGTAACTGTGTTCATATCAATAAAAGCCCACACAGGCAGCTTGTGTTCTGGTTTGCTTGGAAACAGTCATTCTCTGGTGCAGACCACCTCACCAATACCTCCTTGGTCCAGTTGTTTTTGGTCTTGACCAGAGTACAATTATTGTCCGGATAAACCGTAACAGAGTTTGATTAAAACGGACTAAATGTTGGCTCATGAAAGCGCCCTTTCAGATAGATACAGGTGTATTAAGGCCCGTCCTGTTGCAGACACTGCATCCTTCACGTAAAGAGCACTCAGCGGAGACAGTAGACTCACTTGCACCGTAGACTGGAAAGCATCTCTTCCTGACAAGTGTGCTTTTTTAGGTTTAGAGGATGGAAACAAAAAAAAACAACATACATAAACTAATGCTAACATACATTATTTCTATCAGTATTATCAGACCCTTAGATGTGCACAGAAAGGACAGGCAGGGCTCCAGTTGTGGCCTAGATTCAGTCTATGATTTACACAAAGTGAAAATGCTTATTTGTTTTTTTTGTTGGTGATGTTCAGCTGGGTTGAAAGACATTCACGTAATGTATCAAACAAGCTGTAAAATATATTTTGGTCTATTATTTGAATTTTCTGTATCTCACAGGCTTCCTAACATTACATTGCTTTTGCATGGAAGAGAAAACAGCTTTGGATGATTGAATTCATTCAAGCTAATCCATCACTGAATGAAAAGCTCATACACTTGAAACCCCCTTGAACTCTAAAGGAAGGAATCTTTGTCCTTCGCGTAGCTCGAGAACCACTCAACCTATCACCCGTTAGATATTAATAAACTATAAACAAGCGAACGGCGTAGCAACCCGGCATATGAGGACATGCAGCGAGGAGGAAAGCCTGCCTGCCACCAGTCAGCCTTAAAGTCAATGAGCATGAATTTGTGAGTTTACCTTTATAGATTTCTCCACGTCACCTCCACAGAGTGACTGCAGCGGGATCCTGAATGGTCTCCATGTTGGGTTTAGGGTGTTTTTCACCACCTGTGTGACAGCACAGGTTGACAGTTGACACGCTTTACCAAACGTCAAAAGGGCCATGGTACACAACAAGTATATCTGTACCTCTGTCCTGTGAGAGAGCTGCCATCCCGTTTCTGTCTGCTTGTAGAATTCCAGGAAAGGGTCGGACTTGCCAAAGAAATCCTGGGAATAAGTAAGAAAATAACATGCAGCTGAATCACATAAATTACTTGCAGGTCTTGCAGTTTCCACATGGTGAAGCCCTGAAGTATATTTTTAACGTAGTGAGAGTAACAAATTAGGAAATGTTTTTCTATTCATAAAAAAGACCACAGTATCAATCACACATATGTAAAAGACTAACAGAAATGCACAGCAGCAATTAATACCTTTTTATCCAGTTTTCTTCCTGCAACTTCAAATTCCACCACCCTGTTATCTGTTCTTTCTTCAGCGCAGATCTAACAAAACACGAAGCAGGATTGTGTTCAAAATGTCAAACAGGTGCAAATACTCCCAAGAAACACATGAACTACTTTTATTGCTCCAAATGTTAATGAATGAAAGTGACTCACAGTGATAGTTCCTCTCCCTGCAGGCGTCTTGTCCTTCATGACAAGTGGTCTTTTTAGTTTCTTTGACGAGACAACCTAGACAGAAAACCACTTTAGAGTTTCCTTAGCTATCACTGTCACTCACTTAAACAGCTCTACAGAAAAAGAAAAGGACTGATGCATGTTGCATGACAAATAAGCATTTGTGATGACCTTTTGTTATAAACAAAGGGCTAACCTGTCCCAAGGTACACTCCAGTTCTCCCAGGAAGTCGGCATCTTGCAGGCTGTAGCTGTCACTGTCAATGTCGTACACTTCAAACTTCAGCTTCTGCACCATCTCGAAGTAGTAGTCAATGACGAAAGTCTTGGAAAATTTGGGATTAAGGCAGTTCTGGATTTTCTCTGTCCGGCCAATCTAACGCAGACACGTTTCAGAGTCAGCGACTTCTTTGTGCATCATAAGACACGTTAAACTCACAGCACGTGCTGACATTTCTTAAGTTATAGTTTGGGTATCTCACCTCAAGAATGTCGTTTGCTTGTGCTGCAAACTAGTTTACAAAAGTGAATATGGTATTCCATGTGATGCTTCAGTGAGGACAGTTTTGCAGTGTTTTGTGTGACTCAGATATTCAGCAACAGAAACTGGTTTTTCTGCTGTAATGACTGTCAGTGTGGGCAGTTTTTGCTTGAAAGAAACTTATATTTGGATGGTGTACTGTTTTCTTTTATGTGTCAGATTATTTCCTGTATTGACATTTTTGCGAGTTTATTTTGCAGATGTTGCAACCTACAGCAGGAGAGATCATCTACTGTCAATATAGCTCACACTGGATTATTTATGTCTTCTATAGTTATCAGCACTCATTGGGTTGAACAGACACAAAAGGTGGTGAAATTTACCCTTAAGAATGAGGATTATTGTGGCCTTTTAGACGAACATTTGAGCTGACTTACCTCACACCACTGAGGCCCTGAGCTGTTCATGAGAAGGACACACAGAGGGTCAGACTTGGAGAAGGCATCCATGTCGAGCAGATTCTCACAGGAGATGCTTAGCGCCACCTTGGTCACACAGTCAGTGACCCTTGGCCCCGGGGCTCCGACTGCCGCCATCACAGCCTGCAGGATGCAAACAGACGGAAATATACAGATAAAGAGTCATTAACAATTAATATACCACATCCAGGGTAATTCAGAGTTATCACTCTGCTCCCACTGATAAATTACCCTGGAGAAAATAATGTATTACAAATCTGTAGTATTATGAGCTAAATATACTGAAAGAATTCTTCATCAGTTAATATATTGTATAATACTGGGTAGAACTGTAGCATAGCACTGCATAATATCATAAAATCATATCATATATATTTTCCATAAAAATTAGTGAAGTTATCATACATATAAATGTATTGGAAAAAGTACAATATTTATTTTGAAAGGCAAAAAAAAAAATTCCAGGGATAATGAGATTGATGAGATTTGATATAATACATTTTACCTAACTTAGGTGTGGCATGGCATGATACTTGTGTCAGAGAAAATCTCAGCACAGTGTTGACCATAAACCCCCATGTGGAGAAGTCAGTGTTGTGTCCATTTCCTGTTGTATCAGTGCATGTATGCCAATATATTCTGCTTTTTATGGCTTTGTCCACTTTTAAATGTGTGCACGTAGCAAAAAATAAAGCAATCCACCCTTTCATAACAGGCTGCCACACAGGGAAAGTCCATAATTGCCTCTGGACAAAGTTTGCAATCAAAGTTTGTCATAGTGCAGAAACTGAAGTTATGAATTTATGACATCAAAACTACAAACCTGATTGACGATGACTTCCTAATACTCAAGTACTTAGTTACACTCAATCACTGCACCAAGTACAACTATGCAGTAATTGTACTTAACATGAATATTCACATTTTATGTTACACATTTACTCCACTCCGTTGCACACTACATCTTTACTTCAGTAAACGGTTCTCGCACTTCTTCCACCACCTGCTAAGAAACCATGTGTGAAGCAATTTTCTCACCTTTGGTTTACGGTAGTGTTGTTTATTTGTCCTGTTTAACTAAAATCATCTCAATTCACAGAGCAGCCACTGTTTGCCAGTAGACACACCCAGTAACCCAGTTAGTAGAGCCACACACATTCATTATAGTTTATTAACAGTTAATAGAAACGTATATGGTGCAGAACACACTTTATGTAACTTTATGTAACTTATTGTAAGGTTCGTTAGGGTCGTTTTGTGAATTCGGCCAACGTAATTTAACGCTTACGCCCCTGTACTGTTTGATGTAATGTAGGCTAACGTTAGCTTAGCTGTGGCGCGGTGGGATACACACATAGGTCGTTAACGTATCTAATCACGGTAAAACATTAGCCGTTGACTTATATCAGTTAACGTAACTGGTACTAAAACTAACGGATAGGCTCGTGACGTTTCCGTTAGCTCCGTAACATAAATAACGGCCGTTCAAAAAGACACCTCCCTCACTTTCGCTGTTAAAAGATAACAGGCATTAATTACATTATCCAACGTCAATCAAAGTGTAATCATTTCAGTCGTAGCTCAAATTTAAAACCTTCTCCGACATAAAATGTAATAATTCATATTAAAAACGTACTTTAAAATATGTCCTACCTTGTTCGCTAGCTAGCTGTACGCTGTGGTTTGATGTTGGTAGCTGGTGACTGACAGAAGAGCTCAGCTTGTTGGCAGCTGTGGTGGGCGGTGCCCGGTGCGCTCGTTTCCTGTTAGCGGGACACCCGTTAGTTTGATGACGGTGTTGCAGCAATGCGCTCATCACGCCTGTTCTATCTGTATATATTTTCAATTAATGTATTAAAAATACTAATGATAAAAAAATGAAATAAGCCCTCGTCATTTGACAGGATTTAAGCGAAACATTAGTAAAAAATAGACACGCGTCATTCAGAATATGAAAAAAACAGCTACAAAAAGGTGGAAAAATTATTTAACTTCAATATTTTAAATGTGCTAGTACTTTATGCAATTACAATTTCCAAACAACGGAAATAAAACCGGTTTCTAATCTATTCAGGAACTGCAGCATAAAAATAGTTGCACATTGCAGAAGGAATAACAGACAGTCATTCAATAGTAATACATTTTTATTGACACTTGCATACACTGTGAGTGGAAAGTTAGATAAAATTTAATATAGCTTACTGAACTGTGATGTGATTTATGTCTATTTATGTCAGCTGTGAAATTAATGTTTCCTTCATAATACGCTTGATAAATAAAACATATTATTATTATTACACTTTTTATGCTTACAGCCGTTCCCTCAAATTCAGTCGCTATGTTCCATTAAACACGCAATATAAGGGGAAAGCTCACAGTGAGTACTAACTGACAAAATATCACACAAACATTATACCATCTTATGCATAAATTAACCTTTGTCACATCAGTGGGATGGTGCGACACAATCTGAAAAACAGTATACGCCCACATGCATTTCCAGGCATTTTTTCTTGCCTTTCCATAGAGGGCGAGAGAGGAGATGCAGATAAACAGTAAATATGAGGGTTTCTGTAACCCACTTTTCTAGGACGGGTCAGTAACACTGAATATATTTGGGGGCTTCAGCTTGTAAGAATTGAAGAAGGACGACAATTGATCAGGCAGCTCTGCCAAGACGCTCTGGGCGAGGGCCATGCTGTTTCCCTGCAATGACAATAGACAAGAATAAAAGCTAGCTGTGTTTCAGACCATGCTGGCTAACAGTAAAGTGTATCGCAGCTTATGGATGATTATACACTAACAAAAACATTATGAACATTATATTCCATCTCTGCTAATAGAGCCCCAAACTGCTCCTTTAAAATCCCTTCTATGTAGATATAATAACTCATAAAGTACAGGCCGCTGCTTACCTGGAAATCTCTAAAGGGCACAAACTGGACAATGTCTCTCGAGGCGATGTCTCCTCTGGGAGAAGACAGCAGTTTGTCATCGCTGTCGAGGAACTCCATTTCTCTGAAGTCCGCCCCGCCTACGCCCACGATGATGATGGACATCGGCAGACGAGAGGCCTCCACGATAGCGGTGCGTGTTTGGTCCATGTCGGTGATCACACCGTCGGTGATGATGAGCAGGACAAAGTATTGCTGCAGACGAATGAGAATGATATTAAGTATATATTCACTAAGTTTTAGGTTCTTATAATATTACCACTGTTTTATTAAGATCTTACATTATAATTTTTGAATTCTAGTTTGCTGCCAGTGAACCATCAGGACACAGTGACGTACTGCCTGACCAATATTTGTTTTATTACCTATGAGTTTGTTTACCTTTTTATGACTTAGCTTTGACAACATGTTTTAAATAACTTCACATTTCAAGGTAACATGGTATCAGAAAGCAAAAATATACTTGCTTCAGTGGTTAAAAAAGGGACTAAAATCTATAAAACAGTATGATATCATGGGGATTAGGAAAACAAGAGATATTATCTAATAATTGCCACGATTTCCCTCAAAACTGTATCTAACACCTATTTGTTTGAGGACTATCCTGAGATTCCACATTGACCGTTGATTAGTTTCCTTTTTGGTGACTTACTGAGGCCACATTCTGCCGCAGAGCTTGTCTGGCGAAGCAGGCGACATGGTTGATGATCGGCGAGAAGTTGGTGGGACCCCAGAGCCTCAGCTGGGGAAGACACTGCTGGTAGGCCTGCACTACGCCCTCTATGCCTGCAACACACACACACACAGGAACTCACATAACTGAACAACGTTTAACAGGATGCTGTGGAAAAGACTTACCAGCACAGAAAGGATTCGCTGGATTGAAATTGACAGGAAACTCATGGGAAACCTGTCAGAATGAATAATAGATAGCAAAATAAATATATTAGTAAATGACAATAATACACAAACTTCTGGAACAGAAAACATTATTTCTACGTCCCTTAAACATACAAAATGTATTTTTCTGCAGCCAGGGATACCTGAATTAAAAAATTAGTGAAGACGGTGAGGTTTTCTAGATTTTTTTCATACCTGCCAGGAGGGAGGGAGCTTGGCTCCAAAACCAAAGACCGGAAACATCTTGTTGCTGCACAGAAAGAAAAATACAGGAGGAGTTGATCGCTAAGAGATTAATCTCAGCTGGTAAACTGCTTTAACTCTTGGGTGGCTCGGCTTCAACATCTGTTTTTTTCAGATAGGAAAACTTAAAGTTTGACTTTACCTGTCATAGTCCTGGATGACATTACCCACTGCCTGGATGGCTGTCAGGTACTCATTATAGCCCTCAGGGTTGATGTAGTGGAGAGACTGTGGAGAGCTGGGATCCCCGTTAGAGCCGGTGAAGTCGATGGCAATCTGACCGAAGTCCGAGAGACAACCAAGGTCAAGATATGAAGAGTTTAATGCAAATAAAATACACATAAGACAGTTTATGCTAAATGTCTGCAATCAAATAAAAACAGTTAATTCTGACAAACTCACAGTGAAGTTGATCTGACAACCCCCCATTATAAAATCCAGGAAGCTGAACTCCTTCACCACCTGAAAGGGTTAAACGTCATGTTAACTGTGTTTATACTGTAGTGAGAGTGGCAACGCATGTGTGAGTCAACCAGAGGTGTTTCTGTGTGTTTTAGAAATGCACGGCATATAAATAAACGATGAAATCAAGGTTAATGTCTGACTCATTACCTGGCAGTTCTTGACACAAATGACACCAGAGTTTTTATAGTTTTTCTTCTTTAACTTTTTTGGGCTGATGCACTCAAATTCAGCCTGCAAGGGAGAACGTGAGTCACATTTATAAGTTAAATGGTTGAAATAAAAAAACGACAGCCCTTTTGTTATTAAAGTCTGACCGGTGAAATGTGAGTTCCCAACTGCATCTCTGCCAGTGTGGCTTTAAAGGTGCCGATGAGGTCATGAGAGCCGCTGACGTGATGGTCGTAACAGTCCACCTGAGGACGGACAGACAGATTTCCTCTAGTCGGTGACAAAATAAACAATAAAAAACACCTCATAATACGTTCAGAGACATTAAAAAAAGGATGAATAAATTCAGATTAATGTCAGTATAGTTCTACAGACATCTAAGATGTCTTATTTTTAGACTACTAAGAAAAATCTCCTGATAAAGGAAAGTTCCTCTGGTCACAGATGTGATGCAAACATTCAAACATCTCTATTTTTTATTCACAGAGGAAGCTGCATCATATTTTCTGCCCAATAACCCTGCAATCAATTACAAAGGCCACACCTCACATGCACAAAAAATAAATAATAACGCTTTACTCTTACTTATAAATGTTAAGAAAAAAAACGTAGAAGGTAAATGAAACGGGAGAAACTCAGTTGAGGAAAAACAACATAGCAGAGATGCACACCTTCAGCTGGGGACGTCATGAATCGTGCATTCACACACATATCCGGCTGGGTCGCATCATGTTTTAAATTTGGGAGCATTGTAAGGTGAAAAGAAAACCACAAGATGAATCATTAGTATGTTAGAACAGCATGGTCGATCAGATCTACTATCAAGGGAACAGGCTGTGTTAATGGGCTGCATTTTACAGAGGTTATTAATGGAGATATATAAGGAAAAAAATACCTTTACAGGTCTCTCCACATCTCCTCCGCAGAGAGATCGCAACGAGATGCTGAAGGGCCTCCATATTGGGTTCAGGTTGTTGACCACCACCTAAATAATGAGAGCCACGGTGAGCAGAGCAGTAAGCTGTTGGTAAATATGTTAAAATAAATCTGTTCACCTCTGTCCGGTGAGCCAGCTGCCATCCAGTTTCTGTCTGCTTGAACAATTCCAGGAAAGGGTCGGACCACCACAAAAACTGACAACCATGTCCGATTAATGATATTCAGCAGATGAATGATTTAATAAATGAATGAAGAACCACTATTTAAAATGACCTTCAGTACCTTTTTGTCCAGTCTGCGAGCCGACACCTCAAAGTGTACCACTCTGGTGTCTGTTATTTCTTCAGCACAGATCTAATTGTGGGGGGAAATGAATCAGAAAACATTTAAAATTTTGGGAAGTGTACTTTGGACAATGACAGATAACTATTTATCAGCACAAAGCACATGTCCATGATTTATGACAAGGCTGTGATGGCTTAAATTGTATATATTATATATATTTATTTTCATAGCCAGAACAAAGAAACAGTGCTTATATTAAATATGTGATAACATAAAACATCAAACTAAAGACAAAGAGGCAATTAATCACACCAGACGCAGTTATGTAATATGTCTAATTTCAAAAAAATGCTGGTATTTTATGATAATGTCACTGATTTCCTTTGATGATTTGCAATAATCACATAAAATAAACTAATGTGTGATTCATCCAACAGTATCAAGCCTCCAATAAGAACTTCAATGATAAATAACAACAAATACGACCACGTATGAAAGCATAAGCTGGAGTTTTATGAATAACACAACAGTGATAAACGTTATCATGGATACTGTGTACATAGCTGATCTTTTAGAAATCCACTCACTGTGATGGTCCCCCGACCTGCAGGCCTCTTGTTCTTCAGCAGCAAAGGTCGAGTCAGCTGCCTGCTGGAAACAATCTGCACACAACACACTGCCGGTGTCAACAACAATGAAAAGTTGGCTGAACGGCCAAACGTTTTCACCAACGGTGCAACGCTGTGAAGCTCACCTGGCCCAGGGTGCATTCAAGCTCCCCGAGAAAGTCGTCGTCACCCAGGTCATAGGTGTCATTGTCGATGTCGTACACACAAAACTTCAGCCTCTGCACCATCTCGAAGTAGTAGTCCATCACAAACTTCTTGGCAAACTTTGGATTCAGGCAGTTCAGGATCATCTCTGTGCGGCCAAACTGATTCACACAGAAAAATATATGTGAGACACGGTCAGGATACTGATACCTGCCGAGTGTGCATGGTTCTTGCACCATTTTAAAAGTCAAATTTAATACTTTTTATCACCTTTTTAAGTCCTCAACAAATATAATTTAAGACCCAAAAATGTCACAACAATTTCTTTGGTGGATAATCGACAATTTATTGTAGGGCCCCATTAAGCAGGAAAAAAATCTGATAACCGAGTAATCTCCAATATTATTTTTTTTAATGATTTTTTTTTAGCCCCTTAACACTTGCAACAATGATATAAATTGACAGCATAACTTAACTTTTTTCTACAACTTTAATTCCACAATTTTCAAGAACAAATACGTGAACTTTGTGAACAAAATAATGTGCAAAACTGCAGTAAATCCCAATTGGCATTAAACACACCATCTGAAAATTTAATACCTACAACAAACGGGGAGTTTAAGACAATTTAAGACCTTAATTACCCAGATTGAAATTTTAAGGCTTTTTAAGGAACCGCAGAAACCATGAACAGTCATATAGACGCCTTCCTTTATGGATAGATGATGCTGCTACAGCGCCACCTTTTGGCCAAAAGGTACCAAATAGTCAGATAGTATCTACACATGTCCACCAAATGTGGTTGAAATTGCACATGACATTTTTTGGTGATAAGTCCTGCCCACAGCATTGAGCCAAATATGAGGGCCAGTTGTAGCACTGTAAGTGACATAAAAAAAATCCTCAAAAATGAACTTTTTCTGACTTAGTTCAGGGATGATATGTACCAAAATTAATGATGTTCAAAAAAAAAAAAAGAGAGAGGTAGAATGAAACGTTCATTGTTATAGCACCACCACTGGACCAAACACACAGACCATAACTTGTATCCCTGGTTTTAAGCTGATGACCTCATACAGACCTCATACCAGTGGGAGCCTGAAGTGTTGAGGTACACGGCACACAGGGGGTCCGACTTAGAGAAGACGTCCATGTCCATGAGGTTCTCACAGGAAATGGTCAGCTCCACCTTGGTGGCCAAATGGGTGGCCCCCGGCACTGGGGCCCCGCCTGAGGCCATGATAGGTGGTTGTACTGCGATGATAAAACACACATAATAAATAAATACTGTCAGATGGAAACATTGTGAAGTACATTTACTCAAAATATTTGTTTACATCTTCTGCCTCCTTATACTTCAACTCCACCACATTTCAGAGGGAAATATTGTACTTTTTGAACTCCACTGACCAGGCCACTCAACATAATGACTGCTTTGACTAATACTTAAAAATGCCACAGCTGTGACTCATTTAAAATATTGAACACAGGACCTGTAATGGAGTATTTTTAAATATATTAAAGGCATCTGCGATGAGAAGTAAGAAGTAGTGGAAGAAGTATTCAGAAATTCTACTGAAATAAAAGTACTAACAGCACCCTGTGAAAATACTCCACTACGAGTAAAAAACCTGCATTCAAAACCTGCCCAGTTATAAGCAAAATGTACATAAAGTATGAAGATTAAAAGCATTTGTCGCGCAGTTTTTACTAATATGTACTGTTGTGATTGATGTGTGATGTGCCAGTGCCAAAGACTAATTTCCATTTTATGCAAATCTAACGGACAACAGAGTAGACATGTTTCAGCTTTTTGTTTTCCACCAACCATCTGTGTCATCCACTACCGTTAGTAAATAGTGACAGTTCGAGTTACCGACTGCAGCTTCAAGTTACAGGAAACTGGAATCTAGGTTAAGGAGCTGCATACCAAAAGGTGCAGACGAAAGGAAGTGTGGTATTACTGTATATGAGGAAGTTTGGGGTAGATTTGTATGTAGGAACGGTGCAGGATGCGAATGAGGGTAGTGTGACAAAGGTGAGGATTGTGGTACGAGTGACAGAGGAGTTCAAGAGGTGGAGCACACCAAGGATTGTCTGGTTTACCGACAAGATCAGACAGGAGACGCCGTGGACTTTGATGTCCTTAGATGACATTGTGATCTGTAGTGAAAGTAGAGAGCAGATGGAGGAGGAGGTGCATGTATGTGAGCGAGATGGAGGCCAGAGGGATGGTGAGGATGCAAGGAGTAGACGTGGCAAAGGTGGATGAGTTTAAATAAGTGTTCAAAGTAACGAGGGGTGCAGATGAGAGGTGAAGAAGCGAGTGCAGGCAGGGTGGAGAAGAGTTTCAGGAGTGATCTGCATACCAGTAAGAGTGAAAGAGAAGGTTTACAAGATGGTGGAGGGACAAGCGGTGGTGTACAGTTCAGAGGAGGTGGCACTGAGGAAAAGACAGGAGTTGGAGGAAGATTTCTGTGGGAGAATGTATATATTAAAGGTTATAAGATGGACTGATAAAAATGAGAGATCCTGGGTGTATCAGGAGAAGGATGCTGAAGTCAACGGGAGAACAAAAGAGCAGGTTTATAGATGTGGTGAGGGAGGACAGGAAGAGATGGAAACAGATGACCCTCTGTGGCGACCCCTAACGAGAGCAGATTTAGAGGGAAAGTTTAGTACAAAACACTCAAAAAACATCCTTCATTTTGTCACAAACATTCACAATCAACAAGCTGACACAAATGTAGTAACACCACCAGATTTTGACATAACTGAACTTTATACCTCTACTCCTAAATAATGAAAGGATTCTGCATACTGAGTGATTTTGGTACTTTAAGTATATTTTGCTGATAATACTTAAGTACTAGTTTGAATTCTCTACTTTTACCTGTAATGAAGCATTCCTAGTGGTATCTCTACTTTCACCTAAGCACACAATGGGAGTACTTCTTCCACCACTGACAAAAGTCAAATATTGACCTCTGAGGTGGTAACAGTTAGTGACAGTAGAAGTTTGACTGACTCGAGTAAATACTGGAGTAAATATACTCAGTAACAGTCCACCACTGGTAACGTTGAAAACCGTTAGATTAGTACGTTACATTTAACTGTACACAACAAGGTATGAGGGGCCTGTGTGAAAACGATATTTAAAATGACAATTGCTAATTCTATACAGATAATACCATACTGAAAAAAAACATATTTTTGCTCTGAGTTCATTAGTACATGCAAGCAGTGACGGTTGGTGGGTGTGGCAAAGGCTGGAGCAGCAAAACTAAGACCAAGTATCCAACTAAAACACTCATATTATTTACTCATATTAGCCGAAAGCTTACTCGGACTCATTTACCTGTTAAATTGTTGAAAAAATATACAATTTGTGCTGTCTTTGGTGGTCAAACACGGACACGTAACGTTTATCTGACAACAACAGCTGAGCAACCTGGGGGCGGAGCCGACTCCTCCAACCATCAGCGCTCTGCTAACTAGCTGCTAACTTAGCTAGCTAACTTCATCTGTTCGCTTTAGTCGTCCAGTTACAACTAAGTTATGTTCGTCTGGTTTATGTGTGCTAAAAAAGATAAATTGGGTGAATTAAAACGTCATAATGACTGAGTGCGGTACAATAATCAGAGTAATATTATGGCGGAACTCTCGAGAGTTTTGGTTGTTTCTGTCAGGACTACATATAGAGGAGACAGGTTTTTTTCGGGGTGCATTCATGAAACACAATCGGAAACAGTGGTTTAAAATGGATTGAATACGATGTTGTGATAGCTAATTAACAATCTGCTGTAACGTTTGACACTTTTAAATATTTATCCAGCTATTAGAGCGTTTACTGTGTTCTTTTTTGCGCATTTCAGCAGATTTAGTGTTTTAATTTTGTATCCGTGTTAGCTTAAAATCTCTGAATTGTTCAGTTCTACAGTTTTCGTATGCCTCAATTATTAATGTGTATTGAAACACAGCTATACAACTATACAGCTACATGTAAGTGTTTTGAGGCAAACTACAGAATAAAATACAATCTATGTGTCTGCCAGGAGAGAAACGTCCCCTTACTGTATGTTGACATTTTGCAGCATCTTCCGTGTTTGTGTGCTCTTGAATGTTCCCTGTTTGTATTTGCAGACTAGCCTCTCCTGTTAAGTCTTTAGTTTGAGATGTGGTTGTAATTTCTGATTATTGATCGTTTGGGTTGTGACATAATGGCTGGAGTAGTGCTCAGGCGATGTTTGAGCAGGACTTTAGCGAGAGCACTTGGTAACAAAGGTATCAAAGGGACAAATCGGCACTACTGGACAACTTTAAGCTGGACTGCCACTGCTCTGACTGTAAATAACCTGCCTTTTATTTCTGCTAATTAATAAAAAGGGCAGAGGTACTGCTGTATAACAGGTTTAGTATGATGATAAAGAAATATGATATGTGCAATTATGTTATTATGTTTAAGGTGAACATAGGTGTGTGCAATAACCGGTTTCATTTTATTTACTGTTTAATTTTACTTGTCATTACATAATCTATTTATTTTCTTATTTTTATTGATTACTTTATTATTATTATTCTTATTATTATTATTGTTATTACTATTTTTCATGTTTATGCTGCTGTAGCAAGTGAATTTCTCCCAGTGGGGATGCATAAAATATTCTATTCAGAGTGTGAGGTTGCTTTGGGTCAACTGAAACTAATTCAAGAACATGTATTTCCTCATGTGTTTCTTTAATATGCCATATGTCATTACCTTTCTTGCATAAAGAGTGGAAGAGCTGCATTCCTCCTGGGGCTCCCCACCCTATCCTGCCTGGGCTATGAAGCTTATCACAGAGTGCAGAGTTCAGCTGTGGTCTTCGCTTTAGGAAAAGGTAGTTGTCCCGCTGTGATGATATCAAGGTACATTATTATAGATTATAGATTTATGGTAAGCAAACTGCTGTTTGCACTCTCCCAGAAACAACCCAAACACAGCAAAACACGAAGAAGATAGTTAATGACTCTTGCATAGTTTACTTTTTTCATACACTTGAGTTATTTCAATGTGAAGGGTTAGGACAGCGTGAAGGAAGAAGAGAGACAGTTGAGGTTTAATTGAGCACATTAAGGCGTAAAACCTTTTCTGACTGAATTTGCTGTTGTGTTTTGCCTCTTTGCAGGTGAGGTTTTGGAGCAGGCTGACTACCTGTACAGCTGTGCAGAGACGGAGAAGCTGTACCAGCTGCTGCTACAGTACAAGGAAAGGTACAGAGGGAGATCAGTCTTAACTGTAACCAGCTCTTCTTCAGCCTGCTTCTTGTTGTGTGTTTTTGGATCACTAGAGAACAGCAAAGTTAAACATGTCAAACACTTCCAAGTTGTGTTTTTGTTTCCATTCATCCAGTGGTGATGCACAGTTCCTCTGGCGGCTGGCCCGAGCTTCTCGTGACCTTTCGCAAATACCCAACATGGAGGCCGAGCGGAAGAAGCAGCTGATATACGAAGCCTTCGAATATGCGAAGAAGTCGCTGGAGAAAGATGAGAAGTGTTTTGCAGCACACAAAGTAAGATGCTGGGAAGGCAAGAATGATTGTGGTTCATCATAGGAAAATAATTACCCTGTGAATCACTGAACATTTGGTTTTGCTGGCTCATCCCTCTAATTATTCAGAAATGTTAATCAGAGCAATTAATATCAATAATGAACCCATTATATGAATGACGCAGTGGGGAGATATCACACAATGGAAACAGATATACAAACACAGCCACCTGCTTCTGATGTTACATCAGGAGTATTAGTGACAACCACAACATTTTTACTGGTATGTGCACATGATGATACACTGCAGTTTCTTTTGAAAGCTCATTAATCGTTGTTCAAACTGTCATCCTGCCTCTGCACACACAGTGGTATGCAGTCTGCCTCAGCGATGTTGGGGAGTACGAGGGAGTCAAGGTGAAAATTGGAAATTCATACATCATCAGGGAACATCTGGAGGTGAGAGGGTCAAAGTTGTCACATTTAACTATTACACTGTTAGATCACATTTAACTAATGTTTGTTTCCCAGAGAGCCATTGAGCTCAATCCCAAAGATGCCACTTCCTTTCATATTCTGGGTTACTGGTGAGTTTTTAACTGCAACAAAACATAAGTCAGAAAGTTCAGAACACATGAAAGTAAAACAAACTTTCCTGTTAAAATGTTTCTGTCCAAAGATGTCATTTTGTACCAGATAATTTTATGATGGAATAATTGTATTAAGTAATAATGTACAGCGAGCAGATTATTGTTGAGAAATAAACCCCTTCAGGGAGATGCATCTGTCAACATTAACCTGCTTCCTGTACTTTACATTGTTGCACTTATTACACTACTACTTACATAAAAAAAATATTATTAGTCACTTTTTTTTTCTCTAGAGTCTAAGATCATGTCTGCATCCACAGCAGTTTTATTTCTGCAATAAATAAATAACAAACTGCTTTGTAAGTAAGAGATTTGAGTCACACAGACTTTATTATTAAGAGAAATCTCCTCTCTCGTAGGTGTTTTACTTTTGCTGAGCTTCCTTGGTATCAACGCAAAGTGGCGGCTGTAATTTTTTCATCACCGCCTAAATCCACATATGAGGAGGTGAGGACTGATCCGTTAGAACAATAGATGTTTGTTAAGACAGCTTCAGACTGGAAGCACCAGATATCTTTGTCTCAGAGAGATGACCACGTTTACAGAGTATTTTTTTCTCTCTTTCAGGCTTTAGGATTCTTCCTGAGAGCTGAAGAAGGTAAAAGATGATGCCGAGGCATTTATTCAGTGATTTATTTCCTCAAAGATTTGAAATGCTTTGAGCTGACGATGATTTCTGTGTCAGTTGATCCAAACTTCTACAGTAAAAACCTGCTGATGCTTGGGAAGACGTACATGGGCCTGAACGACAAAGAGAAAGCTCTGCTCTTCCTGACCAAAGCAAAAGAGTACCCTGCTCACACACTGGAGGACAAAGAGGTACTTCTGCTAAAAGTAAAAAGTACTGTGATGCTGTGTGAAAATACTGCATTGATCTACAGAATATCTGTTCCTCTGCAGGTCCATAAAGAGGCCGTGGACCTCTTGAAGAAACTAGGATGAAGCTGTTATTATTACCACAGAGTGGGACTTTGGGACTGTTAATAACTGCTTACAAATGTGTATTTTTATGGGATTTGTGTTGTTATTAATATAGTTGGATCCATGTTTGATCATTCAGCTTTAGGTCAAATTAAAACATGCAACGTTGGTAATTTTATTATTCTTCAACACTCACACACACAGCACTAATTTCTGGGTTTTAAAACACTTTTATCATAGGTTTCATTTTCAGAATTAGTCACCAAAGTTTCATTACCAAACACTGGAGCTATTTACTTTAACTGGATTAAGAGGTTAACTTGAGCATGTAAAAAAAATGACACCATAGGTTTTGACAGGCAGAACAAGCTGTTTTCAGTTTGTTGCACAATCTGCATTTTTCTTATGATTGAGTTTGATGACTCAAACAAGATTGATCAGTCAGTTTCAGCTGAAAAATTAAAACTCAAAACTGTCCAAAGCTTGCAGGATTCAGACGGTAATAAAACCAAAAATTAAACAAATTCAAACCAGCTGTGAAGATGGTCAGAAACATTTATTAAAGAAGATTCTCCACAGGTAAGACCGAGTCATTGCTTTGTTAAGAACAGAATAAAAAAATCCCGAGCAGAAGGCATCTCATCCTCCAAAAAAACAAAAAACAAATCAAACAACAGTGAAAAGACAGAAAGTCATGGAGGGGGTTTATTCACTTATTTATTTGTATCTCATAAATCCATCTCTCTTCATTAAAATGGGTGAAAGCAGATTAAAAATGAATCTTCTATACACATCGTCTCCAGTAATTCTGTACAGTGTAGTTGGTGTTTACAGTG
This sequence comes from Synanceia verrucosa, assembly GCA_029721515.1. Classification (NCBI taxonomy): domain Eukaryota; kingdom Metazoa; phylum Chordata; class Actinopteri; order Perciformes; family Synanceiidae; genus Synanceia; species Synanceia verrucosa. The sequence goes on along the minus strand of CM056568.1, from coordinate 16,276,423 downwards.
TGTATCTACACGCGATATGTTACAGTTCAGATGTGTTTTCAGGCGGCCGCGACTGCCGCCGGCGCAGCTTCCTGCTGCGTCATCACCACCTGGATCATGACTCAGCTGCAGAGCGAAGGGCACACCTGTGCAGGTGAGGCTTGTCATGTCACCGGCTGCAGCAGGAGGCCACCTCAAACACCCCCGATGTATTTCTGATAAGAACAAAAGGCATCACAGATTCCCATCAAAGGAGCGGCGGCTCTGTGTAATTAATTATAATATTTAAGTACTTTATTTCCTTTCATTATCTTTATACAATGGATATTCACATACACAGTTTCTTTTCTTTGATTACAGGTTTCTGTTCAAAAGGAAGCACGCAGGAGTTACGCAGTGTTGACTTCTCTTGGGAGTCGGCTCCTTTTGCTACAGTAAAATGTTTCTTCATACTCTCCTCCCTCCTTGCAGCTCTTCCACATGAACAGCTGAGTACATGTTATATACATGAGTGATAACTAGAAAAAGTCTAAAGCAGCTTGCTGCTGTTTGCAGTGGTCTGAAATAAACAAAAGCTGGAGAAAATATGGAGAATGGCCTGCCGCTGCAAAAGCTGCATTTTTAGACCACTGACTGAAAAAATAAGCACCAGAGTTTAGAAATGATGGACGCAAACAAAAGGACGTGTCCTCTGAGGCGTTCAAGGACAGAAAAGAGGGAGAAGGGTGCAGAAACAGACACACTACATGTAGCAGTGTTGTCTCCTTTTCATCGTCTGGTCTGTGACACTTTAGTGTCTCATCACCTTTTATAATCATCGTCTGTATGCGGAAGGCAAGTTTTTTTTTTAACAGATTTTGCACGCATGGTTATCAAACTAAGGCTTCTCTCAGCTCAGCACAAAACCTGAGAATGAGTTGAATAAATTAAATTGGGCTCAGCTCTATGGCTTGAAGGTTATTTTGTGTAACTAACTGCAGTCACAGCCAAATAGTGGATAAACACTGTGTGCAACTCCATAAAGGTTTATGACCCGAACATAAAGTCTTTAATGTGTTTTTTTTACTTTTACCAGTTGAAACTCTGCTGCCTGCATGCGATATTTATGTGTGGTGCTTTTCTGTTGTTTTTTTTGTTTTTTTTCAGTCCTTCACCTTTATGACCACCGAGCAAAATTGTATGATGAAATTTTTGCAAAAATGCTTGAATTTTTTTGCCGCATTCATTTCTTCAGTTGTATTTAGTTAATGGTGGGAACATGTGAGACGTCCTCTGGACCTCATTACGTAGCCACATATTCATATGTCGTCTGGATTTTTTATGATTAACATGTCACATTTGTGATTTATTTAGAGATGCAATCCACGTGATAGCAAAAAACTGAGGGATTTACGTAAATGTGACTGTGTCATCAAATAAGAATGATCTGGAAATCACAGTGTAGTTACAGTCCTCGATCAAGAGTCTTGTTTTTTGTTTTTTTTCTTGTTTGTTGTGACACTTTTCCAAACATCTTTAAATGAAATCTGAGTGTCATCCTGGTGTCCTACTGCAGTTTTTGGCCTGGAACTGGTCCAGTATCAGGGCTCCACTGACACAAATTCTGAATATCTCCCTCCTGTCCTTTTGACTTTCACCACAAACTTCATGTTGAGTCTTTTTTCCCCCCAAACTTGTGCCTTTATCCAAAGGAGGATCTGGTGGCGCTTCTTTCTCTGCTCTCTGAGGGGATAAACTCTCCGTTTCACATCAGTCCATCCTGAGCACTTTTGCCGTTTTGATGATTAAAAAAGCTCAGAGCGTCATGCTAAAATGTCTCTGTGTTTATAGTATAGGTGGTGTCTTCTCATCTTCAGAGGCAGCCATGCAAGCACACAGAAATTGCAATGATTACTAGGAATCCAACGGGGGAAAAAAAGAAAAAGAAAATAAAATTCAGGCACCAGACCCCCCGGTACTACGCTTGCCATTTAGAAGCTCTATAGAACTAGAGCTTTAAAACAAGATTGCTCTTCAACTATAAAATCCTCTCAAAACACTTTCAGTCTCTTTTAAAAAGCCAGTCAGCAGAGGTTGGAGGAAATTTAAAAAGAAATATCCATGATTTCTGTTATGAAAAAGAGGAGCAAAGATGCTGAAATGCTTGCATATTTCATGATGGGGTATCATATAATATTTAAGGGCTGGGGAATAGGATTGCGGCACAAACTATGCTGCAAATTAAGATTTGGTTTAAAATGACAAAAATAGCTTATATACATTGGTGGTTATCTTGTGCAATTCTTTTTTTTAGTTTGTTTTACTTGGCTGAATAAACAGCGATGGGGAGGCAGGGAGCCAGAGGAGTCCTCCCTCTATTCTTGGCCAAATCCTTCTGTTTCCTCGATGGCAAAGAGCAGCTTCTCCTTCAGCTGTTCAAAGCTCTTATAAGGAGGCAAATCCAGGCGGTTGAAGCTGAAAAGACAGGATGAAAGGTTAGTAAGTGCATAGGTTAGTTTGTGTTGTTGGTGAATCAAACTAACCCTTTAAGACACCAAAGTCACAAAACAATACGAACAGAGGCAGCGACAGAACAGAAACTAGTGTTTGTGTTTGTCAAGGCCGTCTGTTGCTTTCGAAGACAAAAAACAGCTTCAGCCTTCATTGAAAAACAAACGATGGATGACGACAATGGATAATTAACTTATACAACCCACATAGAAACATCCAAACTTCCCTTTTGATAGCATTTTTCAGTAAATTGCAGCTGCTTCAATTCACTTTTCTGCCAAACTAGAGATACCTTATAAATCCAGCAGCAAACATGCAGATATAAGAGCCTATCCAAATACCCAGACAGAACTATGTAAAATACATATATATATATACAAAATGCTAAAATATATATTAAAACAGTAAGCAAAATGTCCATACTTGTGTAACAAAAATCTATCTAATGTGATTTATATTCATTCAATACTTCTTTTAATACTTTTTTTTAATGATGCAAATTTAATAATAACTAATAACTCACTACCAGTGAGAAACCAGTCAAACTACGAATGACAATAAAGGCTTATCTTCTCTCAAACAGGCAGAAGTTAATCCCTCTACATGTACTGTATGTATCAGGAGTTTGGGCTGTAGTAGCAGTAAATTAAACATCAGTAGCATTGATATGACATGTTATGAGGTAAAAAGTGCAGGTGAAAAAGTCAGTGTTTATCGCTGTGAGGAGGAGCTTAAGAGCTGACCTCAGTCTGTAGAGCACTGATTCAGTGCAACACATCATGCAACTAAAACAATGTGAGGGAGGAATGAATCCCATGAATCCACTCACCATGTGTGGCTCCGAGGAAGCCACGTGTCCTTCCCCACCTTCTCAATGCAGAACTTCTGGGGCCCGTTACTTCCTGCAGAGCAGAAGAAAGTGAGGAGAAACAAAATGACTGAGTGGTTACGTCGTGGATGTGTTACTGTGTACGCCACTGACCCATGAGTTCAGCGAATCCGCCCAGAGGAAGCCTGCAGGTGCCGGTGACAAACTGCATGAGCCGCAGTCGCACTTCGTTGTCCACTTCTTTCACCAGCTGCAAGGGAAGGAGTGAAAACACATCAGAGACCACACAACAAAATATTTTTTTTTCACCTCCCACCTTCTCAAATCGTGCTACTAAGATGACTAGAAGGACTCACTGTCCAGGAAGTGACTGCAATTATGTTTTTCATAATTTTTCATCATTTTTTAAATCTATTTTTTGCATGACTGTACCTGCCAGAACCAGATGATCTGTTTGCTGTTCCTGGTGTAGTGACGGTATACCGTGTTCCTCTGCCAGTCCTGGAGGTCCACCTCCTGCATGCCACACAGCATCACCTGGATCCAGCAAACACACAGATAAATAACAGAAATGACACACCATAAATAGTCGTACACAGAAAGTGACTTCCTACTCAAACAAAGCAGCGGTAGGACTGAAATAAACATTTATATAGTATAATATATACTGTGATTCCAGTCCTACCTCTTACATGGACATCTACCCTTTCCTCTGTTAATGTTAATTTAATGACTTTTAGCTGATCTGCTGTTTCTGTTTTGCTCCAGAGATAGAACATCACCACACTGGTGTTATTCAAGCTGTTAGTTTTTGGTTAGTGGGACTGGGGATGATTGATCCTTGATGTTTGTACTTTGTATATTTGTATATCAGTTGTGTTTGAAGATTGCTTGAAACTCAATAAAACAATCGCTGAAAAAGAAACATACACTGAGTAGAGACCACCTCAGCACCAAGCAGGAGCATCATGTTGCGCTGCTCACCTCAAGCTCCTTTTCATCAAAGTACTGCAGCCACTGAAGAGGAACCACCTCGTTGAAGCCGTCCAGGAAAGCTTTGGTTTGACCTTCGACCCCGCGGGAGAACCTCCACTCTGCCATTAGACTGCAAGCCACAGAAATGTGCTTTGTAAGTTTAAAACACATAGCAGGAAAAAATCCAATAATTGGCCAATAATAATTTTTCATTACAAAAAAAATATTCAGCCCTTTAACACATGCAAAAACAACAAAAAATGTTATGAAATAAATCTCTGATCTCAGCAGCCCTCTGATTCCCTTAAACGTTAAATCACATTTTCTCTGCTCCATCACTCTTTACCATCTTTATTCATTTTGAATATAATGGTCACACAGTCTGACACCAACATCAGTTAATCGAAACAGCACAAAGTCACTCGATAAACAGACAACTGTTTTGAAAAATGACCACGACGATTAAAGTTGAAATTAATGGCTCATAGACAACACAATGAGTCTGCACAGACCTCTAGACAAGATGTTAATGCTGCACACAAAGTCAAATTACAAACAAAAGCAAAAGATACGTGGGGTATACTGCTACAGTTGGGCGCTGGGGAGGTGCGGCATCTACTGGATAAATAGCACTCGGACACCATTTAATGCCTCCACTGTTTTATGAAAATAATCACCGTTTAATCTGCAAAATTCCGATCCGATTAATCGTTCCTATCTTATAGATTGTGATGAAACAGCGGGCAAACAGAACCTGATATACTCCTCCTTGTTGTCCTCAGTGACTAGAACATTGGCGCCATCAGCTTTCAGGTCATGAGACGTGATTTTCCCCAGGATCTCCATGTCCACTGAGAAATACATCTCCAGGCCACACTCTTCGATGTTGTTGTCCCTGAGGAGAGATGAGATCCTGTTGCAGCCGCGGTAAAATGGAGGGCAAACAGCTCATTGTTGCAAAAAGAACCAAACAAAAACATCCAAGTTCCTCTGGTATGAACAACACTTCTCATTCACTGGATATTTTACATTGGATACTGTATATTTGGAAGCGTCAGCCAGGATTTTCCTTGACAAGAAGCCATTGCATTATTTTGCATTATTTTATTGCAGAAAATTAGCTCTGTGGCAAATTTATGATACGTTCCACTGACAAGGTTTGTTCAGCAAGATATCCTTCTTTATCAAAATGAATGCAGAAGTAAAAAGCTAATGTTAGGCTATAAAAACACTACTCTACATGAAGACGAATATTCACAACAAGGCAGCGTGATTACATTTTGTAGTAACATTTAGCCACAAAAAAAGTATTGTAATTGGTGTTGACCATTAATTGAAACTGAAAGTCTATATTTTTTTGGACATTATACCTTTAAGAATGATGTAAGAGTCACTATATGCAAGGGCTCCTCTCAGAGTGAAGGCCTGTTAGATCAACTATAAAAAATGGGTTTTACTCCCACTTTTTTGTTGTTTGACAGTAATGTGATCATGTTCACTATTGTCATATTCACACTAAAGACACGTTACCTGATCCATATAAGTGAGTTGTAGAACTCTGGGTCGATGGACTCCAGGTCTTTCAGGATTAGCTTCTTGTTCAGCATGCGTTTGTAGAAAGGCAGAGAGAAGCCTGTGTCGATGAACTTGCCGTGGAAAAGTGCCTGGAGAGAGCAATAAATAAAAATAGATATGTGCTGGTATCCATAATGATATATGGATCACATGACAGATTAATGTGTTTTATAAGGAAGGAAACCAGAAGCAGCTATGTGTAACAAAAGAATAATCTGAAAATATGAGTCAGAATTTGTTTTTGTATTCATAGTTACCTTAACCTTATTGTTTCAAGGTGTTTTTAGTCATTAATGTTTGGCATCTTTATGTCAAATATGAGCAGCATGTAAACTTGCCATAGCGATGAAGCGGCCTATGAAGCAGAAGTAGGACAGGTGGTCCGGGTTTATAGCTGATGCCGGGTTGATCTGCAGACAGTAGTTGCTCTTGCCGGCGTATTCAAACAGACAGTACATAGGGTTCAGCACCTCATGGGACAACAAGAAGAACCACTCCCTGCGAAGTGACATGACAACAAACAAGACAAAGATAAGGAAGGGAGGCATGAGGGATTGATGCTTCTATTTCAGCAGGTTTCTAAAATCACATTGATATTACCTGGCTAAGCCGCCATAGTCTAGACCCTCCTCGCCTCTGAAGATAACATAGAGTCTCCTCCTCAAGTCATAAGGCTTCAGGGCCATAATCTAACGAAAAGAGAAAAGACAACATCGGCACATTTGGCATGCATTTACTGGAGACTGTGATGCATCACTGCACATGACAACACTACATCAACACTACTGTATGTTCTGAATAACATTGTTTTAAAGTGGTGCTGCACAGTGGTAGAAGGATCCTCTTACCTGCTGAAAAGAGTCTTCAAACAACGTCTGTCTGGAGACGGTGATCTTCACATGACTAGGGAGAGCATTGGACTGACACAAAAACAGCGAAAATCAATGAATGCAGTTAAGACAATGACTGAAAGCAAAAGGGAGTGATGGGGTAAAAGGCCCAGACACACCAAAACTAGTGAATTATCAGCAATGCATAGGGACTGTTGCAGCGCTTGACGTCACCTGTGTCTTGGGCAGAAGGCTGCACTCAAACACACCGTTATGACTACAGCCAACTGCTGACTACCATGCTCATTCTGTGCCTGCATGAGATGAAACAACTCTCTACACCAGCAGGCGGCGACAGGAAAACCTTTGCTCCAGATGACCATGCCTGTTTGAAAATATCTGAGATGAAGATGAATAAATGAAAAGAAGTGCCCTCTTGATGTTACTTGTTTGCCTCAAAAAGAAGCCTGAGTGGCCGACAGCTCCGCTGCAGATTCAAGATGATGAATCAGCCATAACAAATTAAAAACAGGCAGACTAGAGCCAAGTTTGTGGGACACAGACAACAGGTGCTCACTGAGCCCCAAACTGTCCAACAGCCGATCTTTAGGCTTGGTGTGTCAGGGCCTTAAGAGAAAGAAATCACCTACCTGGCATAAGTAGCGGAAATGTGCAAGCTTCCATCGAAAGCTGCGCTCATAAGCAATCTGAGGGCCTTTGGTGCTGAGAGGAAGGAACACATTTAAAAAGTTAGCATGTATGAGCTGACAGATGGATTCTAGGAGTCAACAGATGAATCTTCGACACATAACAATAAACAAATGTTGGACAACAGTCTTGTATGGTCCAATGACTTTCTGAGAAAATGTATGAAACCCCCTGAGTGCCCCTGCAAGAAATCGAAACTTTAAAATTAAATTAAAATAAATACCACTGTGAAACTTCTTAAACTTACTTGAGCTGTATGTATAAAAGCAAAACATGACTCCATCTGGTCCTGGTAAAATGTTCTCTTAAGCTACGCACATTTTCCCTTCGCTGCAGCTCCTCAGGTTATTTGCCTCTCTGTACAATGTAATGCAATTTAGATCACACAAACAAGCAAATGATTTTAAAATGCCTTCTTACACAGAGGACTTCCCGGTGCGTGGGTCGCTGAAAGTGGTGGTTCGGGTGTTGTGATCCACGAAATAGCGAACCCCTTCCCTTGTGTACCGGATCTCCCAACCTTCAGGAAGAGGATCCTCATTCTGTAGCCTGCACGCACGGACCGATTTATACATACTGATGAATAGATGTGTCAAAGAACAACAACACTCTTTGTAGATAATGTGTGAAGATTTAAAACAATATAAAATTGTAGAAAAAAAGTAAATGCACACCAGTCTGCAAACAAGGTCTGTCAAACCACTGATAAACCTCAGCAGGAACTGTGCCATATCAATGTGGTGCAGGACAGGAAAAGTCTCATTGCCCTTTCACATGAGAAATTATGGTCTTTAAAAGATCCAGAGCTCACTCACCCTTGGGTTCGGGGGTCTTCCCACTGGGTTGTCTTGGTGTTATGGTTCACAAAGTACACTCTGTCATTGGAGTCCACACGCCTCTCTAAAGGTGATAAAAATGCAGACAGGAATCTGTGGCTTAATTGACAGAAAGGACACTGGGCTCCACAATGTGACGATGCATGTTAGATTATCATCAACGCTGACTCACGCTACAAACATAATCATAATCATTTGCAGCAGGATCATTTTTTTTTTAAACAATTTTTAAGTAAAAAAAAAAAAAATGATGTGATTCAAGTCAAAATGTTTTTGACACACATTCAGAATACTCTAGATACAATTTAATCAGAGTCACAATTATGTAATTTTATATCCATTTAGGCTTGAGAATAGATGAAATATATGTTGATACATTTCCATGATTTTCTCATCGGCAGGCTGATGTAGATCTGTTTCCCTATTTAACTCATTGGGTGCCATAAACGTATTTTGTATATACATTTAAAACCTGGCACTTGAGTGCCATTGACGTAAAAATACATCAACGTGGTTTTTCAGCAGCAGGTCACCGATTGCAGTCTCCCGTAGCCTCTCACAGCCTGTGAGTAAGGCTGGGGCTTCTCGGAGATGTAGTCAGGACATAAAGAGACAGTATACGCCACAGAGACTCTACCTCTGATAAAAACAGAATGGAACAAGGTAAAAACAAACATTTTTTTCATGATGAAATAGAGAGTCTCTTCTTTCATTTGAGCTATTCAGTGTTTTCAGAGACATAGTACAAAATATTCTGTGGGTCTAGAATATGACTCAAAATGGGCAAAACCCTGGAACAAGACACTCTGTTTTATAAATCAGCTGGAACTCAATGAGTTAATCAGCAATCCACACTGACACAGAGCGATCAGTATTAGGAAGGAAAAAAAAATGTGAACTCACCCCATCCAGGAGGTAGAGGCCCAAGAGGGTCATTCTCCGCAGACATCATGGATGCCTGAAAACGAGGGATGAACACATAGACATCCATTTTTTTAAAAAACACAGGGAAGACAAATCCAGTATAAAAACAAATCCAAACATGTATAAAAAAAACATAAAATAAAACAAGAAAGAACTGTGAAATGGGAAGAATTCAGAATGTTTTTTTCTGTGCTGCTGGCACAAAGGAGTCTGTGGCCATTTACTGCTCAATACTTCCCAGCTGTCTGTCTTTTGATGTGTGTTGTTGATTTGTGTAAGCTAATCATCATCAGTGAAGATGACATCACCACTGAGATCAAAGACTTAGGAGATGGACCCTCACCAAGATAACCAGATTAGGGCAGCGGCATGCAGAGTTTAAATTGTGGACATTTAAATTTCTCACCTTTAAACTTAAATAAGTACAATACGTGCCCCAGCAGAGACTGGTGGACTTAAATTTGATCACGATGAAAAGTTTGACATTGACTTGTTAACCAAAAAAACCATGCAGGTTGGAAATACGGCGTTAGGGAATAGGTCTACAATAAATAATGGACAAGAATAAACAGAAAAACAATAAAAGAATTCAAAAACTGAAAACCCCAATATATGATTATAAAATGATTATTTTAACAAATACTATATTATTAATATTTCAGAGCGCCACCATACGTTAAATATCTGAGACACTGCAGACTGCAGAAATCACTGACATCACAGATCACCAGGAAGAAAAAGTGATTTCTGTTTTCGGTAGTACCAGGTAATTACTGGGCTGATAAAAGCTGGACAGATCCAGTGTGGTGAGGAGACTCAATAACGTAAAAAGGTTCTTTAGCTGTAAGATCAGGACTGGAGATTTGCAGCATCTTTGGTCACCAAAATAGGACTTGTAAATTAGGAATAATGGTCGCTGCCAAATATGTTAGGGCTTCTGAAAAACAGATGCCAGCTGTAATGAGATGGAAACGTACAGTAGGAAGGACACCATGAACCATTTAACAGGTTTTATTGTCAACAGAAACAAATGCACTCAAAAGTAAAACAAACAAAAGACCGTGGCCAAAAGAACAAAACATAAGGACGTCATTTTTGGGGGGCTAACCTCAGTTTGGCCTGGAGATCAACAATAGTTTGCTTATCTAGTTTTGTTTAGACCTAATTATTTTTGAAGTTCAGGGGGATGAGCTGAATGTAATAATGTGACTAGCCCAGCAACATCTCCATCTTTGGTTGTTTTGACAGGGAACAACAACCCTTTTATTCGCTTCATCTCAGTTATTTTTATTCACAATAAAACTATTTGTTGCATACTTTGTTTTGACTTCATAAGATCTAATAAGAACCCTGTTTTTGAGAAACTGTAACAATTATAAATCAACCAAGGAGCTACTTGCTTTTTAAGGTACACTTTCATGGAGGGAACCCTGACCATATTGCTTTTATATTCATGTACTAGTATAGCACATATAGTATAGGGAATGTCCACACCACATGATTATTAGTATGAGGAATGTTGTACGGTACTACGTGGGTGGCTTTATGCAATAAAACTGAAGCAGGAGTATTATGAAGGAAAACATAAAGGTATTTCTGACGTGTGTTAATGAGACCAGAGGATGTAGGAAAGTTATGTGTGGGAGCTGACTCACAGAGTAGAGGTATCTCTGGTTAAACTGGTGCATAGCTCCCTGCAGCTGGCTGCGCTGGCTCTGCCACTGCTCAAAATTGCGGACCGACTCCATGGTGGGACGCTGCCATGTGGTAGTGCGGGTGTTGTGGTCCACATAATAGATCCTGCCCCGGTCATCCACCCTGCGCTCCCAGCTGGCATATTAAAGAAAAATACAGTACAATACATCACACAGTCTCTGAATTAGATTGAAATAAAGATATGGTTTGTTATTGAACTCAAACTGACTTATACAAAATCCAATTAAAAGCAAATATCATAGACATGATACATCTGCAGCGTTACCAGACAGCAGTAAAAATAAACGTGTCTTTAATCTATGGAGACTAAACATTAGTAGAAGAAATTAGACAATGATGGAAACTTGTGTATAAAAGCCAGCTGATAAAACAGATGAACCTGATAAGGTTACAGAGTCTGTAGCGGAGGAGTGCTGAAGGCAGACATTAAGCTCACCCTGGCGGTAGTGGCTGTGGTCTTTCCCAGGTCGTAGTTCTGGTGTTGTGGTCTACATAATAAGTTCTCCCATGCGGATCTTTCCTCTGCTCCCACCTGAAAGACAACAATAAACAACTATTTACAATGTGCAAACAAAAAGCTATGTAGAGGGCAGATACAGATAGAAATAAAAATGTGAGAACGTGTAATATTATTGTGTAGAATATGACTGTTTTACATGTTTGATACTCAAATGACTTTGGCTGAAGTATCATCTTTTTGACTGATAGACTTTATAAAATGTATGCTTTCTATTTAACGATATATATATATATAAATATGTATGACGTAAGTTTTTGGACAATGTTTTTAAAATGTAGTAAAGATAATAAAAGTGTTTAACAGCTGGAGGTGTTTTTTACCCTGGTGGCAGAGGATCTGAGGCTCCAGCATTGGGGGGCTGCTGTCTGGGCTTTGCCCCATCTGTAGCTGCAGTTGCACTGCTACTACTGCTGCCGCCACTGCCACCTCCTGAAGCATTTGCTTCTCCCACTGCTGGGGGGCAAGAGGCTGATGATGAGGAGGCGGCTGTGGTGGTGGCCCCCTGTGCTGTGGAGGTGGATGTGGAGGAAGCAGCAGCAGTGGCATCAGTGGGCTTAGCAGCAGAAGAGGAGTCTGGCGCCTGTGAGGAGGCTGGCAGGGTTTGAGATGTGCTATCTGGTGCTGTGTCAGTATCTGTAGGAAGGACATCTTGGTTGCATTCCTCGTGGTCGTCTGCAGGGGGCAGCAGGTTTCCTGTTGGAGCAGCATCACAGGACTCCCCATTGACTGCAGGCAAGTCAGAGAAAGACAATGCTGTTTACCAAACACTTCATCCACACATGACTTGTGATGTTTTGAAATGAAATATTCTGTTGAATTATCACAACAAAACTTTGAAAAAGGTCAGGAACACACCAGATAAGTGCAGGAATCCCATTTCAAACCATCCAAGGCACATTTTGAAATGCAAACTGAAGATCAAGCTCACCCGTCCTGCTCTCTGTGTCACTGTTGGAGCGTTGGTGGACAGGCGTGGAGTTGGGTGAGGCGTCTCCATTGACGACGTGGCCTAGCGCAGGGCTGCAGGAGGTGGAAGGCACCTGACCATCCACACCATTGGAGACCGAACAGGAACTTGACCTGGGGCCCAAGTCTGTACCATTCAGTGTGCTTTAAGAGAAAACACACAAAAAAATATCAGTCTGAATCTAGGGACACACACAACAAATACACATATATAATACATATGGTGAAATTAACAAAACAAACAGCTTGTGACATCACATTCCAGGCTTTGTCTAGACAAGAGGTGGGGCAACAGAGGAGTCAAAAAGCAGGCAACTCCAAAGAATGTTGATTTTATTACATAATGTGCATATCTGCACATTATTAACACCATGTCTGGTAAGATGTATTACATTACATGTCCCACACCATATTGCCCCAAATTTCATATGGAGCCGAGCAGAGGCCAATCTTTTCAAAGCTTATTTGTTCATCTGTAGTTATATGTATACTGCTTCATTTCCATCATCATATTGATGTTTCAACAAGTCAAATGCAACAGGTCATGTTGTTTTAGGATGGAAATTTGATGCAGAAGAAAAACAGACACTGAAATGATTTAAGTTGGAACACACACTGAAGCCAGCATGAAGGCCGGTATCAAATTTTGAAAAGCAGACGCCTTGGGCTCCACAAGAAGGGTCTCCCTACTTGACCATCTGAGGAAAAGTAGGGAAGTAGCATAACATGCTTGGTTATGAGACAAAGAGAGGAAAGAAGTAGAGGGTTCCCGAAGAAAAGAGTAGACTGCTTTTTTTAATATACAATATACCAAAAAATGTAAAATTGCAATTGCATCCATAACTTTAGCTACAATTTTAGAGGCCTTCCTGTTTGTAAAAAAAAAAAAACTTCCCTGTTGAACAAGAGACTTATCTTCAGTTTGATGTTTAAATTCATTGAAACATAATCAAGTGTATATGTTATCTTAACTATCCTTAACTCATGGTGACCATAACTATTTAAGTCTTCCTTCCTTAAACACCCCTCAGCTAGCTCACATCTGACGACTCAAATGTTGGGAACTCCCAACGGGGGGAAACACTACCAAGTTTTAAATACACCCCTGCTTGTGTCTCGCTGTCCTCTCAGCAACTGCAATGCAGAGAAGAGCTAGGCAGCCACAACCCACTCAACACCCCCACCACCTTCCCGTCTGCTGCGATTAGCAGACGTGCTTCTTTTGTCATTTTCTCATAAAAACCCAGTTAACCTCACTGAAGGGCACTTGTGTGTGACAAGTAATAACGACTGACACTAAGGGGGCAGCACTCGCTCTTAAAGCAGGAGAAGGGGACAGACAAGACACAGACCTCTCTGTAGTACAAATATGTACACACACCAAGAGGCCTATTACACATACTGCATATGTTTATATACATATATAAATATATTTGAGTATACAATAACATTTCCATGGTGCAAACTGTGGAGGAGCCACACTAGCACATAACTCTTTGCAGCCTGTTAGCATTCCATGGTTGACAAACTTTTACAGAAAAATTAAGTACACCCAAGTTCATTGTGAAATGCTGTATGTGGCTGTGGGTTTAGTTTGTTTACCTGTTAGCAGCCCTTGAGGAAGAAGAAGAGGAGTCTCCATTTTCATGGATGGCATCACCATTCTGCTGGACTTCTAGAATGGATGGAGGAAAACAGTGTGAGTAATTTAAGGCTGTCCCCCTCTTTGTCCCAGTCTTAGGGTGAAAGGCAGGGTACACCCTGGACAAGTCTCCAGTTCATCACAGGACACATAGAGACAGACAGCCACTCAGACTCACATTCACACCTACGGTCAATTTAAATTAACCAATTAACCTAATCCCCATGCATGTTTTTGGATGGTGGGAGGAAGCCGGAGTACCCAGAGAGAACCCACACAGACATGGGGAGAACATGCAAACTCCACACAGAAAGGCCCCGGGCTGGGAATCAAACCCGGTATCTTCTTGCTGTGAGACGACTGAACCTTAGATCTGTTGATTAAATCAGTTTACAAAATCAGTCGAGTAAAAATTTCTTTGGTCGAGGACAGCCCTGGTGTGTTTACTAAATTAACTCAAAAACAAAGAACTGTTAAGCACTTCACTGACAAGATTACAGAATTTTCCATTATCATTTTTCTCCCTGTGACCCTTTCTCAATGACTGTCACTCACCACTAGCCTACATATGGTGATAAAAACTGGAAATGCCACAATCACCCATCCCTAACATAGAAATGCTCAGCTCACTGGTGCCATTTGCTGCATTGCCGTTGGTAAGCGGTGCCAGTTCCTCCTGCCCAGCAACAGTCAGGCCGTCTAGGTAGACAGTCAGCTCTCCTGTGGGAACATCAGCTCCCTTCTGCTCCACACTCAGTTTCAGCACCTCCTTCACATTCTCCACTGTAGAGGCAAAGCAGGGACGGTGTGGGAGGGGGCATTACAATAAAGAGATATCAATAAAAATGCAAAACACTTTCATAGACATGCTTCATTTACAGTGTTCTTGTTGGAAAAACCGATCCAATGTCAGGAAAACCTGTTGTCATCGTGATATGTTTGAGAACAGTACACCATCTGCTGCTATGTTTTTGTACATAAATTGATATTTTGGTGTACCTACTTTCCTAAATTTTCATGGACTTGCTGTTGTCTGGTACTGTATTAACTGTGTCACAACTGTATAATTTAAAAACACATCCACCCCAGAGCTTGTATTATATAGTACAGTTCTGTACATTTGATGTAGCTGAATCATACATTTTCTGTCATGCTGCTCCAAGGCTTGAATTAGGTCCAGAGTGGCTTTGCCCAGCAGAGCATCTGCCTTCAGGGTGTAGTGACTCCATACTTTGAAATCCACTTGTGTGTGCGGTGTTACATTCCTAAACGGTCAAGGACACACAGACAAAAAAAAAAAAAACCCACATCATAAAACAAGGAAGACATCAATCAGCCAAAAAGTAGTGCTGCTCAATCACAAACTGGCTCATCCTGTTACAAATATCAGCAGCATAATTAATAATCTTTATTACAAGGTGGATTCCCTGACCATGACGGCTATGTTTCAGTGAATAGATTTGAGTATGGAGAGCGAAGAGCAAGACATGTTATGATATAATATTTAACAAACAAAAACCACCTCCTACTCACCACCTTACCATGCACTTTCAACATCTGCTCCCCCCTCATAAACAACAACAAAGAAAACATATTGTTTAGATAGTATATTGTTTAGCTTCTCTTTCTGTTCTCCGTTAAAAGAAATCCTATCCCTGTTGCCGGCTGGGCAACAGAAGTGCTCGGCTCACATAAAGTTGCTTCCTTGTGTTTTCTGTGCTTACACTAAATAAACACGACATAGCAGAGTCACCGTGTTCACATGAGCCTCAAGAGAAATGTTATAGCCATCAATGCATCCATGGTGCAAACACAGGATCACAAAGACAGCAGCAACCTGTCTTGCTGGCAATAATTACCCAATAAAGACAATTAGTATTTGTAATGATGTCTCTGGCTTTTATCAGGGCAATTTGGAAGCCAGAGAGAGACAGAATTGCATAACCATCCAAGGTTTTCTCACCACGAGCTATGAAATTGTGAAACAAAAAAGGTACATGCTCTTACAGAAGCCACATGTCTGCAGGATATCAACCTTTTTAAAAAAAAAAAAAATAATATAGTTAGAAGGTACTACATTACCTACAATGCTCGTACATGCTGCTCTATAGCATCTCCTTTGGATGTCAAAACAGACCGAAGCGGCGGCTCATTTGGAGACTTCCAAAAATACTTTACCAAAATATGTTAAAGAAACATTTCATGCAGTAAATAATAGACAAGCATTTGCCAAATCTGTCTTCAGTTCAGATGACAAGAATTTACAGAGGCAGAGAGCAGCTGTCCATTTCACATTTTCATGTTAATTTCCTCTGATTCAAATCTCTTATGGTTACAACAAGCAAAGGCACAGATAGACTGTCAGACACACAGAGGGGACAAACTGCTGGTGCTTACAGAGTGAGTCTCTCGTCCCATTTAGGACTGGAGGAGCTGTGAGACTTCGCTGTGCGGCGCGACTCCCCCTCTGCTGTCACCTCCACATAAATGGCGGTCCCAAACAGGCTCTTCTTCCTCTTGATTTTGGCACAGGAAACTGGTGGTGGGTACATGAAGGAAGTGATGAGACAGGTGGAGTTCTTTCCTTCAACATTTTACATTTTCAGCAGAAAACTGACACTCTTTCTGACACACAGTGCTTCAGTGTGAGCTCTCTGATGGAGGGACAGGGTCTTGACCCTGAGGCCAGCCTGCCAATCCCATATAACACAGCCTACTGCCCTTGGACTCACCAATGGCATGGAGCTGTGACGTCCCTCTGTGATTAGACTCAGCACTAGATGAGGCCGTGGCCATGTCATACACCACAGTGGGAAACCTTCAAAACCATACACACACAGACAAACAGTAAAATCACAAATAAGAAATGGGTGATCTTGGCAAGGGTCTAATAAAAATACAGCTGAGAAGTTATAGAAGCTGCTCCTGCATATTCTGAATGTTTTGCTGAGTTTGTCATGGTCCTATCTAGCTACCCACAGTGAGTGCAGTATTACCTTATCAGTCAATGTACGGGGTTTTGGTCTTTGTCTACAAATATCTATTAAGCCTATTTCATGCTTTTTTCATGCTGAATGACTTGTTTACAAGAATATATGAGCACATCTCTGGTAAACACAAGTTTTATTGTGATGCTTGGAGTGACTAATTTTCAGATAGAATAGTCGATAAAAGTGCTATAATTTATACTCACAAATGGTGTGTGCTGCTCGACCCTCTGGTTCAGCCCACTCCGTGTCCCATGGTGCCTCTGAGACAGAAAAGAGCTCCTTTTAGGACAAGGCTCGGTACAGCTAGTGCAAACTGCAGCAGTTGTGACCTCTGATTAAGAAACAAATTCATCACTTTGTAGGCCTATAATCGCCTAACAGTTGCTATGTATTGTACTGTCCTGCATGGAGGAATAAATGGTGCGTTCTGTGTTGCTTTGTTTGTTTCAATGTCAAACAATAACATCAGATCTGCTGGTACATTTTGCACAGATGCAACTAGCACTCACTATGAATTATCACCAATCACATCCACAAATGTTTGATTCTTGTTACAGCAGTGGTCAACCACAAAACCCTTGTGTTCGTCAGAGCTGACTTCTCCACTCACAGTAATAAACCCAACGTCATCCGGCACTCAAACAGCAATGACTACATTTTACTGTGCCACTGACTTGTGTAAAACTGAATCACACTATCTCACTTTGGTATTCAGAAAGCACTCAGATAACATGCGGGCTTGCAACTTCCTTGTTCTACTTTAACCTAATAAGCACACATTTTTGCAATGTGAAGCACAAATACATGCTGTGCAAAAACATCTGAGGGATGGCTGGCTTTATTTTCACCTTTCAGTGAATGAGTTTTGTTATAGCATTGGGTTACACTTAACCTGTGCTATAACCAACATCAACATCATCATTATGTATTCTATAGCTGACCTGATCATTAAAAATTGTAGTTTATAAAATAGGTTGCTGAATATTATTACAGCTGATCAAGACAATTTAAAATAAAAATTTGGCTAACCTCTTCCACAGCAAGCAGAACACAACAAGTCAAAGTCTGGGCTCCAGATGTCACTACGCCCACTGTTTCCTGATTTTGTTCTAATTAGGAACAAGCGTTTGATATCATTAACTGATCACACAACACCAGGTTGACACACAGGCTGGTTGATCGCCCAACAAGTTGAAGTAGGCAGCTTTTAAGTAGCTTAGGACAAACCCAATTAAGAAGTCAGGGTCAGTCTGTGTCAGAATTTGCTGATCGATGTGCAGCTATAGGGCAGACAGTGCCAGGCCAAGTTATATCTGCTGCTAACTGGCTACCTGACGACAGAAGTTTCATACCAAGTGAGTTCACTAATGATCTAAGTGTTCAATCAGTCATTTAAACATAAAGCCCTTATTCAAATATATTAGATGTCAAACCCCTGTGCAAAATATTCCAGACATAACACAAACATGAAGTAGATATGATTTTGAATCTCAATATATAGGTATGGGTAGACAAAACAGGGAGGGGAGACGACCCAAAAAGCACTGAACTCAATCACTGAGCAAATGATCCCAACAATAAGGGACAGGTTAAGCACTCCATATAGACCAGGCAGGAGAATAGTGTAACAAAAAACCAAAGGATAAATGATGGAAAGGTTTGTGGCCATCTGCCAGCACACTCAAGAGTCTTAACCGATGAATAAAATAGCTATTAGCCAGTTAATAGACTGGCCCCAACTCTCCCTGGTACTCCATGTTATAAGCTGCCCAAAATATGCCACACCACAAGGTTTATTTGATCATAATATCTGATTAGTTGTTTGGGCTATAAAATCAGCAAAATTGACAAAAATGCTGATCAGTGTTTCAAATGCCTTGCTCTATCCACAACTCAAAGACATTCGGTTTACAGTCAAAAAGGGCTTTTATTTCTTTAAAAAAAAAAAATGAATAGTTAATAGTTGATTACTCATGGCAGCTCTATATCAGGCATCCAAAATATGTGGTGGTTATTTAGTTTATCCTACATAAAGACGGCATCCAGTGAATGCTGTTTAAATGTTGAGTGAATAGCTCTCTGTATTCTCAACAACAATCTGGAGTTACATTCTCACCATCTTTCGAGCGTCAATACACTAGCTTCATACAGTGAAGGCAGGCCTCAAGTCCTACTTGCCCCACAGCTGTTTTCTTGCTTTTCAAAGGTCAATGTGTAAGAGCGTGACAGAGAAAGAAAGCTAACAAGTATATTTCAGAGCCAAGTTGAGTCAAGTTGTCAACTTCCTGTGAGTTATTCCCTGCCCAGAAAGAGACAAGAAAACAACTGGGCCTCACTTTCACTGATAGGGACTCCCATCAGGTATTAGCTGAGCTCAAATTCACATTAGTCCTATTAGTCCCATATGCTCCATCTTTGCCAGTCATGGGCTGTTAGAGATCAGTGTTACAGGATTATGCTGCTCTTGCTCGGTATTTATAGAAGATTTGCTACTAATTTGTTGAAACAGTGTTGGATTAAATACCAGTGTGTCTCCTGTGCCTTAACTCGGGTAATTGTGCCTCACTACAGAAACATCTTTTAGACAACATGTCAACACATTTAAAAGTTAGAGACAACCACTACTCATTAAACAAGGATACGGATTAATGGATAATAAATATGCTTTCAGACCCTTCAAACCATAACCATTACGTGAACACCTTGTTGACATTTGAAGCACTGATCAACACACAAACTCTGATATAGTAAAAGAACACTTGCTAACTTTTGAAAATCTACTGACATGCTAATGTTGTTAACCACAGCTCACAAAGTAATTTAATACTAACAGTCGTTCAGTCGTAATCTATTAAATCGGAGGCAATATATGATCGGCTTGATTTGCGCAAGACACATCCCATAGGTACAGGGTCTGACAGATAAGGCTGGCTAACATGTAGCCATGTCAGCTAGCACAAGTCTAAAGCCAAAGTCAGCTAGCTAGCTATCAATAAGCTAGCCAGCTAGCCACGGAAAAAAAAATACCCGTTTTAGTGTTTTTTGGGTAACTGTCTCACAGCTAGCAAACAGTCCTTCTCAATACCCTTACGGTAGATATTACAATATCTATCTAACGTATTTGAACTAGTCAGTGTATTTGTTTAATCTTTAACGTTAGCTGTACAACTTACAGTTAAGCAGACACGGCTAGCTTTTATCCACTTGCTGCCTGCTAGCCGGCTGCTAACACTAGTTAGCAGCTTTGCTAGCTGTCCGCCATCATAAAGCTAACGCTGGTCAAAACTGTTTGGCTGGATGTGGAAGACGGACTTGTGTCGAGTAGTTCGTACTGACTTGAGTGACATTAGCGGCTGTGTTTTACCTTGCCCGTCGTTCTCCTCCTTTGCTACTCTCTACGGTTCTTATGTTACGGTTGTCGGTGAAATGCCCAACCGTACGGCCCAGTCTGCTACGGCTCTCTTGCCATCTCTGTGCAGAAGCCTCCGAGCAACAAAACAAGGGCGACAGGCGCGCCACCCCAAATATTGCTGTGTAATAACACGGGACGCAGGACTTTTAGCCCTCTGACAGTCACTACAGTGTACTGCACAGCTTCAATACTCAGGTCATTAGGCAGACAGACCAGAAAATTTACTTTTCCTGAGTTAATCGCCTACACTTGTAATGTAAATAATCATGCTGTGTAGTAATGTTTATACAGTGCACATGATGCTAACTTTCATATATGTTGTATTAACTTTGTTTTCTCTTGTTTTATTTATTTATATTATACAAAACTCACACTGCTCGTTTTTTCACTTTTAGTTAATTCTGCAGTAATGCTGCAAAACACGTATTTAATTACACATGTATGTATACATTACATTATTCTGTATGTGGTCCTCAACCTGGATGTCAGTGAAATGAAAATCTGAGAGGCTCAAGATGATAAAAATAGTTACCTAAAAGTGAGTTTATTTGTCTGATTTTTTTTTAAAAAAATTATTACATAATTATGTGGAATAATTAATTTGAAATAATACAACTTGTAACAATAAAAAAAACAGTAACAATTCAGTAAAAAACAGTATATAACACCATTGAAGGCTCAAATAATGAAAGAATCAACTCAAAATAATATAAAACTGTATCAGTCCAGATGGTAATTAGTGTGCAACAGTTGCCATACACAGTAGGAAATGTAAAGATTCAACAAGGTACATACTAGTGTAGAATAGAGCAAAACGAAACCATGTGAAATATATCAGATTTATTTACATATCAGTTATCAGTTCTGATTAGAAGACAATAAGTTATTGTGTAAATTGCAAACAGTTGTACTTATTCTTTTGCACTGCATGTGCAATTTGTTTGAATAAAAAAATCAATAAAATGAAAATCTGTTGTAAGCAACAAACTAATTATCCAAAGATTTGAGCCAAAGCAAATGAGGAAAAAACTGAGCGATCTAATGCACCTGTATGTTTTACAATGGCCAACACATTAAAATGATCTGTGAAACAATTAAAGAAAACTGACAGAGAACGCCTCACAGCAAGAAGGTACTGGGTTCGAATCCCGGCCCGGGGCCTTTCTGTGTGGAGTTTGCATGTTCTCCCCGTGTCTGCGTGGGTTCTCTCCGGGTACTCCGGCTTCCTCCCACCATCCAAAAACATGTATGGTAGAAAATGGATGGATGGATGACAGTGACGGAGAAAAACCTCAGCCCTGATCTGCAACGATCAGGCAAAAACACAATAGAAAGCAACTGGTGCATCTACCTGTCATCAACAAAAACAGAGGACAACATTAAGAGAAAGAACAAGAAATAATTTAGAATTTATTTATTTTAATGTAGAATATCTGTTCTGATTTTCAATGCAAAGTACGACCTTTGAAAATGCATATTATTAGTATTTTAGTCAAAATAGTCACATGCTTTACTCCAAAAATATCAACAGATATTAATAGCAGTTTGCTGTGACAGCTTAGACTCATCCTGCCAGTCTGTGGTTTGATCGTTCAATCCATCCATCCATTTTCTACCACTTATCCTCACATAGGGTCATGGGGGGGCTGGAGCCTATCCCAGCTGTCTTAGGGCGAGAGTCTCCACATCATCACAGGACACATAGAGACAGACAACCACTCACACTCACATTCACCACTTTCAATGGGGTGGCAGTAGCTCAGTCTGTAGTGACTTGGGCTAGGAATCGGAAGGTCGCCAGTTCAAGACCAGGTCGTACCATGTGTGGAGGGTGGACTGGTAGCTGTCGAGATGCCCTTGAGCCTCAACTGCTCGGGGCACCTGGATATGGGCCAGCCCCTTCACTCTAGTGCATGTGTGTTTCATAACTTGTGTGTAAATTGAAATTTCCCTCATTGAGGGACTAATAAAGGAATTCTTCTTCTTCAATGCAACATACAGCACAAGTTTTGGTAGGAATATCTGTATATTATGGCATAATTTCCCTTCCTCAACCGCACATCTCATCTAACTTCTCGAACTTTGTACTGGACAAAAAATATATTATTATGTTATTATATTTGGTATCAAATATAAAAGTCTGTGTCCTGCAGAGTTTTAAAAGTTGTTGAACTATAATCGCTGAGTCATAATATACTGTAGATAAGTGATGGTATTACATTGGAGTAGATACGGTTTTATTGTTTCGTGCAGTAGGGCAGTAAAATCTTAATAAATGCTGGGGTTGGCAGACAATTTGACCTTAGATTGTAGAAAAGCACATAGGTGTTATCATTGGCTGTATTCAATGTAGTGCTGATTTTGAGTTTTCAGGGCCCTGGTATTGAGCATGCTGGCTCACACACATATGTTATTTGGTGTAACTGTGTTTTCCCCACTATGACCAGTTAAAATAATGGAGAAAAGGTCAGTCTTCCAAATAGTTCTAAAAGAGCTCAAGTGCCTATAATTAAAAAAAGGTGGGCTTCATTTTAGGATTTGACTCTTTAGACTTTCCTTCAGCTGCTGGAAGATTGAACTGCAACCTTATCAGCACCTATTATTGTTAATAATCACATTAAATCATGGAGAGGCTAGTGACATTATGATAAAGTTGATGACAGGCAAACTATAAATCAGACAGGGTGGTTGAGACTGATTTTTGTTTGCACGACAGCTATTCATCAAATTGATGACATTCGAGTCATATGGGCCCGAAAGGATGCAACCACGTCTTGCAAACATTTCATGTTTAAAACCGAGTGTCTGTTACTAATGTGTTGTCATTTTACACAGCGTTACAGCACACTCAAAAACAAGACCCAGAGATCCTTAAACTCCTTCCCGAGGGGAGCTTTTTTCCTGAACAGAGAACCATGGCCCCAGATATCCCAACTGCTTCACACTCAACTGCAAACCGCCTCATTGGAGCCAACAAAACCACATCATCAGCAAAGAGCAGAGATGCTGTTCTGAAGCCCCGAAATATCCTCTCAGACAGCGTCCAAGACCTCCACTCCTGTCAACCAAGACTACCCAACAACTTCCAGATCCTCCAGGGCATCAGGACACCTTCCCACTGAGGAGCTTCTTGTTTCTTCAGACCTCTGCCAGGGACCTGAGGGCATTCAGGACCTTCTCAGAGATCTCTGCTGAAAACAGCCTGTTCAATGTCAACATAAATAACCCTCTGTTGACAGAACAGCACTTTTTTGTTAACTGCAAGACAGTTTTGCATGCAAACACTTTCCACGCAATTTCCCACATCAGTTTGTCTTTCTTTTTGTAAAAGAAAACACAACTTGGGGCACCCCTTGTGGAGCACATGTGTCAACTTCTTGAGTAATCACCCTCTGCTGTATGTCATCCTCTCTCTTCTTGTCTCATTCCGTGCCTTCACGCTCAACAAAGCTTGAAAACACAAAATTCAGGCAACGGGTGACAATTAAAAATATAATTTAGTCAAGCTCTCAAACTTATGCTATCCCTGCTGAGTCAACACTCGTCAGCAATCATCTACCTGGTACTGTAAGAGTGTGAGAGGCTGGAGAGTTAATGAAGAAGACCACCAACTTTGTCAGGACTCCTCTGATAAGGACATGAGGATAAAAGTTAAATATGACCTTATGAGCAATGATGGGCTAACTGAATCAAAGCAGCTGGAGGGAGTCAGGGAGTACATGCTATGATTTGGGACGTCCCGGGGGAAATTGTTCATGGATGGATTCTAACTGTCATCATTTTATATAAATATTAGGGCTGTCGAAATAAACAAATATATATATATATGTATAGCATACCACCCAGACTGTTGCATGCCTAAAGTGAAGAATGGGGGTGGATCGGTGATGGTTTGGGGTGCAATATCATGGCATTCCCTCGGCCCAGTATTTGTGCTAGATGGACACATCACTGCTTAGGACTACCGAACCATTCTGGAGGACCATGTGCACCCATTGTATCCTGAAGGCAGTGGCGTGTATCAGGATGATAATGAACCAATACACACAGCAAGACTGGTGGTTTGATGAACATGAAAGTGAAGTTGAACATCTCCCATGGCCTGCACAGTCACCAGATCTAAATATTTTTGAGGAGCGAGTCAGGAAACTTTTTCCTCCACCAGAATCACGTAGTGACCTGGCCACTATTCTGCAAGAAGAATGGCTCAAAATCCCTCTGGCCACAGTGCAGGACTTGTATCTGTCATTCCCAAGACAAACTGATGCTGTATTGGCCGCAAAAGAAGGCCCTACACAATGCTAATGAATTGTTGTGGTTTAAAACCAGTCGTTTCAGTTTCATTGTCCAACCCCTGTATATAATGTGTGCGTGCATACCATGATGATGCCAAAGTACAGGTAAGTAAACAGTTCCCGAACTATAATGTTATACTGAAAGCATAATGATATGTTAATGTGTCACCATCTAAGATTTCCACAACTAAATGTCACGCAAATCCTGCTAAATGCTCAATATGTCCCCTTTAAAATCTGTTCAAAACCACATTTATACATTTACAACCAGCATTCATCAGATATATAAATAATTTATGGCCTTTAAGGACCCCAGAATGAATGAACTGCACTCAAACACCTGTAGAGTCTAATTATGTCCAACACAAGAGTCATGCAGTAATTACTTGATGAAAGTCATAATTATTTTGATGATGGCTTTAGCGGATACATGAGGAAGTGTGCGGTGTTGTTGTCTTGTAGAAAGTATGCATTGACATCACTTGGTTTTACGACATCAACCACATCACTAATATAGACGAAAACAAAGCCTAAATTAAGAGAGAGGTGCAGCTGTACTTTAAGGAACGCAAATGGGCATCTTGACAAAACAAAGGTCACTAGCTGTAAGGCCCTCTGATGCAAATTTGTTACACTGAATGATACAAATGAATTTGGTTTAATGTGACTTAACATTGAGGCTGAAGCTGGATTATTTAGCGTGATCAGGTTGTACACGGATCGGTTTGTAAAACTTTTTTTTATTGCATGTAGAAAGTGTGTGCAGTGGTTAGAATTAACTATAATTCTATTCAATATGTTTTCAGTAATTGAATATATTTATATAGAAATTTAATAAACATTGTTACATGTAACGCAGCGTTTTGAAGACTTGAAAATGCCATTTTGGCTGTCGCCATCTTGTTTTTTTGGAGCTAGAAGACGCTGGGGAAAGGTGAGAAACGGCAGAGCTAGGTTAGCATAGCTAACCTCGTTAGCAAGCCGCATCTATCTATCCATCCATCCATTCATTTTCTATCCTCACATAGGGTCGTGGGAAGCTGCATCTACAATTTCTCAAATTTTCTCGATTGGAAAGGGCGCTTTATAACTTCATGTTTTTTCTTTGCTCAAACATGGCACCTGGCGAGTATTATCTGCAAATACGAGAAAATACAGTTGTAGTTAATTCAGTTAATGTCTGCTTGCTGTCAAAATTCCGATTCAAATTAACTGAGATATTAATTGGGATGGTAATTTTGAGCAACCGGTTGCTTTATGTCTTTTAGCACAACATCTTGATAGTGTATTTGTAGACCGCAGAGTCGAGCCCATGTGAGAAACTCTTCTTCAGCATTTTCGCTGCAGGAGGGAAACTGAAGCAATAAGTGAGGGTATCAGTCAACTCCCTGCACTCCACAAAAATTGGAACCAAATTTAACTTGATTTGAGGAAAAACAACATCTTGATGCACACATGCTTCATGACATCCACATGTCATGAGGAATCATGCCTGATCTGAACACACTGAACAGATGTGTCCTCCCTCAAGTCCTTTTGATCCCCGTCCCCCACGGTGCCATCGTGCTTAAAAAAATGAACAAATGTCCCTTTGGAAGTCTTTAAAGTATGATACATATGATAAAGTAAGCCCTCGGGTGTTTAATTGTATAGCCCAATATCTCAAATAATAAATATGTCTCAGAGGGCTTTACAATCTGTACTGCGTCTCATTTTCTCCAATAGAAAAGGACACTTCATCATGTTAAAAAGCACAGTGGCGGTCACTTCTGATGCATTATTTTCCTGAACAAAGAAATTTGCAAGTACATATATATATGGAAGTGGTTAAACACTAATATGAGAAAACATCCATCCATTTTCCTATCCCAGCTGTCTTCGGGCGGAAGGGAGGCTACACCCTGGACAAGTCTCCAGTTCATCACAGGACATGAGAAAACAGTGTCGTCAAATTTTTGTGACTCTCATGAAATTCCTTTAATCAGACAAAGCTCTCTTCATGCAGTTCAAGAAATGATGGCCATAATAATGTTAATACAATGCAAAACATATATAAATGTAGTCACAAGACACTGGTGAAATGCCACAACAATGTCTGCAACAGAAAATGAGAACAATAAACATAATACTGTTAAAATCGATAATATACAGCAAGTGTTTTTCAAAGGAATTTACATAACAATGAATACATTTTAGGATAATTTAAGCTTAAGTATATGGTGGATATCAGCTGCCTTTCAAAAGAGGTATACAAGTTTGTTAAACTCCTTAAAATCCAAAAGGATGCATCAGTCTGTGTGTTGATTAATCAGCTATAACACAAATGTGGCAGCGTGGGTGGTGGTATCTCCTTTCATAGGCCTGTAGTGTTTTAGTATTACGAGTTTGTCCGCCGGCAGAAGCAGATGGCGTTGAAGAAGCGGCAGTGGCACTTGGCCGACGAGTCACAGCAGCCAGAGTGGGGAAGGCAGCTTTGTGTCAGGTGAGAGCATTTAGGCCTCACAGGTTTGGGAACTGCTTTAGTAGGAGGAGGGATGTTTTTCCGAGGAACAACGACCACTCTGGTCTTCTGGAAGGTGGAAAGAAATAAAGAGAGACACGGTCGGTTTATCAGCTTCTCGTCATTTAGTGAAAGCATGAACTGTGTCCCAAATCCCAACCCAAGAATGAAGACACTGTGAAACAGTAGCTGAAATAAGAAAACAAATAAATAAATAGAATAATGTATCGCTTAGGAACATCTCTGCTCACTGTGACTAATGAAAATAATTAACCACACAGATCTTACCGGCACAAAAATCCTTTGGCGTTCATACTGTCCTCTTCTTGCAAACAGTGGCCTCTGTCTACCTTGTTTTACAGACCCTGAGGAAACAAGAGCGTGTTTAGGAAATGACCTCTGCCAGAGGTCACACTTAGTGCCTCTCAGTATTAACACAACTGTACATTCAAGGCACATAGCTAAGCAGCTCCTCTTTACAAATAACCAGCAGTCTGAAAAATCCAGATGGTTGTTTAACTGGTATTATCAGAAGAATACCTGAAGTATATTATACAGAATAGTCCCTGTCAGTGTTACAGTACATTATTATGTATCATAGTATATCAAGTAACTATAAGCAACATTTCAATGTTGCAGCCGGTTGAGATGCAGCTAACTACTTATTATACTGTGTGGTAGTATAATTAGTAGTAATGCATCATATTTTTTAAGGATATATTATAATTTGTATGTAAAATCATGGAGGTCCTGAAGTAGTGAATTTCATTCAAGCTGTGTTTGTGTCCTACTAACTGGATATTGGCTGCTGCACTGCACACTGTTCATAAGCTTTTGCTCTGAGAAAAAACATACAATTAGTATATTTTCTAGATCTGGGTGCAAAAAGGAATAATTGAAGATATCAGCTGACTCAAGAAGTTTCAAAACTACTTGGTGCTACTGCATTATTTCGGTGTACTGCTCTGCTCTACCGACAAAGGTGTTTTCACTTCATCATCTTATTTGTCCTTCTGATGATTTTGCATCTTTTGGGCAGAAAGCAGCAAATTACCCATTTATTCATTATTAATGCATCTAGTTTAGTGAAATTATATAATTTACAGCGTAGCTCCACCCAACTCACCAGAGCAAACAGAGTGATTTAAAACAACACATGCAGTAAGATATTTATCTCTGACAGATAGCGGAGTACAAGTATAACTCAGCAAAAACTGGAAATACTTGAGTAAAGTACCTCAACATCGCACAGTAGCTGAGTAAATGTACTTTTGAACCTCTGCTTGAATATAATGGTTAAATATGAAAGACAATCTGGGGCTGGGTCACCTGTTGATTTGAGCATTAGTGTCTGAAGCATCGTCCCAATTTATTGTAAATATCTTCCAATCACTAGAAAACACACCAGATTAAAAACTGTGTTCAACAAGCAGTTGAATTTAAGTAGTATTATACATATATGATGCAAGATGTGCTCAAAGATCTTTGGAAAATGTTCAAGTCAGGACTTGACAACAACTTTTTTAGCCCTTTTTTGAGGTCTGGAGCCTTTTCTAATTTAATAATGTTGAAATATTGTATATTATGTCTTCTATCCTGGGAGAGAAAAACTTTCTAGGATCATGAAGAAACTTTACTTTACACGTCTAGTTCATGATCAAGTGCGATTACTGGCGGTCTGCTAAAACAGAAAACATCAGGCGAACAAATGTTAATATAGACATGTTTCTAATAGTCAGTAATATTTCACAGAAACATCTATTTTTAGTCACCATAATGTGAGTTAAACTTTCCCACGCTGTGCTGCATTCCAGCCTCCAGCACATGTGCCAGTCAACATTAGGTTTTCCATTTAAAAATGGTTTATATATAGAAACGGATTGGTGCAACTGTGATTACACTTTTAAGTCCATATATCTGGACTGTAGATCTGTAAAATACAACATACACTCATGGGTGTATGTTGTATTTTACAGATCAAATATAACAAACAATTATACATCTTAACAAGATGTGCCACGCTCCCAGATGTGTCCTTCTGATAGATGTGTCATGGTGCCAGATGTGTTATGGTACCACGCTCTAAATGGCCAAAGGGAATAATAAATACATAAATGGTGATCTGCTGCCACCCTCTGGAATATTACAGTAACAGCAGGCAGATGTTACTTATTAAGTGGTTGATATAACTATTGTACACTCTACTTCAGATATTTGAACATAAAATCACACCTACATAAATAATAGATCAGTGCTTGATAAGTGGGGGAGTTCAGTCTTGTACTGTGAAAAACACAGGGTGGAGATCTCCTCCACTTTTCCACCACCATGTGACAACAACAGGCGTTAATTAAACATGTGGCGACGGATATTACTGCTCTTATTTAACAACTGGTGGTGTTTACAAGCCTCAGCAGCTTACCAGAAAGCCAGAGCCCAGCTCCATGACACAAATTCACAACATGTTCAGGATGTGCGACAGCAAGATCAAGTCAAGACAATAAAGTACATCTGAGAGGAATTTCCTCCTTTTGGGTTTTGGGGTTTGTACTTAATGTGGTTCACAGCATGTTCAGTGGGGAAAATACTTCCCTGAGTCATGTGCTAAGGTTGTTTTCCCTTAACAGCTCTACCAAAAGACATTTTAGTAATTGGCTTATAGTAATACTGATTATGCTAAAAAAACAACTTAAATAGTCACAATAGTAGTAGTGTAGTTCTGACATATTTAAATTCATAGTTAAATTGTATTTAATTGCTTATGTTGTGCAGTACCTTTAATCCTATTAGTTGTTTACTGTAAGAATACGCAATGTCACATTTTATAATGCTTTTATGAACATTTTGACTGACACTTATTACACGCAGCAACCAGGGGGTCTAGGATCTGAACGTTATGGTGGAAAAGTGGAAAATTTAGACACCGGCAGGTCAGCTGTACAGAAGTTAGTTTGTGATGCAGCTCAGCTGTATGCAGTTGTCATAAGTCTGCAGTAAATCAGAAATAAATATGAATTAAGTTAATAGTTAAAAAAAATTTTGAAAGTGTGAAAGCAATTTATTGGTTGATAGCATTGAAAAATTTCACATTTTTTACCACTAGAGAACCGATAAAAATGGTCAGTAATCCCTTTGCCATGGTATGGTTTGCCTCAAAAACATGTGACGTTTTGTATTTTCACAGCACATATTTCAGGGATTTTTCTGCACTCACAACTGCTGTAAATCCCCTTACTGTCAACATACCATGAATACCGAAAATCCTGTGAACGTCCCAGGTCTGTAATTTGCAGTTTCATGAGGTGTGAATACCGAGGAGGTGACCACATGTCAATTTATGCCGCGATATCAAGTGTGAAAAACAGGACTCATTGGTGACTACAGAGAGTGACATCACACATAAAAACAGCACAGCTAATCTATGCAGTTCCAACAGTGTTTAGTTAAAAAATAATAACACATTAACGCAACACACTTTTTGCCCTTTGTTACATGTGATTATCACAGTGGGCATGTCTGGGGAGACTTGTGGGTGCCACGGATCCACTTTAGGTCAGAGGTCAAGGGTTCACTTTGAAAAAACATAGTCTAGTTTATCTGCTTTCCAACAAACTCCTCCAAAATGTTTAGTAACTACAGATTCCTTACATTTTCTAGTTTGAAATGAAAACATAATATCAACTTTGAAAGCATTAACGAAAAGATAGCACAGGTCTCCGAGTGTTTGAGCACCAGGGTTACTTTTTATTGCTAAATCTTATCATTAACGGTGTGAATTGTAACTTGTTCATCTATTCATCTGATTAAAACAGCTTGACTGGTGATATAAAGAGTGGGAACAGGATGCACTCACCTGTGCTGGGGGTCTGGTGTCTTTGTGGGGTTTTGGCCCTGCCGGAAGACACGTTGCTGCTGTGAACATTTTGAAGATTGTTGAGGCTGAAGAGTTCAGCGCTGACAAAGGCCAAATGCAGAAAGCACAACCACACGACAGCCAACTTCATCCTGACTACAACCCGCTGCTTGTCCTCCGCTGCTACAATGGAGGAGATGGAGGAGGAGGAGGAGGAGGAGGAGAAACCGGTTGTGCTGCTGCAGCTTGTGGGCTACATCCAGCTGGTCCGGTGTCTTTGTCTCTGCGTCTCCTGCCTCTGTCCTCTCAGACTTAAACTTATCAGAGAGGCAGGTTTCCACAGCACACACCCACTTTGTTTCATGCCTCTCAGCAGCATAAACACCAATCAGGCCTGCAATGCGACTTATTACTCCTTTCTATTGCAGCTACAATACTCGAAACAATTATTCATTCCTGTAGTTCTGTTCATGCATCATTTAGTTATATACAGAACTAGAAAAATGTCTTATTCCACCACCCAGTGTAAGGTGTTTGCCACCGCTGCCCAAAATTGTCTGTATTGCTCATTACTAAAATAATTTTCATTTTTTTCTGTAATGTTAATCCAAGCTCTTTAATCAAAATGATTTACAAAAAAAAGCAGAAAAAATAGCAATGATAACAATAATGTTATTATTATTTGATTGAGATGTTAAATTCCAGGTATTCACAGTCATTCCTGAACAGAAAAATGTGTTTTATTTTTTGATTGTTATTTTTGATTTATTATTCCAGTGTTCTGGCTCAAATTTAGGTCTAAAAAGGTGAATTCAGTTGAAATTCCTCACTCTTGTTAAAAATGGTGAGGAAAGCTCTGAAATGATGCCAGAGGCTCTTTGAGACAAACAGGGCAGCTGCTCTAATAAATTTGTTAAGGACTGTAAGTGAACCTTTTAACCAGAAAATGTTAGTAAAAATATTAAAATGACACAGTTCATATAATGAAGTATGCTTATATACTGAGAAAAAGGGTTTTTCCTTTTTTTCCCTCTGGCCATCCACAAATGCTTTTCAAATGTTGTTATACTGCTTGTTTTTGTACTATGTAATATTTTTAATCTGTTTACACTTACCACTGCCACTGGAGCACATCATTTCCTTCCAGATTAATAGAGTTTTCCTTTTTTTATTTGATGCAATTTGGGCCTAGTCTTATACACACCCTATGTGATATTATGAGATTTTTATATTACATTATCGATGAATTTTTAACTGGGTTGGCAAAGGGATATCTGTCAGTGGGCAACAATGGGAAGGAGAATGCCTTGCATTAATATTCTACTAATAGTAGGCTGAAATATAACACAAATACACATAACTGTTGATGATAAGTCGATTTTGCAGAACCTTTGTAATCAAGTGGGTCAATATCAAAATAAAATACACTTTTAGCTTACTGTACAGTCATGGAAAAAATTATTAGACCACCCTTGTTTTCTTCAATTTCTTGTTCATTCTAATATCTGGTACCACTAAACGTATAATACAATGAACACAACAAAAAATGCAGCTGGTCACATAATACTTTATGTCCTATTTGACATTCTTAAGCTTAATTGATTCCCAGGGTATATAAGAGGCCATTTCATGTCACAAGCAGCACTGCACATGCAAAGGCCTAGAGTGGTTTCCTGCTTACATTCAAGCCGTAGCACAACTCAGAAGTTGTCAGCTCTAACATAATGCCTAAAACAAAAGAATTATGTGAAGCAACAAAGGCAGCCATCTTGGCACTGCTGGAAATTGGCATGAGTGAGAGACAGGTAGCGAAAAAACTGAAGATCTCCAAGACAGCCGTTCATTCCAACAAAAAAAACAAGCTGAACATGGCACTACCAAATTGCTACCTGGCCATGGCAGGAAACGTCTTTCTACCCCACGAGATGACCGTGCACTCATCCGTTCCTGTGTCAGGAATCGTCGTCAGACCTCCAGGGACCTTAAAAATGAGTGGGCACTGTCGAGAAATGTGACTTGCTCGGCAAGGACAGTTCGAAACCGACTTGTTGAAGCTGGTTTGAAGTCACACAGAGCACGCAAGAAGCCCTTCATCAATGAAAGGCAGAGGAAGGCCCGGTTACTCTTTGCTCGAGACCACAAGGATTGGACTGTTGATGATTGGGCTAAGGTTCTCTTCAGTGATGAATCCAATTTTGAATTGATGCCCACTCCAGC
The DNA here is from genome assembly GCA_029721515.1 of Synanceia verrucosa. Classification (NCBI taxonomy): domain Eukaryota; kingdom Metazoa; phylum Chordata; class Actinopteri; order Perciformes; family Synanceiidae; genus Synanceia; species Synanceia verrucosa. The sequence continues at coordinate 16,243,166 of CM056568.1, read as the reverse complement.
CAACTTACTGGTTAGGAGGAAGCCTGGAGAAGCTTACAACCCAGACTGTCTTGCCCTTACAGTAAAACATGGGGTGGATCAGTCATGATCTGGGGTTGTTTCAGTCTGAGTGGAACAGGGCAAATGCAATTGTGTGAAGGCCGAATGAACCAGGTCAAGTACAGGACTACCCTTGAAAACAGTCTTCTTCCATCAGCTGGAAAACTCTTTCCTGCCTCGAATGACTGGATTTTCCAACAAGACAATGCCCCTTGCCACACGGCAAGGTCAGTTAAAGCCTGGATGGAGAACCACAACATTCGCACCATGCCTTGGCCTGCTCAATCACCAGATCTTAATCCAATTGAAAACCTGTGGAAAATCATCAAACTCAAAATGGAGAACCACAAGCCCAAAAACAAAGAAAATTTGTTTGAATTTGTCCAACAGGAATGGGCTGCTGTGACAGCAGAACAATGTCAGAAGCTGGTGGAGAGCATGCCAAGACGCATGGCTGCAGTCATCAAAAACAATGGTTATGCAATCAAGTATTAACTCTTGTGTGTATCATGTGTTTAAAGCAAACAGAAAAGAAAACATGGAATGCTTAAAAGTAGTGTTTTTGGCGGTACAATGCCATAGCTATTGATGTAAGAATTTAAGTAATTTTGGTTATTATCAAGAAAACCATGGAAAATGAATAATCCTTAGTTCTTAAATTAAACTCTCATGAGCTATTTTTGTTGTTATCATTATAATTGTCCAAACAAATGTACCTTTAGTTGAGCCAGGCATTAAAATTAACAAGAAATTGAAGAAAACAAGGGTGGTCTAATAATTTTTTCCATGACTGTATTTAAAAAGATAAGTTGTCAAATGCTTTAAACCATACAGTTAAAACACATTATTCACACTCTGTTCTGGGTTCTAGTTTTACGCTGTGGCTCATCGTGACTATCACACACTTTGATGTAAGACTAATTTGTTTCTGTCTTCTGTAAGTTAATTTAAAAAGACTCATGTCATTGCAGCATATATTGTTAGAATAAAACAAATAGTCTTATAATGATCTGTAAATCAGTATTTTTGGTCATGGATCAGTAACAAATCAGTTAAAGAGCTGATGAGGCCTTTTAAAAAAGGTATGCTACGTTGAAATGATAATAATAATGTTAATCATGATGAAATGTAAGCTGAAATAGTGTTATAAAACATTAGATAGGTCTAAGTTAGGGTGTCATTATCTTAAACTAACCTGATAAAAGATATTAAGTTGAGCTATGGTGACAGTGAATAACGTCAGTGTCATGTTACGACACAAAATCACTTCTGAGTGTTTCACTCATTTATCCACACTGACATCCTCCCTCTGGTGATGGAGTGAAAGGCCGGTCAGTGCTGAAAGCTGCCTGTGTGCTCTGCATTGTTCCCTAAACACTAAAGTGCAACACAAAGTACTAGTACATGCAATGATATCTAATTTCCAGTCTGTTGAAACAGATCAGATATTGCAGCTTCGCTTTAACTCATGCTGAGCTGCTCTCAAATATTTTTTTCTCCTGCAGATCAGCTTTTCTCATTTGACGTTGTCCCTGCTAAGTCCACTCACATGTTGGCACAATTTTTCTCTCTCGCTTATTGAAGTCAATGATACATAAATTTAAATTCATTTATAAACCCCTGGAATTTATAGCTCATGTGTGCTTCTGTTCATGTTTCACATATCTGTCTTCTCTGAGAAGTCATCGGGTAATATTAGTGATTTACCTCCTTATATGTATACTGACACACACTGAGCGCTGTTCTCCCATTACCCAAACCGACCATATCTGGGAATCATAGTCAACAATTATGAAGACAAATGAGCAGGAATTGCGCAAGCAACCTCCAGCTCATAACACATCATAGATCACTACCCATTATCATTACTGTCATCCCCAAATGCCCCAAGAAAATACTCCCTTAGTTTTAGCCATCATTGAGAGCAGACTTGCCTAATCCATAACAGCACAGACCATCTAAAACGCTCTCATCCCGACTTGTCACATACTGCCAAAACCACTTTACTTATGCTTGCAGTCAATTCAGGAATAAACAGATCAGACAGATGTTTACAAATACCGTACAGGTTTGTGCCAGGAATACATAAAGTAAAATAAATAAAAAATTAATCATCTACTGTCTGAGCTTCTTGTACAGTGCTGACAGTGATTTTGTCATTTATATGATGACATATTTTGGAAGAGGCAACATAGTTAGACAGTTAGGTTGATAGGTTTAGAAAAGAGCAACACAATTGGGCTTACAATGATTACTTTTGTACAATAAAAATGACACTAAATGTTGAGAACATGGAACATGGACAAACGGCTGATTAAACTGCTTTACCACACCCCTGGCACTCTTTCTCTAAATGCTTACTGTTGCCATGGATGAGTTTACGCTGTAGTTAATGGAAAGGTTTGTCAAGGTGTATTCAACATCAAGACAAAGCCTCTGTATTTGACGTCTAGGGAATGAAGACAGGCTGGACACATGCAAACAATCTGCAGCACAATCAATCCAAGATTACTGGCTCGCCAAATCAGCCCTGCCTAACACGTGTTAGGACGCCCAATATGTAAAGTTTGTCTTGTGTTAATTTGTATATAGGGTCTTCTGTGTCGGTCAGTCATGTGTCTAATGTTGTGTTGATGTCTATGTTTTGACGTTTATTATATTGTAATTTGAGCTTGTCCACCCCGCTGCCCTGAAAAACGCTGACCCTTGTCATCTTTAATCACAGATATATTTTGTACAGACTATTGCATTTATCTAAAACAGCTGGGCAAAATACCTCTGTAAAAGACTGGAAAATCATGGGGAGTGAAGGTACTGGTATTCTTTAAAACTGGACGACCTAATGGATGGGTGGATGAAGAGACTTGCCCACTTCGTGCTTATCCAACCAAATCTCATGGGAGATTATAGTAGCGCGTCCAAGTAGTAGTCCAAGGACTTTATGCTTGTTATCAGGACAGATGCATGCATACCTGCATGCATGCATGCGTGCCCATGCATGTAGGTGTGAGTGCCAGGGTGGCCTGGTTACATGACTCCATGAGTCCTGGCCTGAAAAAGTCTCCCAGTCTGGCCCTGCCTTCCTCGTGTTTAAATAGTCTTGTCTCCCCTCGTCATGTGCAAGTTCGTCTTGTCTTGCCTCTCTGCCATGTGTGCCCGTTCCATGTCTACCGAGTACTGTGTGTATCTGCCTTTTGTGCCTCTTCTCAGAGTGATTTTTTGTTACTAGATTGACATACCTGATTTTTGTTTCCCTTAGCATAGATTTACTTACCTCCTTTAGCGCATGACGTTTGTTTTCCTTACGTACCTCCTTTGGTGAGTGATTTTTGTTTCCCTTAGCATAGATTTACTTACCTTCGGTGAATGATTTTTTTTTTTGTTTCCCTGCCTTAGCATAGATTTACTTACCTCCTTGAGCGAGTGTTTTTTGTTTTCCTTAGCATAGATTGCTCATCTCCTTTAGTGAGTGTTTTTCTTGGCACAGATTCAGTTAGGTTCATCTCCTGCCCTCAGGTTTTTTTTTCCTTGTATGCACCACTGTGCGCCAGAGCATCCGTCCCATGTCCCCGTTTGCTCAATAAAAGACTATTATTCTGAAAGACTGTTTCCGAGTGGTGCTTTTGGTTTCCTCAGAAATAATAACATAACTCACCCTCATTTATAACCTTTGACAAGGGAAGCTATCATTTACTTGCCACCTGGAGTTATCCAGCCATGACCTCTTAGGCCTTAAATAGCCTCTTAGGCTATTTATAGTTCTTCGCAGACAATATATGAAACTCTAATCCACAGAGGGGAATTGGACAGGGTACTGCAATGTGCTTCCATTGCGTGGCTCTTGCCAATCCAGTGTTATACTCGGGTCTCAGGTCTTATTTTGGTTGTTGCTGATTTAAGACTATTCTGACAAGGCTCTGTGTGTGCCAAAAACAATACCATGGGCTGAACCAAATATTATTTTTCACAGTGAAAGCCTCTGTTGTGGTTTAAGATGAATGTTTGTGAGACAGCTGCACACAGGAGCAGTGTTTTTTCTTAAATACTTGGCTACTCGGCTGTGAATTTCTCTGTGAGATGAATAAAGTATCTATCTATCTATCTATCTATCTATCTATCTATCTATAAGGGCATGTAGAGAAAAGATGAATAAAGGCACACCACACGTTTCATGCCTCTTTGTTGCTCCATTTTCAGCATCAGAATCCACCGTGGCTCAGTTTAGGAAAGAGCTGAATGGCTGGGTTTAAAACGGCCACATTTGTACTGTGAAAATTACACTGAATTCTGAACCTGTGTTCAACACAACCGTGATAATAACACACTAGACCACTGTCACACAACAATAGGGTTATATAACGTATTTACACATACAGTAAAGAACTACACTACGTCACCATCATCACCATACGTTTTTAGCAAAAAGGGTATTTTTCTTGGTACTGACTATCCCTCAGCCCACATATCACATGACATATTAAGATATGATCACTCATCAAAACCATTGTTGTCCTATTCCAGTCACATATGCAAACTTTATTTGGATTCCTCTCGACAACTTAGACGCTAAATTCTTCTATACTAATAACAATCCAACACCCAGGGGCAGCAGTAGCTCAGTCTGTAGTGACTTGGGAACTGGAGTGTTGCCAGTTCAAGTCCAGGTTGGACCAAGTGTCAAGAGTGGACTGGTAGCTGGAGACATGCCAGTTCCTTCTCCTGGGCACTGCTGAGGTGCCCTTGAGCAAGCCCCCTCACTCTGACACCATTATTATCTCATTATTGTTATCTCCATTAATGCATGTGCATGTGTGTTTCATAACCTGTGTGTGCTGCTTCTCATCACCCTACAAATACAGGATTGACACGCCACATTTCAAACAGGAAAGTATCAATGTACACGGGGAAACAACAGTGGCACTGAACCATTTCAGAGCTCCTCTAAATGCTGCATATTCAACCAGATTGTTTTTATTAAGGTCACAGGAACATTTTTCTCAAAACACAGGATAAGAATGACCTTTTCCTCTCACCATGAGTGCCTGGCTATGAGTTAAAATGGGGCAGCAAGACTGGTGCATGGGAATACTTTACCATATTAAACATTAATTGATATTTCTTGCTTTCTCCCTGTTTGAATAACTCTGACTCATCTATGCACTTTTTGTGTCCTCTTTATAGTATCATTATCAGTTAAATTAACTATTTATTGTGGCAAAATATCCACAGTTTGTATGTTTTTTTTTTTCAGGTTTCAGGTTTAAAATTAAACCAGTTAATAGAATAATAGAATAGGCCTGTTGTACTAGATATTATTTTTCTGCATGAGACAATAAAAATGTAGCATGAGAGCCAACAAGGAATAGGTGTCAATTGGTTGCAAGTTGCAGTCCGGATTAGACATCTTAACTTATAAAACAGAAAGTGCCTTGTACCAACATTTTTGTCTAATTTGAGTCATATTTCAAGACCCACAGAGTATTTTGTACTAATGTAATATTTTGACTCTGAAAACACAGAATAGCTCAAATGAAAGAAGAGACTAGTTTATTTTTACCTTGTCACGTTCTTGTTTTATCAGAGTAGAAGCCACTCCCACCAAAACTGGCACTTTTTGTCCAGAATCTGTCCGTTTTGCAGTGCGTGCATAATTGTGATCGTCTCCATTTCCTGCTTTGATCTCTGTGGCATGTACCGTCTCTTTATGCTTCGACTACATCTCCGACAGGCTGCTGGAGTCCGTGATTGCCGACCCATTGCCGAAAAACCACTTTGACATATTATTACATCGATGGCATTCATCATAAGCCTGTCAATGTCAAAATGTGCCAAAATGGCACTAGTGGTGGTTCGCCTGGACATACCTGTACAAATATATTTTTAAAAATGTTCAGTTTCACCTTTTACCATCTATCTCCATGAAGATGACCTCTTTAATCGCTGGAAGAACCAGCTTTACTCTGACAGTAAATGGCGAGCCAGATTTAGCGATTAATAAGGAGATATTGTAGGAGGCCACTAACCTGCTCTGTGTCTGATTTACCTTCCATGCAAACAGGTTGGTTATGCTCCATTTGGAGTGCTGCTTCTTGAGGGCCTGAAAAAAAAGCAGCATCATGAGATGCCTTGTCAGGTGATCCTTTAAACGCAATTAGAAAAAAACTGCTCACAAAGCAGGTACATTGGGAGATGAACATCTGTAGGTGAGGGAATACAGCCAAAGTTAATATAATCAGCACTATAATGTCTGCACTTTTTCCACACATTGTATACGTGACTGTGCTTGTGTACATTTTTGATTGGATGTGGATTTTTAACCCGTAAAGCTGTGTTCAACTGCTGCAACCATCAGGAGCCGTCAACCCAAGAAAGATTCTGGCTGCGCTCAGCCAGCGCTGCTGCCGATGGTTAGTAAGGAATTTCTTTACGGGTGTTGCTATGGAAATGACATGCCAGTAGTAAGGAAACAAGTCAGAGCGGTCAGAGCCCTAGGTGCAGGTATGTCTATTTATTTCTAATCATTCTACATACATTATTACATCTTATTTAGTGTTCAAATTAACAAAGTCTGTTCTGATGTAGCTTAAAAAATTCTAAAAAATAAAATTAACAAATGCCTCCCATTTGCGACTGAGCACCCCCCTCTCAGCTGTCTCATTCTCAATGCCCCCCAATGGTTTTCAAACACCCCAGGGTCCCCCCTTATAGATGTATAATTGCTAGTTTGAGTAGATGCCGTCTGGCCTCCATATGAGCAATAATTTTTCTTAGCCCGAAACACACATACGCACTCATTACATCGTGATATAGTAATTTTATATGTTTCATATCCATGATGAGGTGTACTCCCTTGTCTGTCTTGTATATTTAACAATAGATTAATTTTGTTTAGTTTGCAAATCAAACTGTATGTAATACCCCATTCTCCAATCACAGGATCCTTATCAGCTAAGAGCACATAAAACATAATAAATAAGAGAAATAAAAGCCAAGAGTTTCTCAGATCAATTACAAGTACATGGTTTTCTAGCAATATGTAAATATCTTTAGAAACACATTCATTGTTATTTTTTTGAATCATCATTCTAACACTTGTTTAACATATTTGAATTATCCTGCTGATTACTGAAATAGGTAAAGAATGAAAAACAATATATGCCATAGGTTATGCATATTTCTTTATTTGCAACGATTGCAATTACACTTCAAAAATCCTTAAAGTGGTGTTCATTTGTGGATATTGACTCACTGAACAAAACGTGTCATCATAAACTAGTTTGCCACGGATCTTCGGAAACATCCCGTTAGCTTTTTTGATAAGGGAACAAGGTTGATGGTAACTTCCGGATCTCTACCAAAGAATCTTGATCCCTGCAGCTCTCTGTAAATCTACCAGCTACAGTTATTGCAGCAGGCAGAATTGATGATTCCTGCTCATTTCTCTATCAAATAAGACACCAGTGCGTAAATTTAGCATGTTTCCATAATCTCCAATAACACATCATGACTGCAGGAAAAGTACAGGATACGTTAAACTTTTGAATCCCCAGTTCTTTGAATGTGTTTGGAAAGAATTCCCTGAACAGAACCTGCCCCAGAGCTGTGCACCATGATTTACCCTAGAGACGTGCAGCACTGTCATGAGATCAAAAACCCAACACTATTTTGCTAATGCATTCATCTCACTGTGTTTGACAAGCACCAGGGCCGACAAGCTTTAAAGCACTATTGGACATCATTCGGCGCCAAAGGCTGGTCTCATGACGAGCGCTGTCAAACATCTCTGTTTGGTCAGAGCATCTGTCTTCTGATTAATCACGACGGAGCTGGACAAGGCAGATTATCTTCAAAGGTCAGGAGGGAAGGTTGTAGCTCGCAGCTATAACTATGACAAGTTGTGGTAAGTGGTAATAATTTTTGGGGAAACTGCCAGATAATAAAACTGATCTGCTGTAGTCACTTGATTAGTATTAGTTCCAAGCTGGTAAACAACTTGATACCGCAGAGCGCTGCAAATGGTAAATTGCAGGGCAATAGTTATACTTTCATGTTAATGTCACTCCTGTTATTTTCCCCTTTGTCTTGCTTATTCACCTCTCAGTCACCATCTTCAGTCATGGCTCCTATAACATAATGTTCCCATACAACTAAAATGCATTTTTTATTTATGTTAAAAGAGTGATATAATTTCTTTCTTTTTTAATTTTTTTTTGAAAAACAAGAATACAAAAGTAGAATACACAGCAAGGTGCCTCCAGCAGACACAACACAGATCTTGTCGAACATACCTCTTCTATCCTCATTATAAAAACTCAGTGCCATTTCACACAACCATACCTAGGAATAGAGTCCGATTTTCATACACTCAGGATCAACTTCTTCTTTTTTTTTTTTTTTTAAACACGTGGCAGTGGGCTTATTAATGCATATTTTTGCAAAGCCCAATATCTGTCTCTAATTCTAGAAACAAAAAGAGGGAAACTCTATCAAAATATACTTACTAGTCCAAAAGTAATCCAAAAAGTGCAGTGTAGTGGAGATAAAGGAAAACTATGTAGACCTTAATGATTATGGGAAATACCACTAGTAATAATATGAAAAAGCTGTGATTGAATGGAAACATAATATCATCACCACATATAAGAAATAAAAGGGCAAAGACTGGCAAATCTGCTGGGAAAAATAAAACAGCTACAAACAAAAATGGAGGAAAATACAATTCATAAAATTAAGCACCCATAACCAAAAGTGGTCAAAAATTAAATGGAGAAAACTCCATTTCATTTCAAGTTCTCCAACAAGATCTGTATCAACACTTTATTGAGGTCTTTAGAACAATCCACACTCACAAGCATACAAAATAAAAATCTTGCACGACCAGTTTCTGGCGAAGAATTGGACTCGGCCAGCTCTAAATTAAAGGGAGGAAAGTCCCCTTGGCTCAGATGGCTTGACCGCAGACTGGTTCACTTCTTCAAAGTCACACTTATCTCCATTATTATATAACTCGTTTAACTGGAGAAAGGACACACAATTATCTCTGTTCTTCCATAAAGATGAACAAAAATGTGACAACTATTAAACTGTCCGATCTGATGTTCTGACTCAGAAGCAGAATTAGCTTCTCTGGTCTGTTGGATTGGATCACCAGGACCAGCCTTTACTGCTGCATCAATGAGCCTCCCATGACCCTGTCTCTGGTTTACCACTGGTCCTTCCTTAGACTAGCCTGGCTATCGTGACTACAAAGCTCTGCGAGCGTACTCTGGCCAAGTTGCTTTGTAAACCAAGTTCTCGGAGGGCGGGCTTAACCCGCGTGTCTATCAAATGCCTCTGGACGAAGCTTCAACCAATCAGACCACTCTTTCCTCTGACGTATGCGTAGTGACACTCACTGATGATTTCTAAGGATTGAATTTGCTGTACCGGCTGTACAGATGTCACAAGTCCTGCAGAACAGCTGAAGCTGATGGCTTCACATTTTTGATGAGACCAAGTTGTCATGAGAAGCAGAGGATTGTGGTTTGAAGGTGGAGGCAGAGGCGGGGTTTTTGCTTCCAGGAATGTTTGCTTAAACATGGCCCACTGTCTGGCTTCCTCTGGTGCCGCTAAGGACATGATCTTTTGACTATCAGATTCATTTTGTTGTAGTTGGGGATTGGTTAGCATATTGGTGGTGACATTCAGTGCGGTCACATGGTAGGGTCGTACTGGATTTCGTCAAATCTAAAGTTGCAACTTGGCAGGTGGTTTGTCCCGAAATCCACGTGCACATGAAGTTCGTTAGATAATGGTCAGAGACCTGGCTGACTCTGCTACACTAGGTCACGCTGTAGCCCTTTCAAGAAGTGGTGTTAGAACTACTTCCAGTTGACAGCTACCTAACAACAACAATAAATAATAAACTCTGTATCCTCGTCTGTCCAAAATGGCATCATTTGACTTTTCTGGCAACAACATTGCTATTTATGACGGCGTTGGCGCTTCCTTACACTTCCGGGTGAAATCCCTGACGGACATTCTTGAGCAGGACGCAAGACGATCCCGTTCACAAGAGGCACAAAGATTAAGACCGGCTTAAGCCAGGGGTTCCTATTTGATTCGCGAATCCAGTCCCGATACGATCCTTAGCCTGTGCACGTGAATTCGATACGTTTTTGATTCCTTTATTATATGATTAAGCTTGTCCATGTCCACACAGTGACTGAATCAGCTTTGAATAAGCTGCAGTTACAGTATGTGAGTTATATAAGAATACAGGTCAATGGCAATACCAACCGGAAAACGGAAATTTCCACACTGAAACCCAGTCCACCGCTCATGATAACATGGTTAACAGATTTAACATGGAGTAAGTTGTCTATGGTAATTGGTGCAGGGTTTTTTGTCTGAATTGGCTGCTAACCCCTATTTTTACTTTTCCTTTTTTCCAATTGACCTTCAACCTTTATTCAAAAGACAACATAATCACTCCAGTTTACTTTAACAGTTCAAACTGGTCTTAATCCTATCAGATTTAAAATACACAGCAGGTCAAGAAAGGAATGTTTTGACTTTTCTCACACAAAGCAACTACACTCAATGATTCTTGATACAGTATGTGGTGATGTGTGAAAGAATACTAAAGAAAATATTATTAATCATTTGATTTGCCTCAGTACAAACTGCACAATATACTGTAACCTGGCCTTCTCTTTGGAAACAGTTTTACAAATATAGATTGTTTCTGAAGCACCACTCTCAGGAAGACAGAAACTCTACAAAAAAGAAAGAAATATTTTCAGCGAATATTCTTAAACATTAATCAAATTAAACATGTATGAAGGCTGGGCTTACATACAGGGTTATATACGGATCATGGGCCAGCTGGTCACCCACATAGGTGCATTTAAGAATTGGGAAATTATTCACCCAGTACAACAGTACGTGTGACAATGTGATGAAACGTGAAGCACTGATTTCTAAAGCTATTAGGGCTGTTAGAACTGACAAAGTGCAGTTTAGAGGGTTTTCTGTGAGCATTTCAACACATGAACCTAGTATGACATGTGACATGAAACTTGAACTTTTGGAATCTGGCACAAAAGAACATGATGTAAAACAGCCGGTTTAAACGTGTTTTTCAGCAACGATAAAAGCTAGTGGGGAGTTCAGAAATGCTGAGTGGAGTATTACTGTAAACTCAAAATGATCCATTTAGAAAACTCTCTTTCGACACTTGTATGACTTTAATATGATTGAACAATATTAAACACCTCAGTTACAGATCACAATCATCAAAATTTGGAAGGAGACCCTCACCCACCCACTCTCCCACCCGTTGAGAAACGCTATGTTTTAAGATTTTAGCTATCTTAACTTGATCATCCAAACCATAAATCATTCACTATAATTCAGCATATTTACACCAACACCAGCAGCCAACTGTAACTAATGTGTTGTCACTGGTTGGATTGCTAAAATGAGAAAAACAAGGGCAGACAACAATGAAGTTTCCTTGAAAACAGTTACAAAACCACTTCTAAGTGGAAACACTGCTTTGGATGACACGCATATGTTACCCAAAAGTAGACAACCACATCTTAAGAGCAGCTAATTCATAGCGACGTGTTGCGAAATGACTTATTGCTTCAAATGATTCAGCGTTTGGTCTGAAACTCACTCCATTCGGCCATAAAGTGGGAAGCACTTGTTAAGAGGTGACTGCAACGGAGGGCAGACAGGCAGTGCAACAGTGCGGCATCTAGTGGCTGAATGTTATCAATGTTATGAATAGCACCTTTAAAGCACCTAAATAAAAGCACTTATTATGCAGAATAATGCATTATTTTACTGGATCATGTATTAATGTTTACACATGGGGCTTACAATGTATAACAATACATCATATATATGACTGAATTACATTCTTTAATAATAAAACTAACTAGAAACCAGACCCATCAAATAAGGAGGGTACAAGATGAGTTTTGGTCTTGAATAAAATACTGGCAATGATCATATTAGCGATTTGCTTTATCTGATCAATTATTAATTATTCAAAGCAATAATCCACATAATACTCAATTATCAAAATAGTGGTTCCCTGCAATATTTCTGTTTCTGTATATTGAGATATTGTTTATATTGTCGTTTTTACACTATACTGCATTTTTGCTCTGTATATACTTTTTTAAAATCTTTTTAAATCCCCTTATATTTTCCTGCTATGTATGGCAACTTTTGTGAAAGAATTTCCCTCAGGATGAATAGTTTCATCTTACCTTATCTTATTCACCTAATAACTTTATCAGAAATAGGGAAATACCGTAATCACTTTTAAACAAAGCCATCGTAGTACAGTATAAGAAACAACGAATACAATAGTGGCAGGATCACACTGGTACAGTGTGTAACAGCTTAACTTAACACAGCAGTTTAACCGTCCATTTGTAGATATGAACAGAACAATTCTTAATTTCAGGATTTATTTGTATAAAATAGATTATAGGTTAAATAGTAAACACACGAAAGAAACTGAAATATTATATCCCATCAGATTTCTGGAAGTAAATGTTACACACTGTTGTCTTAACATGACATTCCACCCTGTTTTTAACTAACAGAGCGAAACATGAATTACAGATTATTAAGAGAAAAGCTGATACAACATTGTTATCTTGTCATCTTCATTGTATAGCAAATAAAAAAACAATTTAACACAACTTATGTTGTATCAGTATTAATTGGTTCATTGGCTTTACCACTAAATGTCCAGGTATTTAAGTTCTTTGTAGTGTAGTTTTAATTAAACTGAACTCTTCAACAGTCACACTATCCACTACTATGCTAATTCTGTTAGCTCCAGGCTAGCTTAGCCTAGCATCTTTTTGCACAGATTCCCGTGAGCGAACACTTCTGCTTGCCCATAACAAACGTTTCAGTTCTGATTTGACAACGTCATACTCGTTTTTTAAACTGTTTTATCTGACTTACATGTGTTCATTTTAATCCTCTGACGAGCTTAAACTTTTTGGCCTGTGTGGCGTCCTGCCCTCAGATGCATTTCCGTGTTGTTGCCATGGTTACCCCTTTGCGAACTGCCGCTATAAAAGCCCCCGGATGCTCTGACTTTTCTCTCTATATTTCAAATTAAATCATATAGCCACCAAAAAAAAAAAAAAAGAACAGAACAGAACTACCTTTTCTAGGTTTTTAGTCTGTGCCACATACAAAACATTTTCCATTCGATAGTGTGCCTGCAAAGTGTCCACACTGAAGTGTAGAGCTGCAACGATTAAACAATTAATTAATCAACTTGGCCGATTAAATGAATCCCGAGCTATTTTTCACAACTGACTACTCGCTTTGCCATCTTTTTGAGAAAAAAACACAGAAATGCTTCAAGCTAATTTCCTGGTTTATTGACATTTTATTGACCAAACAATTTAACGATTAATCCCCCCAAAATTGATTAGGCTATATGACAATGAAAATCATAGTTGGTGTCATGGCTGGTCTAACGTGACTCAATAGTGGTCTGTGTTAGAGGTGATCCCTCAAAGAATGAGGAAAAAATTAAACTAATCTCCTAACAGCTAGAATAACTATCAATAAAGTGCATACATACATATACAGTGTATATAATGTAGAAAAGCATAGGTAAGGGGAGTTCACAGTTAGTGAGAATATGTGAACGAATAATATGAATAATGAATAATATTCAGAAATGTTGCTAGAATTGGAGCCCTCTCCATCTGGAGCCAACACAGATAATTTCATGTTTATAAAAATACCTCTCACAGTGAGTAGCCCAGCAAACCACAAGTAACGCACCTCACCACACTCATCACATCAATTATATAGAGTCTAAAATCACCCTAATGATCTGAGTCCATGGACTCATTCACATCATTAGGATGTTGTTTATGTATTAAAAAAGCTCCTGTGGCGTCTCAAAGAGGCTTTTATTTCAGGCCGTGTTTTCTCAACAAACAATGTCCACATATTTTCCTGTACTTGGGTTTGACTTTAACTGTTGCCGGTCATGCTCATGTCCTTGAAGAAATTTACACATCCCCATGGCGTCGTCATTCACACTTTTGTGAGTTTTATTTCACAAGTTCTTTCTGTCACATGGTGGGGCATCTTCACGCCTGTGATCTGGGAAGTAGCCTTTTTTTATGAGGGGAAATTATTACATTTTCAAGTTATGAGGTTAAACTTAGGAGAAATAAACTGAGAGAAGATAGCATCTTTGCTGCTTCAATAACTTTTTCCTGAAATCAGAATATTCTCTTGTGTGCTCAGTTTGAGGACATTCTACTTAAATTAGGATGTGCGATGAACACAAAGCCAGGGGAAAGTTTTTATATTATAATATTTACCTTAAATCTATTCTTCCACCCCTCTTTAATAGCTGGAATATTTTATTCCTAACATGTTTGTGATGTGGAAACAATCAGACTTACCATGCTGATAACATTAATATCTTTTTATTACATTACAGTACTCAGATCTTCTATTGCAATGATGGAGACCATTGTAGATATTTTGTATACTACTGGGTAAATTAGAAGTATGATACTATATATCACATCAAACAGGCATATTTTAATGTTTTTTTTAATGTAAAAAGCAAATAAACGTAGTGGAGTTAAAAAAGTACATTATTTCCCTGTGAGATGGAGTTTAGCAAAACTAGAAGAACATTTTAAATACTCAAGTAAAGTAGAACGATGCCAAAACGGTACAACGGTACTTATTCCACCCCTGGAGATGTTTAGTTTTCCAAACTTTCCAGCAGCTGCTGGTGTTGACCCCTTCGTGACCCAGCACCACTAGCAAGGATGTGATCTCTGTTTTATATTTCCACACTTTGATCGATGATGTGCTCGGCCCCAGTTCTTCACCACAATCACATAACACAGATGAGGAATGTATGAGGACGTTAATCACTTTGTAACAAGTTAGATTTATCTTAATCTTTGTCAAACCTTATGCAATATTTATTATACCAACGACCCGAGAGCATTTGTTACTCACTTCGCTGGGAGCCTGATTCCTGTCAAGTGGAAACCATTACTCTTCATTACAGATATCTTCTACTTTACTAGCAGATTGTCCACCACTTAAAAAGACATTTTTTTTTGCAAATACTGATCCTCTATTACCTTTCCCATGTCTTTAACTTTTAGTTTTTACTTTTTGTTTAGATACATCCTTATTAGTTCTCCTTAGAGACAATTTCTTTCTTATTTTGCTCATATTTATATTTTCTATACGTAATTATATTTAAGTATTGTTTTGTTTGCCTCATACGAGTGTTTTGCTTCCGCTCTACTTAAATGCTAACGACATATACAGTCATGGAAAAAATTATTAGACCACCCTTGTTTTCTTCAATTTCTTGTTAATTTTAATGCCTGGCTCAACTAAAGGTACATTTGTTTGGACAATTATAATGATAACAACAAAAATAGCTCATGAGAGTTTAATTTAAGAACTAAGGATTATTCATTTTCCATGGTTTTCTTGATAATAACCAAAATTACTTAAATTCTTACATCAATAGCTATGGCATTGTACCGCCAAAAACACTACTTTTAAGCATTCCATGTTTTCTTTTCTGTTTGCTTTAAACACATGATACACACAAGAGTTAATACTTGATTGCATAACCATTGTTTTTGATGACTGCAGCCATGCGTCTTGGCATGCTCTCCACCAGCTTCTGACATTGTTCTGCTGTCACAGCAGCCCATTCCTGTTGGACAAATTCAAACAAATTTTCTTTGTTTTTGGGCTTGTGGTTCTCCATTTTGAGTTTGATGATTTTCCACAGGTTTTCAATTGGATTAAGATCTGGTGATTGAGCAGGCCAAGGCATGGTGCGAATGTTGTGGTTCTCCATCCAGGCTTTAACTGACCTTGCCGTGTGGCAAGGGGCATTGTCTTGTTGGAAAATCCAGTCATTCGAGGCAGGAAAGAGTTTTTCAGCTGATGGAAGAAGACTGTTTTCAAGGGTAGTCCTGTACTTGACCTGGTTCATTCGGCCTTCACACAATTGCATTTGCCCTGTTCCACTCAGACTGAAACAACCCCAGATCATGACTGATCCACCCCATGTTTTACTGTAGGGGCAAGACAGTCTGGGTTGTAAGCTTCTCCAGGCTTCCTCCTAACCAGTAAGTTGGCTGGAGTGGGCATCAATTCAAAATTGGATTCATCACTGAAGAGAACCTTAGCCCAATCATCAACAGTCCAATCCTTGTGGTCTCGAGCAAAGAGTAACCGGGCCTTCCTCTGCCTTTCATTGATGAAGGGCTTCTTGCGTGCTCTGTGTGACTTCAAACCAGCTTCAACAAGTCGGTTTCGAACTGTCCTTGCCGAGCAAGTCACATTTCTCGACAGTGCCCACTCATTTTTAAGGTCCCTGGAGGTCTGACGACGATTCCTGACACAGGAGCGGATGAGTGCACGGTCATCTCGTGGGGTAGAAAGACGTTTCCTGCCACGGCCAGGTAGCAATTTGGTAGTGCCATGTTCAGCTTGTTTTTTGTTGGAATGAACGGCTGTCTTGGAGATCTTCAGTTTTTAGCTACCTGTCTCTCACTCATGCCAATTTCCAGCAGTGCCAAGATGGCTGCCTTTGTTGCTTCAAATAATTCTTTTGTTTTAGGCATTATGTGAGAGCTGACAACTTCTGAGTTGTGCTACGGCTTGAATGTAAGCAGGAAACCACTCTAGGCCTTTGCATGTGCAGTGCTGCCTGTGACATGAAATGGCCTCTTATATACCCTGGGAATCAATTAAGCTTAAGAATGTCAACTAGGACATAAAGTATTATGTGACCAGCTACATTTTTTGTTGTGTTCATTGTATTATACGTTTAGTGGTACCAGATATTAGAATGAACAAGAAATTGAAGAAAACAAGGGTGGTCTAATAATTTTTTCCATGACTGTATTTACATCCTTTAAAAACGCTTGAGTGCCATAAACGTATACAGGGGTTGGACAATGAAACTGAAACACTGGCCAATTTAGTGTTGGAAGTTTCATGGCTAAATTTGACCAGCCTGGTGGCCAAACTTCATTGATTGTACATTGCACCAGTAAGAGCAGAGTGTGAAGGTTCAATTAGTAGAGTAACAGCACAGTTTTGCTTAAAATATTGCAATGCACACAACATATCAGAGTTCAAAAGAGGACATATGGTTGGTTCACGTCTTGCTGGTGCATCTGTGACCAAGACAGCAAGTCTTTGTGATGTATCAAAAGCCACGGTATCCAGGGTAATGTCAGCATACCACCAAGAAGGACGAACCACATCCAACAGGAGTGACTGTGGATGCAAGAGGAAGCTGTCTGAAAGGGATGTCTGGGTGCTAACCTGGACTGTATCCAAAAAACATAAAACCATGGCTGCCCAACTCACTGCAGAATTAAATGTGCAGCTCAACTTTCCTGTTTCCACCAAAACTGTCCGCGTGGAGCTCCACAGGGTCAATATCCATGGCCTGGCTGCTATAGCCAAACCTTTGGTCACTCGTGCCAATGCCAACGAAAATCTTGGGCTGTGGACAATGTGAAACATGTATTGTTCTCTGATGAGTCCACCTTTACTGTCTTTCCTACATTCGGGAGAGTTATGGTGTGGAGAAGCCCCAAAGAAGCGTACCACCCAGACTGTTGCATGTCTAGAGTGAAGAATGGGGGTGGATCGGTGATGGTTTGGGGTGCAATATCATGGCATTCCCTCGGCCCAGTATTTGTGCTAGATGGACACATCACTGCTTAGGACTACCGAACCATTCTGGAGGACCATGTGCACCCAGTAGTTCAAACATTGTATCCTGAAGGCGGTGCCATGTATCAGGATGATAATGCACCAATACACACAGCAAGACTGGTGGTTTGATGAACATGAAAGTGAAGTTGAACATCTCCAATGGCCTGCACAGTCACCAGATCTAAATATTTTTGAGCCACTTTAGGGTGTTTTGGAGGAGCGAGTCAGGAAACGTTTTCCTCCACCAGAATCAAGTAGTGACCTGACCACTATTCTGCAAGAAGAATGGCTCAAAATCCCTCTGTCGACTGTGCAGGACTTATATCTGTCATTCCCAAGACAAATTGATGCTGTATTGGCTGCAAAAAGAGGCCCTACACCATACTAATGAATTGTTGTGGTTTAAAACCAGGCGTTTCAGTTTCGTTGTCCATCCGCTGTATATATGCATTTGTCCTTTTTTAGGCAGCCGGTGGCCGATAGCAGTCTCCTGCAGCCTGTGAGTAATTTTGACGATCGAGATTAGAGAGCAAAACAAACAGAATCTGGACAAAAAGTGATGATTGGTGAAAGTGTCCTCTACTCTACCTCTGATAAAACAAGAATGGAACAAGGTAAAAACAAACATTATTTTCATGATGAAATAGAGAGTCTCTTCTTTCATTTGAGCTTCTCTGTGTTTTCACAGACATAGTACAAAATATTCTGTGCATCATGAAAGATGACTCAAAAAAAGTCACTTTCTGTTCTAAAAAGGGCTGACACTCAATGAGTTAATGTAATGTTATTTATCTGGAAGCCCAAACAATTTTGTTTGGGTGAATAAAGGAGTGCTTTTCCAAATGTTAAATGTAAAAAATGAATGAAACACGCAAGAATGCAGAAAAATGGTTTAGGATTGTTGTTGTTTTTGAAAAAAGGCATCCATAAAAATAATAATTTAGTATTTACGCCTCAGGGTTCAAGGTATCCAACAGAACCAAAGTAGCACCTTGTGCACTGTGTACTGTGAATCATATATTTTTTTCCTTGGCACATTGCCCAACTTTCCACTAAATTTCAAAGAAAAGCAATAAACTGGTTCAAAGTTTTCTTAATTACAGGACAAATGTGGTTTCTGCTTTCTAATATACCGCTGAGAGGCAATGAAACACCCTGTCAACACACAAAGCTGTGCTGAAAAAACGGAATATCATAGAAAAATTAGCACACATTTGGGATTACAGCTGAAAATACTATGGTGCGAGAAAGAGGATATTTCTGAGGTAAGAATTTATTCATCATCACTTGACAGTGTATTTCACTCAAGCACAAACTACTGATCTCATTTCATGGAAGCATCAGGGAACATACATGTGTATTCAACAGATGAGTGAATTAAATATTTCTGATAAACATCTCTGCTATAGCATGGGTTACGCAATTCATTTCAGACCAAATTTCCCAGTGAGTTATCCCTTAAAATCCAGGACATATAAGTCTTTTATAGTGCAACTATAGAAGTACATGTGATGTAAGACTTAATATTAATTCATAATATCTTAAAAAAAACATGTCGGTTCAGTCTATTCAAAGCAAAAAGTTCATGTTCTCCACATATCTATAAAGCTATTTAAACATGTCAAAAGGAAAGCAGAAAAAGAAAAGTGCAAGATGTTCAAGGCACTTTGAATCATGTGTGAATGGAATTTACAAGAGAACAAAACATTTACAAAACTCCATGTACATTAATCACATATTAACACATAAGATCCAGTTGGGAATCAAGACAGATTCAGTGGTTAAAAAGGCATATTTCTGTCTCAAAGAAATAAAGTAGAAAAACCATATCCTTGCAGAAATTATGGGTCGCCATTCATCTGTAAAGTGCATCACATGACCTACCCAGGTCGAGTATGAGATGGTTTAACAGCTGTAATGTACATCATCAAAGTGTGAGAACAGCAGCTATCATGTGCTGCCACATGTTACACCTCTGCATCCTTGAGTGTCTAATATGGCTTTTGGGGATAATGTGCAGGTCTGGCAACACTCAGGCTGTTCATTAGTGGTGTACGTCACTCAATTCTTACGATGGTTCGTGTTGTATTTTCAAAGGCCTTGACTTATTAAAACCAAGGCTGTGTTGTTCAAACAAAGGCTCTGAGTCTCTCAGGTCATAACCTCTGGATTTCCTTCAGATAAATCAGTGTGACAGGGAGGCTTCTTTTGGCTTCAGGGAGCTGAGGTCCCAAAACAAATAAATGATCAAGTTCCTCGAAAGGTTAGTTCACCCAAACTACACAAAAAGTTCTCGCCTCCTCTTACGAGTATCTAGCACATCAGATAGTTTTGGCTGCAAAGACTTAGAGCGATATCAGTCAGTCGCCATTACTGCAAAGCCGTCGTGACTCAGGATTTGCCCCAAATGCATCCTTGGTTGCCCATAATAATTTAAGTAGATGTTTGGCACAATAAACACAGATGGGCTCTGTATTTAAATTGATTAAGTCAAATTGGAGGCTTTTACAGAGACATGAACTGAATGTTCTGTTCTCGTTTTCAACAGCTAACAAATATTTATTTTGCTGTCATTACGTAGCGACTAGTGTTATGATTCACAATAAAGTTGATTGGGTTAACTGATTCATGTGGGACAGTGTCTTTAGGTTAGCTACGCCAGCTGAGCAGCGTAGATGATACATTACTGTCCTGTTTACAGACCTTTTAAAAATATTCAGCAGCTAAAACCAAAACTATCTGCATGGCCAAACACCAATAAGTAAGAGTGAACCGTTCCCTTTATGATACCCACGTCACTATATCTAGGTGGAACTTTAAGAAGCTAACACAAGTCCAAACTCAGGCTACACTCTTAACAGGCAATCTGCCACAAAAGGTTTAATGTTGTGTATATTTATAGACTTAAATCAGCATAAACAAAGTCTAAAAGCAAACTGATGCATGTGTCAGGGACATGATGGGGTACATTATATTCCTCAACAGGCGACAACAGACCGCTTTTCCTTGGCTTTGTCTCAGTAAAGACAGATTTTATGCAAGGCCTCTCCAGTTCACCACAAATCACACATGGCACGACACATGAGGTTTGAGTTTCCCAGTATTTCTTTAGCCTTAATGAGAGTCAATGGCAGTGTGAATCAATGACTTTGAAGTACCTGCAAACATGAAGTTCTCTGTGACATTTAATTGATCTTTTTTTAGCAACATAGGCATGTCGTTTTTTCTGGTTTTGCGAGGAGGGCTTCTTGTCACAAGTAACAAACAATAAGGCAATGCAGAAACAGATGACAAGGGTTGGTTTTCTGCAGATTGTCATGAATGTCTTCAAGTTATCTTTTTTCTTTTTTCTCAGTGAACCAAACTTTGGCTTTGTGACCGCAAGATCAAGCTGATCCAACCTGACGGTCACCGTACAACCCTCAAGAGCGAACGAGTAGGAGAAAACTGAGAAGTCCTCACACATTTTAAGACAAATCCACTGGTCTGAGGCTTCTGCAAAATGTAGCCATGTAGTTCAAGCAATAGTTCATATCTTGCACAGGTTGCACAAGGTTTTTTCTTCTCTATGAGGCAGAAAATATCCAATGATCGAAGAAACAGGCTGATGCATTCTGCCTGTAAAACTGTTCCTTTTTAACTTAAAACAGATCTTGAAATCAAAGCTCTCCGAGACTTAAAGGTGAAACAGTGGCTACAATCTGGGAAGGTGAAAACAAGAAAAAATGATGAAGATGATGAGCGAAGGATGTGGAATAGCTTTTCAAACAAGAGTGGTCTCATCAGGAGATGGAGGAAGAGGGGAAAAAGGTTCATTGTCATTGTTGCAGCTTCTGGCGGTAAAGCTGAGTGACCTGGATGACCGGAGGAGAGGAGCTGAGCGACGGCCCACACCAACAGGCAGAGGATCGCATCGGCTGGACCTCACACCTGCCACTGGAAACAGAGGGAGGTCACAGCAGAGGAAACACACTCAGCATTTGACCCACTGACGCCAAATTAAATGACGAGACGACATAAAGCCGGACAGACTGAGAGCATCCGAGAGGAGAGAGGCTCACACAGCCCAACGAGTGAGCCATCCTTGTGGAAGGAGATGTTATCAACACAACACCAGCAAGTTACAGTTACAGGTCGACCGAAAAACACAGCAGGAAGACAGGTTTCACCTCCGACTCTCTCCCATCTCACTCTGCATGTCAGATAAAGGAGGAAGGAATTTCAAAGTACGAGCTGAGAACTGAAAGGTCTTTATAACAATAAACTAGGAGACCTGGCATTCTTTTTCAGATTCAGTGGATTGTTTGTTCCCAAACAGAAGGCGCAGTCTGTTTTAAAGGCAGAGTGAACACTGACAGTTGGGTCCTCACCAGATTCACTTTCATTCTGGGACAAGCTTTGTCTTTTTGGTGCTTCGCCTCGCTATATTTGCTTTTTCCCAGTGCAAAACAAATTTAACAAAGGTTAGATTCCCTGTAAATTCAATCTAATCCAACACTGCTTTTTAGGAAAAATCCTGCTCATTCCACATTTAATATAGATCGTTCCTCTGCATGTCAAGACACCAGATGGGGAGAGGAAGGAGGAAGACCTGAAATCCAGCGCCCTACAATGGCCACATAGTGAGCACACATCACCATGTGGAAGAGAGGCGCTAGCAGCTTGTGTTAGTCACATGTGATGCAGCAGTGTGGCAAAGACAAAAGGTTCACACAGCACAGGACATTTCAGCACAGTGAATACACACCATGGCTGGGGACAAATCATTTTCAGGTCATTTTAAAAACGGGAACACAACGCAATACTTAACATACCAAAATTAACGATGTGATCTGCAACCCTGCTCTTAACAAGAACGCTAAAGTGCGTCCATTAAGCTGCCATAATTTAAATGACAACTGATGAACCGTTTATGTGGATGTCCAATCTGGGCTAATAGCTAATGTAGTGAAGAAGAAGAATTATTTTTTTAGAAGAATTCCTTTATTAAGTGTTTGTATTGAAACACAAACACTTTAGTGTTTGAATTGAAGTGTTATATTGACTAAGGGTGGGAAAAATATTGACATGGTAATACCTTTTCTTCTGATACATCTCGAGAAACTTTTGCAATGTTGAAATAAAATTAAAATTAAAAAAAAAATCCCTATTAATGTGGTAACTTTGTACATACTGTACGTACAACTTGTTTTTTAAGCTGCATTTTAAATTTCTCAGTGATCTATGTAAAATATCACAATATATCGCAATAATGTATCGTATCGGGACTCAAATATCGCAATACATATCGCATTGTGAAGTCCTTGTCAATACCCTCCCCTAATATTGGCGCAGAAAGAGTTTGCAGCTGCAAAATGTGTTGTACTTCCTGAATCCAGCACCATCATTTCACATGACGCACCTCCCTTATGTTGTGAAAACAGCATCCTAAAATACAGTTCAGAGGATATTATGGCTGTTTTTACAGTGTTTTGGCTGACTGATATTTAGTTTGCTGGTATCAGAGAAGTTTCTATTCTACTTGGTTATTTCGGTTCCCACCTCTGTTGAATATCCACATAAGTTTGACTTTGAACAGAAGAGAAGATCTTTTGGTGAATTACTGTCGATGCATTGAAAATGAACTGACCCCAACCTTGATAAAAAACCCAACTGCAAGCACATACAACATAAATTTCTCCAAGTAAATCTTACTGCAGTGCTCACATATCACAGGAGAGGAGGATCTTAACATAGAACATGTGAGCATTGCATAAGATGTGGGGAAAAAAATGTAACCTATGCTTTAACATCCTGATACCACGCAACAGGACACCTCCAGTATAGGTAACAGTGGGATGCATGTTACTGAGAAGAAAAAAGGACAAAAAGACAGTGTGGCGTAGTGTTAGCCTGCTGAACAGGAACACAGTATGAAGTACCTCACATGTTATGGGGCTCTTTTTTCAGATTGGGGCAGCACTTCTGTGAAATGTGAGGGCAAAAAAACACAAGGGGAGACATTTTAAAAAAATCCAAACTACCAGGTGTGATTATGATGAAAAATAACAAAGATGGCAACCACCTTTCCCTTTAAAATCACTGATAGCTTTATAGATGAACATGCTAATCAATCACAGAGACTGATGTGTCAAATCAGATGAGTGTGAAACTAAACTTTGACTTGTTTTTCTTGACATTGAAAATCCAGTATCACAAGTCGATTTTAATATCCATCAACTTGGATCAATGTGAGACATGAACACTGATATCTGGGTATCATGTGGGAGAGGAGACACTAAATCATTGAATTTGCCTTAAAGAAAATAAACACTAAAATTTAACAATGACTTTGTGCAAAGTAGGTCTGCTCTGGTATTATAAGTAATAGATTTTTATTTGAGAGGTGAGACTTTTACGGTAGGAGGAGAATGTTTCATTATCTCAGATTGAATGACATCAGTTTGTGGTGAAGTATGAAAAACTACACACTTGGGAGACCAAGTGAACACTCCTTATGTCTACTTCCTCCTATGTAACTAAGTAAAAGCCTGAGGGAGGAAAAGTACACCCAGTTCAGGACCTGTCAGAGTTTATTACAGCAGATAATCAATCATTTTCCTAAAGGGAAATCCAGGCCCCATGATTTACATGCGATTTCTAATAAGAAGCATGCAGGTTCTTAAATCTAATTCAGACAAACTCAACACTTCCTCCATCTGTTTCCTATTAAGGGCTTCCAGCAGTGAAAGAGGAATAAGCCCTTTACTGTACTTCTCTGAACTAGCTGGGAAACGCTTTGTGGAAGAGCACCAGAACAAAAACAAGCGCAAAAATAGATTTCACCTGGAAATAATTTACACTTATTACATCATCATCGTAATCACTGTAGTTACTGTAATGTAAGGGAAGAAAACAGACTTAAAGCGCCAATGTGTATACAACACAAGTGAAAGACAGTGCACGGACGCTCTGTGGGATGACTGATTTCACAACCAACTATTGAGCCTCCCCTCTACCCCTTGGTTTTGTGGTGATGCATGTATACCTACATGTACTTCACTACCATGTGCGGTGTTTGTGGCTGTTTTTTACCCAGTGTCTTCCGGCACATCTTGATCAGCCTCTGCAGCAGATGACTCCACATCTGCATCTGCGCTGCTGTCGCTGCCCTGAGCTGACAGACCACACAAAGACTCTGGGCTCACACATTCCCCACTGACAAAGACAGAGACACAGACGCCACCAGGGATCTTAATGACCACTTAGATAGCATGTCAAACACTATTTACAGTGCATCTGGAAAACATTCAGCGATTTACTTTTTCCACGTTTTGTTATGTGACAACTTTATTCCAAAATACATTCATTTCCACCAGCTTGGCTCATCTATCGTTGGGCAATTTGACCCATTCATCTTTGCAGCACCTCTCAAGCGCCATCAGGTTGGATGAGAAACGTGGGTACACAGCCATTTTCAGATGTTCAATGGGATTGTCCTGAATCCACTCCTTTGGTATCTCGTTGTCCTGCCAGAGGTCGAAAGTGCTCTGGAGCAGGTTTTCATCAAGGATGTCTCAGTACATTGCTGCATTCATCTTTCCCTCTATCCTGACTAGTCTCGCAGTTCCTCACATCATGATGCTGCCTCCACCATGCTTCACTGTGAGGATGGTGTTGTCCTGGTGATAAGCTCTGCCTGGTTACCTCCAAACATGACGCCTGGCATTCACACCCAAGAGTTCAATCTTTGTCTCATCAGACCAGAGAGTTTAGTTTCTCATGGTGCATTTTCAAACTCCAGACAGGCTGCCATTACTGAGTAGTGTCTTCCCTCTGGCCACTCTACCATACAGGCCTGATGGGTGGATTGCTGCAGAGATGGGTTTCCTTCTGGAAGGTTCTCCTCTCTCCACAGAGGAACACTGTAGCTCTGACAGAGTGACCATCAGGGTCTTGGTCACCTCCCTGACTAGAGCCCTTCTCCAATGACCGCTCAGTTTAGACAGCCAGCCAGCTCTAGGACGAGTCCTGGTGGTTCTGAACTTCTTCCATTTACAGATGATGGAGGCCACTGAGCTCATTGGGATCTTCAAATCGGAAGCTGTTCTCCACCCTTTCCCAGATTCCTGTCTCAGAGGTCTACAGACATTTCCTTTGACTTCACGCATGGTTTGTGCTCTGACATGCTCTGTCCAGTGTGGGACCTTATATAGACAGGTGTGTGCCTTTCCAAATCATGTCCAATCAACTGAATTTACCACAGGTGTACTCCAGTTAAGCTGTACGAACATCTCAATGATGATCAGTGGTGAACAGGATGCACCTGAGTTCCATTTAGTGCTTGATGGCAAAGGCTGTAAATACCTATGTACATGTGCTTTCTTAGATTTATATTTTTAATAAATTTGCTAACATTAAAAAACATTTTTATGTTCTGATAATTGGGTGTTTTGTGTAATAAGGTTGTAACATAACAAAATGTGGAAAAAGTGAAGCGCTGTGAAAACTTTCCAGATGCACTGTATCTTAGAACTTGCATATGGATTTCAGTAACTACTAAAGACATATGTAAACCTCATGTCCCTACATGCAATTAGTGTATCTAACTCTGAAATCCCCCATCTTTTACTAGTTTGTGTGCAAGCATGTCTACTGACTTGATGTGCTTCTCTAGTCGCAGGATGGCTTGCTCCTTCTCCTCCAGCCTCGTCTTTAGGGAGGCGATCTCCTTCTGCTTCTCCAGCAGCTCCTTTTGGAGACGATAATTGCTCTCCTCCAGAGTCTCGCAGAAGGCCTGGATGGAGGCAGCATCAGAGGACAGAACAACAGAAAGCATTAGCTGATATTAGAAACAAGGCAGTGGATAACATTCCTGATGCTTCAAGTAAAGGTTCTGCCTGAAAAACATGTCAAAGCAATGAGGCAAGTGAGGTCTATTTATAACCTGATGTGTAATGACAGCAAGGTCCTGCCCTTGACATAAGGTTACTTTCTATCCCTGCAAAATGCAGGGCAGCGTATCCACTTCAAATGCTTTTATATAGTGCCCCTGTGATGCCTGAAGTTTAGCAGTCTTTGCTTCCTTAAACAATCCATCGCAAGTAGGAAGTCATTAACTCCAAGTCTGTGTCTGACTTTGAATGCATCTCAGCTCTCCTACTTGGGGAAACGTGGATTCAAGCATCTATAAAGGGTCTACATCAATTATCACAGAGCCATCAGCAAAGAGAAACACATGAAGTAACCACCTCTAAATTAACAACTAGCTAATCCTGTGGGGAAATACTTTGGAAAGTGAAATTTATCTAATTTATTTTAACATTTAAGGATTCAGGGGAACCCACTCAAAAGAGACGAGAGGAGTCTGTGAGGAGTTTACAGTATATGCTTTCAAAAACCTCAGTCGAGTGAAAATTGATAAATTGAATGGAAATGAAAAGAGCATCTACAACTAATATTAATTATTTGTATGGCATGTATACAAATATCATTTACTTCGATGGACCTATGAACAGAGTGTGTGAACAGCCAGTAATGTGCTGCACATGGCTCCACTAAAAGTACCTCGTTAAAAAGCCTTGAAGTAACATGAATAGCAGCAAAAACACACAAACTGTTACCTGTTTATGTACTTACTCTGCTCTCCTCCAGACTGTCAAAAGGCCCAGGAGGGTCATCCAAACACAGAAACTCTCTCACTGCCAGGCTGTCAAGGAAAAAAATGACTGGTGTGACATGAGTGTGTAGAGTTGATGGTTTTGAACGGACCAGTGTGCACTGTAACACATCAATAACGAAAATGAAACTAAAAAGTAGAAAATGCTCCATAAATCATGTAACATACCAGTTGGCAATGTCCTTGTGTGCAATCAGGTTTTGCAAAAAGACCTGTAGGCCCAACTGTCTGTCCTCTAGGAAGTCAGTGTCATAGTTGTCTTTGAACCACCTCTTAGGAGGCAACGAGAGGCGGAAGCCTGGGAACATCTCCTTCAGCTAGAAAACACAAAAACAGTAAAGTCAAGCAATCCATTTCAAACTGTAGATACAGGGAAAGAATGCCATTCAGCGTTAAAGATGATGTGAGGTGACTGACATGCCTGGACATAATACAGACTGAGAGAAACAGTTCGACATGCTGGTCCCTGGAGCAATCACACTACACGGTCTGATCAAATAAGTAACCACAATGCGCACAGCTATAATTTTAAAATTTAATTTATGAACTGGCTTAGAGCAGGATCATAGTTTCAGTTTCATTCTTATTTCTTGCTCTCACAATGCTCATACAAATAGGCATAAAAAGAGAGTAAAGCGTGATATTTTATGCAAAATAGTGCAGGTATTTAAGATGTACACACAGGAGGAGGACTAATCACATCATTACTCCAAAATTACCGCCTCTGCCAACAAGTCTAGTTAAAGTTTACATCTATGTTTGTCCAAAATGTTACCATGTCACCTAGACATTTGTGCAAAGTCATAACCCTAATCAGTCCATCCCTCCAGGAGTTTTTGGAGACATTGCGTTCATGAGAATGGGTTCTGAGAGTTCTGAAAAACAAAGTAAACCTGGAATCAACCCCAGGCTCATTCCGAGACGTCAAAGTGGTGATATGTTTAACATGGAAAAAAAAATACTCATCATGATACAATTATAAATTAATCCAAAAAGGACCAGTCCTGGCCTTTCACAAGAACAATGACTTTCAGTTCAAATCATTCTTGTGTGCATTTCAAGTAGAATTTGTTGACATTGCCACATGCCTTCGCTGCATATAGTTACTGAGCTGCCTCCTCTGCTTATTGTCCTGGGGTGACTGAGTCAGCTGTCTTCAGAGTTAATGAAGCGTAACGCCATCTCTGCCTTCATGCCTCACATATACATTGCTTGATGGTTTACTGAATTCTGGAAACATATGTATGCACTGCAGTCTGCTTTAAGAGATGTTGTATTGCAGAAGCGGCAGGTGGGTGAGCCATGCACATGAATGTTCAGTAAAGCTGAGCTCCAAACTGTGACACAAGCATCGTTCTGCACCCGCCAGTGTCGAAACACCACTGCTGATATGCTGCAGATATCTATGCTGTCATTTGTCTTAATTATGTGGGCGTGATTGGTTACATATGCAGAAGTCCTCCTCAATAACAGCAGCTGCTTTTTGTATTTCATTTAGGAAATACACAGGAACATCATCCAAATGTATGTGCTCATGTGCAAGAGTAAATGATGGACCTGACAATGAAATATTTGCAGCCCCTGCAATGGGCCCTTACAATTATAGTACATGCACAGCAAATTGTGGAGGTTAGTATGGCATAATAATAGTTGTAATCCAGAGAAGACAATCCACAAACGTGCACTATGATCCACTCATATTTCCATGACCATGTGCTTGTGAGTGATCACAGAAACACAAAACTTATTCTGTAAAATTTTAATTTTACTTTAAACAGAGCTATGTGGAATTATGTATATATAATTATGTTATATGAGCAGACTATTGTTCCTGCTTCCAATACCCTATAGAGTGTAGATCTGTTGGCACATGTGAAGAAATGTCGCCATCTTCTGGTGCAGGCAGCTAGTTAATGCACTTCACAGCTGTGGATTGCTTTCTACAAATCTAAAGTCTGCAAACAAATACAAATACAGGGTAAGGCAAATGCTCTGGATTTATGTAGATATGCATTTACACAAAACAAAAAAGCCTGCTTTAAAATCCAATAAAAATGTCCATAATCAAGCACAACATGGACATTTGAGTTGCTTCTATGCCAAGCTGTGGAAATAAGGAAAAGATGTCCACACACACCCGTAGCCTCTGTCTACCTGTTGAATGTTGGGTGTTTCCGTCTCCTGTTTCCACTCTTGCCTGGGGTTACTGTGTCTGAATTAGTGCTTTTCAGTCGCAGATTTAATCAATATTTCATCATCCCATGAAACTGAGTTTTGCTTGTTTGTTGCAGCTTTCTATGACTATGACCTTTTAATTTTTTGTTGTAGGCTCTTCATACAGCATCATCATCACATGGCTCAATATTTTTCCCTGTGACAGAACTGTGCTTCCAAAAGCATGAGGGACCTGTTCCCCTTGCTGGCTCGGGCCTGTTGGCTATTTGGGAACAGAGGGCTTCTTTGTGCAGCTTGAATCACTTCCTCTGTGCACTCAGAGACAAAGTAAGCATGCCAACAGCAATACTTTGATGTCCAAAAGCAGTGTCTGCAAACAGTTGATCAAGCATCAGATAGGCATGAAATTAGGGACTGCCTCTACTTCCTGCACACATGTGTACATGTACACACAACACACCTTGTCGTTGAGTCTGGAGAAGTCTGTGTACCTCCTAAAAACAACCCAGCTCTCATCTGGAGTCTTCCTGACCAGAACCTTAAAAACCTGCAGCAGAGACGAGACAACACACCTAGTTTACAAATACAAAAGTATTACAGCTTTTTGTGCTCAGTAAATGTTGACATTTGACTTTTAATCTTCAGTACA
Organism: Synanceia verrucosa; assembly: GCA_029721515.1. Lineage (NCBI taxonomy): Eukaryota > Metazoa > Chordata > Actinopteri > Perciformes > Synanceiidae > Synanceia > Synanceia verrucosa. Next base: position 16,212,873 of record CM056568.1, on the reverse strand, counting down.
CATCAAGCTGTGTGTTGTCCTGTCATTAAAGCTGTGGACAAATAGGTTCATATGCTGCCAGTCTACATATAGGTTGGCTGAATGACACAGCACTAGAATTTTAACAGGAGCTTTTAGCTGGAGAGTCACACCATAGTTCAAAAAGGTTGTCACGATTGTCAGATTTTCTTGTTTCATACCGTGAATTTGGCCCTCTCCTCCATGACCTCATACCCCAGCACGGTGGGGGTTATAGGCCTCTCCTCGCCATGCTGGCTGCCAGCAGGATCGGATATGGAGCGGGGACAGCTGGAGTACTCAACGGAGGGCTCCAGAGTCCCGTTCGTTCTGGCCCTTGTCACAGGACTCTGGGGGGGTGGCGGCGTCCTGCTCCGGCTGCAGCGGGATTGGCGCTGGGAACCTAACCCTCTTCCATGGTCATCCCCAGCCGAGACGCTGGAGACGCTGCCTAGTGATGACGCTCGCTGTGGCCGCCTGAGCTTGCTGCTTCCTCCTGACAGGGCTCTGTCCAGTGGCACAGGAACAGGCACAAAGGGTGATGCCATCTTCCTGAGCTGAGTGCTCGCACCGCCCCCACCGCAGTAGTCCAAGTTTCCTCACACCGACACTGGCCCTGCCTTGCTTTGGTGGTGCTGTGTGACGATGACGTGAAGCAGCAATGCTCACCCTGAGGGGGCTCACAAAACCTGTGATCACCCTGCACAAAAACAGAAAAGAATACTTGTTTGTATTCATCATGATTCCCCTTAAATTCACACTAATGGAGCAAAATCTGTCAGCAGACATTATCCTGAAATAAGGTTACCAGACTGAGAGGGCAGATGAATTATTGACATGAGCCATGTCATTCATAATTTATGGATTTGTGCATTATGTGTAAAATTCATGATGGGGGGAAAAGCCTGTGAAGATCAGTAGATAGTTAGAGTTGTAAGAGCTAAAATCACTGAGATATCTTTGTTTATGTTGTGAAATGTTATGTCGTAACTGTAATTTTCCTCACTGACGGATCAATAAAGGAATTCTTCTTCTTCTATTTTTTTCATAATGCGTATAGTTCAGGTCATCTTGTCTTGAGCAAAAAGCAAAACAAGGTGAATGTGTTCATTATAGTTTTCGTAATGTAGCGATAAAATGGAAATTCTCAATTAGATCTTGTGTATGTAAAGCATACGTCATCTTCCTCAGCGGGCATCTTTAATTTAATCTGTAGTCTTTGCTGTAACACAAAGGAAAAGAAAAGAAAAAGGAAAGTGTTCAACGGGCTCTGCTGGATGAAAGATGAAATGAACCAAGAAAATAAATGACGTAAATACTATTCCTGGAGTCCTGTGTGTAATCTGTAACTGTGGATAAAGACAATGACTCGGATATGACGAGTCTGACACATTTATGCTCACAACTGAAGTTTTGTCATGAAAGAGTGAGAGATCACGATCTCAATTAATTTGCTTTTGACTACTTGTTCTGATCGAGTCCTGACCTAGGATGCTCCTATAATGAACAATGAATACAAGAAGAAGGGCCTGACCTCTTGACCTCATGATGCTCTGGTTTCAGACGAAGGAAGAGGAACCTGCATGGTGGTTTTCATGGAAGAGTCGGGCTTGAAATAGAGTTCTGCTCAGGCTGAGCAACCGTCAGCTCCCTGTCAGAGCTGCTCACATTATTTCAGCATCAGTGGAGCTTAAGATAATCCAGCCCTGTGCCTCTGTATGATGCCAGTAATCCACACTGCATTAGGTGTACTGAATGTTAAAATGAATATGTCAATGTCACATCAAGGGCAGAAAAACAGATGAAGCACAAAGGGGATGATCTGGATTAACATAAGGAGTTGAAAATGAAAATGAAAACTGATGATATTTATTTTATCACTTGTGCAGCTTCACTGCAGCACTTTAAACATCACAACAGAGCTGGGACAACTGCCAACATGTCAACAAGACACTGACTGCCAAATATGTTGCTTTAAACTAACCTTATACCTTTGAATCACGTCTTTTACAGTCGGATAGAGATGTAGCTACCGTTTGGTGGGCGAAGTTAGCAGGCGAGCTAACATAACTGCGATTTACGACGTCCTTGTACTGAACTCCATCAACAAAATATGGCAATAGTAGTGTAACGGTGCGCTGCTTTTCTGTTCAGGCACAACTGGTAACTAGGATGGCTAAAACTTTAGATTACAGTTCATACAGGTACTATAATCAATACTAAATAAAAGTAACCACCGGAAACTGTCACTGTAACAGCTGCTGCTAACGTTAGCTACGGTAGTTAGCAGTTGCTTACTATGTACACCAGTCCAAACAAACTCGACTTGGCGGAAATTTTGTCAAAACGAGAGCTGTCTGTAATATTAGATTCACGCCGAATGGTGAGGCAAGTTACAAAAGTTTGTGAAAAGTATTCTTACATTTTCTGTCAGGTCGTTTACCTATGATAAACAAGACAACGTTAAATCGACACATTTTTGGACGACGTTCGGCGTGTCCTCTACACCGCTGAGACACCCCTAAGGCTATCACATTACATGAGCTAGTAAGCTAGGACGGGCAGCCCGTGTGGACAAAGCCAAGATGACGGATGATGACTTTCACTTACCAGGAGGCCGGTATCCCTCTCTTTCAGGAAATAATATTATCACACACATAAAGCCTAATGGCTGACAGTCTTGTTGCTGTTTATCCGCTGCATCTCCTCCCCCGTCCGGTTCATGTTAGCTCGGTTGAGCTCACACCACGACGGGTGCAGTGCTTCAACACAGACAGGAGAGGGCGCTCTAGCATGCATGACACTGAGCCCCACTGTGCTGCACTGTAATACAGTGAAAGCAAAATAAGGGCAGTTGTTCATTGTTGATCCCTAAATAGAGTCCAGCCTGACCCAACATGCAACAAATCTCAACATTTTCATCCCCACAACCATGAATTCATAAATAAAACCAACTAGAGTTACCTCATTCAACTCATTAGATCATGAAAAACACTTTAAAGCACATTAATTTGGCTTCTATAACTATAATCTGTCAGCAGTCAAACTAAATGATGTACAATGGAAGATTAGGTTATGCAGACCATTCTAACCAAATGTACTGTGTAACTATTTTAAGTCATGCAAGTCCTCATACTTACAGCCTAATTGACTGCATCATTTTGTTGACAAAATGCAAAAACAATAACCACAAAAATGGACTCAAATAGCCTGAGCAAGAGACACTTTATGAGGGGACCAAACATTGATACCAAGTAATGTCCCAGTGTAGTCAGCATCTCATACTAACTTTACCTTTCCAGAATTTAAAGTAAAACAAACACTTTGAAATCTATTGTGTGATGCCACATCAACATCAGCATTGATAATAGAGTGTATATGCTATGTTAAAAATAATGTATTTTAAAAATGCCACTTCCACCTTGGACATTTTCAAAAAACACCCATATTCCCCAATAATAATATTAATTAATAAGTAATAATATTAATAGAATAAGACAAAAGAAGTAATAATATTGATAGAATAAATATTTACAATATGTATTAAATAACAAAGCAGGAAAATATGTGATTGCAATAATTGATCAACCTTGTATTCATCTCAGCATCCATGCATCCATCCATGCATCATCCATCCATCCATGCATCCACGCATCCATCCATGCATCATCCATCTATCCATCCATCCATGCATCCATGCATCATCCATCCATCCATCCATCCATCATCCATCCATCCATCATGCATCCATCCATGCATCATCCATCCATCCATCCACGCATCCACGCATCCATCCATGCATCATCCATCTATCCATCCATCCATGCATCCATGCATTCATCCATGCATCCATCCAACCATCATGCATCCATGCATCATCCATCCATCCATCCATCCATCATGCATCCATGCATCCATCCATCCATCCATGCATCCATCCATGCATCCATCCATCCATGCATCCATGCATCATCCATCCATCCATCATCCATCCATCCATCCATGCATCCACGCATCCATCCATGCATCATCCATCTATCCATCCACCCATGCATCCATGCATTCATCCATGCATCCATCCAACCATCATGCATCCATGCATCATCCATCCATCCATCCATCCATCCATCCATCATGCATCCATGCATCCATCCATCCATGCATCCATGCATCATCCATCCATCCATCATCCATCCATCCATCCATGCATCATCCATCCATCCATCCATGCATCCACGCATCCATCCATGCATCATCCATCTATCCATCCATCCATGCATCCATGCATCATCCATCCATCCATCCATCCATCATCCATCCATCCATCATGCATCCATCCATGCATCATCCATCCATCCATCCATGCATCCACGCATCCATCCATGCATCATCCATCTATCATCCATCCATGCATCCATGCATTCATCCATGCATCCATCCAACCATCATGCATCCATGCATCATCCATCCATCCATCCATCCATCCATCCATCCATCCATCCATCCATCCATCATGCATCCATGCATCATCCATCCATCCATGCATCCATCCATGCATCCATCCATCCATCCATGCATCCACCCATCCATCATGCATCCACCCATCCATCATGCATCCATGCATCCATCCATGCATCCATCCATCCATCCATCATCCATCCATCCATCCATGCATCCATCCAACCATGCATCCATGCATCATCCATCCATCCATCCATCATGCATCCATGCATCATCCATCCATCCATGCATCCATCCATCCATGCATCCATGCATCATCCATCCATCCATCCATGCATCATCCATCCATCCATCCATCCTTGCATCCTTGCATTCATCCATGCATCCATCCATGCATCCATCCAGCATCCATTCATGCATCCATGCATCATCCATCCATCCATCCATACATCATCCATCCATCCATCCATCCATCCATGCATCCATCCCTCCATGTGTCTGTGACTCTTACCAAGCACAGCCATTGGCACAAGACATGTATCAAACCATAACATGGGTGTGTCTTTCACAGATGGGTGTGATTTCGAGATCATTTCTCAAGCTGCAGCCAGACCTGCTTGAGCTTTGGGTGTTGCCAGATTATAAAACAACGTAGAGTTTTCAAACAAAGGACATCTTCCTTGCACGGAATCGCTCCTGATCACTGGTTCTCTTGAAGAAAAGTCTCTGTCTGTAAGTAAAGGATGTGTTATCGTTTGATTTTCATGATAAAAGCTAAAGATAGCCAGGCTTAGTAACAGTACCAATGAATTAAGTAATAATACATTTTATTTCTATAGCACTTTTCTAGATATGCAAAGACTCTTTACATTTACTTGGTACTTGATTTAAGACCTTTTCACCATTTGGTGTGTTTTTACTGAGCTTGGTGACATTTTAGCTGAAGGATCTTAATTGATTCAGATTTATTGGCAAGTGAGAAGACTTTAAGAAGGAGGAGAGATTTGTCCACACATGTCTGGGGAAGGGAAAGTGTTGCAAGTAAAACAATAATGCAAAAGAGTATTCAAAAGGTTTGGAAGAGATGAATACATGTTAAAGGAAAAGTGTGTTACAGTAAGTCTAGGATAATCTATTGGCAGAATTGGAATATGATTTTAATAAGTATATTTTCTTTAGTGTGTCACTTGAAAATAAGAGATGTTTTTTACCTTAGGCCTTGCTACGTGCATCTCTTTAATGACATCTTCACCCTAAAACCATTACAAATATTCAAACTAAATTGGAATAATTTCAGCATATTAAATGATGTTTGTCTAATGCAAAAATCATTGCAATTAATGCAACTTTTGGTCTTTCCAACACGCTTAAAACAGGCTTTGTACACAGGAGAGGCTTCATCTCATTCCAGTCTGCAACCTCATCACCATTAGATGATGACTCGTCATACACACCGCTCCTCTAAACCTCAAACTATTTAACAGATCAGCAAACTAAACCAGGGATTTCATGACTAATTTCTTCTTCTCACCTTTCACCTCTGCTTGTGACTGAAACAGGGATTGGTTCCTCAGGTTTGGTTAAATCTTTTTATGTCCAAACAGGAGATAAAAGATGCTGTAGTTTATAATGTGCTGAATGACACTCTGCTCTGTCAGACACAATGGAGACGTCAACACTCCCCAAGACGATCAAAGCCAACACCACCTTCTGCCTAAATTTGTTCAAAAAGTTTGGCGACGTCGACAAGACAGACGACGTCTTCTGCTCCCCTTTCAGCATCTCCTCAGCCCTGGCTATGGTGATGCTGGGGACGAGAGGCAACACAGCCACACAAATATCAGAGGTACGACACACACGATTAAACACACTGTGAAAAAGTTCTCATGTTAACACACCCATTGGAAGTATTTAAACAGGCACACATTCAACTGTGATGGCATGTCAGTTGATCTGGTTTATCATGGTGTTGCAATCAGATAACCACAATTACCACAGCAAGAGAAAAAGGTTTTGAGCTCTGTCATGTGCAAAACGTTGGTACTCGGAAAAAAAGTAGTATGTAAAAACATAAGTACCTGATTTGTCACAGACTATTATCAGTGGTTTTTTTATCTGAATTTGTCACTGGTTAACTACAGCCTATCTGTTTGGTGGAGTAGGGAGTGGCAGGAGAAAGTGTCTGTACATGCACTGATTACTCATCCTGTCTCCAGTGTCAGCAGTGCAGGCAGGGATCTGTCCAGTTCTGCCTGGGATGATAGTTACAACAAAAGAGATCAGCACAGTGAAGCACACAAGCCACAATGGGAGTGAATTTCAACGGTGGAAAGTGATTTAGTGCCAGAGCTGAAACGATTCATCAATGTCATCAACTGTTAAAGTCATCAGCAACTATTTTAATAACTGATTAATCAGTTTTAGTAATTTTCTAAAGAAAAATAAAAGCAAAAGCTCTCTGATTCCAGCTCCTTAAATGTGAATATTTTCTGGTTTCTTTGCTCTCCTGAGTCAGTAAACTGAATGTCTTTGATTTGTAGACAAAACAAGACATTTGAGGACATGACTGATCAACACATTTCACCATGTTCTGACATTCTGTAGACCAAACAATAATTGGTTAACAGATTAATCATTAATGCAAAAGATTGTTAGTTTCAGCCCTTTTTAGTAGTACTCTTCTACTTTATATCTCTACAACTACTACTGCTTTTTAGTTGCACGTGGTTAACTTGTGCATTGATCTGCCATGAGAGAAACTACTATTTTCACCCCCCAGGTTCTCTGCTTCACTGAGAGAAAAGAGGAGGAGAGGGCACCGATGCAGATGCAGTCAGCGATGCAGTCACAGATACGGATGAGGATGCAGTTGCGGTCGCAGCGGCCCAACAGGATGCCTATATATCTGCGCAAGGTCGTGACAAAGTCAAAATGAAAGGAATGATCAGTGATTGGGCTTGGTGGGGGGGGTCACCTGTTGAGTATTTCACACTTATTCTTGCTGCTTTGCACACTAATTTTTAAGATCTTGCTGCATTTTTGTTCAAGCACAAATTTAAAATATGAAATTTAATATGAAGATGAAAGCAGAGAAACTGATTCATGCAGAAGAGAGAAAAATTAGTGACAGCAATAACAGCACACACTGGATAAATGTGGCTTGTTTGAGATTGATGCCAATGGTGTTAAGTCTGTTGTTCGGTTTGTTTTTGCCTCTTCCTGTCTTCTTTCCAAAAGGTGCTGTGGGGCTCATAAAAAAAGAGAAATGAAACTTCTGAAAATGTTTGGATTGTGGGAGGTTTTGATAAATGATGAGAACAATGACACCAAAATCACTCGTTTCATGTTAATTTTCATTCAGCAGCATTTCATGCTGGTGCACAGACAAACTCAGGAACAATGGCTAATATAATAACAGATTAATTTGGAGTCTTTTCTCATCATTTAACAGGTAAGCTGTCCTCGAGGCCAGTGATCCATATTAACATGATACAAAGTTGTTTTTAGTGTGTCTCTGGTTCAGGTTGTCTTTGTAACACGCAGGTCTTCTCTGGATGTTTGCAGTGCATGCCACCCCAGAATAATGAAGACGATGTCCATGCAAACTTTGACAAACTGCTGGGTGATCTCAACACGGATGACGCTTCGTATACCCTCAGCGTTGCCAACAGGCTGTACGGGGAGCGGTCCTACCAGTTTGCTGAGGTGTGTACACGTGAGCCTGTTGTGTTCAACGCCCAGTAAGTTGGATCATCAACCTTCAGCATGTGAGGAACAAAAGTGTTGTTTATGTTTCCAGTATTATTTAGCAGGAACCAGAAAGTACTACAGTGCTGAGTTGGAGTCTGTGGACTTCAAAACCAATGCAGAAGGAGCCAGGATCGACATCAATAACTGGGTGGAGAAGCAGACACAAGGTAGATCTCACCTTTATGCATCAAGTCGTCTCTATCTCATGATAAAACAAAACTGTTTCTCAAGGTGGTCCATCCTCAGCCTTGGTACTACTGATGTTGGCGATTTTGATGCTGATAAGAGTCTTTTAGACTTTAGTCTTTTGGACAGTCTGTTTGCTGGTTTTTCTCCAGTTTCTATTCCCAGTTTGACTTTTATCCTATGGTTTGCCTCAGTATAATTGATAAAACCATCACAGCTAACCAGACTTCAGTTAGTGGCACTGATACATGAGACAGAAGGTTTTTCAGTTGATCATATCACAATTTAAATAGGCTGTGCATACTGTCCACTACATAGCCAACATGTGTACTATACTTTAGTATAAAAACAGCTGTATGTGTCTCTTTGGACGTAGTGGGCAGCAATTTACGTTGTCGGGAACAGACAAATTAAATTTTGACATCACAACAACTTCTAGAAGTACAACTAGAAGTTGTTGTGATGTCAAAATTTAATTTTCCTGAGCTTTGGATCAAAATATTACTGGAATCTTTGTTTGACTTCAAGTGATATTCCTTAAGATTTCTGTCCTGGTTGATTTATTATTTTCTAATCGAGTGTGAAACAATTGAATATCCCTATGATTTCAGAATTGTGTGCATATTAAACTGTACATATATAAATATTTAAGTGCTCTCATCAGCAGGGCATAGGTTCAATTATCAGCAAGTTATCTTCTTAAACGACACATAGAGACATAAAAGACATTTATTTAAATTAAAGTCTTTGAGATGATGATGATGATGATGATGTCTTCGCTCGTCACTGTTCAACAGATAAAATCAAGAACTTGTTGGCCCCAGATGTGCTGAACGACATGACCAGGCTGGTGCTGGTCAATGCCATCTACTTCAAAGGCAACTGGGACAAACAGTTCAAGGAGGAGTTTACTGATGAGGCTCAGTTTAGGACGAACAAGGTAACACTGCACTGAGCTTCCTCTGTGCTGAAGCAAACATACTGTATGATGTTTATCTGCTGCTCTCTGCAGAATGACACTAAGCCGGTGAGGATGATGCACCAGAAAAGTGATTTCCCTTTCAACTCCATTCCTGAGGCCAAGGTATTGTCCTTGTTTTCAACAGTAAAGTTTGTCTTAACATATAATTTGATCAGAACAAATTCAGTATTCAACACTTCAATTAATACTGATTAAAATGTGCTCTTGTTCATTTTAAGATAATTTCCCTGTACCTGTAGCTAAATGAAATGAAATGAAAAACATGATGTGTTTGGGCAGATCCTAGAGATGCCCTACAAAGGCAAAGAGCTCAGCATGCTCATCTTCCTTCCCAATGAGATAGAGGACGACACAACAGGCCTGGAGAAGGTAAAGATGCATAGACCACAGGAAAGAAATGCACAATATTAAACAGACTAATAAATGATAAGTGTATCCACACACTAGCTGGAGAAGGAGCTGACTTATAAGAAATTTTCGGAGTGGACTAGTCCAGACAACATGAGTGTAACTGAGGTTGAGGTGGGGCTGCCTCGATTCAAGATGGAGAAGAAGTATGACATGAAAGACGTCCTGATCAGCATGGGCATGAAGGACGCTTTTGATTCCACGAAGAGTGACTTTTATGGTGAGACAGGTCTCATTTTACTTTTGAAAAAAAACTTCTAATTGTGAGTGTTTTGTCTTATTAGAGAGAACGGTAATTATTGAAATCTTCATTGAAAAACATTAAAATGATTATGGTGTGTTTTTGCGCTGATCTGTAACCAAAAAAGATATTTACTTCAGTCTGTAGAATATATGTGACCAAGACATCTCGACCATATTGAATTTACAACAGTAATTTGACACACATTTTGCATTTAACAAACACTGAAAATTGCAGTAGACCATACTTCAATAAAACTTTGATTAAAGGGACACTATGTCATTTTTTAAGTATTTTATCACCTCAAATCAACGTCTTCATTCATAAATAGATCCTCATTGGTGTAAACTAACCTATGCCAGCAATCTGACTTATCCTCCTGGGTGAAGAATCAGTTATCTGTCTTCACATAGAGCGGGTCGCTCATACAGAGGCTTCCATGTCTTTCTGGTCTATCAAAAACTACGAACTGCTGAGAGGGACATAAAGCACTACCTGCTAGTACCCATAGGACAAAATGCATTTCCACGTTTTGCGATTCACTTTTCACAGAGAAGCAAGGTGGAGACGCTGGTTTTACTTACCCAGCACTAAACTAAAACCTGCACTGCACTTTTGGTCATAATACAAGACCATACTTATGCCGCACCGAATCCTCATCGCCAAGAAACGTAAAAGGGCCATAAAATGACCGGAGCTCCGGCCCGGGGATCCGCAGTGAGCGTCCGTCCGGGAGTGCCCCATGCCCAGCCATGGCCGGCTGGGCATGGGGCACGCTGGGACCCACCGGGAAGTCCTCCAGGCTGTGGAGGGCTGTGGAGGTCCAGGGAAAAAATGACTGGAGCTCCGGGCTGGGGACTGGGGATCTGCAGTGATAGTGGCCACCCAGAAGTTGATCCATTCTGCTTACCATATTTCCAACCATGTTGCAATACATGCAAAGTCAAATTTAACCACTAGATGGGAGAAAAAATTACACAGTGTCCGCTTAACTATGCAGTCCTAAAGTTGCATAATTATTTTAAGAGCACAACATACAGTTTCTGAACAGACTAATAAAAGAGGACCACTTTCTTTTCCTTTCAATCTTTAAAAACCCAACATTTGAGAGTGGAAAATTTGACAAGAAGCACAACAAAAACATCACCACTGCACCACTGATTTAGTGTCATAGTAAAGAACTAGACTCTTTCTCTTCTGCTGAACAGGCATGTCTCCTGCCAACGACCTGACGTTGTCGAACGTCATCCACCAGGCTTTCGTGGAGGTTAATGAGGAAGGAACTGAGGCCGCCGCTGCCACTGGTGCCGTTGTGTCGACACGCTCCATAAAGATTCCTGTCAGATTTATCGCAGACCACCCTTTCATCTTCTTCATCCGACATAACCCCTCCGAAAGCGTTCTCTTCGCCGGCCGATACTGCTCCCCTGAGTGATCACGACTGTACGTCCTGTAGACATGGACTGATTATGAGACAATGGGCTTATTGAGTCTCATTTTGTAGATGTTTTATGTCTCTTTGAGGTCATATTCCGTCGCTTTGTGGTCATTTTTTGTCTATTTGTGACTTCCCAACAACTAATGTTAGCAGCATCTTCAACAGCTCAGACCAGTAATCTGTCCATGCCTGCGATTCAGCGGGGGGTCACATGTATCTATTACAGCTTCTATATGAGAGGCTAATAGGAATTGCTGGAGGAAAATGGAGATGATGTTCATGTCTTCCATTTCAAGACCAGGGTTTTCCAAGAACGCTTTTGAAACCATGGCGATAGATTGTTAAATAGGGTTAAATTTTGTGTACATGCAAATTACTCAGTGATTTTCTTTGTCCACCACCTGATTGTCATGCTGCCCAAATTTATCTGTTATCTATGTCGTAACAACACTCATCCATTCATCTTCCACGAAACAGAAAATGTTTCATTTGTTTCTTTACATTCTTGTATCACTCACTCCTTTAAATTACATTAAGGCTTTAAGTTAAGACGTGGGTGCTTCGAGTGACAGCTGGCTGCAGGGTTCAGCTCCACCAACAATCCACCTCCTTGAATTAACAAGGAGGAAGGCTGCACCATCACTGCCAAGATGGCTCTCCAGAAACTTTTAGATGATGTCAGAGACCACGTCCAGATTTTCAAATGTCACACAAAAATCTATCTTGTCAGAAGTGATGTGTTTGGGTTTGTGGTTGTCTTGACACAAGTATCATTATTATTATTTTTCCTTGGATTTTAGTTTCCATTTTAGGTTAGGCCTTCTATTATTTCAGCTTTTATCATATGTTTCATTCCCTTGCTGTATTATTCCCTTGCTGCTGAAAGGTGCCCTATAAATAAACCTGTTTCATCACTCCACAACATTGCTGCACTTGTTGGTGCGCAATTTCCTCAAGAACTATATTATCTGTACGCACGGTTCCTTGGGACACGGCAATCTGGTCGTCTTTTCAAAAAAATGTAAACAATTTAAAGAAATTGAATTGAAATGTTATAAGTATTGTAATTAATATTTAAATTCCTGATCTGACACAAAATGGATATTATTTCTGAACACTTAAGGAAGTAAGAATGCTGCAGCATCTGAAGGCAGCAGACTGACATGATGATAGATGCACAGTCTGCACGCCTTACGCACAAAAACACACTTAATTATTTCACACAACAGTTTTTTTCCCTTTTCAAAACATATTAATTGCATAATAAAATAAGACACATATTACATAATCAGTGAAGTCCTGAATATCATCATTAGCAGCGTTAGTCAACCACTCCACAGGTCAGCAAGTTGTTGACTAATTGGTCAATAATGGACTTTCTGTAGGAAGCTGTTGCACACACATTTACAGTATGTCTTATGGCGCATGTGGGCTTGGGATGGAGGGGAAGGAACATTTGTGTTAGAGCTCAGGCTAAAAAGACAGAACCCAAACGCAAAAAGGTTTTCAAAATAAAAGATCTGAAACAAAAGGCAAACAAAAGATCACTTAAGAAGCAAAGAAAAACTGCTATACTGAAACCCCAATGCTGATTAGAAAAGCTACAAACATTAATAAACAAAAAGCGCTTCACTTGGAAGGAACGAAAAAAAACACTCTGACTGAGGCTAAGCTATGAAAACAAGAAATGATAATCACTCACAAATAAGAAAAAGGAAATAAACTAAAGAACAAACGGTGAGGAAAATGACTAACAGTAGACAAACATTCACCTGACTTGAATGCTAACACTGTCATGAAAGGACTGATTGTACGCTACACAGAACAAGACGAACTGGCACAGGACAGGAGAAAAAAAAAACTTAACATGAGGAATTGGGAAACAGCTGGAAACAATCAGGGGCAAGGCAGACTATCGTGGGAAACAGGAGGTGAAACGTAAGAAAATACAAACAAAACTGTAACTTAACCTGAGTAACTTCATGAGACATGACAATATGTGCATGAAAAATGATCCGTGAATTACAATAAAAACTACTAAAAGACTTATGCACACTGCACTCTACATTGAATCAATACCACATTAATCAATAAATTATTGAGTTGCCCTATAATGTAATAAAATTAGAAAAAACATTGTGAATAATTTAACAACTATTTGTTACATTATGCACAAAAAGTTATTACCTTATGCGCTCAGGATTTTGTTAAATTATCAGCCAGTTATTACATAAGTGTTATTACATTTTTTTTATTATATTTTGCATCATTGTTACATTATCAGCTCTTAAAAGCCTCCAACACACTAATCAATGATACACAAACACAACTTAACCTTCTATCTTCTATCTATAAATGCCAATATAATTGCCTTTATCAGAGTCCATACTCACACAGTGTACTATTTTTTGTTCTCAAAACAATGTGCTGAATTTCTAAAAAAAATATTTTCCTGACAATTGCATGCATTTGGATTTAATCTACACATCATGGTCTGTTTACACTGAAGAAATATGATGTATTTAAAAACGGATTTAGTGATTGACAGCAAAGTGTTTTATGCACAGTAACGCACGAGAATAAGGAAGCTTGTTTGATCGAGTTTTTGGGGCGTGTCAGTCAGCTTGAAGATATAAAAGCTTCCTCAAACTAAAGTCGTCCTGTCACTGGAAGACACCTGACAACTTGAGGATCCTCAGAAAAGTCTCCGTCAGTGAGTGAAGTCATTTGATCATTTAGTTTGCAGACTGTGTGTCAGGTAAGCTTTATATTACTGGTCAACTAATAGCAGTAATGATTTGCTGGAATAGTTGCATACACACTACCAAACAAAGCTACCTGATTTTAAATAATTCATGAGAAAAACTGCTAACTTAATCTACTTTGTTATTATCAATTGTTATTATAGTGGGTCAAGGTCAGCGTGGGTGAACCAGTTGTCTATAAAATAAATAAATAAATAAATAAGTCTTGCTGGTTTAAAAATTGTCTTTTACTGGTATTTATATTCAGTTTAAAAGTGTAAATGTTTATGCATTTTTCAGTAGTTTGGACCAACAAGAAAGTGAGATATGAATCAGGTGAAGAGATAAAAGTATTCATAAGGTTGTAATGTAATACTTAATATTCTGTCCTCCCTTCTTTGTAGACACGATGGCATCACCACACCCTCTGTCCAAGGCTAACACCACCTTCTCTCTGGCTTTGCTCAAAAAGTTTGGACATGTCGACAAGACTGCAAATGTCTTCTTCTCCCCTTTCAGCGTCTCCTCAGCCCTGGCTATGGTGATGCTGGGGACCAGAGGCGAAACAGCCACACAGATATCAGGGGTACAAAAAACACGATTAAACACGCTGTGTGAAAATGAACATTTCTCATGTTAACACACCCACTGGAAGTATTTAAACAGGCGCACATTCAAATGTGATGGCATGTCAGTGGATCTGGTTCATCGTGGTGTTGTAATCACACCACCAGGGTTACCACAGCAAAAGATCAGTAAGTTGAACTATACAGTGATGACAGAAACTACCATTTTCACCCCCAGGTCCTCGGCTTCACTGAGAGACAGCAGCCGCAACATCAACAGCAGACGTTGATGCAGCAGCTCTGCCAACAGCCTCAGCATCTGCAGAAGGTGGTAACAAAACCCAAAATGGAAGGAATGATTAATGGGCTTAACTTCCTCATGGCTGGTTTGACATTGATGTTGATGGTGTTGAGTCTGTTGTTTGGTTTGTTTCCCAAAAGGTGCTCATAAAAAAAGAAAAATGAAACTTCCGAAAAATGTTCGGATTGTGGGAGGATTTGTCGAAAGTCATTCTAATTACAGTAAATGATGAGAACAATGACACCAAAATCAATAAAAACAGTATTTGTTAAAGATGATTTGGAGTCTTCTCTGGATGTTTGCAGTACGTGCCACACCTGAGAGATGAAGACGATGTCCATGCAAACTTTGCCGACCTGCTGGGTGATCTCAACAAGGCGAACGCTCCGTATGCCCTCAGCATTGCCAACAGGCTGTACGGGGAGAGGTCCTACAAGTTTATTGAGGTGTGTGCATGTGAGCCTGTTGTGTTTAACTTGAATTCATTCATTAATGTTAAAAGTGACAAAAACAATGCTGTGATCAACACTATTTCAGCCAAAAGGTGTTTATTCACTGCTAACTCAACACTTGAGTGCCACTGACGTTTATATACGTCAAAGTGTTTTTGACAGACCTGCCAGATTGAGAACATCTTGTCATCACATTCGGCTCTTAAGTCAGCTTTATATCATAATTAACTGAGGACACACAGTGAGTGATAAAAAAAGTGTAGCGATAGATGTACTGTATAAGACACATTAAGTTATAAAAACATATTTCAATATTTTTCACTGTCGCCTCACAGCAAGAAGGTACCAGGTTTGAATCCCGGGGCCTTTCTGTGTGGAGTTTGTGTGTTCTCCTCATGTCTGTGTGGGTTCTCTCCAGGTACTCTGGCTTCCTCCCACCATCCAAAAACATGTATGGGGATTAGGTTAATTGGTTAATTTAAATTGTCCGTAGGTGTGAATGTGAGTGTGAGTGTTTGTCTGTCTCTATGTGTCCTGTGATGAACTGGAGACTTGTCCAGGGTGTACCCTGCCTTCCACCCTAAGACAGCTGGGATAGACTCCAGCCCCCCACGACCCTATGAGAGGATAAGCGGTAGAAAATGGATGGATGGATGGATGGATGGATGACACATGGGTCTTGAAAGATTACTCAGAATGGCCAAAAACACTGGCACAATCTACTTTCCATTTTAAAAAAGAGCTGGCACTCAATGAGTTAACTTGCAATGACTAAAAGACAAAAACAGCATGAGTATGTATTGAGCATACTGTCATTAGGTACCGTAGCATCGTGCTCAAACTTGATAATGCTGTGCTCACACACTCTGAACATAATGACTTCATATTGCACTATGATGGGGTCAATTGATCAACTCTCAGAAAATCATACTGACAGCTTTCACCTCTCCACTCATATTGGATGTGCTGTTTATGTTTCCAGAAATACTTGGCAGACACCAGGAAGTACTACGGCGCTGAGCTGGAGTCTGTGGACTTCAGATCCGGTGCAGAAGGAGCCAGGATCAACATCAATCAGTGGGTGGAGAAGCAGACACAAGGTAGATCTCACCTTAACGCTCACATACCCATCAGTGCATTACACAGAGTGGGAACATTGTTTTGACCCAACCATGACAGTCTTTTAGATTACCACTTTCATGACTTTGCTCGTCATTGTCCATTAGATAAAATCAAGAACTTGCTGCCTCCTGGTGTGGTGGACAGCTCGACCAAGCTGGTGCTGGTCAATGCCATCTACTTCAAAGGCAACTGGAACAAACAGTTCAAGGAGGAGTTTACTGATGAGGCTCAGTTTAGAACAAACAAGGTATCTCATTTGCATTTATATTTACAAAAAAACCCTGGATGTGATGATGATTCATCAAGTAATGTGCTCGTTCTGTTTGCTGCTCTCTTCAGAATGACACTAAGCCGGTGAGGATGATGCACCAGAAGAGTGATTTCCCTTTCAACTCCATTCCTGAGGCCAATTGCAAGGTATTGTCCACTATACCGTTTGTCTGATATCTCTGAAATATAGGAGACAAATTTACCATCATCCAAAGAACAACTGGTTCCATTTTGATAATGATAAAAACTGTCAGACTTGTGTTTCTAAGATAATTTCCCTGTACCTGTAGCTACTTAAATGAAATGAAATGAAAAACATGATGTGTTTGGGCAGATCCTAGAGATGCCCTACAAAGGCAAAGAGCTCAGCATGCTCATCTTCCTTCCCAATGAGATAGAGGACGACACAACAGGCCTGGAGAAGGTAAAGATGCATAGACCGCAGGAAAGAAATGCACAATATTAAACAGACTAATAAATGATAAGTGTATCCACACACTAGCTGGAGAAGGAGCTGACTTATAAGAAATTTTCGGAGTGGACTAGTCCAGACAACATGAGTGTAACTGAGGTTGAGGTGGGGCTGCCTCGATTCAAGATGGAGAAGAAGTATGACATGAAAGACGTCCTGATCAGCATGGGCATGAAGGACGCTTTTGATTCCACGAGGAGTGACTTTTGTGGTGAGACATGCTATAAATGTCTAAGCTGCATGGTGCTGCAGTGACAAAATATGTAATTGTGAATTTTGACTATTATTTTCAAATAAAAGAGCACAACTCAAGGTAGTCTGCGTCACAGATTTCGTCTCATGTAAAGAACTAGACTCTCTTTTTTGCTGAATAGGCATGTCCCCTGGCAACGACCTGACGTTGTCAAACGTCGTCCACAAGGCTTTCGTGGAGGTCAATGAGGAGGGAACTGAGGCCGCTGCTGCCACCGGTGCCGTGGTGTCGACAACTTCTCTGAGGATTCCTGTCACATTTATCGCAGACCACCCTTTCCTCTTCTTCATCCGACATAATCCCTCCATGAGCGTTCTCTTTGGCGGCCGATACTGCTCCCCTGAGTGAGCACTACTGTACTTCCTGTACACATACATTCTGTAGCATCTCTTTTTCAGGCTCTTCATGGTAGTTCTGCATCTCTTTGTACTAGATTTGCATCTCTTACTGGTCATTTTGCATCTTTATATAAATGTTTTGCATCTGTGGTCATTTTTTATCGACGCATCTCTTTGTAGTCGTATTCTGTCTCTTCATGGTTATTTTGTGTCTTGTTTGTCATTTTGCATCTCTTTTCACAATCTTCTTGATGTTTAAACCAATCATAAAACCTGCCTTATTATCACCATTCAAATTACAATTGCATTGTCTGTTATTGCAAGTATTTTACGTAGAGCTAGAGGTTTGGTGCTGCCATTGAATGCTGACTGTTCACTTCCACAAACAGAATAAAGAGTGTGGTATGAATCTATGGATGTATTGTCATATTTTGTTTTTATAAATGTTTGTTTTACAATATAGAATTGCCTTTAAATAACCATATATACAGTCACTACAAAACAAACTGTTTTATTTTGCATCTTTCAGGCGTTTTTCTTTTCCTGAGCTCAGCTAGATGCTGTCATAAGTACAGCATGTTGTACAGGATGTCAGGGTTATCTCAGAGATAAAAAAAATGTTCACATTAAAACTTTCACATTTTGTACACTGAGATGTGTACTGTAGCACAAGCATGTGATACAGTGTCCGTTCTTGCAACTCTGTAAAATATATAATTGGACGTTTTTTATTAATATTTCTACTACTCATAATCTAGTAACAACATTTAATGATTAATATCCATAAATAAAAAAAGTTAATAAATGACACTAGAATGAGCAGCCTGTTCGTTTCGACATAATAAGCAGACCCCTCTCATACAAGAGGTAGGCAGCGAGAGGCTAAAAAGTGTTTTTCCCCCTTGCAGCTTCCGTACGATGACGCATGAGAATGCGGAAGTGTTCGGGGCGTGTCAGCAGCTTGTAAATAAAAGCGATGCCTCACACTGAAGTCTCCCTGTGACTGAAAGAGTCCACTTGAGGAACATCACAGAAGTCTGTCAGTAAGTGGAGTCTCTTTCAGTTTGTGAAGTTAAGATTTGATCATTTAGTTTGTACACAGATAGTGTGGCAGCAGTAAATTTAATCACTTACATCTGACAGGGTAAGCTTTATATTACTTGTGAAAAGTCTTGTTTTGACAGCCATGCTTGACTAAAGGCAGTAAGTACATGCTATGCGATTGTAAATATATAGTATTTTAGTGTAATATATAATTACTTAAGCTATATTAACCACTTCAACTTTTTTTTTACCATTACTCAAAAATCCGGAAATGTGATACTTTCTTGACTGCATTATTGTTAATGTATTTGCAATATGATATTTACAAATTAACAACCACATTTTAATTAATTAATGAGAACAATCCACTGGCCTACTTTATTTTGTTATTACTGCCTATTTAGGGTGGATACAGATCAGGGTAATATATATATATATATATATATATATATATATATATATATATATATATATATATATGTTTGTTTGCACCTGTTTGAGTCTTCTTAGTTTAGAAGTCATCTTAAGATATATACTCTTTTAAGTATTTACATTCAGAGGCTGTCAGTGTAATTATATCTTTACACATTTTTCAGTGGAGTTTAGCCCAAGAAATCTGCAATGTTCTACTTAATATTCTGTCCTCCCTTCTTTGTAGACACGATGGCATCATCAAACCCTCTGTCCAAGGCTAACACCACCTTCTCTCTGGCTTTGCTCAGAAAGTTTGGAGATGTCGACAAGAATGCAAATGTCTTCTTCTCCCCTTTCAGCGTCTCCTCAGCCCTGGCTATGGTGATGCTGGGAGCCAGAGGCAACACAGCCACACAGATATCAGAGGTACGACACATAGTAGAAACGCAAAACAATTGTCTTGGCAAAAAATACTGATTAACATTAAAGGCACTGCATGTTGGTGCACCTGGTTCAGTGACTTCATGGAGCTTTGTCCGTCTGCACTTCATTGAGACACCACGGCAAACTGCCCTCTGAAATGATCGTAAAGTTACCTCAGCACCTCTCTGAGAAAAGTTCATGCAGCACTGAAGTACTGATTAGTATTGCCGGTGTGTAAGCACTCCAGTATGAATCAGCAGTTTGTTTCTTTCAGCTTCTGTAAAAATGACAAATGTTCTGTTCAGACTCTGACTCTAGGTTTTATGGTGCAGGAGTGGCTCTGTGTTTTGTTTCTATAGAAACAAGGAGCATAATATGGAAGTTTAAGGGCAATAAAGATATAGGTAAAGTAGTGTGTACACCTTATCTGTTGTCATTATGATATGTGCAGAAGAAATAGCTGGAAGAATATTTACAGCTGGAAGAATATTTACAGCCTTCTACACTTAAACTCAGTTATGCTCATACATATATATATATATATATATATATATATATATATATATATACACACACACACACACACACACGTATATATATATATATATATATATATATATATATATATATATATATATATAGACAACAGAAAGGTGTTGGTGTTGGCAATGTATTCAATAGAGGAAGTTGAGAAGTTGAGGTGGAAGTCAGATGGCGTAAAGCAGTAAAGCAAGTGAGATTAGTGACATTTTCTCAAAGAATTGCTAAAGCAAAGCCACACCCAGATAACTGTGGGCTGATGATGGGAGTATGGGAGGGGGCAGGGTTTCCTCACCCTAATTCCAGTCATTTGAAATATTCATATTGTGGAGGATCACAGAAGACTACACAAGAAAGTGATTTCAACATACTGTTTCAAAAGTGATAGCAGATATTAACAGTACTTTGTCCCCTTTGCTCCCTGCTGTCCTCTGATGCATTGACAGCAGGATGATTACCAGGCTGTTTCACCGCGTCAGAGACAGCGTTGGTGTTGTATATACAGCCTTTTATAAAAGAGTTCACTGTGCAAAGCAAGGAGCTGTTTCACAACTGGTTTGATTTGTGTTTTGTGTCACAAAAGCATTCATTTTCAGCCAAATGTGATGACTCCAGCTAGACTTCATCCGAGCTGCACCAAGAACCAAAGCAGTGTCAATATGAGGCCTAATGAGGTTTTTAAAGTTGAATCTGTTACAAGGTTACGGGACTGTATACTGCTAAAACTTCATGGTGTTTTTCTTGGACGTCATTCTCATTGTGTGGGTTGAACAAAGCAGTTGATCCAGTCTGTGTCATGACATCTGGTGATAAAAGAGAGGGTGTGTGTCCATGAAACAGAGCAGAGGTGTCGCTAACATGTGGCTGCTTGAGAGGATTTGCTTTTTTTAGCAGCCAGTTAGCAAAAATCCCAGTTGTGTGATTTGGGTGCTTGCACCTTGGTCGTTAGCCAGCAGGCCAACATTTGCGCTACAAATACTCCAGGCTTTTTAGGGAATACAAATTGCGCAGGTCAGCAATTACAACACATGGGATTGCGAGGATGAGTCATTTTCTTCTCGGTAACTATTAGCTGGAGGTGTGCGTGCACTGGAATCTAAGGACAATATACTGTACAAAGCTTGTGGAACACGTGGACTTAATGCTATGGATGATAATTTACCATCCTGTACACATACAGAGACATGTGGCGTCTTACTTAACAGCCAACACAATTGCACCTCTAGGTCCTCCATTTTACCAAGAAGCCACAGCATGCAGGAGCAGAGCAGATGGAGCAGCAGCAGAAGACTCATTTCAGACTGCCCCTGCATCTGCAGAAGGTGGTAATAAACAGTAGAGGAATGATAAACTAACTGAGGGGTATTTTTACTAACCGTCTGGTGGCATCTGGTGAGGGGATCCTTGGAAACAAAGTCGGCTTTGCTTGTGATCTCAAATATGCTCCTGTCTCAAACTGAATTTAGGGGAATAGCAATACAAGGGAGTCGCCCTGGTTCAATGCTGTTTACTGAAGCTCAAACACCAGAAGTATTACATAATACACAGGAATGTCTTCCTGGATTCTTGTTATGGTTTCTTCCTGGTGTGCCTCTCCATCTGTGCATCACTTGCAACCTGGAATCCACAGTGTGATTAGACTTAACTTCACTCACAACAAAAAAAAAAAATCCAAATGATTCAGATACCACTTTTGTATGTGACAACATGTGCCGGTGATTTTGGATGCACACCAGCCGAAAGGTACCAGCCTGAATTCAGCTAGTATAAAGACTGGACATTTTGCTTTTGAAGATAACCAACAACATGGTGGAGGATGACTGTTTCGGGAAATGCTTGTCAAAGCTTGGGAAGGCATTTCCATGGTGTTGAAGGTGTTGAAATGTTCCCTTGTCATTTTTTTTATCGTTTTTATTTTGCTTTTCAGTCTGAAGTGATGAGAAAGACCAAATAAGACATTTCTTCCCACTTGATAAATATAGACCAATCTGTCTGTGCCTATGTTGATTCTGTTTGCATATCCAAATTTGTTTCCAGTTTTAACACCAATAGATTTAGAGGATTTTTACAAACAAACATTTTCATTTTGGAAGTATTTACCCACCATCATTCAACACTCCCTGTGCTAATGCATAGCATGGAGCACCAAAGTCAACAAGGAAATCTCGTCAATCTCATCACTTATACAGACAAGATAACCAGTGTAATATACTAATACGCTCAGTGCATCTCTGTAACACTTGTCTAATTTGTTCACAGTGTCTGAAAACCCAGGATGTTCAGGATGACGTCCACTCAAGCTTTGCCCAGCTGCTGGGCGAACTCAACAAGGAAAATGCTCCGTATGCCCTCAGTGTTGCCAACAGGCTGTATGGGGAGCAGTCCTACCAGTTTGTTGAGGTGTGTGTGCACACAGGATTTTTTTTTTGTTTACATATTATTAGTCTGGAGTGAGTGAGAGGAATCTTTGAGCTTTGTAAGAAGGATGATGAATGAGGGAGTGGACTGTAGGCCAGCACAAAAGCAAGTATACCTGCGAAAATTCTGACGTGACTTTTAATGCCAAGTGAAGAGGTTATTCTAGTTCAGATCAGTAAATGTGATGTTGGTGGTTCCAGGATTTCTTAGGACAAACCAAGACGCACTACAGCGCGGAGCTGAAGTCTGTGGACTTCATATCCAACTCAGAGGAGGCGAGGGTCAACATCAACCAGTGGGTGCAGGAGCAGACTCAAGGTGGATCAAACACACATGGAAACATAGCAATACAAGCTGTCAGTAGTGTTACATTGCTTCATGCATGTGCATATTTTGTTTACCAGGTAAAATCAAGGATTTGCTGGGTAAGGGTGTGGTGGACACCATGACCAGGCTGGTGCTGGTCAATGCCATCTACTTCAAAGGCAACTGGAACAGGCAGTTCGAGGAGAATGAGACACGAGATGCTAAGTTTAGCCTCAACAAGGTAACAGTGATCAACATAGCAAAAAAAAAAGGACATTTGTGAGACATTTTTATGCTGCATGTTAGTGAAGATGTGGAGGGAGTGTTGTGAATTTCTCTGTGAGATGAATAAAGTATCTATCTATCTAATGGCTGCTGAGTGTGAATCATAGCCTCCATTAAGTGTAGGAAGACACATTTTCTTAGACCATGAGGTTTCCATGAAGGAAACAGAAGCTCATGAAATAAAAAAAAATAAACTTAAGCTTAATACAGGATTAAATATACTGCAGCGTGTTAAAGAGCAGCTGCAGGGTTTTTAAAATCCATTGCACATCCCTCAGTGATGTCACTCACCACATCTTGCCGTACTCTTCTACATCTCTGTCATCATCACTTACGTATTTTTCTGTTTGTTTGTTTTTTCAGAATGACAGCAAGTCGGTAAAGATGATGTACCAGAAAAGCAAGTTCCCTGTCACTTACATACCTGAAGTCAACTGCCAGGTACTGAAGCAAACCAGACAATGATTTTACCATAAATAACCACCTGACACGTCTTGTTTGTTGCATAAATATACATTATTATTGATAAGTTATCTTGCAGTCAGTCCAGTGGTGTAATGTTTGTAACCCTCTGTTGAACAGGTCCTAGAGATGCCTTACAAAGGGAAGGATCTCAGCATGCTCATCTTTTTACCCAATTCGATTGAGGACAGTACAACCGGTCTGGAGAAGGTAGGAATCATACACACTTGCACACGTAAAGAAACCCACATGACAAAGGAAAATATTTTGTCCTGTCCACCCCCAGCTGGAGAAGGAGCTGACCTATAAGAATTTTGTCGAGTGGACTCGTCCAGACATGATGGATGAATCTGAGTTGAGGGTGGGGCTGCCTCGCTTCAAGATGGAGGAGAGCTATGACATGAAGGATGTCCTGGTCAACATGGGCATGGGGGATGCCTTCGACATGATAAAGAGCAACTTCTCTGGTAGGATGTGTGCCCGGATCACATGGGATATATTCATAATAATTAAAAGAACAAGCACCTGAGACCTGAACTGGCTCCTGTTGACAAACTGATCTAAACATTAAAATAATCTGCCTCCTTCCCTTCTGCGACAGGCATGTCTTCTGCCAACGACCTGGTACTGTCTAAAGTCGTCCACAAGGCTTTCGTGGAGGTCAACGAGGAGGGAACTGAGGCTGCTGCTGCCACTGGCGCCGTCATGATGCTGCGCTGCGCCTTGCCAATGGCCTTCATCGCAGACCACCCTTTCCTCTTCTTCATCCGACACAACCCCTCCATGAGTGTCCTCTTTGCTGGCAGATACTGCTCTCCTGAGTGACCGCATTGTCTCCACAAGTGCTGTCTCTCAGCTGGAGGAGTGTTACAGTACATCATTGCAACAGCAAACAGTTTTATTTGGTGATACTGGAAGAATCTTGACAATCACCAGCGCAGAGTTCCCTATAGTTAATCACACCTTTAGTTCCCGTCCTATATTTTCAGCACCAGAATGATGAGTAAAAACTTTGGTGTTGGAACTGTCACATCATACATGAGTGAACAAGTGATCTTTAACCTGAACATTAGGTTCTTACATTGTTTATCTTTGGCAACTATTCTCCTCCTTAGGATCTGATCTCCTTTGTGTCTGCGACACATATGTTATACATAACGTATGGCCCTATTTGCTGCACCCTAGTTAATCTATAAACGTCTAGTTTCTCTTATCTTAAACCTCACAGCCTTTGAAAGAATTGCCCTTTATCACATTGCCTTTCTTTCCACCCACCAGATGTCAGCTTCACTTTTCTACCATGTGAATACATGACGGTTTTCTGCACTTTATAAATGCAACATGCAATTTCAAATTACAGAGAATGATGTGATGAAATCAAGCAAAGTACAGTTATTTATAATTGTACCAATGTGCATATAACTTATATACACTATAACAAACTAAACAACTTGCATGAAGGTTTGAACTGGCATTGAGTCCAGTTTGTTTTTATGTATCCTTATGCTTTTTCATGTGGAATAAAAGTGTGTGATTCACAAAATATTGTTTGTCAAAAAAGGTCCTTTGATTGTAATTTTCTCATATCTGGCTGAGAGATGTGTGACAAGGATAACCTACAGTTTGATCAGTCATTGTGGAAGTGAAGAATACTACACCGGTTGTCTGTGAGAAGTCTAAATATTTCTCACTGTTAATGTTCAACCTGTATTAACAGCAATATATTGCTTTAGCCAGCAGGGGAAGAACAAGTAAGGAACTACTTTTAAGATCCTATTTCTACTTTTTTCTTCTCTTATTGCAGAAAAGTTTGAACCCCTGAGACTCAGATGATTACACTGTTGAATCGTGATGGTCTAATAACATATTGAAAAGGATTAAATGCACTTGCAAGTGTCTTGTTTAAAGGAAAACTTTGCATATTTGGGTAAAGAAATGATTTTTGCCATTTAGATAACCTGCCTCAAAGAGCCTCCAACATCATGAAGAGCTTCAATTCAGAGTGTTTCTTTCTCAGTGAGTTCCCTACATTTCACCACTTTGAATAGGAGTGAGGAATTCAAACTGAATTCACCTTTATATACCCAAATTTGAGCCAAAACACTGGAATAATTAGTCAATAATAAATTACAACCACTAAAACCCATTTTTAGGTTCAGGAATGACAGTAAATAACTGGAATTTGGCATTTCATTTAAAAATGAGAAATGACAGCTTTCTTTGTAAAACAGTAAATCTGAAAGTTCATCGATAACAACAATAATTACATTTTAGCATTAGATATGTCATTTTTTAAAGAGCTTGCGCATACTGGTGGATTACAGTTAAAAAAAAAATACTCCACACAGTAGGAGGTGCTAATACCCGTATGTTGGTGCCCAGAGAAGAAGTAAACAGAGAAGGCACTTCCGGGTTACTTCCTGTTTGTCATATTTGTAGTCTGATCACTCAAAAACGAATCGATTATTAACAAAACATGACGACCAAATCAACAGAAATCTCTCTAATCGTTCGCGTTTCATTAAAAGCAAACTGAGACGCCTGAAACTGACAACTAGCTCAAATACGACAAGCTGGCTAGCTTAGCTGCTAGCGCTGCCTGCCTGCTTGTCTGGTTTCACCGGCTCGGCTTATGATGGAGAAGCTAATAACTAAGATCACAGAAAAACGTGTGCTGTTCACGGCTTCCTTCGCTATAAGACTGGCCTTAGTCGTTTATGGAGACTACCAGGACAGGACGATGGTGGTGAAGTATACCGACATTGACTACCATGTGTTCACGGATGCGGCAAGATTCATTACTGAGGTAATAGCTCTTTTATATAATATGAAATATAATAATATATAATACTAATATAATATAAAATAACATGATATAATATAATATATAGGTGTAAAGCAGTCATACAAATCTGTTAATATGATGCTGTGCCAGTAACGAAAAAGACCAGAGTTTGAGAGTAATCAGGATAGTTTTGAGATTTTCCATATAATTTAAAATCTTGGATTAAAATCAGACAAAAAAATATACAAGAAAACATTAGCTGTGTTAAAGTTTAATAAATGTATTTCACTGTTTGAATCGCTGTTTTTAATCGCGTTGTACAAATTTCGTTGCTGGGCAACCGGCGGGGTCCCACGTCTACTTCCTGTCAGCTGAGCCAAGCGGTTGCCTAGCAACGCGATTCCGTCGACACAGTGTATATTTAAATTCAATTCAAAAACCTTTATCTATTTATATTTTTCATTGTAGAAGTGACATGAATGAAAACAGCTCATTTCAAAGAGTTTCTGTGTGTTTCATTACTTCCACAGTTTTATTTGGCACTTAAACCTGGTTTATGATAAAAAACATATAAAGACATAAAAGTATAAGTACTGATGACCCAATAATATGATATTACAGCACTGTCTGTGCATATTGAGTATTTTTATACTGTAATTACTCTTCTTTGCTGCACTACTCATTTCATCGTGGGCTAATTTTGCACAGGGGCAGTCCCCGTACAACAGATCGACCTACCGATACACCCCTGTCCTGGCCTGGCTGCTCACCCCTAACATCTGTCTCAGCATGGTGTTTGGAAAAATACTCTTCATCGTGTGTGACGTGCTGTCAGGACTGCTCATCTACAATATCCTCCGTCTGAGAGGTCTGGGCTCAGAGGTTTGTTTTTTGTCAGTCTGTGTTGCAAATACCTCATTTGTGCTGTCATGTAAATAATCATCCATTTAGAGCCGTATTGGTAATGCACAGAGCAGATTAATTTGTGTTTTTTTGGGGGGGAATTTACGTCCAGACTGCATGTCGAGTTTGTTCTCTGTGGCTCCTCAACCCACTGCCCATGGGAGTGTCCAGCCGAGGGAATGCTGAGTCCATCCTGGCAGCTCTGGTACTGGGGACGTTACTCTGCCTGGAGGGTAAGGGTGTGGATGTTGTGGGTGTGTGGAGCTCTTGAGCTACGAAATAATGCTACAGCTCCTTTGCTGTTGACTTTTTTTCTAGCTCGGCGTCTGACATGGGCAGCCGTACTCTATGGTCTGTCAGTCCACATGAAGATCTACCCTGTTACATATGCTCTGCCCATCGCTCTGACTCTGCGCACACCAGAGACCAGATCAGAGGAGGACAAAAAGGGGTGGATGTGGAGGAGGTTGATGAGGTTTATGGGAGGCTTCCTCAACCGGGAGCTGTTCCTCTTTGCAAGTGTGGCCGGAGGAGTTTTCTGCATCTTCACAGTCCTCTTCTACTACATGTGAGATGAGCAGAGAAATAACACACTGTTATTTCACTGTGATTTGCTTCCAAAGCCAAGTATTTTGTTAATCTGGTTATTTGAGTTTTTTGTTAACTTTACTCCCTCATCTCCAGAAGAGTGTAGAATATAAAATCAGTACAGTATAATATTACGATATGGTTTCAATTATAGAACTTTTATTTTAAACTATTAATCCCTCAGTTACACAGTTTTATGGCAATCTTAGAGCTAAATTGAATATATGGGTATGATATGAAACTAGAAAATGGTACCAACCATGTCACGTTACACAGTGACACAAATTTTCCCAGAGGGTCCCTAGACCTCTGACCTCAAGATGTGTGCATGAACAGTTGAACAGAATAATAACTGCATCATGTTAGATAAAACAGATAGAGTACACTTTAAAACCAATGATGCCTTAATAATCCTCTGAATTGTTAGGTATGGATGGGAGTTCCTTCATGAGACATACTTGTACCACTTGACCAGAAGGGACATCAGACACAACTTCTCCCCATACTTCTACATGCTTTACCTCACCACAGGTACGCTGTAAACTATACTGTAAACTCGCAGGAGATGATGCAGCTCTCCCAGCCTGTTCAAAATGATTTTGTCCTTTCTCGGTGCAGACAGCAGGTGGAGCCAGTGGCTCGGCCTGGCAGCATTCTCCCCTCAGCTCGTCCTGCTGTTGGTGGCGTCCTGGTCCTTTCACTCTGACCTGGCCTTCTGCTGTTTCCTGCACACCGCCATCTTTGTCTCTTTCAACAAAGTCTGCACATCACAGGTACATCGACAAACAGAGTCTAAGTAGAGATCAGATGGTGTATTGTCTTATAGTTATTATCTGATAACATTCAGGGGAATATTAGCTTTCACCCCTCTAATATTCCCCCTGTCAATCTTCCAAATACGTACTAATGTAATATGTAATTATCCTTTCATAGTACTTCCTGTGGTACCTGTGTCTCCTCCCGCTGGTCATCCCTCACCTGAGTCTGTCACTAAAACAGGGAGTGGGGCTGCTGCTCCTCTGGTTTGCTGGACAGGTAGTTCAATTTACTTTTACAAACTATCATTAACTAAATTGGTTTTAAAATGGTGCATCTTCAGCGAAAGATAGCTTGATGTCCTCCAGCCTGTGTCAATCTTGTTTTTTTCTTGTTCTTGTTTTTCAATGAAGAAATGAAAAATGACTCTAAACTATTGTGTTTTCTCTCTACTGTCAGGCTATCTGGTTAGGCCCAGCCTATTTCCTGGAGTTTGAAGGCCACAACACCTTCCTGTTGGTCTGGCTCGCTGGATTGCTCTTCTTGATCATCAACTCCTACATCTTGATTCAGATTGTCGCTCATTACAAACCGACACAAACTCCACAGAGACTGAAGGTTGAGTGACATTTGAAGATGATGGACTATGGATGTTTGAAAAATAAAGTCTGTATTTTGTTTATCGTCAGTCTCCCCAGTACTCAGTTATTTTCTGTAACCTACATAAGTTTGGCACAGAATAGATTCATACCGGGATATTTTTGAGTGGCTGATCCCACTGTTTATTCCTCAGTAATTTAGAGTTAAACCCATTTATTAAATGCTTGCCACTGTAGTCCAAAATACTTAAATCCTCAATGACTCACATGGGGCAGAAACTGCAGTTGCACTGCTTTCTCCAGAGTGAAACTTTGAAGTTTCCACCTGTGGCCATGCCACATGACAAAGCAGATGTTTTCCATTTGCTGCTAAGTGCAAAATACCATCTGTAGATCACAGAACACTCTGAGCTCCTCCACAGTTTAACAACCACAATGTTAAACTGCTCTGCACCAACATCTTTAACACACCCTTCAGATGGTTTTGGTTGTCACGTCTTAAGGATGAGAAACACTTTCTCATTCAACAGGAGGAAATGTCAATCTGAGGACATTTCAAGCTCCTTTTCGATTTTTAGATTATAAAGTAAATCATGTCGAGCTTGTGACCTGACCGCCATTTACCTGACTGCACCTTAGTCTAACGAACAGGAATTATTTCCTCAGAAGAAAGCGCTCATTGCAAGATTAAGTGGATATTATTTTGTTATTTTGCCCATACATGAATCCAGTGATGGGAAATGTTTGTATGCAACAGTTCAAATATGACTTTCGGTTGTTGTTCTTCACACAGACAAATATTCAAGATGCACAGTTTTTTTTTTATATTTACTATTTTATTTCTCTGGTCCAATAATCATAACAATGAAATATGAACTAAAAGCATTTCTGAGAAATCCATCAGAAAACAATTCTATAAAATGAAATACAATATTTGTTATTGATACACCATCAGGGGAAATTGACTTGTTACAGCAGCATGAAACAAGTTAGGAATAAAACAACAATTATGAAATAATAAAATAAGTAATATTACTAGTAATAATATTTTGTTTGTATAAAAATAAGAAAATGAAATACAATATTTAAGCTATGAATGTAACTTATAGAATATGAAATATAAAATAAACAATGTATTAAATAATAATAATAAATAATGTATTTTTTTTCTAGATTACTAGACTAATCAGTCCTTATGATTGAGTCCAGATCAAGCTCAGACACAATGTGTTTTTCTCTGTAGATTTTAGATTTAAACTTCCTCTGCTGCAGTGTGCAGTGTGACCAGTAGGTCGAAGCATTTGCCAGCAGAAGACACATCTTGAGCCTCTATCCTCATGTAACCCTGGCAGATTAATCAGTCAACTGGAGCATGAACACAACCCAAAACAGACAGTGCTGGCAGTGGCTCCATAATCTCACTGTACTCTCCCCCCCTAATCTCACATGGAAGTTATTAGAGCATTCACTAGTCCTGTAGGTTCCGTTTGCTGGCCTTGCTTCATGGGATTGAATGTGGGAATGATATAACAATAACATGTATTTGTGGATGCATGTGAGATGCAGAGAGGAGGGATGAAGACGTTCCTAGCTCTATCTGTGACAGAAAAGAGATGCTTTTTTGTGTGTTGTGAATGTGCGTGCATGTATGAATGACTCATGGTCAGCTGCGTCCTGCATGTCTAGTTTATGAATCACCAGTTTGCACTCAGTAACCTTTCAACTGGCCAGTTGCCCCTCGGCACATACATAAACCATTTCATTTTAGTACTGCATCCCACTGAATCCCACCACATTCAGCACTTTATGTTCAAATCTCTGGGATTGAAAATATTTATGTTCCTCATGAACTTTCATTTTATTTTATTGAGAAGCCATTTCCACCTACACTGAAAAGGTCATTAATTAATTAATCACAATTATTCAACTACTTAATAGCTGCATTTCAATGCAATATAACAATATTCAACATCCATTCAACATATTTAAGTCAGCTGTAATGTAGCAGTTGAAAGTGCTGGAAAGACAGTTAGCTACAAATAATGATTTAAATAACTGATATATATGATTCAGATGAGCTGCTAAAAGTCATAAACAGAACAAACAGTTGAAATAGTTTTCTAAAAGAAGGATAAACAGGTGAAATAGCTAAAAGTAGAGCAAATAGTTCAAATATTTAACTAAAAGAAGGATAAATAGTTGAAATATTTAAAAGTAGGGCAAATAGTTGAAACAATTTGCTAAAATAGTTGGAACTGTTCGCTAAAAGATGAGTAATACTTTAAATGGTTAGCTAAAAGTAGGGTAAAATGTTGATATAGTTAATAAAAGAAGCATAAACAGTTGAACTAGTCAAATGAAGGGTAAACTGTTGAAATAATTGGCTAAAAGAAAGATAAACAGATGAAATAATTTGCTAAAATTAGGCTAAACTGTTGAAATAGCTAAAAGTAGGGTTAACTGTTGAAATAGTTAAAAATAGTTGTTGAAATAATTAGCTAAAAGTAGGATAATCAGTTGAAATAGTAAGGTACAATAAAGATAAAGAGTTGAAATTGTCAAGTAAGTTTATGTAGTGTATTTGTATTTAGTGTATTTATAACATAATGAACTATGTCTGAGGATATAGCTCAAAGTATTGGATAAATGGTTGAAACAACCAGCTTTCATAGTGGTAGGCCTACAATTGAAAACAATAGTGCTAAATTACATCCAGACCGTTGTCCATTTAAAATGAACATATTTGGAGGAAGATGGATGCCTTGAAGAGGGACTTGAGATCAGATAAAAACATTTATAAACTACTGTTGCAGAGTCACTGATGGAGCTGAAGGTTAATGACAAACAAAGCAAGGTGCTGTTTATTGTTCATCAGCTGATCGTAGTCAGGAAGCAAGAAGGTTGTGGGGCTTATGGGAGGGGGATTGCGTGACCGTCCTCCATATGCTTAGCAGGGTGTGTGTATATGTGCATGATAATGTGCATGCATAAGTGTATGCACATGCGTGTCTGTGATATACCCTCAAGGATTCTCCTCATTGTCACCGGGGGATACGGGGAGAGGAGATGCCGACATTGTTGTGTCTATGTATGCATTGGTGCATCTGCACATATGACTGTGTATTAGTGTGTGTGGGAGAGTGGGTGTGACCAATTAGGGCAAATGGTGTGCGGAGCAGCAAAGAGTGGGGTATGAACGGTCACGCAACCTTGCATGGTATAGGATTATAGGTCTTGGTCTGCACACAAACACACACACACACACACACACACTCCCCCTCACAGATACAGCTGTCAACAAGCATCAAACACTTTGCTTATACACTACAGTCGCCCTGAGCGGTTGCCCCTCTCTCTTGATTGGATGCATTCTTTTCATTGTTTTTCACCCCTTTTCCCCTTTTTGCTCAACTTCTCTTTTCTCACCTCCAGGTTTTAGCCTCCTCACCTCTCTCTTGTCTCTTCATTTGTCATCCTCAACTCTTTCTCACCCTTCTCTGTGCAGAACAAGTGTCATGTGGCGTGATGGAAGGTTGCGTGCATGTTGATGAATATCAAACATTTAAAGTCATCCTCATCTGCCCTCCCCCTCTTTATTGTCACATTATCAGTCATGAAACAACAGTGAAACAAAAGCAAAGTCCTCCTTTGGGGAAAAGTGAGAGAGGTAAGTAGTTAGTTGTTAAACTACATATGTAACACATGTTATTGAGCTAAATCCCTCTTGTTTACACTCTATATGACAATGAACTGAAGGACTGTTGTTCATTGTGATTCTTCTACTCCACTCCACAAACAGACCATTATTGTACATTTTACTCCACTACATTTATTTAATACCTTTAGCTACTTCACAGTTTCCGATTAATAATGCAAAATATAATCAAGAAATAAACAATGATTTATTATTATGGATAAAATAAAAAAATCGGGTGAGTTCTATCACTAAGACAGCCCCTGAGATTAATTAATTTGACTTATTGTATTCAATACAAAGCAATAAAAGGACAGAATTTTATAAATTGAGTGATTTGGATGAATTTTGATCAGATTATTTCCTGTGAATATTGCTTCAGAGATGAGTTTTCCTGTTAAGTATGAGCATCTTTAGATTATTTATTTATTTATTTTAACATTTATTCATAATTAATAAGCTTCCAGAGGCTCTTTGGTTGTTTAAACTGTGTACTTCTCTAATGCAAGATGAGGTTGTTGTTGTGAACGTAGCTTCAGTTCAGACTCTATCCTGTTTGGATTCAAACTTTAAAGGTTTAAAAGATATTAAAGGACCGCAGGGGAGGGGAAGTAGGGTCTTAATTGGATGGTGCCTTTTAAACCAAGAGGAAGCGAACAGTTCTCCGGTTCTGTGCTGTCAGGTCTACAAACCATCAATACCAACACGCAAATGTAAACACTGTTCCATAGTGAATCAACAAAAACATCATTCATCAGGTCAATTATCAAGGGAAGTGTGCACCTGATGGGAAGTTCATTTTAAAATGGAGAAATACTTTGACACTAATCATCTTCTGACAATGACATATTGATATACACATAAACACACATCAATAGGCATCCATTATTAATAGTGTACACATGAGTGGCTGCTGGTTTTTGATGCAGGATAACGTGAAGCTTCTCCTGCATCTAATTGTTGTTGTAAATCTAGCATTAACTAGTGTTTGTTATCTTTATCAAAAACACTTCAACAAAATAACGTATTTACATGAAGTCACAACTTTTTTACTTTTTTATTTTTTCATAATGCATGAACATATTTTATTTGGGTATTATCAATATATAGTTAAAGAGGTGCTGATTGTGTGATCTGTTTGCAGACAAACATACATTGTTCTTCCTCAAATGCACACAATCATCCCAATAAGTAAAATCCCTGCACACTAACTGATCCCAGAGTATCTGGCGATTCCCTATAAGCTTTACTCTGACTGATAAAACAAACAGAAGCTTCCGGATTAGAGAGAGGAATGGCAGCGGCTGTGGAGTCAGTGGGAGTCGCTCAAATCAGAGTGAAGCAGCGAGAGTCCACAGCAGGTAACGCTCAGATAACATCAAGAGGCAACGGCTGCTCGCTGTACAATCATACAACATCTGAATTCTGCCTTTCCTCATCTCGAGAGGTGTTTGACGGCAGGAAACAGGCGCCGTTAGAAGAGCTGAAGCCGACTGGAGTTCTGATATAGAGGTCAGAGGTCAGGCTCGGCTCAAGATACGAGGCTTTATTGTACAATAAAAAGCAACACAAACTGGTCCATCTTCAATGATCGATGCTCAAGAAGGATGCAAATTAACGACAAAAACGCTCTTGATATTGCTGTAAATATTACGCTGATATAAGAGCTTTAAACTAAAGAGAAATTACTGGAGGTGCAGTTTTGTCTCATCAATAAAAAAAGGAACCAGTGGTTTTAAACGCAGCCACTCTTTTCAGTGATTTGTGTTATTTTAATGCATATTAGCTGCAAACCTGCAACCACATGAAAAAGAACAATCAGATGGCTTGTTAACAGACAGCTTAGACTTTCAGGAAAAGATGGTGAACAAGAGAACAAACTAAGCTTTGTAGCAGGATCACCGGGTTCAAGGTGAGTATGCGTGATAATTACCTTGCACAGGTGTGGTGAAGAGGCTTTTTATGGAGGGTTTGATTGGATGATGGAAGTCAGGTGTGCAGAGCGCCAGCCACACCTGCCTCGAAGAAACCAGTTAAGGAGAGGGAGAAAATAACAGAAACAAAACCAGAATTAAATAAATTCATAGACCTAAGTTTCATTTCTGGATGGAAGCATTTGATCTTTGGTAAGGGGTTAGAAAAATGTGATCTGTTGATCACAGTGATTGATTAAAAGAGGATAAAAAATAATATTTTTAACCCAGTGTACCAAGTGACTCCAATTAACTACCGAGTAGGATAAAAGTGAGGCTCTAGTGGGGATCCTGAGGAAGACCAGGACTTAACCACAGCTTTTAGGCTACATGTCTCTTTATTCTCTGTCCCTGTCCTCGTCCTAGACAGTGGTGAGAGACTGGTGTTGGGTTTCCCTGATCGTGTGAAGGAGCTGTCGTGCCAACTTTTCAGCACATTAATCATACAGGCAATGTGGCTAGAGATACTCTGTATCCTGTTCTGCTGAGTATTTATTATTAATAGAGACACAAATCTGAAGGATGAGACCACATTTAGTGCATGTGAAAAATTCACAAGGATGTGAGCCGAACAAAAGAATTTTCAGGAGTACAGAAACCACATTGTTCGTTAATTCACATTATTTATAACTGTTGGCACATTTTTTTTAATTGGTTCAATAACTATATATATATAAACAATAACCACATAGCTTTAACTTTAATAGCGGTGCAATATGTTTTTTTATGTGCATTAGCTGGGAAACTTCACTGTAATAACTGTAACTACCCTACAATATATTTTAATTATTTATTTTAACTATTTATGATTTATACCGCTATAAACTGCAAAGCACTCTGATTTCATTGTTTTCACTGTAACACAATGACAATAAAGACTTTTGATTTGAGCTCTGTGATATTTGTATGAGATTGTTGGACTCTGGTGTATCTGATGTGTTTTTAATACTACGATGAAGTCCTTTGTATGTTGTGCCAAGCTTTTGCAGAAACTCTTAAATGATTTATAGAAATGTTGGTGATTTACAGCTGTGTAATATTCATTTAAGTTTTTCTCACAGCAGACATTTTTAAGAAAAGCACAGGTGGTTTCACTAACGATGAGACAATACCAGCAACCTGAAATCAGTGTGTCTTATTTACACCTGTGCTTTTCCTTCTGAGGTTTACTCAACTAATTATATGTAATCTGATTACATTAGACATTGCCTACTAAGCTGGCAGTAATTTGTTGCCTTGTTTATTATCCGGAAAAAGTAAAACACTTCACTCAGAAATTCCATATAAAGAAAAGTTGTTTTAATAGATAAGTCCCATTTGCAAAAACATGTAGAAACATGGGAAGACATTGCATATGTACACTGTGTTCGCTACCTTGCAGCTACCTCCTCCATGAGACGAGCATGACGGTCTGTAACAATTATCAAAAAGAAAGAAAGAAGGACTAAGCCATACTTATTTACCTTAGTGAAACTGAAAAAAAGCCTTCAAAATTGTAGTTTTTTTTTTAAATTATACACTTTTGCCTCTTACAATAAATACGGTTCATCAAACATTTATTGAAATGAAAACACACACAGAGAGAAAAAGACAAATTCAAAACAGTGACACCATGTACAGTTGTGCATGTTGACTCATAAACCTGTCTGGGTCGGATGAACTTCCACTGAAATACTTCCAGTAGTGCAATTTAGAAACTACAAAGGTAGCTTCACAGAACTGAGACGCTAACATTTATTCAATTTGGTGCTTTTAATTCATTTCTGTGCAAAAATATATACTGATTGTGAAGACGACGTCTGGTGTTTTTCAGACTCTAAGGACAACATGAAAAGTGTATATTCATTCAGAGGACGGGCTGTATCGAGTTGAAATGCTGTTCTTGCCAAAAACACTAATCCAAACTGTACAACATCAGCTTTGACATCAAATTACATAAATTAATTAATCGTGTTTATGTTCGACAGGAGTTGATTCAATACAATGAAGTCATTGTGCGCATTGAAAGAAGACTTTTTTAGCGATAGAGTGCCCTCTTTTCCTTCAGTTCAAACTAACACCTCTGCCTTGTCAAAACAAACCTTCCACTCAGAATTAATACAGTCATTTAACCAAGTTCATCTCAGATCCTGCAATTTAAAGGGAAATACTAATGTGATGTTTTATCTCTTCGGACCTCATGAAGGATTTGATGTGCCCCCTCACATCTTCATGTGTGCGATCTGTTTCTAGTTTAATGAAGAGATGTAGTGAAATGTACTCAAAGCTTTGGCCAATAGTTTAAGTTTGGTCCAACTACAAATATGCATGTTTTCCATGTGATTTTGCATCTGCAAGGAGGAGCTGTTTTAAGAAAAACACTTACAAAAGCATTGTATGCGATGCTCCTGGAAAATCAAATTCAGGGCACGAATTCTGATTAAACACAAATGTTTTGCAAAATATGCTGTGGATTTGGAGGCATAAAAACGGCTCAGTTTTAGACAGTAGATCCTGATGAGTGTTTTTAAAACAGACCCTGGTTGAAAAACGTATTATCCTGCAGCAATTATGTCACTTTGTCCAAACATGTTCTTACTGCAATATTTAAGTTTCAAGTCTCCGAAAGAGTAAAATGCATAGTAACCATTAAATTCCATTCATACATCACTGGGGCCAGAGAGGAAAAAGGGAGGTGATTCATAGTTGAAGCACTAAAACATGCAAAAACACTGTCAAACTTGACTCCTAAGTGTGCTTTTTATCACCAGCCAGCAGTAGGTGTAACTCATCTCCTGTGTACAACGTTTAAAAAAAAAAAAAGACTCTTTTTACAGCAAAGTTCCTCCCACAAAAGCCAGGTGTGCACGACACAAAACAAAATGCAACCGTGTTCTCTAGACGTAATCTGTCTCATTGTCACTAAATCCAAAAGTGCTACTACAAAATGTATTCCTTAAAAAACAAAAATCATCCGCCCGTAAACTGGATTCAGACTGTTCTTATTATTATTTTGATTGTCACGACACTGACACTAGAACCTGAGCCTTGTTTTGTGACCGCTTCATCAAACAGAAGAAGTCATTTTAACATCCTGGGAATCCTTTTTGTAATGCTGGTGCATGCAGCGCAACACAAAGCACTTTAATGCACGCTGATTGTTTGAGTGGGCGTGAAATGATCTGCCTCTCACTCTTATGGCATATAAATGTAGGGGCTGGACTTGTGGTGCCCTGTGCTCATAACGCACGGCATAACGTTCCTTGGACCAACCATCATGGACTGGCTGATGTCATGAGCGCTCTCGGACCACGGCGGGGAGTCCATGGGCTCCCGTTTGATCGAATGGACCAGGCCGTGACCTTTGAACTCATACGTGCCGTGCTTGCTGTAGTCCGGGTGCATGAAGGCCTTGTGAGGGTCCTGTGGGTACACGTGTGAGTCCATTAGGTTGACTGACTGGTTGTTGCATAGAGAGTCTGTGTGTGAGAGTCTCTGAGGACTAAACTGGCTGTCGCTGTTATTACCCAAGTTTTTGTCACACTTTAAGAGACGTGCGGCGGCGTTCCCGCTGTTCACTGCATAGTTCTGATAGTTGCCGTTGTTGTAGGGTGGGCTGATCCCTGCTTTCCCTCGCTGACAGGGCGAGTACTGTGGATCGTAATAATCTGCCTCTGATTTGAGATGGAGGCCTGAGCTCTGGTCGTACACCCCGTTTCCATAGCGGCGGTCGATGGCCTCTGGGTCACGGCAACCCCACGGACGCCCGTAGGCATCGCAGCCGTTCTCAGAGTCCGAGTCGTGCTCCACCTTGATGGGTGGCATCTCGGGCATCAGGTGGCCCTCGTAGCATTCCCCGTAGCCGTTCTCGTTCTTCACCAGGTCCACGCAGTAGGCGTCCGGGTCTGCCGGGATCTGGACGTTCCCATAGAGCTTAGAGACGAACACCTCGCCGCCTCTTCCGCTGTGGCAGCTCGGGGAAAGGCGGTATGGCTTCCCGTACTGGCCGGCCTTGTTCATGCGGTTAGAGGGGATATAGCCGACCCCCTGGCCCGCCCTGAGCGGACCAGAGTTTGGCCGCAGAGGCCAGCCGCAACCCAGACCTGGACTGACACCTTTATGGGGAGCCATGGTGGACTTGCAGAAGTTGAGGGGCTCCTCCTGGTTGTAGTATCCGTCAGGGCGGTACTTGAGGTTGTCTTTGGAGAGCGGGGTCCAGGGAGTGTGGTGACCCCGCTGGGTGGCGCCAGGAGTGGGACATGAGAGGAGGAGAGGGTCTGCAATGTCCCCCATTCCTCCACTGAAGGAGTGCCTCCGGAGGTGTTCGCCTCGTTCACTGCGAGAAAAGAGCAGAAACAGGGAGGAGATCATTAGTCACGAAACAAGACCAAACAAACCAAAAGTCGACATTATACAAAGTTTCTGAATTCAACAAGAGATGGTCTCCTGGAATCCCATTGATCCGCCCAGATATTCATATGGGACTGTCCACAAACTGAATGTTTTTTCTACTAATTGATGAATGACTCAAAGCCCAAATATCTAGGTTTGGTTCACTTAAGTTCACGAGAGAATCATTTCCAAAAGTGACTCATTTTTTCCGAGATTCATCTCTTTTGTAAATTGAGAACAGAGTCCTGAACCCAGTAGATCAATAAACACCCAAATTTATCAGCAGAACAGCGCAGCACATCCTCACTTCATCACTATGTAAAACATTACAGTTCTAGAATGTACTTCACACATTCGTGCATGTAAAAACGACACAAACTGAGTCAAGTTCCACTGACTTTCTTCACGCTAAAACAAATCCCTCAACAGAAATATAGGACATTTCAAAACTGTTATTAACTTTGTTATTAATGAGAACTCCATCACTGTTGTCTGCTAATGTTGATCAAGCTCTCTGGAAATTATTTTAGAGGAAGACAAATGTTTCAACACCATATTTTTTACCTCAATATTATTTATGCATATATGCATTTTGATCACTGCATATTGGACATAACATTCCTTGTTATGAAAAAAGGAAGAACTTCTTATGGAAATATTTGTGATTCTCTCAGCAGACCCTCCTCACAGCAGGGATTTGATATAGCAGAGCAAAACACAAGTGATATTACAAGTGATATTTCTTATACATTGACATAATATAAGAATAGTGAAGCTGCAACACTTTCCCTTCCAATCAGGTGCTATTTATATTGTATATTTAACTGTGGTCTCATACTGCAGACTGGCCATCGTGCTGCCTGCTGATAAGCAGCAGGTACAGTATTTCCCTCAGGAGGCAGGATGATGCTGAGATGGTCTGAACAGCAGAGGGGGTGGTCGGGCTCTGCTCCCTGACTGCACAGCTCGACTCTCGGCCTCTCAGCTTCCCCAAGTTGTTAATGATGCATGAAGTTCAGAGGACCTTATCCAAGCTGAGACATGTATTTGCTCCTAATTGGCCACAGGTAAGGCATCCGGCGCTCGTTTGGTTTGGTGTCAGGCTTGTGTTTGTGTTCATAAAGCCGTTGCTGGGTAATAACATGGTATCTTCAGAGCATAAACAGAAAAACAAATAAATAACACATGGGGACTGATGGCTGTGTGGTTTTTCATCGCTGTTAAACTTTTCTTTCTACCCTTGTGAGTTATTAAAGGCATCTGTTCATCAAAACATAACTAATGACCTTTACTTCGAGATCCCCCATCAGGCAAATGACGCTGCCAAAATGCGTTAAATCTCAGGTTTGTGTTAAAAAGCTTGACCTTTAATTACAGTACAGCACCCCCGTTACACCAGGACACAGTGTGACTGCAGCTCCAGATGAAGTTGCAGAGCTCCTGTGAGGTTTCTTACCCATGCTCCAGAGCGGAGATAATCCCTGCACCTCCTCCTTTGTTCTTTCCTCGCATTAACATGTTCTTCATTTTCATCTCAGTGATGGAGGGCAGCAGGAGGGGTACACCGATGCAGAATAGAGCCAGCTGGGGAGGCATCAGAGCCCCGGACGTGGACTTCTTTTTCTGACCGTGGAGGAACTTCAACCGACCCTGGAACTGCATCGTCTGGGAGAGGAAGAATATATAGTTTATGAACATATTCACTCATCTACAGGACATAACAAATGCTCTTTGAAATATCTTACACTGTATTTTTCTGTCTGTATCCACTCATATAATTTAGTGGGTAAAATTCACCATCAGATGTTTGGCTGGTGAACCGACCGACCAACACCTCCATGCATAAAGCCATGCTGTGATCGTGGTTAGCAGGTGTCCTCGATAAAACTTCCAAAGGGAAGGAAGTCTCTCTGAGCAGAATGAATTGTCTCCATTGACTGATTTGCTCACTATTTGGCTAAAACTGACATCTACAATTTCTGCTGAGCAGCCAACCAGAGCGACTGACTGGGTGACAGTGAACTCTGATGACCCTGACGAAATGGTCCAAACCCATACTCTTATTGCTCTGTCATCAGGGCCTCTAACTTTTCCACTGCTGGTCTCCAAACCACTCCAGTCACAGCCACGAGGGATGAACCAGGCTGCTATTCTGCTGCTGTGTCCAAGCACCCAATTACCTCATAGCGCCTTGCAATACAACTATAAATAACTGTATGCACGACAATTAAAAAAAAAATGAAGATTTGCTCTATTAAGGGGGTCATAATACTTTTTATAAGCCTGGGTCTTCTCCCAGAAAGTGGGCGACATTTACTCCATGCTTCATTTTCGTTGCATATTTCTACAGACAGAAGTTAGCGTTCAGCTGGCGGCTCAGTGCAGACCACTCACCAAGAATCCAGAGGTGCTGTCCAAGAGGCATCGCACTCTGGCAATGAAACATCTGTTGAGAAAGCAGGAGAGCTCAGGAGGAATCCCCCCCGCCTCCGGAGAATGGAACATGCTGCTCACCACAAAGTCCTCACCTGAGGAGATGAAGATGGAGAAGGAGGATAATTTAATTTAAAATGCAATGTGTGTGGCAAACCTACAATCCATTCACATTTATAATTTATTTCTTGCAATGTGTTGATTTACTGACGACGAAATCGGGATCTGCCACAAAAACTCTCATAGTGATTTAAATGTTTAGCAAAGATCACCCACCGGTCCCTGCAGCTAGCTGGCTGTCCTGATGTGTCGTCCCCTGAGGAGGACACATGGCCCAGTGGAGCTGGCGTCTGAACTCCTGGCGGTCGTCTATGTGGATGTAGTCAAACACGTTCTGGTGCATCACGTCAGTCTGCGGGGAAAATTGAGTGGAATTTAGTACGTCTGTTGAGGAGGGTTAACAGTTGTGATGGTTTCTAGTTTGTTTTATCATCCTTTTATAACCTTTTATAATCTTGCAGGTTGATTTGGGACCCCTGTGTTTTGCTGCCTGCCTCACCACACACATAAGGACCATACTGTGTACGGAAGTCAGAAACATCCATGCGCACTTGTAAAGAAACTTGTCTGCACACACAGGAGCATTGACTCAGTACAGTAACAGTCTAAGGGCCACTGCAGGGCCAGTGAGGGCAGCTGTGTTTGTCAAACATCGCGTGACACCAGCTCCTGAACAGCAGTCCAGCCCAGCTTGCCCTCCACATCCACACAGGGAGACTCTGCTTCCAGCACACCCTCGTCATGCCTCTCTCTCTCTTTTCCAGCAATAGCTTTGCTTTCTGTCATCCCATGACAGATTCCTCGCTAAAATGTTCAGCCCTCTCCTCTTCCCTCCTCCCTTCGCTCCCTCCATAATTTCCACACTGGTGGCACGCGAGGGTTTTTGATCGCCTGCCTCCCAAAACACAATCTGTTCCCACCGTCTTCGGCGGGCGCTTCGTCCTGTGGTTTGGTTCTCTACCGGCAGTCAGGCAGACAGACGGATCGAGTGACTATTGTTTATGTTTCTCGTAAAAAACGCAGAGAGGAAAAGAAGTGGGGGAAAAAAGAGAATAAGTGATATTTTCGCTGACCTTCAAAGGCTAACAAATGGGATCAAAGGCCAGTGGAGGTTTTCTGCTCCTCTCTGGGACTTTCTTGTGGCGCTCCTTAGTGAAGCGTTCTCCTCTCTTTTTTTCTGTGGTATATTAGGGATAAGTGTCCTTCTGACTGCAATTGTGGGCTCAGAATTATGTGACATGTTGTCAAGAGGCAAACTATGCGACTTAAAAACAACCAATAACTCCTTTGTGGGAATTGAACATGTGGGAAAGGCTAAGAGGATGTTTTGGTGACAGTCCCTGAAATAAAACATGAGGTCTGTGAGTACTTCTTTTAAGTACTTCTTTTAAGTCCTGCAAGCAGCATATAAAGTATTTAAAGTCCAATAAAAAAAAAAAATATTGACGATTATGAATTGAATGTGTCTTAGCATACGATCACTGCTATGATCTGAAATATCTCAAAAACTAATGGATGCATCGCCATGCAACTTGGTACAGAAATGATCCGCAGATTTTACAATGTTTTGGTTTATGCCCAAATAGCTTCAAAACTAACAGCATTCCCATTCGACTCAGCTGTGCTTATTGAATTAGCAAATCTTAGCACGCCATCATGCTAAGCTAAGATGGTAAACACAATAACATAACACCTGTTAATCATCACATTACCACTGTGTGCCTGTTAGCATGCTGACATTAGCATTTAGCTCAAAGCACCTCTAGCTGGGACACTTGTATTCTTATTTATACTGTATGGCGGATATTGATCATTTGTTTTGTCTTTGTTACATATTCATACACAAATTTTATTTTTCTTAATCCACTTTGTCTGTCTGTACACAAACACACACATACACACAGA
Organism: Synanceia verrucosa; assembly: GCA_029721515.1. Lineage (NCBI taxonomy): Eukaryota > Metazoa > Chordata > Actinopteri > Perciformes > Synanceiidae > Synanceia > Synanceia verrucosa. The sequence goes on along the minus strand of CM056568.1, from coordinate 16,168,933 downwards.
CGTTGGTTTAAGTCACCTTTGGGGCATTTAGGCATTTTTACCTCCCATTGGGGACAAACTTTGATTTCCTGAAAACTTACCCTAAGCCTAACTACAACAGCTAATTGCCTAACCTAAACCTCAACCTAACCCTAACCACTGACCCAAAATCATGGTTTGAACAACTGGGGACATGGACTTTGTCCCCAGTTGTTCATGCCGTCCCCAACTGGTCTTAAGTCAAGTGTGTGACCCCAGTGTGGATATAAGGCAGACACACACACACACAGATTGCTGTGGTTTGCATGTTGATTTCATGGCGCTGGGTTACTGCCCGTCTGCTTGTAAGCCAAGTGGGAGCGCTGTAGCAGAATAATTTCTACCCCAAAGTGTCAGTGTGTGTGTGCAGATGTGAGGGCAAAGGAGGGATTTTAACAGTAAAAAGCACTTTATTCATGGTTTTGAAAGAGAGAGATGATTTCAGCATCACAGGACAGGCAAGTCTGTGTTGATATCATCCATAATTAATGCCTGGCTGGGTATAGCCGACGGAGAGGACGGAAGCTAAACTGGTGGTGACTTATCAGCGCACATACAAAGACACCCACAGAGTGCATCTGAGGGTGAAACGGAGGTCTTCACCTTCCTGTGGCCTCTTAGCTGTGACTTAGTGGGTTCAGTCTGCCCTCTAGACACACTTATCAGGCTGAAAGAGAGACTTTCACTGAGACCTCTGACTGAAAAGAGGATTACATTTATTTATTATGAGCGTAATGATGAGAGGAGAAGACTGAAAACGGGGGAAGCATTTCTAAAATCCACCGACCAGCACCTCTGCAGCTCACTAATTAACACGTTTTATGACAAATTTGCCATTTTATGATTATGTGCCAGGAGCAGTAACTTCCTGGATTTCAACCCCTGGAACCGAGATGTAATATATTAATTAAAAGTAAGATTATTACCTTAATACTAACAAATACTGTGCATTCAGAGACAACAACGGCCCCTACAAGAAACTGATAAATATTCACATGTTCATGTTGGTTACATTTGCTGGCAGGTTATCTTTGGTATACTCTGCACATCTGAAGTGCATCTGAGACGTTCAACTCACCTGATGAAACCCCAGATAGTCCACAATGGTTGAAGAGGCGTAAAACACCATCCCGTCACTGCTCACCACCAACGCAAAGCCTGTAAGAGACTACAGAGAGGGAGACGGGAATAAGCAGTGACTCAGGCCAACTCATGCAGCAAATAAACTCAAGTGCAACAAATACATAATTGACAAACACAAACAACTGCATTTAATCGGCTAACATTAGAAGGCATGATTGCACCTGACAGGAATAAGGTTTTATTTACGACCCAACTGTAGTTAAAGACATTACTGTACATTCGTTTTTATTTTTTTTATGAAAACAAAACGCAGCCAAAGTTTGAATCTAGCCAGACTTTTTTATAGCATATTTATATCATTCTTTCCGCAATTCTCAGAACAGCACATAACAGTAAAAATGGAACAAAAGATCGAATATTACTGGACACTGGAGCAGGAATGAAAGACAGATGGTTTTGGAGCCGAGTGGGCCAAATAAAACACGCTGATTTGTGATGCAAAATATTGCATTTGAAAGACTTTTCCGAATATTTTTAGATTCTTGGATTCAAGGATGACATACACACCAATTTGCTCCCCTTTAAATTTATGCATCTCACAAGTTATAAACTTTGATAATTAAATCTGTTTGAATGGTAACACGCTTTGATTTGTGATACCAAACACGTCGATTAAAAGCAGAGAAACTCCAGACACAAACACAGACTCATTCCTCTTTCCCTCTCTACACACACACGAGGGGATAATGTGTTTGGCCGGTGCAGCTTTGCAGAGACAAGTGTTGATTAAAAAGAGAATTTAAATAAATATGTAACTGGCTTCAGTCAAATGAGGAGGGACGGACAGATGGAGATGGAAGAAAGACATGGAGGAGGTGCGTGTTTTGTGTATTGTGCACAGCTGTGATAGCGTGACAACTGCAAGGCTACTTGACTTGCGTGACTGCTGCTGCCAGAGTCTGTCATTTCTATTTTACTGCGATCCTATGCAGGTCTTCCCCCTGTGTGTGTGTGTGTTCCCTGCAATTATATATATCCCTGTGGCCTCTGAATTCACTTCCTCACTTTCTCCTAACATTGATCTGATTGCCTTAGCGAGCAGAGTAATGCTCCGCTCACTGCCGCATAATAGACCGTGATGTCTGCGAGTACAGCAGAGGCATCTCGCTCGTACTGTGACGACGCAGCGCTGAGGCAGAACAAGATCTGCACTATGATATCACAGTATGTGGAGGACATATGTGATGATGAGAGGATGAGTCAGGGTCTTGGCGGTGCAGATGCAGACAATGTTTGACAAGTTCAGCTGTCCACAACAAGGGTAATATGAGATTAATATAGGTTAGTATGGTTTACAATACACTCGGGCTGCATAAACATCTGGTAACAGCATGTCAAGGCCAAATATATTTATAAAAACAATCCCTTATGTCCAAATCCAACATGTCAGTGTTTAAAATATGAAAATGTCTGATTTAAGATTTAATATTTGATTTTCTGGGAATTTACTGTGTTGAAACCTCGAGTCTAGGAAGAGAAACAGGCGACTATTGCTGCTGATATTTCAGTTTTTTTATGTAATCCATTCACTTACACTGTAGTTTATTATAAATGTAAATACATAAATGTCTCACATCTACCATATTTGACCTGCTGAACATGCTTGAGTGTTTTGTTGCCTTTGGGAGGCCGTAAAAAAGGCCACTATTTACATGTTGGGTTCGTTTAATTCAGTTTTTTTTAACCAGTTCACCATTCCTCTTCCAAGTCATTGAAATGCCACAGCAAATTTCTGCAGCCCATTTTCTCTTTAAATGAGTGTGATCACACCATAACACAATGTTTTTACAGTTGATTAGTATAACTGACTTTCCACAATGGAAATGCTTGGCAAATATATTACAGAGGAATACAAAGCATTCATTTTTCACTATTATAGGAACGCCCATCATTTATGTTGGAACAGCTATAATAATGATGATTATATTTTCTTTATAAGACACAGCCGAGCTAAGGACTGAGAGAGAGACCTTTATAGCTCTACTATAAAATAAGAAAAGAGCAGAAAGAAGGAAAGAAATAGCGTACTAATGTTTGCTGCATGCTGTTTTGTGTGTTTTCTCCATTCACATTTCCCTCACTTCCTTGCATACTAAAGCCTTTAGGTAATGGAAACAGGCACCTGCTGCTGGCCCGCTCCGCCACATATCTGCAACTACGACGCCCCCAGCTCCCATAACCGCCCCTGGGAGACTAAAAGCTTTGACTTACAAATCTTAAGAGGCGCTTTGCACGCAGAGCCCAAAATAAAATACTGGTTCACTGGATTTGGAAGCAAGGGAGAGGAAGGGAAGAGGTAGTAGGAGGCGGTGGTGGGGCGGCCTTGTCTCATTGTTTCGACAGAGTTGCTTTAGGTTTTCTTCTGTCTAGCTGTCAGAGTGAGATGAAAGCGGCGATGATGAGGTCATGACAAACATGGAGACCGTCTGCCATCAGGAACACACACACATATTAAGGTTAGAATAATACGGGATTCTGATGTATTGAAAGATATCGGAACAAAATGCTGGTCATGCATATGAAACTCATTAGAGCAGCTAGCTGTGGATGTCTGTCTGTCAGGACCATCAACTAAATAAACTGCCATGAAATCTGGTGCAGAGCTTTATGGTGCCCAGATGATGAATCCTGCAGACTGTGGCTCTCAGACTGTAGTGCCACCATGAGGTTGATGCTTCAGGTTTTCACTGAAGTGTCAGTGCTGATGTTCAGATGCTCTATATCATCTAGAACATATACTGAGCTAATAAAATATACAATAAATGGTGTTTTACAAACTACAAAACGCATGCACAAACAAATTTATTAGACCACCACCAAGTGTAAGGTGTTTGCTGAAATATTATTATTGATTCCAGTTATTTCCGGTCATTCACAAACAGAATAATGTGTCTAGTGGTTGTATGTTATTCTGGATTAATACAGATTTTTGATTCATTTTAACTTCCTCACTCCTGTTCAAAATGGTGAAGCGTGGGAAACTCGGTGAGAAAGAAAGAGTCTGACTTAAAGCTCTAAAATGATGCTGGAGGCTCTTTGAGACAAATAACTGCTCTAAAACTTTTGTGTAACTGACTATACCTAAGCACACATACCATATCTCACACATACAAAGATACACACAATCTTATCTGCCTCTCCCTGTAACAACTAATGCACAGTTTGCTGTGAGGCCCCAGTTGCAGGTTGAGTCACGCAACGGGAGGCGGCCCATCACTACGGTCAATCTCTCCCTTTGTTCGCCGCCCCACTGAGACAACCTAACACGTTAACAGAAGCATCAGTGGATCGGCTACGCTCTTCGGTTGTTGGCCGACGATCAGTGTCATTTGTTGCGCGATAGATAGCTATTATGTTTTTGAGCGTGTAGCCATGATCTGATACTAAAGTAATTCCTATGTAGCGTGCAGCTGAACACCACATGTCTGGTTATGACACCCTGTCTGCTCTGATGCCTTCAACGGAAACATTTGCCCTTCTAGGAATTCAGTTGAGTAAAATCCGCCAAAATAACACGCTATTTAACACGACACAACAGGGTGTCCTGACTGATATCATGTCAAAAATAACAAGACCTGAAATAAATGCACATGTCATTATCTTGTCATAATCTGCATTTAAAATCTGATTAGAGGTCTGAGGTCAACTGACAAAAAACAAAGCTCCCATGTGTGGTGATTGCTGCTGACAGGCTTGGTGTGTTTTTCTCACTCTCTTCTGCTCACTTTCACACACGACCACATGCGTTCAGACAGAGATGCAAACACACAAACAAACACACACACACACACTTGAATGGCTGCTCAAGCCGCCAGCGTGTTTGAGTCCCCACCTCCTTCATCAGCTCTGACACTACCGTCTCACCCTGATGTCACGCAACACCACAGCTCTGCAAAGGAGGTCAGGGCAAAGGGCGAAGGGCACACACGCACAAAAAACAAAAAGCACCCCCCATCCGCTTCCCAATTCACACAAATGGTCTCCGTACAAGCGAGCACTTCGACGTCGATGTACACATCGACGGCACAACTGTTCACAGAGTTATCCGACACACACAGACGACAGCCGCTTGGTTTCTTACTTCCAGGAGGAGGCTGCTTTCATTGACGCTGCTGCCAGGTGGAAGGCTCTCTTTCCTGGGTTCAGGGTTAGAGGATGTGGTGCTGATACTGTGCTTCCTGGAGGGCTTCTCATGGTTCGCTATGAAAAATAAAAAAAAAGAAAAGGGTCAATTGGCTGGAGCGAGGGGCTTATTCAAGTTAAAAATAAAAAAAATAAAGGCAAACCGTTGTTTTAAGGATGTGCAGGTGGAAAAGAAAAGAGCAGTGACAAAGAAAATATTATTATACTTATACAAGCAGGGACATGTGCTCATATGTGCTGAGTTCTAGGTCTGGGAAATAAAATCAAGCACACCTCATGTAGGTCAAATTCTTGACTTTGCATGTCAACACGGGAAAAAGTTAAGGATGATAAAGACATTGATTACATTTTCAAAAGCATTCCTGTCAATTCCTCCCCAATCCTTTATGAAATGTCAGTGAGAGAGCTGGAGCGGCCCTCAGACATGTGGCCGACACATTAACTCTATCAGGCCGCACTAACACCAGGTATTAGTCTGCGTGGTGGGACCGTCCAACAAGGCAAAACAGTGGAGGATTTCATGACTTTACAGGATTCTTCTCACACGATATCGCCACACGCAAAGCTCACCACGGCACAAAAGAGCAAGGGGCGAACACGGCATTCAGTGTGTCTGGTTTCATAGTTGAAATCATCACTGTAAAAACAGACTTCTTTGCAAAAAAAGGTTAAATTAATTCTGTAAATACAAGCTGCTGAGTGTGACCTGTGACCTCAAAGGGTCCTCTCTTAGTTTTTATTGTAATATCAGTACTGTCGTGTCTTCATCACTCTCCTGCTCCTTTTTGCCATCTGATATTTAATAAATAAGTTATAAAAACATCATGAGCCTCCACACATATGCTACGTTTTGGAGCGAGGCCTACCTACTACCATGCCAGAGTGTGTATACATGCAATTAGCCTACACGACTGTGGCGTGCAGAACTGTCACATGTGCAGCGGTGACGTGTGTGTTGCGTGTTGGAGGCATGTTTGCGTGTTTCTCTTATGGGTGTGCTGTCAGGGGGCATGTGGCTCACTCCAAGAGATCAGCCCTTCGCTCCGTCACTCATTGTAGCAGGCACAGATTAGTCACGCAACACACACCACAGCCTCATTACGAAAAACTATCTAAGTATATATGTATGTATGTATCTTCCGACGCTTCGTGTAGCCCCCACCCCCACCGAATAACCCCATTACCATTCCTCCCCCCTTTAACCTTCTACCATCTCCTCTCCTTCCCCCCATCAGCCCTTCCTCTACCCTCCTCCTCCTCATCTCTCCACCCTTTCTTTGTTCAACTCGGCATCGCAGGCGATCGACAACCGATTTCGTGATGCTGAAAGAGTTCCCCTTCTCTTAATTCCTCTCTGAAGCACGCAAAGCTAATGCGCCTGCCTTTTTTCTCCCCCCGTCCCGCCCATATATACATTTTGTCTGGATTAACTTTTTTGACATTTAATCATTTATTCCCCTCAACGCAGCATCAGGTTTACTCAAGCCCTGAGTGAGAATAAAGGCTGCAGTGTGTGCTGAAAATCAGGTTAAACGCTGATGACTGCATTGACAGGCAGCTTAGTAAACTCATAAATGCCAGTAATTTAAGTATTTTGTCATCACAGCCGCTAGGTGCAAACACATACAAACAAACAGACTCGGACAGCCACACACACACACACACACACACACACACACACAAAACCATTCTTCTTCAATCACCGCAATATCATCCAACCAGTGGAAACTAGTGCCACAGGAAATGGATCTAATAAGCCTCTTTATTTTCCTCCTTCAACGCCTCATGTATTTTTGTTTTCTCTCTTACGGCAGCTTTTGGAGAGGATGCGGCGTCAGGAAAGACAAACACACGGCATGATTAATTATCGGCACACGGCACTTCCTCTGCCGACAATACAGGCTTTATTCATCACCGCTCGTGTCTTCGGGTTTGCTTTTCTTTGCCTCTATTTTCTCCCTCTCTGGTCCATAAAGGAAAACAGAGTAGGTAATGGTGAGGCGCTCATGAGCTCTGTGTGAGGACTGAGTGTTAAGTAAAAAGTGACAAGTAGCGGGATGTAGATGCTGCCAAAGGGTGAGGCTGAAAGCGTCTAGCTCCTTTGGTCAGCCAGGTCTGGCTTTCCACTTCCAAACAGTGTACAGAAAATGTTACGACCACATATCAAGCTACAGTGAGATTCAATTTGTACAATTCAAGCCACAATTGTCTCAGGACTTCAACTGGCTCAGGGAACGTCTTGGATGGGCGACTATGGAGCGTGTAATGAGATCAGACGAGTTTGATTTGTTGAAATGAAAATATAATCTGATATTACAAAAGGGACTGTGAGGAAAGATGTGTGAAGGCCGCTCGTAAATGTGATATGATGTAGAAGTGATTACTTCTAGTGCTCCTGTTAGGGCAGAAACAAAACTCACTTCTGGTCGTTGTCAGAAACAGAAAAAAAGGGCACATCATCGATTAGGTGTTCATTTCTGTCACCTCTAGGGGGTGAGGTGAGTTTACAGCACAGCCTGGGTGTGTTCTTCTCTTTTCAACACCGTTTCCTTTATTGCCATTTCCTCCATATAACAGCCGAAAAAAAGAGAAATACGAAGAGGAAACGGAGAAGAGAAAGAAGAAACCTCCACAAAGAGAGCGGTAAAAGGGGAGGAGGGGTGTCTCTGTGGACTCGTACTGTCCCTGACATGCTTTTATTCTGGTGATAATGGAGATAAAACACAAAGGAATGTCTTGCAAAATGCTGAGAAACGCAGAGTTGAATATTTCAACACGGTCCTGTACATTAGCGCACTAGATTCAAAGATGGCATGGCATGACATTATGTTGAGGAGCGCTGCTGCACGACTCAAAGCGCTTTTATAAATCGTGAGCACAAGGGTAGCATGCATTTTGAGCTGAATGGCGGGCGATACTCCGGGTCCATTCTTTAGCTCAGTACGCAGCGAGGAGCAGGTAAGTGTTCATACATGGCTGCTCAGAGACACAACACCAGCTGCTGCACGGCTTTAACCTGGGACCTACCGGCCCACATGCATGCCACTCCAAATCCAGTCAAACAGGTGGTCATTGATGCTATTTCTGCACATTTCATCACTTCATACTTCTGCCAATTTAAAGGAATTCATGACTGAAAGCAAATTCAATTATATTTGAGGATATGCATATGCATAGTGGATTTTACACATAAATGATAATATTTAAATATGATGCACTGTTGCAGATTAAACTGTATGTAAAGTAGCTCCACTTTGAATTACAGCAGTTACAGTAACAATAATACAATACTATTATATGCATTTTCTGCATCATTGGTACTTACTCACTTTAAGTGCCAATTTTTGATGCAGGGTTTTTGCAGGATCGGAAGGAATTTTATTGATTTCGTTACTATTTGAGTGAAAACGAGGGAATGGTGCTAAGAGTTTATCAGTCTGGAGTCTTTTGTTGACACATGAGCGTAGAAATAGAACATAAAAGGTCTATTTGTCTGTACATGAAGTCAAGTTTTCAGAACTCACAGCCTTGTGTTACCTCTAACACTGGTGGGGACTTTCCAGACATTTATTTGAGACTGCACCTTTAAGCGGATCTTGTAAGAGTTAATTTTGCCCTTGCTTGTTTATTTTTCTCTTGTCAGAGTTTTCAAATATCCGTGTTGTGTATCTATCTGTGTTCAGGGTCTCCTTCTCCCTGATTTCAGCAGCATGGGTGCCATATTTTCTTCTAGCAGCTGATCCTCCGAGTGAAGTGAGTAAAGAGGAGCTCCGGACCCAAACATGCGAAGGCTGTGCAGCCCAGCAGTCCCTCCCCTACCACAAGGCTTGCGTGAGTAGAGAAAATGTGTGTGTGTGTGTGTGTGTGAGTGTGTGTGTGTGTGTTGAGGTCGGGTTGGCTTACAGCCACTTCCTTTGCCTATTCCCGCCCCCTTCCCTCAGCGCTCTTCTTCTCTAACTCTCTCTCTCTGCAGGCACAGGAAATCCACAGCAGAGAGAGAGAGAAGCTGGCTGATCAAGGGCTGGTTGTCACGCGAGCGAGCCGTCTGTCAATCTCCCCCCCCTTCTTCCTGACAGGGCGCTGGCGGCCGGCCAAGGCCTTGCGTGCAAGCCGGCGAGCCACATTAGCCCATAAAGAATTTCATAATAGCAACAGCTGTTAAATATTGATGACTGCTGGCAAGCGCTCAATGGCGCTCCGCAAAAAGGTTAAGCCTGCACTGTAATGGAAGCTAATACTTCATTATGCCACAGATCAAATGTCCGGCTCTTGGCCCTTACCATTTATTTTTTTTCTTGTTTTTTTGCGATGTGGCAAAGAGGAAAAAAAAAGATTCACTCAAAAGGCTTTTTTTTTTTAAGACAAGCCACAACTTTTTTCCACTTGTTTCATACTGTTCCAGTTGATGGATATATACAGTACACATTAAACTCTGTGGATTCCACCCTTGATACCAATATTAATGTTGGACTGAGCTCTGTAATCTTTCCGATATTGTTAGGGTGGAGAATGTTTTCCACTGTGACATATGAGATTGCCTTTGAAGGGATAGACTGACTGGATTTAGAGCAATTCGCTTTGTCTGCAAACAAAACAACATCCGCAAAATCCTTTTCTTGGAGGCAGGCAGGAATCACAAATATGCGTCTCTCTCAGAGGAGATTAGAACGTGAGTGAGTGATTTCGGGGGGGAGTGCGCATGTGGAGAGGGGAAGTCTGACTCTGAAGACGAAAATTGATTCCTGCACTGAACATAAACAATAGCCTTGGTTGTGCGCCTAGATACTGAAGTGAAGGGGAAGTGATATTATGACAACGCAAATGGGATCACACAGATTGGAGGCTGGGATGTAAACTTGATTGTTTCCACTTCTCTGTTTTTATTGGCAAGCAGACGCACTAGTCACCATGTTGTACACTGACGTGTCTCCATGAGCCCTTGGGCAAAACAGATCTCTATGCTGACTGCTCTACAGCTACTGTATGTGGCTTGCCTGCGCGGTGCGTCGTAAAAAACTGGCGCCACTTACTCCAGAGGACTATTACAGCAATCATAATATGAAAGTCAGCTAATTGCCTCTATAAATAGAGAGCATGACTGATTGTGGCGGGCATGTTTTATGTGAGCACGGCGTTTGTCGGCGGAGAAGACGAACCCATTGAAAACGTGACACGCACGAGCCGGCTAAAAAGGCTGTCTAAACACTCCTAAATTTGTGTCGTCAAGCCTCGGGAGAATGCACCACAACACAGGGGCCAGCGTGGTACAATATTTATACACACAATTAGAAAAACTAACAGAATGCAAATGGATGGAGGCCCAAGGAGAATGTGCTCCAGCACGAAGCCATGCACTCACACAGGCTGCGTTCGGGTGCACGTGTTGCGTGAGCCGAGCCAGTTATGCAGGAAAGCTTTTAATTTGACTGTACCCAAATGAATGCAACAGCGTCTTTACAAATTGAAGACAACAAGACGCTCCAGTTTCTCTGCCATTGCTGGGGATCTGACACCATACCTCCGGCGCTAACGTCGGGCCTCTGTCTGCTCAGCGGGGGTGAACTCGGGATACAAACTCCCTCGAGTCACATGTACACAGCAATAACCCTGCCTTGGGGGCAGTGACAGTGCGTGCACTCACTCTGAAGCATGTACGGTGCAGAAACAAACACACAGTGGAAGTATATTTCACATGTGGAGGGGAAACTCCATTGTTAGACCTATTCTAGCCTTTGCTTTATATTTATCTCAAACTTCCTCTGATAGGATCAAATAGAAACAACATTATAGTCTTTTTTGGGCACCTCAGTATCAAGACATACTTTGGCATCTGTGGGAAAACTACAGATGCATGGGGATAGACTTTCTACTGCACTCACGCAGAAAAATCCCATTTTCATTGTAGGGTTTATAGTTTTTTCCTGGTTATCCAGCTGTAAACTTGATAGTAAGAACTGCTAAATTTCTAATGCAGGCATGTTAGAAAATAACACACTGCATCACTGTAGGAGACACCAGCTCTTGCATGCATGCATGTGTTTACATGGTGAGTCTATAAATAGCATTTCCTTGGATTCCTGTTTTGATGAGGATGGCTGTGGCTTGTTGCTCTCTAAAGGTCTCTAAAGCTTGTGGTTAATAAAAGTTGCATTCAGGAACCCCACCTGGCCACAATAAAGCACATTTAGCCTTCTATTTCTGTACACACAATCTCCATTTTCACAAGCAGCCTGAGATCCAAGAGCGAGAAATTAACGTACAGCGCATCCTCCCAAACTGAAAAGTTTATGTGCACATTTGCCAGCTGCTGTAAAAGCCCATCGCACAGATTTTGGGTTTAATTAGAGATAAATTTGAAATGAAAACCTCTCGTGCTTTATAAACAAACAAGAAGCTTGGAAACAGATGTGCCATGAGAGGTGATTTTAATGTTTTAAATTAGTTAAGTATGATTGGAATTGCAGAGGGGAAGGAGAGGGATGAAGAGGGAGGACTGAAAGACAGAAAAATTATTTTTTTAGTTCCTCATAAGTTGAGTTATTTAGGTCCAAAATGTCTACAGTCAGCTGGACTTGGAACAAAAGTACTTGCAGAGCACAGCACTGGGTTTTTCATTATATAACGCACCAGTGCCTTTGAGTCTCCTGCTTATTCATACTGAAAAAGGAAATTCTTAACAACAACTCAGGGAATAATGATTAGTTTTCTACCCCTGTATTTTAGTTTCGCTGCATTCCTGCATGAGAGGGGAGGAGGGCAGAAGAAAGACGGAGAGGTTACAGTCTGCTCTCCTGGTGTTGCGTGCCAACTAGTGTCAGTCACATTATTCAAAATAACAGGGTGAAAGAAGCACAACAAGCCTTAGATTATCCCTCTCTTATTCTCCTCCCTGCTGGCCAGACAAAAGCAATCATCACTTGCTCTGTGGTCACAGCAGAACATTCAACAGGTTTTCTGGAAGGGAACCACACCTTTTATATATAAAAAAAAAAATCATCTCTGATCCTGTTAGCATTTCTTTTTTAAATCCATGCAGCCTCTCTATAACGAGGGGGTAATCTGTTAAAAAGATTATGGTGCCGTTTCGGCCCATTGAGGCAAATAATAATGGGCAGATGGTCCCTCAGGCTGAATCCATATGGGAGGGAAACTACACTAATGCTGCTGCAGCACGCGATGCTAAACGAATGCTAACCGCGGAGTACTTTACGACATCAACAAGTTGTGTTCATTTGTTGAGCTTTTGCTCATTTTGGTGGAGGAAATGTGGGCACAAAGCTGCTGACATAACATACTAATGAGAAAATGGAAGGAAAAGAGTGAACAAGTACTTTTACAAAACTTCCCTGAATCTCTGCGGGGGCAAAATGTCATTGCACTGAAAAAAACATCAGCTCTTCATGAGCTGAGAAAACACAAATGTTTTTTTTGAGACATACATTTTACTGTAGCTGGAGTTTAAATGGTTTAATTAAATCATTTCGTCTGAATTTCCTCACCAAAACACCACACATGCATGCACAAATACACATTAAGGCCCACCAATGTGTAATTAAATTAGTGCGAGGTGGTTAATGTGTCCAGGGTTGAGGGGGATCAAGTGATAGCCATGATGCTGATCATGCTTTATGCATGAAAGCCATTAACTTGTCAGTCAGTAGACACTATCAGGTGTTACGTAGCTGCAGCTCTGTGTGTGTGTGTGTGTGCGCGTCAACAAGGTCAATCTGTGAAGCAGTTAATCCAGAGTGATAGCATACTGCAGTATTTAAGATCTGCCTCTCAACATACGCTCATAATTGTCACATCGATGTGTTAAAAGCATCTTTTTCATGACTAAACCCTGCTTTGATCTCACCTGTCAGTCCCACTTAAACACGAATGGCCCATCTCCTACATTTCTCACCAACAATATCACACAACAATTTGGCCTCTGACAGAGCTAATTCATTAAGCGACACGCTAACCCAACGGTAATCTGATTATCCCTCTCCTAACACCTCGCGTTGCAGATCCGCGGCAGCGGGCAAAACTCTGGCTGCTCCAGGACACGTCCCAGAGGTGTCCCAGCTGCTTCTCCATCAAATGATGCTGCCTGTGAAAATGTGATGAAATTTCACAATTTGTAAAAAGTTTCTAAAAGTGAGGACACATTTACAACATTTTTTAAAAGTATAGATCACTGATATGAAGCATTAGCTGCTGGCAGCTTCAATCCAACAACACCGCTATCAGTTTTCCCAGTTATTTGCTGGAGATGTGAGGGTGAAAAATAAGTGAGCTGAGCACAGCGAGACATCCTTTGTCAGGTTTGGACATATCGTGACTGTCCACTTCACATTCTCCCATCTGTGCCCCTCGCATGTCATAACAACACTCTAATCCAAGCCTGTTTATACTAACAGTGTTTGCTCCAATCACTTCATTTGGCTCAGGGAGGGAGGACATTCACCCCCCTGTGCTATCGGGGGTTAGGGTTGGGGTGGGGGGGCATGATGGGAAGTGATGGTGGGATCACGCAAGCTTGCTAAAAGAGGCAAAGTCAGAAGAGAATCACGCATGGTGAGGCTTTGCAGTGGATGCCACTCAGTCGCCACCGTACTTCCCGGCATCTGGTGTTAGCGTGATGTGTGTGTGTGTTATGTTCAAGTCCCAAACAACTGAAGAGATTTTCAGTGTGTAAACAAACACTGACTTTGTCTGCCCTCTCCAAACAGGCTGTCGCCCTCTGCTGTGTTCCTACACACTTCTCAGACTGTAAAACCATAGAAATACAATATTCTATATGGGTAAAACAGACATGGGCTGATATAAGCAGCCCGGCCTACATACAAAGCTGTCGCTGATTTTGTCTGTTTTTGACGTGTTGAATTGATACTATGAGGAGTAAAACAGAAATAAAAATAAAAGCTATTGACTAATGAAGTGAGAAAGTCCACCACTACTGGTCCACCAGTGAAAAAACCCTCGACCGAACCCCAGGACACTGCTGTTCCTGTCCCATTTTTGTTGTTTTTAAGTCATTTTAAGCCAAACCATGATGTTTTTTTTTTCTAAACCTAGCAAAACAGTTTTGTTGCCTAAACCTAAAATGTATTTTGATTGCATTTTTATTTTAACTGTAGTCCAGGAGAAAATACCCTCAAAATACCCCCCCAGGAAAAGTCATATTTTGTATATGTATGTATATATAAATAGATGTACATGTACTGTACACTATATAACTATTTTAATCTGTATTTTAAATTTCTAAATGATCTATGTAGAATATTGCAATATCACAATATTGCAATATGTATTGTATTGTGACTCAAGTATTGCAATACATACCGTATCGTGAAGTCCTTACCGATACCCACCCCTACTCAAAACATATTTGGCTATGCGGTTCAGCTGTATGGGAGCGTAATTTTTTGGTAGTCAGGGTTGATATGAGAAGGCTCTACGAAAAGATGCTACTCAACTGCATTTTGGGAAATGTAGGATCCAGTGTTTTTGTGTCAGTGGGTCGGCCTTTAATTTTGTCTGCATGTGTGCATTTCACCCTGCTGACGACCTCATCAACATGTGCTTAAATCTCCTCGTCTGCTAAGTTGAGTGGAAAGCTGGTGGTCAGTGAGTGTTTGAGCTTCTGTGTATTTGGATGAGAGAAACAGCGAGGCAGAGTAGAGCATGCACAGCAGGGTCAGCAGACACAAATATATGTTTCCATTAACTGACCCACAAGCTGCAGCATCCCTGAATCACACAGACAGACACAAAGCCTCTTCTGTGAGGCCTTGACTTCACCAAATGTGACTTTTAAAAAATGTCACATAAAATTAGCAG
This sequence comes from Synanceia verrucosa, assembly GCA_029721515.1. NCBI lineage: Eukaryota > Metazoa > Chordata > Actinopteri > Perciformes > Synanceiidae > Synanceia > Synanceia verrucosa. Next base: position 16,153,801 of record CM056568.1, on the reverse strand, counting down.
AAACTCTTGACTTTCAAAGGTAGGTAGATCTGTTTCTTCTTTGTAGAAATCTGCAGATGTGATGAGCAACGCCGCAGTGCTGAGGCATGGCACAAATGTGGAAAAAGTTTCAGGGGGGAAATTTCGCAACCTAATTTGATTTATGTAAATAGCAGGAGGTAACATCCAGTCATTATATAATTTGATTTGTTAGGATTTACATTCCTTGTAAAGACAGCTGCTTATGAAAGTCCTGGATGAAATGCAAGATGAGATCATCTGATATTTGTTTTCAAGCTGCAGATAGAAATGTAATCAAACAAGAAATGCATGCAATGTATGTAACGGAGCGCACAGTCCTGATGTGACTTCTGGAAGATTTGTGCTTCAAAATATTCCGTTTAACAAGCAAGAGAATCCTAAAGGTCAAGGATCAAAAAGGCATAAGGAGATATTTGTATTTTTATGCAGAACACCACGGACCTAGCGAGTAGCACACTTCTTAAATTACCCGTGCAATTATCGCCTCCATACTAATAAACCGCACTTAACACCGTGTGTTAGTAAACCACCATTTGGACCGAGCAGCATATAAACTTCCACTACAGCTGAGACCTGTGGGCAACCCTGCTGGACCGAGGCCTGTACCGCCGATCTGAAGCTCCACTTCTGCCTATTTCTATGCTGTGACCTCATCATCATAAGCCGAACTCTGCATCTAAGAAAGTCTTTTCAACCTCATGGGTTGATAAAATCTTAAAATTGAGGCTGTTTAATAAATATACATAATACATGTTTCCTTTAACAGCAGAGAAGCAGCTCAAAAACTCATGCATCCACTTCCAAACTTCTACTTGTGTATTTTCTTATCTCTTATCTGATGTTGACCAATATTCCTCCCTAAAAAAATCATAAATGTTTCATCTAATCATATCTAAGTGCAGCACTGAGTGAGACGCGAAAAGGCAGCTTTTACGAGTCTTGTGGTTTCTGAAACTGAAGTAGCAGCTTTGTCCACTGAGAGCTCCAAAGTCAACTCCAGTACCAATGCTTGGTTTTAACTGAACGTTAAATAAATGGACGATACTAAGTGATTCAAAAACTGATAATATTTTTTACCTCCCTATAAACACATCATGTGATTTCCAGACACAGAAACCGCAACTGACACACCTCAAAAGAGGTAGAAGTGCAGAATGTGTTCCTGAGGCAGCGCTGTGTTGTACTGTACTGTCCTCCAGAATGGCTGATTTATGAGCAGGGACCACAGAAATTCCTCTGCAATGGCTTCAGGATGTCTCCAGAATAGCAGTAATATCTCTGATTTGGGAAAGTATTAGCAGCTCAAAACACTGCTGTGTCACTGCGAACGACTCACGCGAGGCAGCATGCCTCTCTTCCCCTCCATTGCATAAGGACGTCGTAAATTGTGGCTTGTGTTTTGTTCTTTTTACTCTTCTGTTCTGTTGTGAAATGGGATGAATTTCCATCTGATTACAATGACCAGTTTGGCAGATGTATTAATTTGTGGTCTCATAATTAAATATAGTTGATACATCAAGAGGCATAAAGTAAAAGTGATTTTTATGGATTTCAAATGAGAATTTTAGTGTCAAGAAGAGACAGATGGATTAACAGCACATCTCTCCAGATCCTGACTCACTTATATTTAATAATGCACACACATGCACAAAAACACAATGTAAACATGTGGTGTCTTGCTCAAGGACACTTCAACAGGACACACAGCTGCTGCTGCTGCTGGGTTTGGACCGTCCATTTGGACGCCAGTCTCCAGTTACACTAACTCTGCACACACACAAAATAAACACACCAAATACCCACATCCTCCTCACCCGACAACAGTGCTGCAACTGTTTCTCATGTGACAGAAGGGGGGGAGAGCTGTTGAGCTGAGGGAGTGGCGGGGAATAGCGTGCGAAGACCTAATACAGCGTTTCAACCCCAGATGGGTCACATCAGTAGCCCGCAATCAACAAATTTGGCCCTGCCAAGTTTACACGCTTTACATGTCATAAAGGGACGACACAGGGAGAACAAAAAAAAAACAGAAACCTGTTTCTTCTCCCCCCTCGCCATGCTTCGTTTTATCGCCTGCCACAGCATATAATTATTAATTACTGTGACTGGTTTTTCCATTGTGGAGGAGAAAGAGGAGAAAAAGGAATGTTAAGGACGACAGAGAGAATATAGTGGGATGAATGCAGAGAATAACAGAGCTGGGGTATTTCAAGGAAACTTGGTGTGAATATGTTAACTGCAGTAGATATTAGGGGTCATGGGACACCCTCAAGCTGCCAATCCACGTTTTAGTGCAGCAGGAAGAGTTCGGCAAAAACGTTGCGGTCACCCGATCTATTTCCTCGCTGATACCAGTGAGTATTACCAGCACCACAAAGCCATTTAGGGCTGGCAAAACACCTTTGTGTCTGACCAAAGTGGTTAGGATGAGCTGAGAGGACACCTGGTGTGTAACTTTAGACGGAGGGACGGCTTCCCGATGCGTTCACAGTGGGGATGTTTAAAAAGAGGCTGATGATATCGCTGTCTCCAGAGGAATAAACCCCACGATAACAGCAGCTTTTGCATCCTGCGCCAAATAATCAGCGGCAAATCACAAACATGCCTGCTTGAATTTGCACAAACACACACAGTGCTAAACATGGCATCGTATAAGAGATCTGGCGTCTCGCACACAGACACTGTACCCTTCTCCTCCCAGTGTGTGGTCTTGTCATTCAGGCTTTGTTTCCACTGTGGCCTCTCATCTTTAAATAGCCTGCTATAATCTGTCCATTCAAGCACGGCCACATCTAGTTTCAGACTGAATTTTATACTGCACTGAAATCAGAGCAGACTGAAAGATCCGAGCCCAGATCTGCCACGGGGTTGTGCACGTGATGATGGAGGCTTAACTTTGGTGGAAACCTGGATTTAAAAAGCATGCTGTTTCCTAAAAAGATCAACGGCAATTTAATGAGTGATCGGTGTCACGATGAAGGGAAACTGCCTGGCAGCTTTAGCTTTGTGTGTTTTTTTGCACAGATGTTTATAATTGATGGATAATGACTTGACAAACTGTTTGGGCGTGGGCTAATAATCATCATGAACTTGTTTATAGAAGAACACTCTTGAATTTGAACGTCGGAGTGTTTTATGGTGTTGCAATTCAGGCACCGATTCCCATGTGAGTGTCTAAAATTCTGACTAACAAAGAGGAGGTGGGAGGAAAAAAAAAGATGGGATCCTTTTTGCAGAAAGAGAGAGCGGAAAAGATAAAGAGAAGCCAGGGTGGGAACTGTCATAAAACGAACAGAGAATGAGATTCAAAGTCTTTTTCCCACCGGACAATAAAACATGAAAAAGTAAGTGTTAGGAGGAAGGAGAAATCCTTCGTGGCTCTGCTGCACTGTCAAATAGAGTCAGAGAGAGCTCCAGATGTGTCTCAAACATGCTTCAGGTTTCATTGTGATACTTAGTGGGTCTTAGCGAAGCGGACTCTGGGTTTTGTATGAAACCCATTCCAGTCTGGTTCACGTTCACACATGGCCAGATGGTCGGCACATGAGAGATATACAGCAGCAAATTTGACCACTTATCTTTAAGATAATTGCCACCCACCAGATTGTGTAATAGGTTTGATTTATTCCTTAGCTGTCTAGCGTGATCTATCTGCACTTCCTCATCATTACTACAAATTAATTAATTGGAATTTATGGTGTTCATGTAAGTTTTATGTTGCATGCTTTTTGGAACAGCTGTAGGTATGAATCTGTGTTATTTTCCATATGATTGTGCTGTTTAAGCACCTCTGCACTCCAGCTGATGCAAAGTATATTGTAACGCCTCCCTCATTAGGGTTAAGGTCACCTCTCCTTTCCTGCCTCTCTCTCTCGCCTCTTCCCCTCACAGCTTTTCCCCTTTAGATAATTTATGATGATGATAAGACCTTGTATGTGCTGTTATTCACTGCTGATCTTAATCATCCAAATAACCCCAATAATTAATTTTTGCATAAAGTGTTGTTGGTTGTTGTTGACTTTAAGGAATTCTAAGTGTCATGTTTTTGCTGCTCAGGAAGCTAATCGGGCTAATTTTTCAAATGTCAAACATTTTCTTTAAGCAACTTGACAGTTGGGTGGAACCGCAATAGCTAACATGCCATCATCTGCCCTCTGTATCTGAAATTCATATTTTCTTGTCACTGAGCCAGACAAGCTGCTTGACAAGCTGCCAAGTGGAACATAAACTGTTATGCTCCTGGCGTCTTTCATGTAGTATTTTAACTCTTACTTAAATCGCACATGAGCCCAGTGTAAATTTTTAATCTGGCATAAAATCACACAGCACCATAAGCCTCAGTGTGTTTATGAGGAGCAAAATAAAAAGACAAAAGTGACGAAGGAGAAGTGTTTTCGGTGCAGAGCTGTGTGTGCATTTCTGTGCAACGACTGTGTTTGTGTGTGATCTCATCTGATCAGTGTCAGGTATGACAGCTCAGCCTCCTGCAGGCGTTTGGTGCACATGTCCAGCACTGACTGCAGGATTTGTATCCGAGCGGTGTGTGTGTGTGTGTGTGTGTGTGTGTGTGTGTATGAATGCCATCTTCATGAACGATTCCACCTGATCAGCGTTAACTATGTCAGCTCTGTATCTTAAAGGTGTGTGTGGGGGAAGAGCGAGCTGGGATTCCCTAAAGCGTGTTCAGTAAATCCTCAACCAGCACGGATTCCCAGGCATCGCGTGCAGCAGGGTGGGACTCCTGAGCTAAACCACGCCTCCGCACACATGTATACACACACACACACACACACACACACACACAGTAGACAACAGCTCCTAACAGAGGCCGGTAACGTTAGGTGCTGGGGTTTAAGCTGGTGTCATGGGAGGGTTAATGGATTTCAACCATTTATTCACCTGTCATCCCCATTAAATCCATAGCTGGTCCTTCCGTGACCAAATGAGACCTCTTATCTCTATAACAGCCCTTGTCTGGTTAACCTCAACCCTGGTTTCTCTAGAGATGTGTGTCAGTGGAAATGCACATCCCCTGTAGGCTTGCGGAAACACAGAATGATACTTATCTCATGTAAATATGAAAGCAATGATCCAGTCTACCTGCCTTCGCACTAATCCTCAGTGTGCTTGTGATTTTGTCGTGGCTGTAACACCTTAAAGACAAATGCGGTTTTGAAGTTAAAGAGCAGGTTTGGCTGATGAGTCTCACATGTTGAGGAGGTTTTTGGTTGCAGTGTGGGTGGTCAGTCCACAATAGATCAGAGCGCTGACAGGAAAAACCAGTCGAACTGCTGTGTGTGTCGCGGTGGTGGGGAGGGTGCAGGACGAGAGAGTGCAAACCATTATGGTCGACTGTACCCAAAACATGTCATTGCTGAGAAATGGTTGGCTCTCCACCTCCAAACTATTTTTGGTGAATGCTTCTCATTTTGAAAATGATTATAATCACACAATAGAAGTGCAGATACACAAAGTCTGCTTCCTTCTTTGGATTGTTGAAATATTTACAGGTAAAGCTAGATTTTCAGTTTGGAAAGAGTGTGAACATTTGAATCCCAATGAGGGGTTTTGGTATGAATGGTACAGTGCGGCTCTATGGGTGGACTATTTGGCATCAAGGTGACTTATACTGAATGGAAGAACCATCTTTCAACAGGGGGATAATGAAACACTACCAGCTCCAGCTTTACTGGGCGTGAAGACTGATCAGCAACTTGCTGTGCTTCTTGGAAAAAGAATTTTTTGCCGTGCTCATTGGTGTCTGGCATGTGTCAGCGCAAGCATTTTTTCATATGCACTGCACAATATCAGGTCGACTGTACTGTTTTTGCGCTCCATCTCGTCGTAAACTAGACAAACGCACCGCTTGCTGGATTTGCTTTGGGTTGTAAATCTCGACAAACGCGGCAGCTGTCCTGGAAACAAGCCTTTAAATGTCAGCATATTTCTTCTGTCATGTCTGAAATGCTGTGGTTGAACATTTTTATTTTGGGATGGGTCATTCGGACGAATGGATGCCAGCCCCTGTGGGGAACATTATGGATGAGCCCTGGTTTATAACACCTGAATAAGAGCTTCACAACAGCTACACGGGACTTTTACTGATGCCGATTCAGTTGTCTGTCATTCACAGTGCTACAGCTTGTCAATTAAACCTTCAGAATAAAAGCCCTTCGTTTAGATACTAGGCTTCTCTATTTAAAACAAACATCTCCATAATCTGGATATATAATGTCTATTGAAGTACACAGTAACAGGTAGAATATAAAAGGAGGTCAAAGTGGAAGATCTAAGCTCTGTAGTTCATTAAACTCCTTCATTGTATATTAACTATTATTATACACAATTTACAGCTTGCAACTTGCCTTATTTTAGAGTATGCATACGGGCTAATGTCCACATGTGCAGCCTTGATGCATAAACCTGACACCATTACAACATATGATGCACACCACCTGTGCAAACAGCACTACAAAGACTTCCCTGTTTTCATGGACTGGCCCTTTAATTGGCCTTTAATTGGGCCACAGCGAGCACAGTTGTGAGACATAAGCAGACAGCTGTGGAACAAACAGGAGCAGAGATGGAAGATATGAACTGTATGAATGGATGGAAAATGACTTTTCCCGACAGCAGCCGGTCAGTAATCAGTCATTTTCAATGCTGTGATCAGCAGTTAGAACTGCAAGCATTGTGACGCTGTTTTTCTTTACTTGAAGATAAATACGCTTAAGCTGTTAGGGAAGGTGGCTGTCAGCGCACACACACACACACACCTCTACAACCCAAAATACTTCATGATTTACAAACCACATCTGAGAAGTTATGTAATGTTCAAACATGTGGCCAGTTCTGAAAACAAACCGTGGCACGCAACGGCAGCGAGGTCATTTCATACAGTGGAGAGTCTCACCGCTCCGCTCTCTATACTCTCTCCCTCCTCTCTCTCAATCTCCCTCGACCATAAGTCCCAAAGGAGCACTTGTGAAGCTCACAGGGAAAGCGGTCAGACATTATTAGCTCAGCAACATGCCACTGAGTTTTTCCTGACATAGGTTGAAGCCTCAAATAGACTTAACGCTGCAGCGGGGACATGTCTAATACTGTCATTGATGAAGAAGCCAGCTGGAGTGAATAGGGGAAAAGCAAAAATGACAATGTGACAAAATTAAATGGCACCAATCCTGATGACGGGCTGATGATCTGGGACGACTGAACTTAAGCGTGTACTTAACGATTGATAAGAAACATGTGATGGCTTCTTTGAGGCGCCGTACGCTGTGTAATTTTCATGTAATCGTTACCACACTGGAGTGGCAGGAAGCCAGACAGAGGGTGTCATAACCGCTCTGACACACCTCACCCTCATTAACCAGTGGTATGTCGTACAGAAACCTATTTGTCCTTCTTCAAACATGACAAAATACCACAAAATGTTGCATACTGTGGCGCCGAGCACGAGCAAGAAATACTGTTTATAGTGAAAATGTGTTTTGATGATTCTAATCTTAAGTATCCAGGATTCTTGTGCAGTTCAGATTTTATGGGCATTACGTCTTGAGTTTGGCAAGAATGGCACCAACGGTAAAATACCCAGTCCTAATTAGAGATGGGGATGGATGATGTGGAGTTTATCCACCTTTATGGACTGAAATAAATATTTATCATGTGAAATATTAATCTCGCTGAATGGAGATCACATGGACATGGACACGCTTTTGTCAGTGTGGAAACTGTAAAAAGCCAAGATCCCTCCACTTGTTTTCCATATCCTGTTCTGTCTTTTTAGGGGAAATGTGAGATTTAACAGGTGATCTGAATAAATATGTGACATATAATTCTGAGAGGAAAGCCAGTGGTGGTAAATCGAATAACAGCAGTTTCTGTTCGCTGGTGTGTATTGCACATGTCTGTATATGTAAGCAGCTTCCTGTGGTGAAGCGGAGGGAAATCATACCATTGTGTCGGTGTGTGTCGACACCTCCTTCCTACCTCCTGCCTCACCAACACTTCAGCCGAAACGGACGCACAACAATAGAAAGTGGGTGATTCTTTTGAACCTACACAACCTTTTGAAGGCCCGGGCCACTGTATCAACGTATCACCAAAACACATGTATGAATAAACAATTTTAACAGCTGTTGAGACTCAGAATAACATTTCCCTGAAACTGTAAAAGCTGTGCTCTCATCCTCTCATCCCTTTTATGAAACGTTTCTTCTTTGAAAGTTAACCGTTTCATCATTTTAAAAATGTAAAAATCAGATAATGGAAATAGTTAAAATAGTTAAAGAGGCTGCAGCAGTTTTAGAACAAATCTGAACTCATGCAAACAGATCAAACACCAGGTGGTCTTAATGTTAAGTGGTGGATATTTTTCTTTGGCACCAAATTTGTCTCATGACTTTCACATGAATTCGCCAGGGAGAAAATCCACAAAAGGTGGATGCCCTTCAGGTCTGGTCACCAGATCCTCTCACTGTCGTGCAAAGACACAAGAATCCTCTTTGGAAAAGCACAAACGGGATATCGAACATCCTCTAGTGTGCCCCGGGACCGGAGAGAAATGCCTTTATATACATAACGAATGGCACACCATTAAATTCACATTTACCCACATTCCAACTGGATGCAACAGCTGTGTGGAGAATGAATTACTACATATAGTACTAGCACGAGGGACGGAGAGATGGAGGGGAGGATAGGCAAATGGAGGGAGAGGTGGATTGGCACGAGTTGCCTGTAATGTATTGCTTCCACAGGATGCCCTGCACGCTCAAAAGAAACCATAATTGGCCTTGATCACGCTCAGCCATGGAGACGTACAGTAAAAGTGACTGGCAGAGGGGAGGGAGGGGGAGACGGTAAGGCAGAGTGACAGAGTGATTTTGCAGAAGAGGATGAACTGTAAATATTGACCCTGGAGAGGAAGGGCAATATGTGTGCTCAAGATGCATGTGTGATATTGTTTCCCTGCTGGTGCAGAGAAATGATATCAGGATAGTGACGCAGTTCAGCTACTTCACTGGTCTGGAAAACACTACGGCTGAATCTTATTAAGAGGAGATAAAGATCACACTGGTTTTATACAGTCCCAGTGGCTCTATATGGTTAGAACGGATCCTCCTGAAAAGCTGCAGTGCAAACCAAAATTCAAAAAACATGGTTTGTGTTCAAATAATAATGCAACATCATAAAACCTGCAAGGGTGGGTATTGGCAAGGACTTCATGATATGATACAATACATTATTGATATATTGTGATATTGCGTTATGTTGTGAAGTTCTACATTAAAATGCAGCTTAAAATACAGGCTGTATATACAGTATGTACATATGTATGCATATTTATTTTATTTTATTTATTTTAGATATATACAGTGCATATATTTGTACATATATACACATACATATATATCGGGGGCTGTCGAAGTTACTGCGTTAATGTGGATTTTTTTTTTAAAATGATTTTTTATTTAAATTTTTATTTCAACGAACGGTAGTCATTCTGAATTTGCAATTTTCCCCCCCAAATGTGACTTCTTTTGAAGGAAAAAAATACATATCCATAATGATTTTTTCCCACCCTGAGTTTACTGTGTTTACACAGTGGAAAGGACACTGAATGTCTCAGCAGTCTCCTGGATGAAAGTGTTTGACTGTCTTTCTTGGCTCGTTAAACTATTTTACAACATTTATCGTATCCCCAGTTTGCAGAAACACTCAATGCCAGCATTATTTCCCGGCGATTGAGCTGTTTATGAAATATGTAGCAGCCCTATGTGAAACAAGAGCTCAAATCAGATGACCTCTTAACCCTTTGCACCCCATAACTAATCCTCAGCTCTGGAATGCACTTCACCATCCACAAGCACTAAAAGACGTTTGAGTCCTTTAAAAAGAGGCCTGAAAACCTTTGAGTTGAGGAAGGCAGTCACACTTTTTAATTCACTCTCAGTCATATCACACCTCGACATGTGTTAATCGCTGCTGTCTGTTTACAAATCGTAGCAAAGTTGTAAATTACCATTTTTGCTGTAACTACTATATTCGAGCTGTGAGCTATTGGTTATTACTTTTTTTATTTGCCAAGACGCTCACAGCTGGCCAGGATTTAACAAGCGCTAAGCTACTTTTCACTTTCTCTCACCTCATTATAAAGCACTCTCTACTGTATGCAGGGTTCATTAAACAGGGTTTCCAAGGGTGTTCACTTCATATTCATGCTAATCGAGTCATCGCTATCAGTTTGGGAAAGTTCCTAATTCTATTTATTTATTTACTGCCTCTCTTTCATGCTCAGCGGTAACAGAGAAGTCTTTGCTTTCATAATTACACTTTCCTTGACCGGTATGTGGAGCCTCAGGAGTGTGGGACTGAGCGTTAAAGTGTCTATCTCACGCCAAAAGCGTGAGAGCTGGCAAAACCCCGTTCATAACAAAGATCACAATTGTCATGACACAGCCTCGTTCACCCTTCCCTGCTCTCCCTCTTCCTCCATCTCTCTGCCGGGCCTTGTCCTGGCGTGCCCTCCCTCCCTCCGTCACGCCGCTGTCCCTGTTGAACGACTCATGCATGGATACAATGTGCTCCACTGTGCTCTTTGAAGGCTAGCATTACTGTTCACACGCAATCCGTACACCGATAGGTCTCTCCGTCTCACTCTCATTCATTTTTTTCTTTCTGCACAGCTTCAAGACAGAGCTGGGGAAACCGTTAGACGTCAAAGTGTCACTGAGTTACCTTCTTATTTGCAATTAAATGCACTACAAATACACTTTTGCGGTTATAATTCGCAAATGCCCACTTTCTAAGGCACAATTTACCTCATTTGTCCTGAAAGCTTGGGTAGCAAAATATGCAGAAAATGAACCGCTTCACATCTTTCTTTGATTACAGCCTCTCTTGCTCACCACTGGTCTCACCGCAATCACATTATGGAACATAACCTGATGTTCTTCCTCTAATTATTTCAAACGCACCGGAAGCATAAAACACGTCATAAGAAAACTAAAAACCTGAAGCTCTGATGAACTCGAACAATTACGTGAACATCCATTTGTATAAAAACACCAATGACTGATGCCTCATCTCTTTCATATCATGTGTAATTCAGCAGGAAGTCCTTCCTATCTTCTGTCCGTCTCCACCTCAGGAATCTCTCCTGGATATTCAGAGCATGCCACTGCCACAGCAGGAATGTGATACCTGACTTTCCTTCTCAATCTTTCTCCTGTTTTTTTTCCCCTTTCTGACTCTCGGTGACTAAACCATTCCCTTCCTCTCTCTTTTCTTTTTTCATCTGTCTCGCTAACGTGTTGAGTGTTTGTGCATATGCGCTGAATAACTTCAGGAACATGCTCTCTGGTGTCATGCAGCGATACTGTGGGATGTAAATTAACTCATTTCTGCAGGGCTGGTCTAGTTTCTCTTTCATTCACTCTCTCTCTCTCTCTCTCTCTCTCTCTCCGTTCGCTTTGACAGATCGTTTTCATAACCACTTTTCTGAGGTCACAGACTCGTCTGCAGTAGTCACGCAATCCCTCGCCTGCTCAGTCAGCTTTACATGCACACATACACACACACACACACACACACACTACTACAGCTATACTACGTTACGCTACGCTGCACAAACGCCTGTCTTAAAGAGACAGTGTGCTGCTCTCTCCCAGCAGCCACAACATGTTACAGACTCCGCTTTTAAAGGGTCAGCATGTCTATTTTTGGCTCTCTGCGCTCAAAGCATTCCTCCGCTGCAGGCAACACACATGCAACCTGTGGCTGTGAAGTGGTAATGCAACACGAGCTAAAGCTGATATGTTTTGATTTTTTCCCTTATTATTTCACATTTTAACCCTTTTTCGTGGAGCAGAAAGGAATTAATTACACGGTGGTGATACGCCTGTTGTTCTGCTGACATTCTGCTTCAGGGGATTCATGAAAACTGTCGTTTCATGTGGTTGGAGAATGCTTAGGAAGTAATTGCTTTGCCTTTACCTCATAAACCACAGTGAGCTCATGATGCCAGTTGCAAGAGCAGGTGAGAGTCAATTTCACAACAGTAATTTGTTTTTATCCTTGATGGTTTCATGTGCACCAAGGAGCCTCACGCTGTCCTGTCCAGACTGGGTCTAACCGTCTTTCTGTCTCCTCTTCTTGTTACTTCTCTTAACACCTCTCTGTCCTCTCATCACCTTTCTACCACCAGGATAGCCCACGGAGGACTGTACAGTAACTGGGGATGACAGCGAACCAGAGGAAAAGACAGCAGGCGCAGGGAGAAAGTGAACGTCAGTGGTTTGAAGGCAGAGAAACAAAGGGATCTTTCACATTGCTGCTCCCCTAAAATACTCGCAAACTCCTACAAAGGTCTGGTTTGTTGCGTCTGATACTTGATACCAACGTTGAAAAGATGCACACAGAAATAACACTACATCCTTTTTAGCACCTGCAGCTCCCCGAAACATTTTAATGCTTTAACTAAACAGAGAAGACCTCCTCCCAAAATACTCATTAAGATGCCACTTGTCTTTTCTTTCCATTGCTCAGTTTTCTTTTCCTCTAGCTAAGCCCAACTGCAAAAAACAATGTCAGTTATATTTATGCATAAACTGTCATTCTCTTGTCATTTGCAGCCAGCCTCACTAGTCGCTGGAACATTTGTTGGGTTGATTAGCAAGACACAAATTGGCAGAGGTAGACTTTTAATCTATTATGCTGCTGCTAATTGACCTCCTGCTAAGCCACGCCCACCTTAGTTACTGTTGCTAAGCCTGTTAAGCTTTCTTTTGCGGTTTTACAACAGTCCCAATGTCGAGTTGCAGCGTATGAGCATAAACGGCGTAAGGCACGTTCAAATATGTATGAACACACACAGACCTTGTTGGTTTCAAACAGTGTTACCTGCTGTATAATCAAAGCTGACGTTTTGACACTTTCTCTACACAGAGTGGACAATAATTCTCTACAAACTGAAATGAGATTTTCCAGCTCATCAAATCTCAGTTTGTGTTTTTTGTCATGACATCATCAGCAGGGGAGGAGAAGCGGTGGGGTGGAGGTATGTAACACAGCCTCAATATGGCCTGGAAATTGACTGGGAATTTGGCCACGAGAGGTTGCATGAGAAGGAGAAGGACTTGAAGTAGCAGAGAGGAGAGGCTTGCCAAGAGAAAAGGCTCAGGCCTGAAGGCTTTTGGCAGGTGTTTTGACTCTGCTATCCATCCAGCTGCTGACTTAAAACACAGGAGGTGTTACAAGGGAATCTATTAGATGTACAGGCCGACTGTAATCTCTCCAATCTCCGGCTCTATTACCAACTTTTCCTGCAAAAAAAAACACTTGTCTGACTAGATGGATCGATAAGAGTCGACCGCGTGTGATATTTAAAAAACAAAGACTGAGATCATCTTTCTGGAAAATCTGAATCATAGTTAATTGTCTACCACAGCAGCCTCAGCCTCACCAACAATCACATGGCTCTGCCAATTAGGTCAAGTCAGAGAGTTTTCTACATGATTTGGCCCATCTGACATTTTAACAAAGGTGCTGCTCCAAGGATGGATGGATGGAGAATTGGTATTGTGATGGCCCAATGAATTATGCAACAGGGCTTCTCTCCTTATATTTTATGCCTCCTTTCAGCCTGTTTGCAACCCCCCATCCACTTCTCTAGGACACGGCACTGTGTTAAAATCATGGCATCATCATCTCTCCTGACGCACGGGAATCGTCTCGTTTAGCAGCTGCTTGTTCACGGAGACTCGTCTAAGTCGTGGTCAAAGGAAAGTGAGACATGAAGTGGACAGTTGAGGGGGGTAAAGACAGCAAAGTCAGCAGCCTTAGTCGCCAAGCAACAATGAAAAGTGAGGCAAGCTGAGGCCACACCAGCAGGCAGTCAGGTTGAGGTTGTCCAGAGCTGCAGGCGAAGGAGTGGTGGCAACACAAGAGAGGAAGGATTAAATGGGAGATTAACAAACTCAGGGTTCGCAAAACAAAGTAAAAAAAAAAAAAACCACACACACACACACAGTTGCCTTGACATCAGAACAAAATGGCAATGACAGTGGAAATCGAGAAAAACAGGGAAATATAATAACAGAGACCCAAATCATTTGAATTTAATAACTACGTCTACACTGCTGTTCAGCAGCGTAATTGCTTGCATTTACAGTTTAAGCTCAACAAAGGAGAAGAGATGCCCTGATGAGTCTGTAACTTTTGTTGTGGTTTGTTTTTTAGTTTTCCAAAAGAAGCCACAGATAACTCCTTTGTTTTAAGCCAACACGAAAGACAAAAGGATTAAATATGAACAGATGGTACGGATGATCTGTTAGCTTTTAAAGAGATCCAACAGCACATCAGGAAGCAAGAAACCATTGACAGACACAGGACACATTTGCTGCTCCTGTGTGTGAGTGCATGAGAGCGGGTATTTATAAAACTATCACCACATTATCATGCCCGAGACATGTGAGCGGGTGCGGCATCTTCATCCTTAACTCGTTTAGGACATATTGAGGTCATTTTCCCCGGGTTTACACAACATTGCGTGAGAAGGGAAGGGTATCCGGTGGATCCAATTGCCCTCTGTGAGGGCGGCAGTGCCTCCATGAATGTGGCCTTTGAGTGGCGAGAGGCCAGTAGACATGCAGACAGCCTGTACTTACTGTATCTGGGAAATAGGCCTGATGCGACTTCAAACAGCCACAATGATGTTATTATGGTCCCCCCCTCTGTCCGTCCTCCTTCCCAAGCCTTTCTCTCTCTACTTTCTGAACTTGTTGCTCATGAGTCACAAGGAAGAAGTCTCTAGTGATCTGTTGTTCACCCTCATATTATCCCTGATAGAACATGGTCAGTGCTTCAGTTTCATTCATTTCAGTTTAAGAAATGAAAAGGTGCTGCCACACCTCTTCTAACTTTACTTTATTGAGCAGAAGGATGGAAATAACATCACACAGTAAATGTTTCAAAGGTAAAAGAGGCTCATTTTGTGACAGATTCATAATTGTTGAAGTGCTAACCCTTCACTGACTTTGCGCCTAACTTTTCACACTTTCTCATTCTAAACTGGGTTATCCGTATCTTTAAGCCAAGATTTGCAGTTTCTCCCCAGAAAAATCAAACAAGGCCTCCCAGCAAACATTTGACAGGCGGGTAATAGGCAAGAGGTAGAAAAGTTCAGCATCATCCAAAACAAACCAATAATATGATGGTGAAAACAGTGGAAACAGTTTTGTTTTTTCTCATATCAGACAGATATCGAAGTCCTGGTTTCACAAAATGACGCAGGTGGCAGCTGTGGACGGCGAGCGGATGTGACTCAGTTTTGATTTTGTTGCTATATTTAAACAGGCTTTCAGCGTCGGTGCAGGCTGTCACACCAACATCTTTTCAGTGTCACAATGTTTGCTGGGATAACTTTTGACAGTGAGAAACTGGGTTAGACTTCAGAATGACAATTTTATCACACATTAATTTGTCAAGTCATGTGAATAACACCTATTTGCTTTTGTAAAGTTTCAGTTTGTGTAAAGCAAATTGCTTATTTCCGTTCCAAAATAACACCATAAAACTATACTGACATATACAGTATGCATCTGTTCAAAACAGGTGAAAGTGCATTTAATAAAAATAGCATCCTTTTTTTGTTTGTTTTCAGGAAATACAGCTGTATAAAAATCAATTATTTACTAAATGACTGATTCAAATATATGCCTTTGTGGGAACTTTAACAGTTTAAGGGCTTAAGATGTGAGAGCGTTTTATTCTAAGCTGTGGAGTCGTATAAACAGGCCTGGTTTCCTCTTTAATCGCGCTGCTCTCAAGCTAATTGTTATGCCGTGCTATGAAAACCTCTTGCACGTGTTAACCTGGAGACACGTCACTGGTCAAGAAATACTGCGTTAGAAATAAAATATGATTGAAAAATGATGGACGTGGTGTATGATAAAATAAACATGGGTGGAAGCCGCTTCCAGCTCTCCGTTTGACACATGACACTGTATGTAAACAAGGATTGGGCTGTCAATGCTCTGACCGGATAAATGTGGTGTGAGTGCGTGCGTATGCGTGCGTGATGCATATTTAAAACATTTGCAATTTGATGATGAAAACAAACCCTGGCACATTAGCATGGAGAATTTCCCGGCTCCGCACGCAAACCTTAGAGCAGGGGAGGGCCCCAGAGTGTGTGTAGCTGTGGGTGAAGCTGGCAGCTGTTTAAATTCACTCCAACAGGGCTCTCTCTCTGCAACATGCCAATTTAAACACGATCCTCAGGGACAAAAACAGAGTCTGACACTTCTCTCCACCACCTCTTTCTGTCATTTTTTTGTCTTTTTCTTTCGCTCCCTCCTTCTCCTTCGTCTTCCTTTTGCTGCATCGCCTCTGAGTTGACTTTAACTCTGAATTCAGCATCTACAACTCCAGCCTGTAGTGCATCTCACTTATCTCTTTAGCTCTTGCACCTGATATGATGACCCCTTTGTTTTCTGTCATGTACCATCTATAAGAGGATGTGTCGTTGTGATGAATAAGTCATTAGCTTAGCGCCCAGTTCGTCCCTGAAAGGTCCAGAGGCTTGGTGCCTGTGGCTTTATTTCTAATGAGGTCATAAACACAAAGGGACAACTCTGTCTGGATCTTTGCAGATGGAATGAAAAGTGTTATTTTCAGAGATAAAAAGGTCACATTTAACTAGAGAAGGTTAACTGTCTGTGCTCGCTGCTGACATTTTGCAGCTGGAACATAATATCTGAAATACTGAAACAGTCTGAGTTGTAGTTAAATTTTCAGTCAAAATGTAAATACTTCAAAAAGTTGAAATGGAAGTGCTGAAATCAGTCAGCTTAACGGTAAATCTAAGTGTAAGCGTTGAAAAGAGTCAAAATATCCGCAGAGGTGTCTGAGATGATTTGAGCTGGAGGTGTCGATCAAAGTGAAAGCCTAAAAAGACATTAGTGCCGGCTCAAGTGTATGAATTTACAAGTGGCGTACCTGCTGAGGTGCAAGAACTGAAAGTTATAATGTGTTATAATGTGAACTGTTAAATCAAAAACAACTCATCTCAAGAAAGGACTACAACATAACTTTTCAAATTAGCCTTCTTCTTCTTCTCTATTACACACTCACTCCTTAGTCTTCTCCTTTTTTCTTCCCTTTTTCACTTGAAACTACACTTTAAGCCACTCTTAAAGCCTCAGAGAGCTTTCACCATCAACTCCCCCAGTGGGCTTTTAGTGCCGATGTTTCTGAAAACCTCCAGTTGGGACCAGCATGCAGACACACAAACACGCCAGTTTTCAACACACTTCAAAATGAGTCAATAGAGTCTTAACAAACATTTTCATAATGGTGTGTGTGGTTTTGCTAAATGGAGTCATTCTCGTCGGTTTTAACGGTGTGATGATATTTCAAGTGAGGCTGATACATGAGGGGATACAGGATGACATCGCCGATCATTTTCTTTTTTCACACATCTCAAATAAATCCCGGTGAGCATTCGGGTCCCGTCTTGGCTCTTAGATATACTCTCTTTTCTCTTGGCTAACAACGTGGGGTGCCTGAAGCCAAACACAAGTCACGCAACTGCCTCTCTCAGTCACCCCCCTTCACACACTGCTGATTCCTGACTCACTGGATACCTGGCTGCCTGGGTGAGACATTTGCCCCTGCAGAGCTGCTCCTCTTTAACATTGAGCCTGACCAACCTGACGTTTGGCTCCACTTTGTCTATCTTGCAAGTGTGATAAGAAAGGATGGCCTTCACCCTCTCTCTCTCTTCAACTGTACCCTCTGCTTGCGTCACTCTTGACCCTAAAAATATTTTGTCAGGCTCACTCATTCGATGATAATTCAGCAGAAAGCCAGAGTTCATGCAGGGTTCACACTGCTCTGGGTGCACAGAGTGCAGCAAAGGCCTGCCAGCCAGTAATAGAAAAAAAAACATTAAACACCCTCTTGCAACACATTCTGTCGTTATCTTTCATTAGCGCTTTCTCACAGAAATACGTTTCCAGTGTAAACATGCACAGTAATATATCTAGGTTCAGTATCAGTTGTGTTTCTATTGTGAATTTACAACAGACTCTGTTTGAGATTGAAGAAAAAAAAGTGATTTTCCCCCCCAAAGCTTCTGCAAATAACCTTAATTTCATATGACATGATCTGAGGAACTATTTTTACTCGGGCGGGTTACGTGCTGCTGTTTGCCCATATCAAATGCTGATGAAAGGGGACCTCATCTGGCTGACGGTAGTTAGCGTATTGAGCTGTATCGGGTCAGATGCCACCTTTGGTTAGTGATCTTTCCAACCGCATGGAAACATATCGATTTACATTAGGGAACAACAGCAGGGACCGGGCCTGGCCACTGTTGCACAATGAGGCATGCTTCAATTAAGATAAATGGAGGTGACAGACAAAACAAACGGTCTGATGTCCAGTACAGTACGCCTGGGCAGCCAGCATGCAGACACAACCTGATGACATGTCATACATGTGGAGTTCATGCCAGAGAACAAACGCAACAAAAGGCTTCAGGTCCTCTGCATTAATTCCACCACTCTAGTTGTATCTAAACATACAATTACAATATGCAGGGAGTAACAATAAGAATGCATCAGTAAATGTTTGTGCACATCAAAATAAAAGGCCTTGAACCTTGATCATGATGCATCCAGGTTTCTCTTCTTTGCTTTGCTAGTTAAATGGTTTGCCTCTCTGAGATGTTGGCTAGCATTGTGCCAGAGCAGCAGCGTCATTCATCAGCCACTGAATAGCCTCTCCATTCGCTCGGTTTAGCCATCAACAGATCGCATTACTGACACCAGAAAGCTTTTTTATGCGGGTGGCCATGTTAAATTGGTTGTGCTGTAGCTAATAAGCCTTGGGTGTTCCCTTGGAGGCAACAGGATCATTGTGGACATGCAAACAGGACAACGCAGACAAGCTTGAGAATAACAAAAAGAGATTCTACTATTCGTTCTACCTCTACAATGCTAAAATCCAATCAAGGCCACATGTAGGACTCTTTTATTTTGTCGTACGCATTCCAGCATTGTTGCAAAATTGATTCAGTTTTCAAATTCGGTGATCTCACAATAAACAGTCACTTTTTTCCCCCTAAACTCAGGAAGCTGTTTCTGTGCAGAAGTGCCCGCACGCCACAACAAATAGAAAAAGTGACTTTTCCGAGGCTTAATGAGTTATCAACATGTGGCTTTGGGCGGTGCTGAATCTGTAAGCCATGTTGCATGTTTGCTTGGAGATCAACAAAGTCTATTTGTTTGTTGTGTGTGTGTGTGTGTGTGGGGGGGGGGGGTGAATATAAATTGGCAATGTGAAATTACTTAATCCAAGCCAAAAGGGGTGTAGCTGGGGTTGAGCATGCTACAGTGGCATGCTTATAAAAATAGCATGGCTACACTGCAAACCAAAAGCGGAACAACTGTTTGTGATAATAAACATGTCTGCCAGTAACATCACCATTCAATAACTGTAGATTAACTACAGTTTGCAACAGCCTGTGAACTGAAAATATTCTTGACTTAAAGGCAGCATGTGAGATTTCTAATTGCATGCCATGATATGATAAACTATGCAGAAGAACAGCTGTGATTTGTCAGCGTGTTTGTAGCACCGCTGCATGCTTAAAGTGCTTCCATGATATAATTATCAGCTCCAACTCCGGGCCTCGGTGCGCTTGTTGCTTCCCTCCTCCTCGTCCCTTTGAGCTTCCCTTGCTCAGGCAGAGCAGCTTGCTCGGTGGTAGCTGTAGCAGTAATTACACAAGACAGCTTCCAACAATAGTGTTGGGCCAACAAAGGCTTCTGCTCCCTCCGCATGAGTCCTGGCTGTCTATTCACACTCACTCAAACTCAAACACACACTCTACCCGTCTGTTCGCACACACACACTTGCACACAGACACACCTCCCATCGCTGCACGGCCGCCACTAGCTGTTACAGTTAGCGTCTAACGGGGGCCCCCCTCGGCAATGATTTGAGTAATTCACTTATGGCCTTTTGTGATCCCAGGGGGCTCTGCTGGCCCCCCGGGACAACAGAGTCCAACTCCACTCAAGCGCGTTCAGTGTCTGTGGCACGAGAGGCCAGGCAGGGACAAAGCCAGTGTCATGCCTTTGATTCAAGCAACTAATGAGTTAGTTGTGAGGATCCTAAATGCATAAGGCGGCTCCTCCATTCATGATTCTCGACACATACAAGGGATTAGCGTGGCTGGCCTGTCGCGCTAGTTAACAGCTATTGTGTGGCTGATTACTGCAGAGGGGGCAAACACACATGCAAGAGGGTGGGAGAGTGAGCCGACATGCAACTAATGTGCAATTTAGCATGGAGCCATTGTGTGGATAATGACTATATGTTAGCCTATATATATCCACTGGTAGAATCAATCAAATCCAAGATAACGGGTTGTTTTGACCCAGTGTTAGTCACTTTTCAACAAAAACTGGTCCATAACTCTGTTACGGAAAATGCAAAAATAAAATAAATAAAAAGTTTGATCATAAACATGTCTCATATTTATTGAAAAAAAGCTAGAGTGCATTACAATAGTATATTTTAGCTTAAATAAATGTTTTTAAAAGTGGCACTAACACTGTGGATGCAACCCATTGCATTGGTTTCAATGGGACACAATGGGTCTACATGTCCTGGGTAAAGTCAAACCAATATTGCTATATTGACCTAATCAGATTTTTAGTATGAAAATGGTTAAAGATTTTAAAAAGTTGCACAAATAATTGTCTACATATATAGGTATACATATAATTGTAACCATATATTATTTTAGTGTATAGTCCTGTTGATGTCCAACCCCCTTGGACAACAAATGAGCAGGGTTTTAGCATGCCAAAATAAAAGACGGGGATGATAAGACCCTGAGCACTGGTATTACGTTAGTCATAACAGTGAGGACACATTAACATTTACACTGGAAATGTATTAAGCAGCCATACATCTACGTTTGTATATAGAAGTCGTAAGCACGGAATTACAGACATTGCATGTGGAGGAAAGAGGAAGGAGAAAAGCCTGAGCACTGGCATTTAGCCTGATCACGCACTCCTCATGAAGCACATGGAGATGAGAGGTGATTTTCTTTCACAGAGGTCAGTGAAACAAACAGAAGGGCTGAAGAACCCCATAGGGAGGAAGATGGGAAAAGGAGGAGAGAGGGTCTGAAATGTTCTAAAAAAAGAGAGTTAAGAGAAAAGATGAAAATGGGGGTGACGGAGAGGGGATCTGTACCCCCATCAGTGATGATGATAATCACACATTTTCTCTGCTTCAGCGGTGTTCACACACATAAAGATTGGGGTGTTGTGATCCATTATCTCCCTGGATGCTCTTAATCAATACACATCACTCGGTCCTATGTGTGTTGATCACTAAAACTGACATCAAATGATCTAATGAACTGCCAAAAGAAAGCGTGAGAATGTGACCTGCTGGCAATACGACTGGTGACTAGAGGAAAAAATAACAACACGAACGCTCAAATGCCTCTTTGTATCCACTTAGCATCACCTCTCATTGCTCATGATGTAAAAGCCTTGTAATGTTACAGCTTCGGGTGAACTGGAGATGTCGTGCCACCAACGGCGGAGCAGCAGCGGCCAGTCTGCTTGTATCTGTCTTCAGGCTTGTTGTGACATATGACATTCAACTGATATGATGGGCTGATGGAGTCCTTACATCCTTTGGACTTTGAAGCATTGCATGCTGCAGGGCTCCAATGTGCAATCGCCCGATGCAACAAAGGCACCAACAAATCCGCATGTAAGCATTGATTCACAGCTCGTCAAGTTGATACCAAAAGATACCCAAGAAGTTTAACTGATTCCTAGTGATTTCTATCTCCTAATCCCTCTGAGACGGTGATTGGGTCAAACAACAGGGGCGAATGAAAAGGTCAAAGGCTTTGACCTTCAGTGAGTTTGAGTGTTCACTTCAAAAACGGTACAGACAGACGTAACAAATGGGTTAATGAGCTGTGCACTCAGTGCATAGTCACAACCTGGGAGCCTATGATACCAGTGCCACAGGTCAACCGAATAGGTCGCTTGAAAGCTAAATTATTTGGATTCTCATGAAATGGTCGCTGAACGTCTACGACATTTATGACAACACTTTGTGAGGTATTTTAGTGTTTTGAGTATAAAAATAGAGAGGGAACTTCCATGTACGTAACACCTAGTATATCATCTTTTTGATGCACTCATGAAATCTGTTGAAAAAACACAGCATGAACCGTCAATGTGCTAACTCCGCCCTCTGTCCAAATATGCAGCCTTCATAAATATTTAAAGAGTGGATCTCAGTCTGTGATGGACCCTCCACCCATGCTGGGCTTGTAACACTGAGCAGGAGGTGCATTGTCAGTGGGTAAAATAATTTAACTAAATAATTAAGCATATAGTTTGGCATTTTGGGAAATAACCTTTTTGTTTTCTTGTTGAGAGTTCGACGAAGATTGATACCACTCTCATATCTGTCCAGTGAATCTGCTGCTTAGCATAGATTAGCTTAGCATGAAGACAACAGGAAAACAAGGGGAGGCAGAAAAAAACAGCACCTCCAAAGATCAATAATTAGCATATCTTGTTTATATGGTTGATGTGTAAATTTTGCTGAGTTAAGCTAATCTGTGGAGAAATATTTTACAATTAAATATATATTTCCCCTCCTTTTTATTTAGTACATATTGTAAATATTTACTGTATTATTATTACTTGTGTATTGTTTCTTTTTACTGTAATTTTCTATGTTGCTGTTTCAGGTGAATTAAATAATAAAAAAGTATTCTATTGTATTGAGTCTAATGTTGAACTGTAGTATAACTACTAAGAGATGCTAAACAAGCTGCCAATACTGTCTAATTTCAACATGTGGCGTCTGTGACGAATCTGTGATTCACTGCAAATCAAGAACGAGGATATTTCGTTTCAAAAACTCAAAACAGGAGTGAATTGACCACATCTTGACCTTTCTAATGCTGAACCTTTTCACTTCATTTATAGTCCACGTGGCTTGCTGATTTGTCTTGGCCTCTGCACGACCGTCTTGTCTGCCTTGGGGTTGCAGAGCATAGGGAAGGAAAAAGTGTGGGGTCACTGAGAGTTTAGTAAACACAAAGTCTGCCTATAATTTGACCTGATACATGTTTTCACCCCTGAGCAAAGACTCTGAGCTATCGCGCTGCAGCACTTCCCTCTTTGGGAAATTGAATGATCTGCACTTGTATTGACTCGATTTGATACAGATTTGACATGAAAAGGATTAACCCTTCAGTCAGAGACGGGGCTTACAGCCGTGAAATTCTCTTAAAAATGTGCAGATGAGAGAATAAGGATCTAGACTGATTGTTTTGTCCTGTTCTTCCTCTATTGCATGATGGTGGGTCAGTTACAAAACCGTTTCCTGTCTGCTGGCTGACGTCACAAATGGCGTATGTTTGCCTGCCGTGAGTCTGTGGGCTCTGCGGCCTTTCTCTTCCTCTTTTTTTTATAGCTCACCCAGCATTTAGAGGCAGACAGCACACACACACTGAAACCGACCAACAGGTATTCAAGCCTCTCATCACATTTCGTGCGTCTGCCTGTTGTCGCAACCTGTCAACGCCCTGACTGGACTGACAGCTATGAGGAAAGGTGGATCCCAGACACACACTCACACACCTATAAATACACTTCATCGTGATGTAGATACATTTACACTGCAGGCATTTATATTTGTTTTGGTGGTAACTTTGGTGAGTGTCATGATATATTACAAGATGATTGTCAGAGTAGATCATCAAGTGTGCAAGTCTATTTTGATAAAATCTATCTGTATTGTGCTGAATAAGGTGAGCGTGAAGAGCAAGAATTATTTTAGATACAGTTCATGTAATACTCCAGTGAAGCAGGAACTTTTTCAACCAAACAGACAGTGGAGAGGCAGCTGTCACATGGGCTGAAAAGCAACTGAGAAACGATATCAGACAGGAACAGTGCCTCATCTTCTGCTCAATTAACCTTAAATGTGTATAGAAGAACAAAAGCAAGGTCAAAGTATGGATGCTAGAAGCCATACAAGCGAGAAATCAAGTGAAAATCTTGGCATTAAGGCAGTAAGTCTGCTGGAAAATATAGTCCACTTGTTTAAGGGGGGGGGGTTCCTGAATTTCCCCCAAAAAACACCCTGTTTAAGGTATTAAACTCCATCAATCAACTTGAATTTATTAAGCTATGTTCCACCGGTTTGTCTCTCTAATTGTGGCAGTGGTGGAGAAAAGTGGAAAATCATGCAAAACCAAACAAAACAAAAAGAAAGTGGTTAGAAGGTCCACAAAGGCATATTCTTGTGAGTCAACATTGAGGGTGGAGAAGCTGCTGGAAGACATGAAGGCGACATTCCTTATATGTGATCTCAAGAATGACGGTGAGGAAAGAAAGAGACATGCAGGCATTGAGATGTACAGTACATATGGATTCATGCCAATGACCCCCAAAAAGGGTGCGATGAGGGAATGTGATGGCAGTGCCAGGAGGGTCAAGACTTGAGAGGGTGACAGACGCCGTCAAAATAAGAGTCTATCACACCTCATCGCACACACAGTCAAAATAGCCGTGGCAAGTACACAGCAACACACACCCCCTCCGTTCATACAAGCACCGCACTGTACTGTAGCCGTCAGGGCTTAATGTCAACGTAACACCATGCTTAATTCCAAAAACACAAGTACAAGTCACTTCTCCAGCTGTTCTGAGGATCTGAGCCGCTGATCCTCTGGTCACAAGCTGACATGCTTTACAATTAACTTTGAAGGATTCTTTGTTCTGCTTTATCAGAGTGAGAGTGAGAGAGAAAACAAAGCTGCAAGGATTTTTTTTAGATGTCATGAGATACATCACCATGCCAGCAGCTAATATTAATACATAAATAACAGCTGATATGATGACTAAAGTGGTGCATTAAGTATTTTATGTGGTCTCCAGCCCTGTTGACTTCTGCTCTCTGTGAGCCAGTTTCAATTCACATTAGTCCAATCATTATTAGAATTTGTATTTTTTTTATTATTTATTATAAGATAGCATTCTGAACTATTAGAAAATAGCTCCCAGTCAATAATACAAATTAATTAAAATGGAAATAATCGGCTTTAGTTAAGTTATTCCTAAATATTGAAAATAAAGCTAAATTCTAGTATGACATAATGAGATTAAAAAGCAGCGAAACCCAAACGCACAATACCGACTCCCAAAAAAAACAAACAGATATACACCGGAGGAGAATTAAAGGCAATCAGGCAGAAAGATAAAGGAGGAGGAACAGTTAATCCTGAGGGTAAATATTTAACAAGCTCAGCAATTACAGCGAGGTCAGAGACCTAACATGGAAGAGAAGGGAACTACAGCCTGCTGACTGCCAACACACACATTCACACAAACCTACTCGCTTGGGCATCTGTCTGAAAATGCTGAAAATATAGATACTCTGACCTAAAATAAAAATGAAACTAAAAAGGAACAAAGCCTGTAGGCACGAGGTGATGATTTGTAGTTTTTTAAATTATTATTTTATTTTTTTGAAGAGTCCCCTCTGGACTTGTAGCCCATTTTTTTTTTAACTGGAGAAAAGTCTGGTAGCAACATTAAAAAAGGAAAGATCTGTTCGTCCAGCAGGGCTGTCCATTTCAAAATAAAAGTCAGTTCATGTAGGTCACCTGTAACTTATTAGGATTTTTGTAATGGAATGACATTTTCTTATATCCATATATGTCAGACCATGTCCATGTAAGAAGTGTATTTGTATTGTGCGCCAGTAAATAAAATTATAATCAAAAATAAAATGCATATTAAAAGCTACTGATGTCAAACATTTTTTAAATATTTGTATTCAAGGAGTCATCTCAGGTTGTGTCTCATATAATATGCTGAATAAGGTAAATAAAGTGAATCCCTGTCTTGGGCCGCTTTGTATTTACAAAGCGGCACACAGACATGCAGATGAACACAGCCTGGAGGTGTATTTGCATGGAGCACATAGGTACATAGTGTACACAGTGCTCCACCCTTGAGCTGTCACGCAACAGAGACACCAGCAGAATCTCAGTGTGCTCCCAGAACCACCTGCCAGCTATACTAGTAATAATCCTTTGTGCTTAAACCTCTGGCTGTCTTGTGACAAAGTAAATTAAGGCAAGAAATCAATATTCAGTCCAACCTGTGGCTAAATCCAGGACGTACTCACTCACCACTGACTGAAGTGGTCATCAGTCATGAATGAACTTCACACAGTCCCTCCTGTGGACAAAAAGCAGAACTGCACCACTTTGAGTGGATGTCTTCTTTCCTCCTCTATTTAGAAATGTAAACGAAACTTAAGGTGGCTTCATAGCATGTTTTCAGAGAATGAGTCAGTGTACAAAACAGAAGAAAAAAAGAGAAATGATTATGACTGTTCCAAACCACAGGAAGGATGTGGACATGTACTTGTTGCTCATCTCAGAGATTTATCTGAAAGGGCTCTGGCCACACTCCATGTTTAAATATCAGCGGAAAAAACTGTGACTAGGAGAGTCAAGTGAGCTGACCACTGGACAGGGAGGGCACAGATTGCAGATGTATACAGAACCAAATCCATCATGTTCCACTATGATTAATCTCATTAGTGTAGCATTTAAAAGCCAGCTAAGCCGGTCACTATTGCCACTGACAACAAGGCGCCCAGCAGTGTAGGAGCAAACAAATAGTGGATTTGGCATTAATGCATGTTTAATGAGTTCAGAATAGAAAATCCTGATAAAATTCCTGATAAATACCACCTTTACTATTCATATTAGTGCCTAAAAACATACTGTGACTTTGGAAGGTGAGTACAGAAATATATTAGCACCATCAGACAACGCGCCTTTTAGCAATTTTAGCAGTTTCACACGTGACTGAGCCGTCTCCATTTTCCAATAGATAAGCTCAGTTGCAGCTCTTGCTCGTCACCGACACTCCTTCACCGAGGCAGCGGTTGCGATCTTTATCTCTGCGTGATTCCTCATCCGAGAGAAGGCACCTTTGATAAGTCCAATTAGCACCTGCACTGCAACTCTGCGTGATGCCTAAGCTACATGAGCATTCAGGGTAAAACAAGTGTGTGTGTGTGAAGTTGCATGACTGCCAACAGGATGGCAGTTGTTGGGTGCCATGCCAAACCAAGGCAGCAGATGATGGAGATTAAGGGTGCTGCAAGGATCAGAGGGGCAGAAGGTGAAAGAGGAGAGCCACATGTGTCGAAAGGGAGATGGCTGAAAACCCTTCAGCTGGTCAGAAGCATACAAATCCCTTGCCAACGTCTCCAAGAAAACAGCTTTCCATGAGGACTTTCTTTCAGCTCTCAGGACTCATAGGACCTCTCTATGCTGCTTCCCCTCCACTGCCCTCCATCCACCCTCTACTTTATTACAAGCATCTTCTGTGGTAATACAGAGGGAAGATGCTTGTTCTGTTCTTTCTTCTTCATAAAAAAAACTCTTGTCTTAGAGCTGTCGCATCCAGCTGTGCCTGTAGACTCTGAGTCAAGAAGGCAGCCGCAGAGGCCGCCGACAATGAAATACGTTCTGAAGCGACCCATGAATATTTGACGTGGATTGTGGAGCAACATGAGGAGAGGAAGGGAGGCATTCAGCGTACGGTGGGAGGGTGGGAAAACAAGAGTGAGCCTCAGTATACCTTTTAATTACATAACTAACAAGACACAAAGATGGTGATAGGGATTTGGAGTGTCTGAACAGACAAACAAAGCCTCATATCTATGCAAACACCATCCTCAATAACTTAAAGAAACATGGCAACACAAGCGGCATTAATGGAGCATGATCATGAAATGTAGAGACATCAAAGCAGCAGGGTAACTTCCTGTACTGTGCTGGTTATTCGTAGTTACAGTTTTTTTTCATCTTCTAAAAGGCAATATTTTTGAAATTATATAAAAGATATTTAAGTGACAAAACAGTATTAATGATTTAAACCAGGATGTTACTATTTCTAGGACTATTACTATTACAAATACAGATTATTACTACTACTAATAATATAGATATTTATGTGAGATAACATTGACCTTTATGTCAGTTTACAGCTGCAGATATCCCATTATCAACCCTTTGTATCAACACACATAAATCAACTACAAAAGTTGTCTTTCGGCCTTCTTTACCTTGGAAGAAGCTCTTGACGCGGAGGTAGGAAACTGCGAGGCGCAGCACGGACAGCTTGTCCAGCTTGGAGATGACATCCGGGGGGAACGGCAGCAGGCTGGCCAGCCGGTCCAGCTCAGCGTTCAGCCTGTCTCTGTGCCTCTTGGACGGGTTGGTTTTCTCATTGGCAGACGACGGCTTCCTGATGGGTAGACGGGCAGAGGGGGGGAGAGATAGATGGGGTTAGATGGGAATGAAGACGTGCGAGCATGCATTGAGCCACAAAGAAATAAAAGTTTCTGCTAAATGGTAGATCACGTGTTTTAGTGGGACTAAACTGAGAATCTGCTTGACTAGCATTAAATGACAGCAGCACATGGTAAAGGACTAACTTCACTTGTTGGAGCTCGTGCTACTATATATGGTAAAGTTAGTTTAACTCTCATCCACACTACATGACACAGGCTTTTTTATGAGGCCCTGGTCTTACATTAAAAGATTTCACACATTTTCTTAATTTTAAACTCTGGATAAAATCCTGTATTTAATGAGCGAAGAAACACCCACATCAACTGGTTCTCTAAGAGAAAAAATGCAACGAGGCCTGACTCATAAAACTGTGTAGCTATTTGATTTTAGATCAATGTGAAAATTAGGGCACCAAATTATTAACAGAAGCACTGGTAAGAGTTTATTTTTAAGAAATAGTTTCCTGTCAGTTTAGTTTAATATCTACTCCTCCTTATAACAATATCAATCATGTTTTGCTCAACTCTGGTTTAAGTTTGGCAAGTGCTGCTCCATGCCATAAAACCAAATAAACCAACTCTGCACAGTCCCTCTTTCTTCAAACTGTATTTCCTTTTGACTCAGCCTCACCCAGAACACAATACACCACATTAAATAATGTTTCATCCAATGACAAGTCTCTTTATTTGCCAGCTTTGTTTCTGTGCTTACATAACTCCTTTAGATTTACATTATAGTAATATATTTTAATATAAACTGTGGCTAGTCTAAATCAACTGGTATTAAATGTATTGGACATTTTGCACAATCCCATTCGGAGCCTCATAAAAATGCTCCTTGGGTAGAGTTATTTGTGTGTTTTAGTATGGGGTACCACACCGTTACCAGCTAAACTTAACATGATCCGCATATGTAATGGTCAGCTCCAATTTCCACAGCTGAGAGTCTCTGATCATCTTCACAGACACAGAATACTTTTACATAAATGCTTCCACTTTTATTCAGATGTCACGCTTTCCCCGCAAGTTACTGCTGGAAAACACACAACGAAAAAACATCCGAATGTCACAGTTTGATGGGATTATTCAGCTAAACTAAAGTTTACTTCACACCAAAACAACCTTATTATATTAATGTTGCAGACGGAAAATCAATGGATAAGTGGAGACAGAATTGCAATTCAAAGTCCTAAAACATGGCACAGCTAGCACACGACCATTTCCAGCATATTTCTGTCCAGTGCACAAACAATATTGATTTGATGTGGCAAAGACTTCCTCTCAGATCAGCAGCAAAAAGCAGTGCAAAACATGAAAACTTTATAAATGCCACAGGCCTTGTTAAATTACCACTTCCCTCTTCTAAATCTTACATAACCTACAATTCACTATTCATGACATCAGCTGACAAGATGGCCCCCCAAAAAATACCTAAAACACAGTCAGCCAAGCACACTTTACCCCTATAACTGCAGCTAAAGACATGCAAAGTGTGTGCAGTAGAATATATATATATATATATATATATATATATATATATATATATATATATATATATATATCCTACTGCCCATAATTAAGGATCAAGAGGGAGGCATATACAGGCTTGTAATATTAAGCTATATGGTGATGAGTAGTAAGAGGCTTATAATTAAATAACCCTCTTATAATCAGTGTAATATTAATTATATTCTCGGTCGTCGGAAGCTTATATTCGCACCTTAAGGCTAACTTTAATTCACTACAACTTGACTTATCTTGAATCATAAGGCTGAGAGTCAAATCAGGAGGGGAAAAACGTGCAACTGTTTGTCTGCATTGCAAGCACAGCTATAAGCACAGATATTAAGCGCTCCTTAACTGTTTCTGCACGGGCTTCCTCCTCTTTCTGCCCGCGTACATGCAGTCTCCTGGAGGTATCATGATCTCACGCTCCGTGGAGGTAACAGGTGCGCTGAGGGGGACAGAGGGAGAGACAGAGCGGGGACGTTAACTTCAACTTAACACATGTAGGACAGACACATATTATGTCGTTAAAAGTCATTTCTGCGGGGTGAAATGCAGTAAATACACGCGTGCCTAAAATTAAAGCAAAATATGTGTAATTAAGCAGTTAAACAAAATAACGTGTCAAGCTTAACGTGCATATATGTATGTTCAACACACACAGGTGCAACTTAATTAATCAATTTAAGAAAATGCATAGAAGGATGTTTAAACAATAATAATGCATTAAAGAATAAAATCAAAATAAAAGCACGCCTACCGTAAGCCCCTGTTGATATCAGTTAATTCCAGTATAATGATGTCTGTGGAGTCTCATTCACTTAAAGTGCAGAAAAGAGATGCGTCTCCCCGGCGCACCGACTCGGTGACGCCAAATGATAAATCCAAGGGAAATAAAACAAACCGGAGAGGTCCTGCTCGAGAGCTCCGAGCTGATGTTTTCATCAGCTTTGCACTGCTCGGGGCAGATGTTGGCTGATGCTTTATACCCAATTGAGTCGCCTTCACTTCCTCGCGTTTCAGGTGGCGGATTCCTCTGAATGACATGTCGAGCTCTTCGCACGCAACTCTCTGCCTCGCAAACACAGCGAGGGCGCGCACACACACACACACACACGCACAGACACACGTGCACACGCACACACATACTAGGCTTTAGCCTGTGTCGCCTTCAAGTACCGTCTGTT
Source organism: Synanceia verrucosa (assembly GCA_029721515.1). NCBI lineage: Eukaryota > Metazoa > Chordata > Actinopteri > Perciformes > Synanceiidae > Synanceia > Synanceia verrucosa. Next base: position 16,122,632 of record CM056568.1, on the reverse strand, counting down.
TATGTGAAACACCAGCTTTTAAATTCGATATCGCTTTTATACACTTATATTTGTTATGACTGCTTTTGAGCATAATCTAAAAAACCAATGTGTGTTTTTTTTCTCACTATTGCTGTGATTTTTTTGCATACTTTGACAGACAACATTAAGAAGTTATGTCTAAACACATTTTTCTCGCTGTTCTTTTGTTACAGTTTCGATTCAATTTGTATATTTAATAAAAACAACTCCACCAACAACATGTTACGATATTGTATTATCTGTATTATTCAATTCTGCATTTTGTTTTATTGTAATGCCCTGTAATGCGTGCTTAGGTAATACATTTACGAGGGGTCCTTGAAAGCAGCAGTAGCCCAACCCGACCCGAGCCTGCAGCCGCTCGCGCACACACATTTTTGGAGCAGCGCGAGGGGAGGGATCACACGCGAAGGGCAGCAGCAGAAGCACAAATCTCCGGATTCACACCGAGGCTATCCACGGTGGAAGGCGCTCACGGGACCGGAGGGGTTTTTTTCCCTTAAAGATAAACACACATTTTTTTCTTACTAACAGAAACCCGGTGCACGTGAATGTAACACCTCGTTGGACCGAAGAGGGCTTCTTTTAACCAGTCATGAAAACAGCGGATGAGGCGTTCTGGGACACGTTTGGCAGCTGCGTAAAGTTCGGTACAGATGACAGGTTTGCGCAGGAAATAAAATAAGATTGTGCCTTCAAAACAAAATCATTTCTGTGTACGGATGCAATGGCACTCATCTGTCAGTTCATTGGAGGGATAGTAAATTAAGTCTTTTAGAAATGATTATAGTGTATGTGTTCCTACAATATGCTTGAACTGACAGTGATATTTATGTAAAAAATATGATATAATGAAATGTTGTGAGGTTATTTTCATGTAGGCTGTCCAATTTTAAAATATTTTTTTTTCTCTCTGAGGAGGATGTATGATGTTTGGGTCCCACCTCTAACAAGGTGTGACACCTAGTGGTTGAAGGTTTTCATTGTCACTAGGACCTTTAATTATTAGTTGATCAATAAAGTTTCCAGGCTTAATATGAGGTGAGACCACTGCATTAGATTGTGAATTTACATATTTACATATAATGTTAGTGCAGGATGGATACCCTCTGCAGCTACATATGCCTGCAAAATAAATGCACAAACAGATACAGACAGCTGTTTAGTATCAGAGGAAAAGCTTGTGTCATGCCATGACAGGGTCCTTTCACTATCAGCTCATAATCTGTGTGGTGTTGTAATTAAAGAATATATAGCATGTCAAATCAGATGTTTAAAGTATGTTTTATGGGTATAAAAAATAAGAAAACTGGCCAATCGAATGCTTGTTTGTCTACTCTGCATTTGCAAAACAATGGTTTGTATGCTTTGATTTTTTGAATGTTCCTTTTTGTTTTTGCTTAATAAAGTATGCTGCTGTGATATGTTGTGTTAGTCTGCTGTGCTGCACCCTAGTGTGCAAATTCATGCACTACAAACAGCACACATCACTTATTGAATATGTATGTGGAGTAAATCATGCACGCTTATGACTGAGATACACTTTATGTTTTTAAATAAAGATGAGATAGAGGAGAATCCCCTCAGCGATGTGCCACGTGATCACATTAACAGCTATAGAAATATATAGGTCCCTTCAGGGGTGATGGGGTTGATTGTTTATGTAGACATTTCTTCTGATTGCTCATAGAGTTGCTTGGTTGCCCAACAAAATTAAAACAATAAATGAGTAAAAACAATAAAGTAAGCTTTACTCAATAATAATAGGACAAACAACACTATCCACATGGGCTGTCCTACAAAATGGCAAAATTGAGTATTTTTCTCATCATAATTAATAAATTATAAACATATCAACATTTTTCCTTACTATACATTGAGCATAGATGGTTAAAATGTCTTTTCCTTAATTTTATTGACACAATGATCAGATCAAATGTGAATAAAGATAAGAATCCACAGCCACATGGCCAAGATGTGGTGCTGTGGTGTGTCTCCACCAAAGATTATTTCCAAATATCATAGCGTTGTTTCAAAGTATCCATCAGGGAGGATGACATGTGTGTTGTAACGGGTGGATGTGGGGATCTGAAGGGGTCCTGTTAACAGTGTCAGCGGCTGCCATTAAAGCTACAGGCTTTAGTATCAATGCAAATCCACTGGCAACACAGTCCAAGCTGCCATCCAGATTAGCTCAGGCTTAAAGCTGTGCTAACACTGTGGGAACAAACCTTTGCACGCGACCGTGTGTGTGTGTGCTTACAGTAGGTGTGTGTGTGGTTTCATACACATTTCAGAATAATGACCACAGAGCTAAACCCACTGAGAACCATCTGCCAGCTGCAGTAGTGTGCCTTTCATTGATTAAGATGTCTGTGTTAGCATCACCGTGGGATTTCAGGAGACGCGCAGAGCTGTGACATGACAAGTCTGATTCTAATGGACATTCATAATTAATGGGATGGTCGATATTGGAAAGACAGTTTAAAACATAATCAGCACAGCTAACGATGTCCAACTGGCACTCAAATATGTGGGCAGACCTGGGAGAAAAGGTTTTGAGAAAATATGGTGGAATTTAAGTTGTAGGTCTAAATGTCGTCCAGTTTCTAACAATGGGTGGGGCCAACAGCGGCGATGACCTCACCCACACATGACCCTGAAAGCAGCAGGAGAGTTCACAGTCTCATAAACGCTGCTGCAAAGCAGGAATGGTGTTGTGAGGATTTGTGGAGCCAGAATATAATCCATAACAGCAGAGAATTGTTAATGGACATGACCAGCTCAAGAGGTCCCGCTTGGTCAAACAGGATGCCTGTTCTGACCCACAAACACACACACACACACACATAGTCCATCATACAAAAACCATTGTGCAGATTCAACAGTTTGAATCCATTAGTGTTCAAACAGTCACACACTGACCCTAAAGTGTTTTAATACCACATTTGAATGTTTTTTTTTTTTTTTTTTGGTTGGATAAATAAATCTGCTTTGATCTAATTCAACTACGACACTGAAATCAAGGAAACAATTAGGCAATGAACAATGAACATAGTGACATCAGAATTTAACTACGCATTATAACGATTAAATAACGTCAATTTTATGACTCATCAAATGGAAAGTATCTCTTGTGTCAGTATAGATCTCACAAATGATTACAGAACGCTGATTCACATTCACATACTGAAACTTAATGAACTGCTGTGTATTACTGGGGCTTTAGAGGTGTATAACATATCTTTAAATCATAATGTGCCAGAGTCAAAAAACACAAGAAACCAAAGGTGTAGCTGCACTCCTGCAAGTAAGAAAGGAGCAAATGGCCATAATAGCTTTTCATCCCATTCCAGTTTGAAAAGTGTTTACTGGTCACTCTCAATAAGGCGATGTCACTCATTGGAGCCCAAAAATACAATTCAAACTCGTGCTTTGATGTCACATGTCTGTCAGTTTGGGAGGAAAACTGTGTTATGTGGATAATCTTTTGTTGACATTCAGATTTGGGTTTTGCAAAGGTCATTTTATGGTCAGCTGGATGGAGGTTTTCTTCCTTTTATGCCATCTGTAATCTGCACCATCCTGTGTCTGTTTCTGTGTGTGTGTGTGTGTGTGTGTGTGTGTGTGTGTGTGGTGCACAGAGAGAGATGGTGAACGGGCCACAGCGTTGTGTAACAGCCAGGATGCTGGGAAGTCCTCGGAGCAGGATGAGTCACTTTTGTGAGGATGAATGTTGACGGTTGAATGCTGATGTGAAATCAGGCAGTGACTGCTTGTCTGGACAAAAAAAATACCCTCGATGCTATGATAGTTGTGCATGTACTTTTGATTTAATTTACAGTGGCTAAAACGTTGATATATTACCTCTCTCAACATGGTGATGGCTGCAGCTAATGGTGCTAACAGAGCTGACAGTGTTTACCTGGGGGTCGGGACAGAGTTATCAGCTGCACCAACATGCATGGCTCAGCTACACTATGTGAAACACACTCAGAGGGAGAGTGATTATTACTTTGCTCATTACCTGACTAAATATCTTTACATAGCAAATAGTTGTTTGCTGAATAGAAAACCTTTATAATGATGATGGATCACAGTGTAAAATAAGAGTTCACTGTGAACAGATTGAAAGCTCCACAGGGCTCAATACTTCAATCCTTGTTCCCCACTAAATCAAATTCTGAAAGACCAAGCATCACAGGACACACACACACACACACACACACACACACACACAGTATAGTACAGCAATTGCCCTAGGTGATGCACATCTGAAAACCGCACTGGCTTGTACAGCCAGAGGCCGATGGCCACAAAGTGAATTTCATGGCAATGGCACACAAGCTTTTTAGAGAAGACTCCCAAACCCTGGGAAAATATCTGGCAACCTGTGCAAAATGTGTCAATGCTGACAGAGAGCGAGATTTTACATTTCAACCCCAATACAAAACATCCACACACACACACATACACACACCTAATGGAGCGAAGCATCATCACAACTCATTGAGTTTAGTGCTTGAATAATATTATCTTGTTTTATTAATTTAACAGGTGAAATGAATTGAGGGAGAGTATCTGAGGAAAGTCAATTTCCTGACTGTAGTGAAATTATACTAAATGATCTTAAGCAACTGACTTTGCAGCACATGTTCCTTAACATTTGACAGTAACTATAATGCATATTCTTATAATCATTGCCTTAAGACTAACTGCTCCTTAATATGTGTCATATAACCCACCAGTGTTTCTGCTGAAGAGTAAACTAGACACTGTTACAGGGAAGCACAGGGAGAGAAGATGGGAAAACTGGCACTGAGTGAAAATTAATCTCTTCTGAAGATCTTAGCCTCACTTTTAACTCACTTTTAAGGTTCCTTCAGGCAGCTCATTTTACCACAGACCACTTTCAGCTGGTGTCTAAATTTTACCAAAAATACAGGCGGTTTGAGAGAAATTATTTTATTCATTAAAGAAATCCAAAAAACCATATCCATATAAGCGACCAATGATCTATGTCCGCTATGCATCGCACTACTGCATGACTACTGTATTGACAGTTACAAACAATGTTATTCAATCCAATCAAAACCGTATGTGAATGAACTCAATTGGGAGGAAATTGAATGAGTCACTCCATTTGCTGCCCACATGCCACAGCAATGTTAATATATTCCAAATGTATTTTTCTCTCCTACAGTTTCTACAGAGCACATGTGACCGTACATCTGAACACTCAATCAGCCACAGCCCTGGAGAGGAAAGCTTTCACTGAGCGATGCTTTTCATTAAACTCCACAGGAACCCTGTCGCCTGCCTGTCGGGCCAGTCCGTATCCAGGTCATCAATAATGATTTCAGCAACGCCAGTGTGTTGCTATTTGGTCATGTTTGGGGATGGTCTGTGTTTCTAAACTTTGGTGAAAATATTTAACAAACATTTGTCAACCAGCCTTCCTACAAAAACACTGCATGGATAATGGATATTAAACATCTTTTTTATGACACTGGGATGTTTAAGCAGAATATGTTGAGCTTAAGGAGAAAAAAACAAAACCTTTATGCAGATCTACGGTAAATTCAGACAATAGAAGCAATAAATACTTCAGTGAATGAGAAAACTGAATTCACAGTTGCGATGTGTATTGTCGCTCTTACTTTCTCAGCCACTACAGCACAAACAGAGGAATTCATTGCTTCAAATTACAGCATTTACTATCAAAACTGACTGTTCATCTGCATAAAAGGTGGAAAATTGTCCCTTTAAATCTCAATTTAACATGTGTCTGTACAAGAGTGATATGTGGCATTAAGCCAATCATGGTTCAGTTTGCAACATTCATCATTTAAAGTTATTTGTGACTGAAGAAGAGACCTCAATCAGGGAGCTAAACATCATCACAGTACAGCTGATCAGCAGCACTCAGATAATTTACTGCATCAATAGGTCACTGCCATCGTGTGGAAAGAAGATGGCTTCACATCAGATTAAAAAAAAAGTTTTACACAAGCAAAGCTGGACCTGAAACCTGGTTTCCAACCATTAAACCCAAGCACCAATGACTAGTTTGTATTCTGTTTATTTTACATCATTTCAGTTTGGACATAGATTTTATTTCTGTGTTAAGTGATTCAATTCATCACCCAGATTTATTTGTACAATAAAGTGTGCGGTATGTACACAGTACATGACTAAACAGGATACAATAGCAGTGTCAGCTCACATTTAACTGAACCCTAGGAGCAGTGCTTCAGCTCATCGCAGATTTAAGTTATTTAGGAATGATATAGCGCTCCATAAGACCAAATTTAATGATGGTGCCCGATGCAAAAATAGAACCGTCTCGATGGAAACTAACGCTCAATGCCCCTCTTTCAAATTAAATTTATACCGCTCATAAAATGTTCCCAAAATGTTTTTCCCAATGTTTTCACATATTAAGTCCCATAAAATATTTTACCAGTAAAAGACAATTATTGCATAATTGTAATGTTTATTGATTCATGACAGCACAGTCTTGGCTAAACATAATCTGTTTACGTAGTGGTCCATAAACTAAAGACATAAACACACTAGTAAAAGCAGTCCAAGAGGGACTACAAAACAGCGCAGCCACTGTCCCTTTCTCCATCCATATTCTTTCCTCATCAGTGCACCTTTTCAGTCATGACGACTGCTTTCAAGTCTAAATCACAGTATTATTGGTTAAAACCTGCCATTTTTACAACACATATGATGCAACTCTCCCATTTGTTCAGTTAAAATAACAACCTCGCTCTCTCTCTGCTGTGTATTCGATCTTCTCCTTTTTCAGATCTATCTAACCTCTCTGTGTAACCCATGCACAGCTTTAGCAGTAGATGTGGCAACTGTATCACTATGACAAAAAAAAAAACACTGTCACACATCCTGTGCTTTGTCAACAGCAGAAGCCCAGTCACGCCTCTCCTGCTTTAGGCTCCAATAGAGGACGACTATAACGTAGTTTGGTCCTGGAGGTTTCTACAAAGGCAGTCAGGGTCTATTTGGTAAATTTGCTGCAGCATCCTCTTGCACTAACACCGCTACTGGTCTGGGAAACCAGAAGAGTCCGTATTATTCGTGCCTTGGCTAGAGGTCACCAGTTCTCTACTCTTATTTAAAGAACCTTTGTCGTACTTCCTGGTGGGTGTCAGGGCTGCTGTTATCGTTTGTTGGAGGAACGAACCTGGTGTCTCATCCAACCTGTTGGTGCTGATGAAAATGTGGAAAGAAAAATAGGTCATTATGATGTTTTTTCATGTACTAGTGCTCAAATTTCTCCACAGAGCTCACAGCTCAGTGTTTTGACACTCACAGCGTGGTTCACCTGGTTGTCTTGGGTTACTGGCGCTGCTACCGAAGGAAGACTGGAAGTTATGGATCGTCTCCTGAAGGATCTGCCTCTCTCTGCCCTGAGGACAACCGAAAACAGTCATCATGAACCACATTGTCAAACAAAGACGTCATATCTCGTTCCTCACACTTGAGTTGTTCCCTTTAGCAATATACAGCCTTGTTCAAAGTAATTCTGTACATCTCTGCTGGCTCACAATGTTAGCAGTTTGTTACTGTGTAATGTTGGGTCAAATTGTGGGAAACTGGAAGTGGAAACAAATATAGCCTAAACCCAGAGTACACACACAGGTTCAACCAAATGTACCTTTCCAGCATTGAGCTCTGATATGGCAGCCAAGATCTGCTGTCTGGGTCCGTCTGTTTTAATGCCCAGCTCTCTCAGGTCTCCATCTGTTAGAGTCAGGAATGCCTCCATGTCCACCTAGAAGAAACAATGTGCAACAAATTAAAATCCATTGTTCAGTCCATGTTGTCCTTTTAAGCACTGCAGTTCAGAAAGCAGTTTCCTACATGTTGAAAAATCATGACTCGAGGGAGGAAAAAGGAAAGGAAAATATTTTGGAATTCACTTTTGACACAACAAAAAACAGAGTACCTCCTGTTCCTCGAATATGGGCTGGTATTTCTCAAGGGAGAGTTTCTTTAATATACCAGACAGCTCATCTGAAAAAGACAAACACAACATTTAGCATGATTTCCATTTGACTGATTTCAGTTTGTGCTGAAATCAACATAAATTGACCATCATCAGTTATGGTTCCACTGCTGGAGCCACCGCTGCTCTTGGAGCGAGGATGGGAAGAGGCTGAGGACAGAGAGTCTCCTGGCCCGGTGGGAGGCTTGGGTGTCGGGGAAGGAGACGGCGTCAGAGTGGGTGACGTGCTCTTTGATGTGGAGGAATTCCCTGACTGAGGTCTCTTCTTCAAATCCATCTTCTACAAATTAATAAGAGTGACAGTAGAACCAGTTCACTGACACCATAAGACATACTTCCTTAACTTTGGCTGTTTTACTTTCAGTGACAGACAGAGAGGAAGACAAAACACAGACCCTTCTCGAGTGCATGTCAGAAGCCACCAGGCTGGGGTGGGAGTGGATGTCAGGAAGGTTGACATCAGGCAGCGGCAGGCCGGGTGCTGAGGGCGGCAGTGAGGGCTGGCTGTGTGGTTTGTCAGGAGCCTGGGCCTTCACATCTATCAGGCCTGCTGCTCGCTTCCTCTGAGCTGCTATCTGGGAGAGGACGCTGTCTGCACTGCCACCTGGTGGAAGAAACAGGATAGAACATGTGAGCTTGTTGCTCATGACAGCGTATGTTCGTATTTGTTTGTGCGAACCTGAACGGTTGTGAGAGTCCCGGTTGATCCCTGCCACTCCATTGGAACCTCCTGAGGAGTGGGGGGAGTGGTAGTGACCGGAGTTTGATGGAGAGGAGGAAGAAGGCCCCTTGGGGATGCTGGGAAACTTAATAGACCTGCTAACCACACGACTGATAGACGTCTGACAAATAAAAAAGACAGAATGAGGCACATGAATGATGACAAACTTCAAGACATATTTTACCAGCACTTCCTCTCACACCTACAAACACTCACAATATCTGAGTTTCCACTGCTGTTCAGCTTCCTCTGGGGTGGCATGGGCAGACGGGGCACTTCGCTCTTCCCCTCCCCGAGGAGGCGTGAACGGTCTGAGTTCCATGGTTCAAAGTTGGACGGAGGAAGGAAGGGAGGGATCACTGCTTTTAGCTTGTCATTGGGCAGCCTGGTTAAGGGCGCACCACTCCTGAGCTAGAGGACATGGAGAATGTAATTACAACACTACTAACACTAATATCTAGAAATTTTATTTGACAGCTCTTAATGAGGAGGGTCAAAAAGCATAAACCCCAAACATTTACAACAAAATACTATTACACAAACTATGAAAACCTCTGGTAAAAGAAGAAATCACTTTAACACATGTTGTTTCAGACAAAGCATATACTGTAATGCATAGTTTACATCCACTCAATCACTCCTACCATTGTGGTTATAAGAAAGTCCTCCTTTTCTGAGGAAGTCCTGCAAAGACCTGAAAAGGAACAAAAATCACATTTACAAGTTCCCTCTCCCACATCTTTTGACATATGTCTGAACAACACTACCAAAAACCTAAATTAGCAGCTTCCTGTAGACTTTTTTCCACACATGAACTTGCACTTCCCAAAACCTGTAAGTGTAAACAGTTAACCTTTAATCGAAACACCTGACGTGTTACCAATTTTAGTAATTATGCTCTAAAAGTGACGATGCATTCATGTTATGTTTGAGTCTCACCAGTATCTTTGCTCTTGACCGCCCAGGCAGAGTTGCTATCGTTCCCCTGGGCAGGAGTTGGTGCCAGCGTCCCGTTAGACACTGCAGCAGGCTTCCTATTCGCCTTCATTGTAGCATCCAGTGAAGTATCAGCATCGTCTGGAAATGGTGCCAGACGATTGGATGAAAGGCCGTGCCTCAAGGTGTGAGTCAACTTGAGCCGTCGGAACCGATTGGACATCCGACTCCACCAGGACTGGAAGGGGTGGAGTCAATAAGCATCGGGGGTAGAGAGGTAAATTATCTGTTAGTTTTATTTTCAGTCAGTATTAAAGTAACATGACTTCGCCTTACTTTAAGGCCACCCTTGTCGTCAGGTGGTACAGGGACGTTGTTGAGGGACTGTCTGCTTTTGGAGCGAGTCATTAAGGCTCTGCCGCGGTGTTTCGACTTGTCCTTGTCTACTTGCATACACACCGATGCTAAGAGACGCACCAACTCAGTGTCTAAGAAAATACACAAAGAAAATAAATAAGGATTCACGGAGTGAAGAAATTAAGAGACATTTACATAAAGAAAAGACATAAACCAGTCTACTGAATAATCGATTAATAGCTAGGTGACTCCTCAATTTCACAGGTACATATATAAGACAAATATCTGCTATCATTCTCCACAAGAGGATACTATTGTTTTACAAAGGGTCAATATCCTATGTTATTAATCATGCTATGTAACACTTTTGATTAAGAAGGAACTGTGTGTTAATTCTGAGCACATTTTCCAAAGTGCTGTAAAACATTGAGGGGGTACCTGGGTCGTTCAGCAACATGACCAAATCAAAGGCTGTGTATCCATTCTTAGCTCGGAGGTTGACATCAGCCCCTTGACTCAACAGGTACTTGACAATGTCTTTATTACTGAAGGAAAGAGAGACACAGAGAAAACAAAAGAAGTGGGAAAGGATGATAAACATCACTGAATTATCAAATGACCACATCAAATTTCCTGTTTTCACTGATTTGAAGCCTGAGTCAAGTCAAGTCAAGTTTATTTGTATCGCCCAATATCACAAATTATGAATTTGCCCCATTGGGCTTTACAATCTGTGCAGGATATGACACCCTCTGTCCTTTACAAATGACCCTCGCATCGACTAAGGAAAAACTCTCCAAAAAAAAAACTTTGAACAGGGAAAACGAAACGGAAGAAACCTCAGGAAGACAGACGTGCAATAGATGTCATGTGTTCCGAATAACAACAATGAAAACACATTAACACTACATATAAAATTGTATGAAAAGCCTGAGGTGAACACAAAATGTTTACATCCTTCTTACCCATGATAGGTGGCCTGCATTAAAGCGGTCCACCCATGGACACCATCCTGTTTGTCTATGTCCGCACTCTTCTCCACCATCAGTTGCACCACTTCAAGCTGACCGCTCACTGCCGCCATCATGAGAGGTGACGCTCCCTCCTGATTGGATGAATTCACCTGAGTAGGATCTTCCTCCAAGATCTCCTTGACCAGCTGGGAATTACCTGACGCAACATACACACACAAATAAATATGTATTGTTATTTTCACCTGTTTCATTTACCTCTACCGACTATCTTCTTTCAGTTTAACTCACCCAACTTGAGAGCGCTGAACACATCTGGTCTTCTTCGCTCATCGTCTGTGGAGGAAAGAGCACGGCTGAGAATTATTTGGCCAGACTCCACATAGCTCAGCATCATCTATTAGTGAGTGTGTGGTTTGTGCACGGGGGGGGGTGAACAAATACTAATCATTGCAGAGTTCATCGCTCACACAAATACAACACAGAGACACAGAGAAAAGAAAGGAAACAAGTGGGGAAAAAAGATTCTGCTACTCACTGAATAATGCCCAGCCAGACTGACAAAAATGGCAAACTCACTTATTTATATTTCAGCCTTTAGATTCATAGATTGATAGTAGACATGTCACACAATATAGCCACAAATAAGCTCTGGTTGGGAGGCTAGGTTTAGTCTCAGCAGTAGAGGTTATATACAATGGTCTGTGCAAGAAAATAAAAACTAGTGGAGCTGTTAAAGATCAAAGACACTGAGAGCAAACCATTGTAGGTTTGCCTCTCACTTCTGTGTTAACTACAGTGCATGACAGCAACACAGTGAATTCTGCCAAGAGTGTAGAGACAGATCAACACTCCAGATGGAGGCTGACAGGGCCTTTTATTGGCATATTTCTGTGGGGAAGTAAGGAAGATGCATATATTTTGTTTTCATGTTTTGGGTCATGCTGATCCCAATTTCTGTTCTGCCACAAATGTTTGAATAAATCAATGATGACTAGTCCAGTAAACTGCAAACCATTTCCATTTTCCTTGAATTCAGAAATATGATCAACCTTGCAGAACGTGCTTTGGCAATACTGTACATGATCATCATGATGCCAATAAAACAGGAGGCCTGACCTGTCTGTGGTCGCACGGTGGTGATGGAGTCCAGATAGGCCTTGATGTCTCTCTGTTTAAGCTGCATAGCGAGTTCAAAGGCTGTCTTGGACAGAACATTGACTCTGTCTGGGTCAGCTCCACGCTCCACCAGCTGCTGAGCCACAGCCACCTTCAAAACACACCAACTTTATTTGTCAGCTGCTCCAGTAACTTAAAACAAAGACCGTTTTTCTACCAGGTATAATTCCATGTTTATTTGACACTTATAATACCTGAACCCACCTTCCCACTGAGGGTGGCCACCATCAGTGGACCCCAACCAGTGGTCTTCTGGGAAAAGTTGACATCAGAGCCCCATTCTAGCAGAAGGCGTACGGTGGCTTCGTGGCCATGCTGAGATGCCACCATCAGGGCTATGATGTCCATGAATTCTCTGCCACCGCCTCCTGGACAGCCTTCACCTCCTCCAAATCCTGCCGCACTGTGGAAAAAGAGGGAGTCATGCCAGTTTCATTATAGTTTTGTAGTTTTCTAGTAGTAGGTTCAATGCCTGTCTGTGAACCAGCCCAAACCTGCAGCTGTTGTTGTTGTTGCCGTTAGAGACAGCCTCCGCAGAAACAGCCAGATGATCATAGTCATCAACATAGGCCTCGCTCTCCAGGAGCAGCTTCACTACATGAGTGTGTCCCCCACGGGCCGCCATAGTCAGGACACTCGCACCTAGTCTGTTCCGACCGTTAATCTCTGCCCCGTTCTCCAACAAGATGTGGGCAACCGTCAGGTGACCGAACCTGGATGGAGAGTTAGAGACATACAGAATGAGACATGACTTTAAGTATCTATCCCCCCCCAAGTTGAAAACAGTTCATCAAGCATGTTAGAAAAGCATTTTACTTATTATTGGGAAATAGCAGTTTTTCACTTCTGTTCATTTATATTACATATTTACTGACTTAGTTTTTCATCTGGTCGACTGCTGATTAACCATCTATATACATTGTTTACTTATTTATATTATTTATTAGTCCTGCACATACTTTCTAAGACTGCTTGCTTATTTACCTTTGTCACTTACTTATTTTGACATATTTTTTGGTTCTTATCGTTTTATAAAGACCCTTATTGTAAAGTTGCACTATCCACTTTGCTGCTGTAACAATTTAAAGTTTCCTATTGGTTAACGTTATCTTATTTTTTTCTCAAAACTAAATCGCTCACATGGCCCTCCTTCATTCATTCATCCTAAATGTGCACCTAACATGTACAACATGTGAGTCAACACAAACTTAGAAATAAAAAAAGATGATGGTCCCAGGTAGGTGTTGAAATGAAGACACTGTGTGACACACCTTATCACCCATAGTGCAATTCGTAGTTGAAACATTTTTGAGTGACTGCTGTTAATTTCTACACGGTGTTGTCAGATAATTTAGAAATGACAGTACATTTTAATGGAGTTTGGTGTGTCTTTCTCTTCATGCATTAGAATGGAGCAATAATCTAGTGCCCCACCTTGCAGCCTGCATCAGCGGCGTCCAGCCGTAGTTGTTGCGGCTATCCACCGAGGCCCCCTTTCGGAGCAAAAACCGGACCAAGTTCTCATGACCGCTGGCCGACGCAAACTGCAGGGCGGTGTTCCCCTCCTCGTCGGTAGAGTCCACCGGTACCAGAGACAACATGTCCGCGGCGTTACACTCCGACCCAGCTTCAGAACGCAGCCTGCTCTGCCGTCCGGACTCTTTCGGGGCACCGGGCTCCAGGATAGCCCGGGCGGTCTCATAGTCCCCTTCGTCGCAGGCACGAAAAAGCAGCAGTGAATTGGCGGGGACACCGAAATTCATCTCCTCATTTAAGATGTTTACGTTACTTCGTCTCCATTCAACTCGTTAACTGGTTTCAGCGATAGTAACGGTCAAAAACTTTTCCTCTATCAGTTGGCGACGGCCCGTCATTGGAAATCATGACGCACAGCAAAATAAAGTTCAGTTTCTGAGTCAAGAACTACTCTTCTTCTTCTCAAACACAGATGGAACCATCTTTCACCAACATGACATTTCCATGAATCTTAACGGGTTTCGACAAAACAACTTTCTGGCGGCCGGCCGGTTCCGTTAGTTTTTAGGGAACCTGCCCAACATCACTGTTTACGACAACACTTGACTTCCGTTTCATCCTTCAAAAGAAAAGCCTGACGTCTACAACACAACACTTGACTTCCGCTATCATCTTCCAAAAGAAAAGCCTGATTTCTACAACACAACACTTGACTTCCGCTTTTTGCTGTATGAAGTATAAAAATAAACATAAAATAAAAACAGTGAAAGTGGCCATCAGGACTCTGTTTTGAAAATCACAAAAGAACATGGAAAAAGAAGGAAGGAAACTACCGTTTATTTAATTTAATTCATCAGAACTGGTTGGTTTGACCCCATTATAAGCTTTTCCGTTGTGTCTTTGGTCTCTTTTGGTTGTCTTTGTTTTATTTTTTAGTATAATCTTATTTTTACTGTTTTGTTATATTCTTTTTGTTTTTCACAGTAAAAACTGTCATCCAGTGGAAGTCACGACCTATAACTTACAGCCACCAGATGTCACTATTGCTCACGGATCTGTCTGAAACACTGACGAGGAAGAACAGGCCTCAGAGACCCGGATGCTCAGTATATAACCAGGAAGCAGGCCTCAACTCCTCCTTTTCCAGAAGAGCTAACCACGTTGGTTGTCTCGTTCCTGGCTCACCGCTGTTCGTTTGAATTTCTCCCGAATAAGTCGGTCAGGAATAATCAGAATGGTATGTGCTTTTGGACTACAACCGTTGCGTTTTGTATAAAACTGATTTTGTTACTGTTACGCCTTTCTACAACTTAATTTACAGCATCGAAATAGCACTGTCCGTTGGCTAACGTTAGCTCTTAGATAGTTACTAACGCCTGAAGCTGTCCCGCCACAAATCATTCACAAGCTGGAGTAGTTAACATGAAACTGGGAATATAATAGTAGCACAAAAGTAAACATACACGGGTAAAGTGCACCAGAAGCATTTGCTCCCAGTAAAAATCTAAAGTGAGTGTTTTGCCTAAAGCCCCTTAACGTTAGGTTTGTCATTTTCCTTTATACGAGTACCCTGAAATGTGTTTATATTAATTTTCAAGAATACATGTTGAGCTGGATACACTTGCTAATAAGCCCAAACTAAACTATAATACTTTGCCCTATTTGTAAAGCTACCATTGGGGTCAATGGAGTTGAATCAACGTTGGCTGAAGATGCTAGCTGGTTTATGAACACTTTGTATTACCACTTTGACATGAGAGGTTGATAAATTACCGTCAGAATCTATTTGTAGTTGATCTAATGAACCCCGTCACATTGCTACACTAAAGCATCTGTTTCTTCTGCTACTTTTCCTGTAATAAAAGACACTGCAGGTGACGTTATCAAAGACAGTGCCACCGATATGTCCACCCTTGCCAGCTTGTGCTTTGGTCCCATGTTATCTATGTTATCCTGTGACTGTCTGTCAATAGCAGTTGCAGTGTTTTGATACCTTATTCTCACATTCGCAGGCTTTCAAGGACACCGGCAAGGCACCTGTTGAGACCGAGGTTGCCATTCACCGCATCCGTATCACCCTCACCAGCCGCAACGTCAAATCTCTGGAGAAAGGTAACTAAACTCAAAGTAGTTCATGATGAGAAGAGAACACAGACGTGAGCTATGAGGATAAAATTTCCATCTGATAACCTGTGTTGACTGGATATACGCTATTCTGAGCCATGGCTTTAGAAGTTTAATGAAGTGATGGCTGGTTGATTGTTACTAATAGTGTCTTTTTTTTTAATAATTGCCAGTCTGCGCAGACTTGATCCGTGGGGCAAAGGAGAAGAACCTGAAGGTGAAGGGACCCGTCCGCATGCCAACCAAGGTACTGAGATGCATTCTGTTTAATTATGTACATTGGTGAGTCATCTGAAGACAAGGACAGACCCTCGTTATGCATGTTGAGTTTGATAGTGAGGTGGAATATATTGAAATTGTTTATTTGGTGTACTTGAAGTGATATCCCAATGTTTCTTTGCTGCTTTTTACAAATGGAAAGAAACTAGAAATCAGTGTATGACAAATCAAGGTACTGGTAGTAAAAGAAAATCACCTCACTCTTATGTCCTATCAGTATCCTGCACAGCATGAATGCAACGTGAATATGAGAATATTTTATGAAGATTCTTAATATGGTTGACCTAAAATGGGTTTTCTCCCCACCCTCTTCAGACTCTGCGCATCACCACCAGAAAGACTCCCTGTGGTGAGGGATCCAAAACATGGGATCGCTTCCAGATGAGGATCCACAAGCGCCTGATTGATCTGCACAGCCCATCTGAGATCGTCAAGCAGATCACCTCCATCAGCATCGAACCTGGTGTTGAGGTGGAAGTTACCATCGCTGATGCATAAATTATGCAGCTGATTCAATAAAGAAACAAATGAGGAAACAATGTTGTTGGTTGGTGTCTTGATGTCTGATGTATTTAACATCTTTATAGTGTTATAAGCTGAAGGGATAAGGGTCTAGATATTTTCAACCAGCGAACTAAACAATTTGACGTTGAATCAGAGGGATCATTGTCTTATGCGTAAATTGGATTGTAATGAAACACTGTCACCATTGAGTTCTTGGAGTTCTGTATAAACAATCTCTGTAAAATTACATTGTCACGGGCAGTCATGTCAACTGTGACTTTAAAAATGACTGTAGGATTAACTACACCACAGAAAAGGTGTGTGCAGAGTGACACCACATACATTAGCTCTAATAAGCACTGTGTTTATATAGAACTTCTCTTTTCCTTTATGTCCAGTTTAGGTCACAAATTAATACTTTAATGATGCTCTTTGGTGGATTATTTGCGGAATTACAGGAGAAGCTTGCACAGATTAAAAAAAGATGGGAAATATAATTTTAACACATTTTTGATTCGTCAGTACAACTGCAATGGAGTTCTGCTTCCAGTTTTGCACAACCGGATCATATTGAGATAAATTGAGCCAGGATAACATAATCCCTTATCCTTGTTTTGTGCAATGGGCCCCAGGTCAGGCTATAGCAGAGAGACACCTGAGCACATTGACAAAGCCTTTCTCACAGCAGTCACTTTGTAGCTGAACTCAAAGTACAGGCGTTATGATTGAGTCCTGGTGACAGTGATATCAGAAAATCAAAGCAGCTAAACTGAATTCAGCCATCATTCCTTTTATAATTCACCCCTGTGCTTTTTCTACTGTGAAAATATGCTTATTAAATAAGGCTGTCTTTGATTGCTTATGAATTAATCCAAGATAAAAAAAAAAGTTTCTGTTCCATAGTCTTTCTTTAGGGTCCCCCCTTTACAAAATTTCACAGTCAAGAAATTCCATTTTGTTTTTTTAGATACACCAGAATCTTTTATCTGTTATATTTACAGACTCATCCTCTGATATGACATTATTAACCCAGGAAAGCTGGAGTCCCCAAAGCTGGTTGGCTCCTGTCATTTGCTTGACTTCACACCTGCTTTCACTTCAAACTGATTACAAGCTCTTCTCAGCGGAAGAACATCAGCAGACCTACATGGAGATGAAATGAGATAGTCCAAGGCCAGTGTTCCTTGAAAAGAGGCTGTATAATCTCTACTGATCCCAGCTTTGCTCAGTTCATATAGTGAATTAGTGCATGAATTTCTAGGTGTGTTGGAGCTGTCAGGCCTTGAGATGAGTAGGTCTACAGTTACCTTTAGCATTGATGAAAGCGTCAATATGCAGCCTGTTGACATGGACTTGACTTGTATAGCTCAACCTGTCAGCAGTTCACCCCAGCAGGTAAATGTCTGTTCAGCAAAATTTATTTATTTATTTTGCACTGCCAAGCCAGATTCATTATTCTGATTGAGGATGTGTGTTCAGACTTCTTTGGCTGTTCAAATAGAACTGAACTAAACCCCTAAATTAACCGTACTGAGGTTTAGTTTCTAGTCTGTTTTCTTTCTTTGTAGGCTGAGCAGCAGACGATGAGCGTCTACCTCCGAGTCAGGCCTTTCTCCAAAGAAGAACTCTCTGACAATGAGGATCAGGTACAGTAGTACTGTCATCCAGTCCATGCATGGGACCAACAGTCTGAACGCCAGTCCATAATATTAAACAGATCATGTTTACTTGCAGTGAAGTTGCCTACTTTTTTATTTCTGGAAGTGTTCCAGTGTATGTTCATTATTTATCTTCATTTCCACCGAGCTAAGAAACAGTATTTTAATAAATAATCTTGTATTTCATGGCCCTCACCAGCGCTATTGATAGTTTCTTTGGACCCTGGCCTTCAGTGAAATATGTGTATCCCCACAATCTCTGATTTAATTTAAATGCACTTGTTAAAGGCATTTTTTTAAAGAGGAAGCTAAAACTCCAACTGCATGTGGCCAAACATGCCTTTTATGAGGTTTTGAAGCAACTACATGAACTTTTTTTTTTCCCCTCAGGGTTGTATCGTGATTGAAAACAGCCAGATGGTGACACTGAACGCACCAAAGGGCTCCGCCACTATGAAGAGCAGTGAGAAAGGCATCGGCATGTCTCTCCACAAATTCTCCTTCTCACAGGTCTGTTACTGTTAATCTGTCTGAACATGAGTTAGAAGTCCTCCTGCACATGTATTTCTAAAATATTCTGGGTGTCCCGTTTCAAATACCCGCTCACGTTCTTTTCCAAACGATTGCTTTTCAGATTTTTGGACCAAAAATGACCCAGGCTGAGCTGTTTGAGCACACAGTCAAAAGCCAAATGTCTGACTTCTTGGAAGGAAAGAATGCACTGATATTCAGCTATGGTGTGACCAATGCTGGAAAAACCTACACGATCCAAGGTAAAAAAAGAGATCTGAATGAGTCAGAAGTCCTGTGAATTTCTCCTGTCAAATACATTGCAAAATGTTTCAGGAACTCCAAAAGACCCAGGAATACTCCCCCGAGTGCTGGACGCCACCTTTCACTACATTGGAGGACGTCAGTACGATGGGATGGACCTGAAACCCTACCTCAGAAATGATGCACAATATCTGGAGCCTGACCAAGTCAAGCAGGAGAGAAGTGCGAAAGCTGCCATTTTTGCTTCGGTCAAAGACGTGAGTGTTATATCTCATTTTAAATGAAACCATAATGCCAGAAATATGATAACATGCTTATTTTTTTTGCTTTCCATCTAGGAGAGTGATCCTGTCAGAGCCAGTGGTGGCTCAGAGTCCTTGTCTTGTTCCACCAACAGTGCCTCATCCTCCTCTTTGTCCTACGATCAAACCGGTAGCTCTCTCTAATCATACACACTGAAGTTAGAAACAATCCACATCCTCAGGTGTTTTCTCTCTATATTCTTCTCCTTTTTTTAGTGTTGGACAGCAATCCAACAGAAGCCGATGGCAGCCTGTTTGCCTTGTGGGTGGCCTTCTTTGAAATCTACAATGAGTGTGTGTACGATCTGCTTCAACCTTCCCTGTGCTCCAAGTCCAAGAAACGAGCTTCTCTTCGAGTTTGTGACGACGGAGCTGGAAATGCTTATGTTAAAGGTGTGAGGGACAAAGCAGGCGTTCTTAAGTTGGGTGAAATGCATGTTCCTGAACCATAACGTGTTGCTCAAAGCTTAAAATTTGAATGATTTCAGATCTTAAGTGGGTTAACATCCAGACTCTGGGTGAAGCCTCCAAACTACTGCAGTTTGGAAACAAAAACAGAAGTGCTGCAGCCACAAAGATGAACCAGTCGTCCAGCAGAAGGTTTTTTTTTTTCTTAATTTCATCATGTCTTTACTTGGCATCGTTTTCTGTTTCAAAAACTGAAACCAGTTTTCCTTACAGCCACAGCATATTCACCATGAAGTTACTGAAGATCGATGGCAGTACAGTCAAAAGGATCTCAGAGTGAGTATCAGGCAGTGACACCATGAATATTAAACTTCATCCTGTATTTTGTTTTGTGTGTGGCTACATTATATTACCAGAATTATAGTCATGGATTCATATCATACACGCTGAAATACTGTGTGCAGTAAAATGTTTGCAGGTATAAATATCGACAACTGAACAGGAAATGCATCTAAAGAGGAGCGAACCAAAACAAGACTGAAAATATAAATTCACAGGGGCACTGCTGAGCTAACACTCTGATAGCTCCAGCACCATGAAATGATCTGCAGAAAATAACTTGGTTTATTTGTGCTTCTCAGGTTTTCTCTGTGTGACCTGGCTGGATCCGAAAGATGCAACAAAACCAAAACATTTGGGGAGAGGCTGAAGGAGGCAGGGAACATCAACAACTCCCTGCTCATTCTGGGGAAGTGCATCACTGCCCTTCGCAACAATCAGACCGACAGGTACTCTAAATGTACTAAATGTGTTTACCACCTGATGCAAGTATTCGGTTTGACAGGTGAAGCAAGGCAGCAGATATCTGGATGAATATTTGCTTTTGTCGTCCACCAGAGTGAAGAGCAGCTACATTCCCTTCAGAGAGAGTAAGCTCACTAAGCTCTTCCAGGCTGTTTTCTGCGGTAAAGGACGGGCGTCGATGATCGTCAACATCAACCAGTGTGCTTCCACCTACGATGAGACGCTACACGTCATGAAATTCTCTGCTGTTGCCAAACAGGTCTGTGCATAATGGTGCGAGAGGAGGTGGTATGACAAGCTGGATTGAGGCCATTGATCTAACCTGTGCTGTCTCTAGGTGGTGCAGGTGATCCCAGACAAGCCTCTGGGATCTCTGGCTCCTTGTTTGGTCGGCCGTGATGGCAAGCCTCTGGTGAACGAGGTGGTGACGGACAACCAGGCCCTGGAGAGCTACCTGTCTGAGGAGGAGGACGAGGCGGACATGTCTTTGCTGCCACAGAATGTACAAATAGTTCACCGTGGCACAAACATTTTTCATGACAGAGATCCATTGTTCTCCACTTGTATTTTGCTGCCTATGATGTGTTTTTAGTCATTCTTTCAGCATGGATTTAGGGGTGGGTCCGTCTACCACTTCGCTCCAAACTGAAACTAGTTACTAAAGGTTTGTGCAGAAACTGATGGTCCCCAGAGGATAAATACTACTACTTACTTTATTTTTTTTAAATATTCATTTTTTTAAGCCTTTTAATGAAAATGTCTCATCAGATCAATTCACCATAACATTTGTCCCCAGAAGATGAATCCGGTACTATTCATGTTCTGCTCAACATGTATTTTAATCACTTCAGTGACCCCTTATCTTTTCATCTGGCTCCACCAGGCCAAATGTGTGGTTTGATGTGACTATCAGCTTTACTTTGCATTTAGTACTAACAAGCACACATTAGTGAGTGAGTGAAGATGCTGAATGTCATATTACCTGCAAAATAGCATATTTGCAAGCACTGCTGCTGTGCAGAACTGGCAGCATGGCTGTAGACTTAAAGACATTTATTAAGAGTTATTGAATACTGCAGATGGGGAATATTCAACCTTCCACAGCTCAGATGCAGACTGAAGTTATCTCCAGTAAATATTTTCCTGTCACTCTCCTAGGATCTTGTAAATATGATTGAGAACCTGCGAGCGAAACTCCTGGCTGAGCGACGGAGAAACCTCGTTCAGGAAATGGAGATTCGGAAGGAAATGGGAGACGCCATGTTACAACAGCTCATGGAGAGTGAAGAGCTCCGCATGTAGGCTTCATTTGCAAGAGTTATGCTTTTGTATGCCTGCAGTTTTGATTTTTTCATGTTTGCTGTATTGGCACTAAATGTGCAAACCACTTGCATATGACGGAGTAATCCTCAAAATCAAACAAACTAAACATTGCTTTGTTCAGTCGGCAGATAGAGGAGCAGAAGGAGATCTACCAAGAAAAGCTGGAGAACACTTTTGAGATGTATAAGGACGCCATCAAAGAGCACGCCTACCAGAGTGCTATGAGCAACCTGGAAGATGACTACGTACCTCTGGATGAGTTCATTGCTGAACAGGACAAAGTGGAGGTATGTGATTTAATCAGCTGCCAGAAAAGTTATTGATAAAACGCTAATAGCTTTATAGTCAAATTGGGTTCATGTTACACCACCAAACCACGCATTAAAACTTTGCCATTCGTCTCTCACCGAATGTGTAGGCCCTGCAACGTAAAGTGTCGGAGTTGGAGACTTTAATGTCCACTGTCAGAGGACTGTGTGCCGCTCCAACAGTGGACCAGTCATGTCAGACTCAACCATACAAAGCAACCGAAGCAGCAGGTAAGCATGACGTCTGTTCTAACACATAACTCAGCAACTTCCTCTTTCAGGAAAAAGCTTTGTTTCTCCTCACAGGGGATGAACGATGCAAGCGGCTTTACAAAGAAAAATGTGCCATGGAGCAGATGTGTGAGGATAAACAACAGGTAAGAAGGGCGTTTTTAACTCTGTATTAAACAAGGGTTCAGTCTTTTTTTTTTTTTTTTTTTTTTTAATCTATTTTTTTGAGTTTCACGTTGTAATGTTTGGTTCAGTTGATTGTGTCCCTGGAGAAAAGGCTCATGGAGCTAAACGAAACCCTTCAGAGGGTCAGAGATGGCTTCATGGAGAAATCAGCTGATCTGGAGGTTTTACAGAAGAAGGCTGATGAGCAGGTGAGACGTAAATAAAGCGGGGTCTAACGTGTTTAAAATGGCTTTGGGAATAATCAGATATGAGCAGCAAATATGATGACTTTATTGCATGTACTTTTTTTTCTTCCATCAAGACAAAATCCATGGAGGACATCCTGCGGCAGAACGTTGAAAAGGATCGGGAGATCGCCTCCCTGAAGGCAGAGCTCACCAAACTCTCCCAGAAGTCTCCTGTGCAGTCCAAAACCAAGCGAGGCCTGCTGGCCAACATCAAGGAGGCGGTGACGTCTCCTCGGAAGGGTTCGAGCACCCGAACGCTCAGGAGAACAGCTAAGACTGTTCACCAGTGAAAAGTGACTCATTATTTATTTCAGGTTATTATTTTATCCAGGTTTCATTGATGGCATTTTTATGTGTTTTTTTTTAATAAAATTTAATTCCTCAAACTTCCAGGCATGCAATCTTTTATCTTAGTTAATTGACAATATTGATTCTTTTCACTTTGGATAAATTTAAATTTGAAGCACTAATGGTGTGTACCTGCGGCCACAGGCATGCCGTTCCTTCTTGTGTGCTCATAGAAGCCCACTATATTTGTGCACGGCTATAGAAATGTCACGCCAGGAAATTCACGCTTTGAACTTAAACCTTACAGTATATGTGGTCAAATGAGGCCATCCATTATGTAACGCCAGAGGGAAAGTGTGGTGTGGTCACACAAAAGACTCTGATAGGACAAAGACACCATGTGCAATGTTCAGTATCTTAAGTGCATCACTACTTAATTTGCCTTTTAGTCTACTGTGAGATCCCTTCATTCTTAACCCATGCAATACAAGAAATGTGCCAAATATGTCCACCATGCCAGTAAAAAGCGTCCTGCAGCACAGTGACCTTTACAGTTGAGTGAATGAGGTGTATCCAGTGTGGTGTGCTTGAGGTAACAGCGCAGCCTCCTCTCAGTTAGTGAAAGGACTGTTGTGGTAGAGGCCAGCCAGCTGCTCTTCTATCTCTCTGGTTGCAGTGATATTTAATGAGATTAGCTGTTCGTCTTGGCCTGCGTCAGTGCAAAGGGGTCAATCACAGGATTAGCGCCTTGCTTAAGAGTTGCATCGCTTTATTGCACTTTTTTTTTTTCTCCTCATCATTCTGATTTTCCCACTTCTGGCTCTTTTCTGGGACATTTTTTCAGCCACCGAAGCATGTCTCACAGCCATATTTACAATTTGGAATATTGCAGTGCACCATGCGGCTTTGGGAGTGAGTCCGTCTTGACCCTCAGCCGTTGAATGAAGCATCTTCCAGGGGAGGAAGAGGAGCAGGGGCAGCCAGAGAAGTGAAGGGCAGCTGGGCCAAAATCTTGCCTGCTGTGACAGAGTCTGAGACTCTGGACAAATCATTCTCATGCCACTTGTAAATAACAAAGTAGGTGATGATTGCACAATTGGCACAGACAAGGCTTTGGCTGATGGAAAGGCTCTGGTGGATTCTTTGATAAAGGTAAGCTGCAGCAAGATGATTATAGATGTGTGACATTTATTACAGTAGTTTATTACAACCAGGTGCTGGTTGAAAATTTCAGAAAACTGAAACACCTTATTAATTATTATTATTAAATTATTTACACCAATATTTACAATGTTCCACTCTATGAGCAAATATATGTGATATTTTTTTTTTTATTATATATTATATATATATATATATATATATATATATATATATATGGTAATATTCCATCTTCACTGTCAAAGCCTTGTGTTAACACTTTACAGACTAAACATACACAAAACGTATAAGCATCTTTCTTTCCCCTGAGGCTAAAAAAGCACTCTCACTCTCGCTGAATAGAATTTCTTGGTCCACTGCATCTTTGTGACCGTTCTGAGTTAGATGATGCCAAACCTGGTGTTTTGTCTCAGTTACTAACAAGCATCTTGTTGTTTTAACTGTAATTTACTGTAACACTTTTGCTGTTGACGGCATGTAGAGAAAAATGTGTTTGATTGTCTAAAATACAATATTTGCTTTGCATGTAGCTGGTATACTGTCCTATACCTCACACAGTATGTGAGCAAACATATAGTGTGAGGTATAGCTAACAGAAAAGAAATGAAAAACAGGTGAAACAGTACAAAGGTTTAAGTCATGTACAAATACATACAGTGAATAAATAAATTTAAAAAAAAAACAGCACTACAGCATAAATGCAGTTATTATCGTTGTGTTCCCTCCTCTCATCTATGCTCGCTCTGGTGCACAAGGTTGTTTTGGCTTATCTAGAAATAGATCAATGATAATGAGATTAATTGTAATATTTTTCATTGAAACCACTCCTGCTAATCCTCCAAGGCTAAGCTAATGTCTATTAATAAAACACTGTGTTACCATATGATTTAAATCATAAATGTGGAACTATTTTACATTAGTTCCAGTTATTGACAAGCAGCTTCAGATGATTAATTGATATGATCAGAAATGTCTCAAAAAAGTAGTATTTTTTTTTTTTTTTGCTTTTTTACTTTTTTGTTTGAGGTTTGAGGTTTTTTTGCTTTTTTACTTATTTGTCTTTTTGAGGATGGCTTTAAGGGCATATTTCAAACTTACAGTATTAACATGTTCACTATAGAGGGCTGATTGTTGCATGATACCTTTTTTAATTTTTTTTTATCCTGTGCTGCCATGCCACCAAGACACAAGACACTTTGTAGCACGCTTCTCGCTATACACAGTGATTTTTAATTCCATACAAAAGATGAAATAATAGAGTTGATTTTGTGAAAAATGATTTGGGAATAAATACAGGGATGTACTGAACTAGACAATTTGAACTGGACAAATTTATCCACAACACTGACACCAAAGTATGTGAAACGAGCAGCCCTATTAATAGGAAACAATTCACATTAATTTTGTAATCTGAGAGGTGATGAAATTGGTCCAAGATGAAGTAAATGGGTCAAAGACCTATCCTATAGTATGATGATACCCATTTATAACAAGTGATTGTTATAGGTCTACTGATCAGCTGATGTGCACATACTGACACCAAATTAATTGGACATTGTTCTTTCTGCCTTTTGAGTAGCAGGAGATTCTTACCTCCAAAGCCTGTGGATCAAAAAGTATTCAGTTCTGAGTTGTTGAAGTTTAGCAGCCCCAAACTACCAGGAAGTAATAAGAGATATCCAGCAATGACAGAGGAGCGTTCCCTTAATTCCCCTGAAGGCTGCGTCTCAGTTTGCACAATTAAATCAGCTGTATTTCTTTTTCTCCGTACAGGTGGTGGCATGTTACCGACACTTGGCCTCATGTGTTGGCGGTTGCACAGACAGCCTGCAGCTGCGGGATGAGCTGCGACAAACACGGGAAAAGGCCCAAACGTTGTCCACGGCCATCTGCAGTCACCTGACCTCTCACCTCCGAAACAAGAGCCTGCCTGAGTTGCAGCGTAAGGAGATGGAGCTCCTCTGGGTGGCCTTCTCCTCCAGCCTGGAGCTCCTCCATATGGACATGTGCAAAGTGTTCCATGTGGGTGACATCTTCTCTCTGGCCAACACTGATACCCTGGTGCAAAATGGCCTACAAGGTAAATTATAACACGTCTGATAAAAAAGATCAGATTTTGTCCAAAAATATGGTGACACACACTTTTTGTTAGATGCATTTCTTACTTTCATAAAGGTCATGATGTTATTCAACTGCTTGGTCATTTGGTAGGAAGTACTTGGTGTTGTTGAACTGTATTGTATTATACACAGATGTGTCTCTGTTATTTAGCCTACCCTCAGTGGTTTAAATGACAGAAAATAATAGAAACACTTGAACTTTTATGATCTTTCATGAGGGTACAATTTATTGTGTGACTGATCGGTTAGGTTGCATTTGTTTTGGGCTAGAATCAGTTAAGTTATGTTTGAATGGATGAAAAGTGAAATTATTTTGCCATTTTTTGTTAATACAGATGGAGTCAGTGAGGTAGCAGCCCGGGCCCTCAGTGTGCCAGACCTGAACCAGGCCCAGAGTCCGATCCTCCCTACTGAGCTGGAGAGCCAGGAGCGCAGCAAAATGGCGCAGGAGATCAGCCAAATCGACCACATGATCGACGACATGGAAATGAAAGTGAACGTCATGCGCTGGATGGTGGAGCCCCAAGGGCCACAGTATGCAGACCCACTGAGCAGCACCGACAGCTCCTCCCTGGCTCTGATATCAGTCGATGAGGAGCAGCCTGGGCACAATACTGCATGCCAGCGCAGTCAAATATTTGCATTCTTAGGGCTATTTGCTATTATTTTGGTGGCAGCCAGTTTATCAATTAGTGTTGTCTTATTCTCATGAGCAAAACCTTAATAAACACAACTTCTTTTTTTCTGTTACACCTCAGCAATGCTCAGTAACCATGATAGAACTACCTACTACAAGTACAGTAGCTTTCTCTTCACACATCTATGACAAAAACAAGGTTACACGTTGTATTAGCTGCTAAATTATTTATTAGTGCACAAGCTATTTTGTCTAAAACCACACAGAAAAAAATCTGGATGCAAACTGTTTGCCATTTATTGCAGTGAAACCAAAGCTGCCATATACTTTAAACTATCTTTGTTGAACAAAGTGATAATAAAAAAATACATGGGTGCCAGTTAGAACTGGAAAATAATTACAACAATATAGGATATGTTGTTGATTTTACTTACCCACTTGTAAAAAATAGAGCTGATCTTCCCCTTTGCTCTATACTGTACATTTTCCGTTCCTAACAGACGTTTTCACATTTTATTCCTTGTTGCCATTGAAATAGATGCTGATGCTGTGTAGTTGATTTACTGTAATATGCCTGATACTAATTTTTTGATTCAGTGTTATTATTGTGTTTATACTCTGTGCTGTAGAGAACTGAACAATGTATAGTTATGCATTATAAAAATATCAAAGTTGATATGACACTGTGTTGTTTTCCATTCATTTTTATTGACTATTGCACCTTGATAAATAACCAAATCATTGTATGCAATGCAACAGGAAATGTACAGAATTCAAATGGCATTAAAGTACTTATTATAATGTAATGACTTTTTTTTGTTGTTGGTTCTTTACTTTGAAAAAGGTAAAAAAAAAAAAATTAAAGGTCAAAGAAGGGTCTGTAAGAGGCATATATGGCTATGGGTCAATATGGCCTTATTATTAATAAACAAAACTTGAGATGACAATATTAGACATTACTGTTTTTTTATGATATTATCATGTGAATATGTAGTGTAGGCCAAAGCTATGACTGAAAACTATACAGTTTAAAAGCAAAAACTAAAATAGGAGTAATTTACATTAAATTACGTTTTTAATTAAAATTAAAGTCTTTCATTCAATTTCTGTAATACAGAAATAATACAGTGATGGTATAAGCAACGTTTTACACACAACTTTTTATATTATTATTATTATTGAGAAAGTTCAATAAAAGTATTTTTGTTTATTTGGCCAGTTATACATTATGATTATTATGAAATGGTACATGGGTATATTATTTTGTTAAGCTATTTATCATGTTTTATTTTGAAGTGTAACCGGAAGTGTGGAACGCCTTCATTAACGCAACGGTTGGCAGGGCGACAGTAACCAAGCAGTAAGACGTTTCACAGGCGGAAGTGACGTTACCTGAACACCAGCTGTGACAATGGTGCTGAAACAATGTCAGTCGCGACTGAAAAGTTTTGATATCATCCAGCCAGAACGGTGGTACGACCTTTCTTTTAGACAGGACAGACTGAGCAGTGTGGTGCCAGCGACCGTTTCAAAAAAAAAGGTCACTCCTCCGCCATGTAGGAACTTTGAGAAGCAGCCATGGAGAAGCAGACAAGCTGGACTGAAGAGTGTCCATCTTTCTGCGAGGACACAGGTG
This sequence comes from Synanceia verrucosa, assembly GCA_029721515.1. Taxonomy (NCBI): domain Eukaryota; kingdom Metazoa; phylum Chordata; class Actinopteri; order Perciformes; family Synanceiidae; genus Synanceia; species Synanceia verrucosa. The sequence goes on along the minus strand of CM056568.1, from coordinate 16,093,966 downwards.
TCCGCGAGAGGTAACTTTAACTCACCAGAGGTTACTACTCTCTTGGTAAAAGTGTAAATATGGCAGCTAGCTGTAACTCTACTCGTGAGCTAAAGCAGCTCCAGTTTGCATCACCTTTTCAACTCATCTGACAGCAATGTCAAAGTCTGAGGACGTTACCCTCCAGAGTGTCAAAATAAAAGCCCAGTGGTGGAAGAAGTACTCTTTTAACGCTACAGTATGAAATACTCTGTTAAAGTCCATTCAAAATCTAAAAGTAAAAGTACGAAGTCTTATCCATACATGTACCTACTGTTCCAAAGTACTCATTGTGCATTATAATTAGTAAAGTTAGTTGTTTGTAAAGCCAGACCCTGATGGGAATTTCACAATGTTTTCAACAGAAACCTTCACCCACATCCCACTCTGTGTTTATAAAATACACATGTGCTCCCTGTTTTTCCAGGTGTCATCACCACAGTGTTAATGTTGTGTTTTTAGACAGAAGTCAGTCATCAATTCATCAGTTATTCTGTGATATTCACCCACCACATATCCCGATTGTTGTGTTTTAGTGTTTTACAATTTAATAATAATAATAATAACATCAATAATTATAACAATAGTATTGCCATTGCAGTTGCTATTTTAAATAAATATTATAAAATATAATATAAATATAATCTATAATGCAATATGTGTATTTTGAAAGAGTGGAGTATTTGTAATGTATAAAGTCTGTGACAATAAGAAGGTTGTGATGTGAAATTACAGTTATAAACATGATTTACCAGCATACATAGCGTTATGTTTTTACTTGGACATTCCTAAAAATACCTTACCTTGCCAAATACCATGCGTTTGGAGAATGTGTCATTTATTTGGTTTTGTTCAAAAGATTCAAGACTGAAGTTACATAAATATAGAAAAATGTGTACTATTATATTTCTTTAGTAATCTCTTTCATGTTCTTCTTATTGGTTTCAGAGCTGTGTACCTCCATCAAAGCTTTCCAATATGTGAAACCAGATATACCAAACTCTGAAGGCGGCAAGCGTTTTTTTGATACCCATGCGGTGGTTCGACTCTTTGAGGAAAATGGTTTGTTAGTTTAAAAAAAAGTCACAATATTCCTCTGGTCTTGTTTTTCTCATTTTTCTCATCAACACACCTGCTTTCTATGAACAGGCTTCACAACTCAACAGGCTGAGGTGATGGTCAAAGTTCTGGTGAGGATGACGAACTCCAACATGGAGGTCATCTATAATGACATGGTAACCAAAGTGCAGCAGGTGAGAGTGTAGGAGGAGGTTTGTATATGTTTACTGTAAATGCAGAAGCATTATGTACAAGTACTTGTATGACTCTGGGCATCACTTAAAGCTGTGCCTCTTAGAATAATAGAAACTTGCTTTGTTTTTATAACGTGCATTGGTGAAAAAACAATAGGATAGATAGGTGGCCTAGGCTATCATCCACGTCATTGCAATGAAATGAAATATTTTTATATATAATGCTCACTGTTAACTTTATGGAAACTTTTGTGTTTTACTTCTTTTGCATTATTTGTGTGGTTTTGGCAGGAGATCATGTTGCAGCATGTGATGTCTCAAATAGCAGCTGTGAAGAAGGACATGATAATCCTGGAGAAGAGCGAGTTCTCCACTTTACTGGCAGAGAATGAGGTAAAAGTGTTGAACAGCAAGTAATTGTTGCGTTATTTATGTAAGTTGCAGTGGAAAATATATATTTAAATTAGACAATATCCTCAGTTACTGACAAAATACGTAAGTAATAGAAATTCAGAAAAAAACAGCTATATAGATGTGTATCTTTGCCTAAAGTAAGGGCATGAATGAATTTGCAGTAAGTTCCGTCTGTTTTGTTTTTTGATTCATATGACTCATAATTTTAAATATTTTAACATTTACCTCAGAAACTCAAGATCCAGTTATTGCAGCTGCAGGTCCAGCTCGCTGTAAGTGGCTATTCTGATTCCCTCAAATCACTTTATGTCCAGGCTTTATTGTAGAAGTATTCTTTTAGAAGCAAACAAGATGGTTGTATTTTATGTCCTATAATGACTTTCCTTTGTATCTCCATTGCAGGATGTCATGAGTAAAATGCGCTCAGATAATATTATGGACATGAATTTGGAGAAAAGTCGCGCTAAAGAACTGGTAAGTGTAAGCTCCGTCGAGTGCATTTCTATTTTGGTCTTTTTATATATTGACTTGTACATATGCAGTAGGTAATTTAAGAACAAATGATTACTTTGTTGTCCTAAATCCCTCTCCTTGTATTTCTCTTCTAAATAAAACATTATTTATCTTTTTCAGAAAGTAGAGCATGAGAAGATGCTTCTAGAAACACGAACTGAGATTATGGAAATGGTTTGTACACCTACACTACATGTTTCCTACCTGATCACATCGTCAGTTCATGCTCATGAGACAGGTGGTGTTGATGTCAGGTATAATTATATAAAATATGCTGTTATATAATGCTGTTATTTCATGCTTCTGTCTTATTTTTTTTCCAGACTGCAGAGCAAGAGCGTCATTTAACTCAGACCAACATGAAAATAGACACTGAAGTTGCCGGTCTGAGAACCATGTTGGAGTCTCATAAACTGGACACTATCAAATACCTTGCAGGTGTGCAATATCTTCAGATACAATCATCAGTATTTGCCTGAAGAACTTGGCTTTATGAGGAAGAAGACGGTTAATATGGGGACAACTGGTGCAATTTCAACAATTTTTCAAATCAAATCATTATTCATTGAAAATGTATCCAATATATTATTCAGTAGGACTGCCTAAACTTAAGGAAGGAAACTAAATTGACCAATGCTTTTTCTCTTTTAGGTTCTGTGTTCACCTGTCTCACGGTGGTCTTGGGTTTCTATCGTATTTGGATGTAAGCAGGACTGATTATGCAATGATTATGATTTTCAAATAACTTCTGGTGACACTTGAACTTTATATGCATCCTGTGAAATTAACACTCGTCAGAAACCAAATATCGGTGCAGTCCTTTTATTTTCTCAGAAGAGTTAGGGCCAACTGATCAGGACTGATAATGTTTTTGCTGCCCATTGTTGATGAATATACTTAATAAAGTATAATTGTATTCTGATGGAAAGGTACTACAAAAATGTTGTACAGACAAAAACTGACCTCTGATTCAGATAATGTTGTTTGAAGGCAAAGTATTAAAAAATGTGCTTATTTTGTATGTATAGTGTATATCAAAGTTGTATCATGTAAAGAAGATCAGATAAAGGGATCAGTGTGACTTTTCACTATATTATGACAGATATTTAACTTGCATCTATCTTTCTGCTTTGTGGTCTCAGAAATGTTTTAATGCAATTAATAATTAATATTATTTGAATAAAATGATTTGTCAGGAAACAATTCAAGACATTAAGTGTTGCTTTCTGTTCTGATATTTTTGTATTTAAGGATATGTTTAATGGTACTTTTGTTAGAAAGTGGCCTTTACTCTCCTCTACATTAGAATTACTCTGTAAACATGCTGTTTTACTGTATATGTTATAAATGTGTATTGTAACTGTGAACTGGAAATATGAGTCAAAGAGGTGTTAGTGATAGTTTTAATGATGTCAGGGAGGTAAATAATGAAAGGAATGATGCGCGTGCTCTGGGATTTATTTTGAAAATCGATTGAACCGGAAGAATGCCACAATACGTCAAATCCAACCAAGACGAACCGGAAGTGGTTTTAATGGGGAAGCAGCTTGATTTTCTGCTGCCGACACGTGTGTAGCTGTCAGAAAAGTGTTTATCCCTCAACAACCAAGTTATCCACATGACAGCGAATTGTAAGTTTACTTATATGTGTTGTAAATATTAGTTACAACTGTTTGTAATGACTCCATTTTAACTACGAACCAGCTAGCGGCTAAGCTAGCAGGTAACGTTCAAGCACACTTATCACAATATGTGTTGTTATCTTGTAATGATCCATTACAGGTTCAGTTCGGGAGTGGTGTGAAGTGGTTGTCTGTGTTTATTCGTCCTTTTGTAACATTATTGCCATGAGTATGAATAAATGTAAGGTGCTGAAATGTGATTTGTTGTGTTTTTCGCAGGCGCTGTTGAGCGTCTCCCGTGTAATAATGGCTGACGCGTTCAGTAGCAGCTCGGAAAATGTAATTCAGCGAGTGGTTGATGTTACAGTGAAAACAAATACTCCTCTGGAGAATTTGGAAGCGTTGTATCAGATTAAGAAGATTTGCGATTTTATCAGTGAGCATCAATTTGAAAAGGTGAGGAGATCATTTTACACAAAAGCATGAAATGACAACTTGTTTCAAAACTGCTTGATTAACTGCATATGAAGTTAAAGGGAAAGTGCAGGTTTTTTTTTTTTTTTTTACAAATTGTAACTTATTTCTGGGATTAAATACTGACATTTACTCACCCATTTCACTTTGGAGTCATTTGGGGTATTTCCGACAATATTTGGATTTGACCATATCAATTTAACAGGAGTGAAGGGGGCACTGAAATGCAGCCAGTAAATGGCATAAACTTGACCATTTCTCAAATAACAGATGTTTAATGAGATGGGCTACACTATTACTATTCTCATTTGAGTCCGGAGTTGTCTGTAACTTGAGAAAATTAAATCTGTAAACAGACTCTACTTCTGGTTTATCATAGTTTACTAAGGACCCCTGGTGCCCACCTATGTGGCCTTCACAGTGCCTGAACTAAAAAAAGTATACATACTTTCTACATCACTTCCCCTTTAAATCATAGACAGGAACGTTGGATTTGTGTCACTGTTGGCAGGTTGCTCTGCAGTTTCCTGATGAGCTCCTGGTGGATTCAGTTGCAGTAGCGGAGGAGATTGAGAGAAACAGTAATGCCAAGCCGTTCATTTTGGGAGATACATCCTATGGCAGGTAACACACCAGCCTGAACTGAGAAAAAGCTTACTTAGTTTAATAATGTGTGTGTTAGACATTTGATCTGTCCAAGGCTATTTAAAAACAATATGTAAGTGAAATGCCTTAAGGTGTTATTGTGCATTCCTGATTGTTGTTGAATTCTTCTGAGCAGTTGCTGTGTGGACGAAGTGGCTGCAGAACACGTTGGAGCCGACTGCATTGTGCATTTTGGCGGCGCTTGCCTCAGCCCGTCTAAAAGGCTGCCACTGATGTACGTCTTTGAGCGAAGGCCATTGGATCTTGAGAAGTGCGCTTCTGCCTTTAGACAACTCCACCCTGACACACAGAGTCACATCATCATCCTTTATGATGTCAACTATGTTCACGCCATAAGTAAGCTATTCTACAAAGCCCATGCTCTTTTATCTGTAAGAAATAATATATATTTATACATATTTATGCCATTGTCATGAGTAAATATGTAGGTGATAATGTGCAGCGACCTGGTTCATGTTGTGAAACACACCCTAACAGGGTGATGTGGTACTTTGTGTTGGCTTAAACATATTATCATTTGCGTCAGATACTGTTCTGCACACTTTTCAAGTTTCATGTGGTTGCAATCTACAATCAAATCTTTCCTATGAGGATGTTTTTTTTTTCTTCCAGATGATCTTCTCACACTCCTTTCGCCTGAGTATCCAAACCTTGTCGTCTCAGAACTTGTTGTCGAAGGGGAGCAGTGTTACAGTCACAGACGGATTAAAAGACAAGATGACACCTGTCTGTCAGAGCGAGACAGTAACCAGCTTATTTATCAGTTTGGGAGGCAGTTCTCTTTGAAAAGTGGTTCAAGCATCACAGATTACAGTATGTTCTATGTCGGCAAAGAGGGAGCTACGCTGACAAACTTTATGATGACTTGGAATCGCTGCTCGTTTTGTTCTTTTGACCCCATAAAAATGACGGGAAGGACAGAGTCAGTAAATGTGAACCGCGCACTGATGAAGCGATATTACGCCATAGAAAGGGCCAAAGATGCCAGCGTGGTTGGCATCCTGGTTGGCACACTTGGGGTGGCCGACTACCTCGACATCATCCAGCAGTTGAAGGAGACCATCCGACGAGCTGGCAAGAAGAGCTACATGTTTGCCATGGGGAAGCTGAATGTGCCCAAGCTGGCCAACTTTCTTGAAATTGACATTTTTGTGTTAATTGCATGTCCAGAGAACTCAATGCTGGACTCAAGTGAGTTCTATAAACCTGTGGTGACACCGTTTGAGATGGAGATGGCCTGCAACAAGAACAGGGAGTGGTCAGAGGAGTATGTCACGGACTTTCGACATCTCCTGCCAGGTCAGACTGAGATTTATTCCTAATTCAGTATTTTACGTGAAGCGATTGTATGAAATCTATAACTAGGTCTGTATGTAAGGAATAATGTGCAATAACCCAGTCATTGTTGTGAAATAAACCCTGACAGATCAATGCTTGTTGAGTGGTCCTGCATCATCCTGAAGGGGTTTATTTCACAACGACTCTCTAACTGTACATTATTCCACTTATTGCACAGCTATTTACTGAAGAAATCATTACTTTGACATAAAGATCCACAATTTACATTATTAATGTGATTAAATATATTTATGTAGAGTCTGAAATTAGCTTGTTTTTTGAAGAAATGTCTTAATTCCCCTTTTAATTTGACTAAAATTGATATCATTACTTAATACATATGTTATACGTTTGAAAGTAGCTTATACCATCTCAAATTCGTCATGTTTCCTCTTGTTAATGGTGAAATGATTTCTACTAACACTGTCCTATATTTGTGTATAGAAGAGGGAGGACGTTGCATTTCTAATTTATTCTTTTTACCTGAAACTCGCACCAGGTGGACAGAGTCATGTGCCTTTGGCAGACCAGCAGGAGGGCGACTATGACACTGACGTGTCTTTGATCACAGGAGCTCTGCGAAGCCAGAATCTGCTGAGCAGTTATCCTGCAGAGTCCTCGTTCGGGTCCTCAGTGGTCCTCAGGAACCAGACGCTCACTGTAGCCAACAGCAACTCAGCTGGTATGAGACGGTCAAACCTTCTGTCTGCTTCCAGCTCCATAGGTTTATTATCCAGTTCTGCACACATGCAGGAATTGAGCAAACAACACCGTAATATTTAATTTGTTCCAGTCTCAGTGTAGTATCTTGTGTTTCTCTTCGCAGCATCTTTTCTGGCAGAACGAAGCTGGCGTGGCTTAGAGCCGAGGTTGGGAGAGACGCCGGTGGTGAAGGCGGTGGAGGGCAGGAGAGGCATAGCTATTGCCTATGAAGAGGAAGGAACGTCTCCTCGATAATTTACGAGAAGAGGTCTCTGACAAATTATTTAATTATGCTTGCATATATTAAATGTACATAACTTATAATATGTAATAATGATTTCATGAAATCAATATCAGACACCACTGTTTTTATTTAGTATCACTTTACTTTATGTTACTGAATCACAGAATGTAACATATGATCTTGTCCAAACATTGCAACCTGTCAAAAAAAGGATTAAATAAAATGGTAATTTACTTTGGGTTTTTAAATCACTGGCTGTTGACAGGAACTTCTTCCACAAAGGATGCAGGAAATATCCCAGTATTCCCATTACACTGTCCTTCCAACCAGTCCTGGTTGACTAAAGAAAGAGGAGAAATTCTGAATTACAGTCATATTTCTTAGATTAATCTCAGCATTTCTAACTATTTTGGATTGAGATGTCCAAAATAATGGAGGCTCACCCCTAGAGATTAATATGATGTTATCGCCTTCATGAAAATTGAGATCCTCTGGATTTGACGACTCGTAGGAGTGAAGCGCCACCAAGTGAATGTCGCTCTGTGGAGTTCCACCAGTTTGCTAAAAACACAAAATGCACAGAAATTATAATTTTCTGCTGACTTTCATCATGATGCGAGCCTTGAGTCAGGGCCTTAGGAAAAATGACATTCTGAGGAAACTTTTGCGTATCATTCATCAGGAAGATCCTAATTAGCAGGTGCCATTCATAAATACAGATATTAGTAAACTGCAGTTTCCAGCAAAATAACTATATTTTGTACCTCTTTGGCAGTGCACCACAAGGTGATGTGCACACCTCTGGCACAACTCCACACACTTTCCATGTCTGTGCTGGCATCGATTACACTTTGTCCCGTTGCCTCAGAGGTTAAACTAAATCGAATGAAAGTATTGAATTATCAGTAACACAATATATCATTTTAACTGGATGAGTTATTTTTAACAGGCACCTTACCTCAAGGTGATTGCAGTGGATGGGAGTTTCAGTTTCTTACTGATTTTGTCGATCAGTATTGCATAGGGAGACCCGAATGGCACTGAGACCACAAAGGTGAATGTGAAACGCACTTTGACAATGTATGAGTTGCCGGTAGACTGTTCATCCTGACGTTTATGAACATCGATGGAGTTAAATCATCAGAGGAATGAAAAGAGAACATGTTAATGCTTCACATGTTGGCACATTGAGTGGGTTACAGGTGCATCGTATCCATGGAAAAGTGAAGGATTTGACTCTGCACACCTTTTGTTGTGAGTCTCCACTGCTGGTGGTACTAGGAGTCAGACCTTGAACACAGATGAGGGAAAACTGTTTTGTTATATTGGTCAAATGGTATACTTTTGTCTCATGACAAATGGGCTGAGCTGGTCAAACGTGTGTATAATCAGTCTACCTTGTTTCCGTTCAGGTCTGGTCGGTGGTTCTCGACTCGGGGGCAAAGATTTTCCCTTTCCACGATTAAAATACAGAAAAGTGACAATGTAATCACTAGAAAACCTAGAGCAAACACCACTTTTATCAAGTGCTACTTCAATAACAAAATGACTGATAATGTATTTCACAACCATTTTTAAATATTTGGCTACATTTTTTTCTAAAAATACTAAACAGTAATCTACAAAACAATAAATGATACTCCTATAATCCCTTACATCATCCTGTTTAGAAGCCAAGGAGATCTCCAAACGTTCCAGGTAGTTGTAAGGAACGAGTCCCCTCTGTAAGGGACATGACAGTAATGATATGAATCATGGTTTCTAAGCATATGTCATATGTAAATCGAGTGCCAGCAGGAGGTCTGGAGAGCTTCAGATGTACAGAGTGTTTAGTGGCCTCACTCTTCCATTGAAGATCACAGACGCCCAGTTGTCGGCTCCCTTCTGCAGCACAAACACAATGTTTCCCGGCACAACGGCCAACTCATCACTGGTCTCAGGAACAAACTCAAACAGGACGTGGTGAGGTTCTCCTTCTAATGCTCTGTGGAGACAGGAGACAATAAGGAAACTTATTGTTGACATGTAAACAACTAATAATTTATATAGGTGCTGAACAAAATATTGTGAAAAAATATTTAAATAAATGTAAAAAAAAAAATATATGAGGAAAATATCTGACATTGGGTTCCCACTTTTGACACCTTATTTTTATGTGTATTTACACAGCATTAAGTTTCTACGGCTTCAGATTGTTGTACCTCAGAACCTCCGGTTCTTTCGGACCAGTTGGATAATCTTGAACCTGTCATTTGGAAAAAGACAGACAAAAGCATCCAATGAGTCAAGCTGGAAATGGTACAGCAACTGAGTGTAAAATATTTTGATGTAATGTATTTATCATCTGTAAATGTGTTTTGTTTTAAGAGCCCATGTGTCACCTGTGGCTGTAAAGGGGCAAATCCAGAGAAAGCGTCCTGAGGAACGACGGAGGACACAACCTGAAGACAGCAGAGAAAAATGTATTTTATATATGGCAAATAATTAATTGACATTTTAGTATGTTGAACAATCTGTAATCTGGTTTAAGTTTAATGGAGTTGATGTAATGCTAATTAGTAAGGGGCCAAGTGATAATGTTTCATTACCTTCGCTTTGCCCAGGTAGTCCTTCTTCTCCAGCTCAGCCACATAGTGCTTATTCGGTTTAAATAGCAAATTTGATGGTATCTGCACTGGTTTGAAAAGTTTCTGTTTCTGTTGGTGAAATTGCATCACAAGGAATATTATAATATCAAGTGTTTATGACATGAAAGGAAATTCAAAAATATGTCTTGGGTTATTTTATGTACTTTAATAATGTTAACCACATGTTGACTGACCAGGGCTGAGTCCAGAGCTTTGTCGATGATATTGAGCTTTGCATCTGTCTTGTAGTTGAGAGCCTTCACAAGGTTTTCATGGGCTTTGTCCCAGTTACCCAGCTGAGCCTCGGCCAGAGCCACATTGAGGAGGACCTGTGGCAGGAAGCAGTGTTATTGCATGAGAAGCTCTTTCTATTATCTAAATCCATTATTATTAATGAAAACAGTCATGAAAAAGATTGTTTTTACAAGAACATATTAAAATAATTTCGAATATTCACCTCACATGCATATAATTTGTATCGGAGACCAAGTGCCTTATAATCTATCAGCTGGTTCCCTCTTAGTGCTTTGAAGGCGTTCTGGAAGTCAGCTAAACTCTCCTCATACCTTTGAATGCAGATAATACGGTTAATTACTTTTGCATTTACAAACAAGTAGTGACTGGAAATCAAATGGCTTGATAATAAATGCCTATTGTGTGCAGTATTTGTAAAGTATAATGTTAGATATGAGACATTAATGGTGCGTCTTACCTCTTTTTTCTGTAAAACGTCATTCCTCTTTGAAAGAAGGCGATAGCCAAATGCTCATCCTTTTGAATGCTGCAATCGAACGCCTGAGAGACATAAGAAAACACTGTAACTTCCTCTAGAAGAATAGAGAAACTGGAAACCCTACTTCTTCTTTCTCATCTGACTTGCCCTTTCAGAGCAAACATCACAGCATTTCATTTGATCGGGGCTTTATCACACATGCCAAACTAGATAGAACTTTTTGACATGTATAAAATTAAAAACCTGTGGATATTTTGTGCGTTAAAGCTCTGGTTTTCAGTTTACCTTTTCAGCAGCATCCAGGTCTTGGTTAAGAAGATGGAGACAACCAATGTCAAAGCAAATTTTGGAGTTTGGTTCTTGGATATTTAAGAAAATCCTGAGTGCCTCTGAGAAATCCTGTCTGTCAACACAAGTTACAGCCTCGTCCCACTGACGCAGCGTGTCCACAAAAGTCATGGTGGCTGGATAGGAGTTCACTGAGCTATAGACCAAACTGAGGAAGCTCATCTGATTTGTACCAGCTAGAACAGGAAGTGTGATGACAGGGTCATTGTTGGTAAATTATACTACCGGAGTGAAGGCCCAGCGGTTATAGTTTTTCCTCCCATGAGATCGGTCTGGTATTTGTGATGTGTGTTTGTGTACGCTGGCATACATTTCCATGTTAAAGGGGTGCATCCTTTCTACTTTACTACTTTCTGTCTTTAACAGGGATGCAGAGGAATATTATATCCTAATATCTTTTTTATTTTTTTTCTAAATATTTTTCATTCTTCTTCTTTTTTTCCATTGTATGTGAGATACCAGATTCTCCAAAATCAAATTCCCTCACATAGGTCATAGGTCACTCATTGAGTGCTGACTTGTGGCACTGATATGTAATTAATTGTGGACTAATTAGAAGTGCACAAGCAATTTTAAAGTGTTTTATCATCATAATTTACAAACCTTACATCAGGAGATGAAATTTTATTTTGGAGTCTGTCATTTTTATTTTTGCTTTCTTTCATTTCTGAATTTCAGAGATCTGTACAGTAATTGTCTCCATTTATCTGCCATATTACACTGATTTTTGTCTGTTTTTTTTACCACATAATCTGAGTTTTTTTGCATATGTATTCTTAGTCACTTTATCATCTTCAGTTCTCTGCACTACGTTTATGTGTTTATATGTAAATAGGTTTGTGTTTATATGCTATGCACCAAACCACCAAAATAAATTCCTTGTTTGTGCAAACTTGTTTCTGATTCTTTTAGTTGTCAGCATCAGTTATAAATTTACTTACTCCACAAAACTACAACTTCTGGTGAAAACTCCCCACTATTTCACTCTACTGGTATATTCTACAGGTAGAGAGTACTGAAAAAGTATGACACGTGTTTTGTTCCTCCCTGTTTACTCTCTCAGTGTACCCAAATGTAAATAGTGCCCTTATTTTGAAAGGGGGATTACGTAGTTCCGTCTTCGATCCAGCAGCTCAGTTGCCCTGATGCAGCCGTTGAAAGCTATACAAACATGTCTCTGCTACATTTTAATACATCGGACCTTAACGATACATGGGCAAACGAAAAGGGCAATATACGATAATTGACGAGGACCGTGCCAAACACGAAGCTGTAGATGGAGATTGCTTTATTATTCAGTTGGTTAGCTTAGTGTCGCCTTTTGTGACCGTGTTTACACATTGCTATCAAGCAGTTGGCTAACGCAAGCTAGCAAAATGGACCTTGGAACAATGTTGTACAACAACCTAAAAGATGTTACATGGAGCACGACGTCTTTGCCGTTAGATCAAATTGTCAGTGCTTATAGGCTGCCTCAACTTGCCAAGCTGGATAACGGTTAGTAACCTGCTGTCACTATTAGCTAAGTTTTCTCCTGCTTGCTATGTGCTAAGTTGCTAGCTAGCAGCTAAGGTGTGCTAACGCAACTTTAACTGTTTGTAGGACTATTTATTGCTGTTGTTTGTGTCAGCGTATCGTTTTACTTCTCAACAAAACTGTCTAGCTAACATATAAGTTTTCTCATAAAGGTAGTATCATCACTGTGTTTGTATCTGTCGCGCAGAGCACAGCAGGTAGCTTGCAAACTGTATTATATCTGTCCTGTAGCCTCTCTGCTGTCAGTCTGTAGCCATGTAAGTAAAGACAGTAACTTTGAGGTAGCATAAATGCAACTATTGTCCAGAAATTGTGCAATAGTGCAGAGGCGTGTGAGGTAACTTTTAGAAGGAAAATGAGGGCAGAGCCACAAGTGACAATTGCAGCAGGATGAGTCAACTTAATTGTTCAATCAAGTCTGAACAGTCATCTTGTGCCTTTTTTTTCTGGGTATAATGAAAGATGCATTTAAGCCATGCTACAGTAAAGTCACATGAAGGTGAAGGTTGAGACACAGATGATTGTGCTATGTTGTAAGATAATTAGTTTCATTTGTTTGACAGTTGTGTAATGGCTTAACATGTCTGTAATGTGTGTGCTTCAAAATTAAGCCAATAAGAAATCATCAGCTTTCCCATTTTTTTGTCACATGACATTTTGCTGTTTCCTCTGCAGATTTGCGGTGGTGTATTGTGCAGTTAAATGGTAGGGCATGCTTTTTAGGGAGGTATGGATTAAGGCATTTGTCATTGCCCTTGGAGGAGTGGTTTGAGTGTGCTGAGTAATCCAATGCCTGGGGCATGGAGCTGCCTGTGAGACTCAGTGATATAAAAACAGGGAACAGTAATCATGCCATTTCTCAGGATACTTTATTTATCGTTTTCAATGATTATAAGAAAATTGTCTCAACCATGGACATTATTAATACATTTTGCTTCCATGTGTGTAATGCCAAACACAGTGACTAGATTTATCACAACTCCGCTTAAACGTCTGGGACTGAGATATCATACTTAAATTTCAACATTGACAACATTTTACTATTAATTTTCTGTGAAAGTGCCAATTGCAACATGTTACATGACAGTTAAGATTTCTATCATCACATGCAGAGGTTTATCAAATCCAATCATGTACAATTGATATGTTTTTGATTACTGTACCTTGTTCTATTACAAACCTGACTGAAAGGTATAATCTGTGTTGTGGTTGTTGTTTTTCATTGCTGCAGGTCAGTTGGTTGAAGGGCTCAGAGAAAATGACTACCTCTTGATTCATTCCTGCCGTCAGTGGACAACTATCACTGCTCACAGTCTGGAGGAGGGACATTATGTCATTGGGCCCAAAATAGAGATCCCCGTCCACTATGAAGGTGAGCCACATCTGCATGGATGCCAACAAAAGCCAAGTGCTTTAACAGCCTGTCTTGCCCAGGGCACTCTTGTAAAAGAGATTTTTAATCTCAATGAGTTTTATCCTGGTTAAATAAAGGAAAGAAAGAAAGAAGAAGAAAACATGGGATTTGAATGGTGGTGTCTCCTCAAATGATAATTAAAATATTTGACGAGTAAAATCCGATACTTGAGATGAGTTTTTGTGTATCATTGTAAGAGCAGTGCACAGCTTTATCCATGCACTAATATGCCTTTTCCTACTTTAGGTCAGTTTAAGCTACTGGAGCAGGACAGAGATGTCAAGGAGCCTGTGCAGTACTTCAACAGCGTGGAGGAGGTGGCCAAATCATTCCCTGAGAGGGTGTATGTCATGGAGGATATCACTTTCAATGTTAAGGTACATATAATCTGTCGAAGGGATTGAAATAAAGGCATGGTTAAGTATATCTGGTAGGTTTAAAAATATTCCAGGACACCATTAACATGTATCCTTTTGCATGGTCTATGTTGAAGTAAAACAAAACCATCTTTCAGAATGTATGTGATTACTTATTAGTGTGCTTTCATTTCTTAATAATGCTCTCCTTAAGTTCTTCAGTACTTAAGGCTATATGTCATCTTTTCACAGATGGCTTCAGGGGAATGTAATGAAGATACTGAAGTTTACAACATTACACTGAGCACCGGTGATGAATTGACATTAATGGGCCAGGCTGAGATCCTATATGCCAAGACCTCCAAAGAAAAATCAAGATTTAACACAATTTTCAAGAAGATCGGGAAGCTGAACTCCATCAGTAAGATCGGTCGAGGCAAGATGCCCTGCTTGATCTGCATGAACCACCGCACCAATGAGAGCATCAGCCTGCCTTTCCAGTGCAAAGGCCGGTTCAGCACCTGCAGTCCGCTGGAGCTGCAGATGCAGGACGGCGAACACATCATCAGGAACATTGTGGAGAAAACCCGTCTCCCTGTCAACGTCACAGTACCCAGCAGCCCACCCCGCAACCAGCATGACCTCCACCTCATCCGCGAAGGTCATCGTTACAAACTGGTCAACATTCAGACGAAGACGGTGGTCGTGTGCTGCGTTCTGCGAAGCAACAAAATCATCCCAATCCATTTTCCTTTTCATATGGCCATGCCTAAGTTTATTATTCCAGAGGAGCTGCTGCAAGGAGAGCTGTGGCTCGACACTATGGTACACCGCTGGTTCTCCTTCTGCCAGGAGCAGTTTGACATAGATGACTATTCTCGCGCCGTCCGGGACGTGAGGACAGACTGGAACGATGACGGTAAGAGCCCTAAGAAAAGCAGCGGGAATGGCAGTTGCAGTGGAAGCAGCGGCAGCTCCAACGGTTGCCCCAACCACATGCAGATTCCCAGCTCTTTAACATACGCCCGGGATGAACTCACGCAGTCCTTCCACCGACTGTCTGTGTGCGTGTACGGCAGCAACCTGCACGGTAACAGTGAGGTGAATTTGCAGGGCTGTATGACCCTATGTGGAGACTGGGCTCTTCTGCCCTCTGACAGCATCCCTTCAGACTCGGGAGAAAATGAGCACTTTTTCCCCGAGCTGATGGATAGCACAATCCAACAACCCTCCCTCAACAAGTCAGACATTCCCTATGAGGAGCTGTGGTTGGATCACTTGAGAGGTCAGATCCCAAAACCATCATCAAGTGAGGGAATTCGAGGCAACAACAACGGCTGTGCGACACCAGCAGCCCTGTCCTACCCAGTGTCTTGTCCCCCTGGTGCTACACCCAGCTCAGATGTGTCTCTCACTCCACCACCAGTTCCACCCAAGTCTGAGGCTGTGAGTGTAATCTTATATCTTAAAGTTGTAATCCTTAACCTCTCAGTCTTGGTTGATATGATGATTCCTGTGGTTACTGAGGCAACAGCAAGTGTAGTTTAATACTACAGCAAACAGCAGCGTCTTTGTCAGAAAGGAACCGAGACAACTGGTGTATTAGATTACAGTGCAGCTAAACAAACTCACATTGTCTTTGATAAAGAAGTCATTCAGTAATAATTGCAGCTGCAATCCAGATCTCATGCTAAGCACAGCACAAGTAGTTTTCCAAACAGCAGATGGGTACAGAAAAGTTGTTTAACTCGCTGAGTTGGAGGTGTGTCGCTGATTCTCGTCTACCCAGCAGGCTGTTGATTGTCTTTCAAAATTAAAAATGTTCCCTACATGAAATGCCAGATAATGAGCATCATCTACCTTGATTTATGGAGGCATGAGACAAAAGGTCGCTAACATGTTGTGTGTTGACCACTAGCCCTGTGTAACATCCTTAGTTTTCCAGAAAAAAATAACATGCTGATTTTGCCGTAATTCACTTCCTTTTTAGGTGAAGGAAGAGTGCCGTCTTTTAAATGCTCCACCGATTCCTCCTCGAAGTCTGAAACAGATGCCGTCGGTGCCCATCCTGTCCAAGCCACGGCAGCAAGACACTCGGTCTCCAAGTCCAACCCTCTCCTATTACTCTTCTGGTCTCCACAACATGTAAGAATCAGCACCATTTCAGAGCCGACATGTGACACCAGTTTAAATTTCTACTTAAACATAATCATCACATTTTTTTCTTCCTCAAATTTTTTATTTTTTTTCTGCATATTTAGCTGTGCCTCTTTAATCCTTTCTTTTCTTTTGAAAGTTTGTTTAATTTCTTTATATTTCCTTCAGTACTGGAGCAGTTGAGCAAGAGGTGGCTGACCCCCAAGAGCAAAGCCACGTGTGCTACCCCTGCAACTGGAGTAAATCCAACAGCACTGAGCCAAACGCTGCACTGCCCAGCGTTAACCTGCCGTCAGACGGGATGTCCTCCAGGTTGTCCTGGCCAAATAACTTCACTGGGGGAGAATCGCACAGCATGGAGGAATTTCTACCAGCCAGCTGTCGAAGTTACTACAGTTACCCCAGAAAAAGATCCCCGAGCACCCCAAAAAGCTGTACGTCCAGCCTGGTTGACTTCGATGGCCGAGAGCACGCACACAGCAGCAAGGACTTCAGGTCGCAGAAAGCATCTCTGAATCAGTTCAGCACCAAGTCTTCAAGTTACAATTCAGAAATGTACAGAGACAAGCCAATAGAAGAATCTAGCACTAAGCAGAGCCTCTCTTGTCCCATCTTACCACCCAGAACACCAAAATCAAACGCCATAAAGACAGAGTTACCGCCAGGACCGGTCTGTGACAGTGAGCGGGAAACTTTGAGTAGCTCATTTCCTCAACATGAGCAGGGAACAAAAGAGATTTATTCCATCTGTGACTCAGTGACTCCTAGCTGCCCATCCTTTCCTCCCACTGCACCGTGGCAGCCCCCGTCCTGTCTGGCTGGTCTCTCTATTGAAGAGGTGTCCAAATCTCTCAGGTTTATCGGCCTGCCAGATGACATTGTGTGTCTTTTTGTGTCTGAGAAGATTGATGGGAATTTACTCCTGCAGCTCACTGAGGAGATCCTGTCAGAAGACTTCAAGCTTAGCAAACTGCAGGTAAAGAAACTCATGCAGTTCATGAATGGGTGGAGACCCAAAATATAACTAACAGTATATATGACACTAAATCTGTTATGCAGCAGAGAATCATGCCTTCAGTATATATGCTATGCACACCAAGCCACAAAGAGTTCCTTTTTGTGTAATATTTCTTTTCTTGTTACTATATTGTGGGGAATATAGTTGGGTACTATTTCCTGTGACTGCTTTTTACTAACTGAATGGAATCATTTGGCACTTTCATGTCAGCTTCTTCGTACATTTTCGCCTATCAGAGTTCGTGTCACCACACAAATCCTAATTCAAGCCAACAAATGTACAGGAAAACACTGACGTGACAAAACAGAATTTGTGCAATGAGGACATTGTACAACCCTGTTGTGGAATATCACAACATTTACCACATCAAAGCAATGCGAACTGGAATGTAACCCCTTCACACACCTGTAAAGTATCTGCGTGTTGCACGGAGTACTCCAAACCTCTTCTGTGGTAGCTCGACGATACACAACAGGAAATTCGGCTGAATTTGTTAACCAAAAAAAAGTGTGAAGTTACATATGATGTACACACCAGTCCCACAAGGTCGGCGAATGTTGCTGAAACGCTCAAAACTGTTGATTTAATTCTATTTGAATGAAGTCCTGACCTGACAGGTATTAAGAGACGTGTGTTATCGCTCAAGAAAGACTGAGCTCTGCTGAAGCTTGTAAGCTCAGTATGAAATGTTCACTACTTTTCCAAATGGCAAAAAAAGGTGTAAACTTCTGATTTGATCCTGCGGTATCATACTGATGTACAGAAAATGAAGCTGCAATGTTACTGAATATGATTTGATTTTACTGAACAGATAAAAGTATGTTTTGAAGACTGGCATGTTGGGTAAAACCCCCAAAACAGTGTGCTGTGTAAATGGAAAAGTAGCTGTCTGTACATCAATGTGATACCAGGTGTTGGTCTAGTTTTAGGAGATAAAGTGTTGCATGCATTTAAACCAACCATCAGTGTTCTCCTCTGCATCCATGGTACAGATCTATTCTAGTAAGAGAGAGAAAAATCAAAAGTCTCCTTATGCAAGGCGTCTGTTTGATGCCATTTTATTCTGAAGTGGAATTCAGATTCGTTGCTCCTCACTTTGACCTTAAACATCTGCTAACAAATAACTTAAAGGTTATTCATAGCAGAAAAAATAGAACACAGAAATAACAGACAGGTCGTGGACTGTGACGTTTTACGTAAAACACAAATTATGCATCACGCACTTTGGTAGATTTCAGCCTAATTAGTTGCATTCAAGGTCACTAAATATAAACGATACATTAGGTGGTGAATGCACTACATGCTTTTTCCAAACTAAAATGGTACTTCTTTGTTCTCATTGTATGTGTTATCCTCTAATGCTAAAAACAAGTAAAATATAACTTTTCTGCGCCTTAACCCAGAGACCTTAAAATATATAGAATTTCACTTTGGCTTAACATTTTCATTCCGCCGTCTCTTGTCTCGAGAATATACTTTTAACATTTTAAGAGCGGGTATTTCCTGATGTTTGAGCAGCAGGAGAGGTAAAATTGAAAATGTTCTGCTTAAATGAAATAATTTCCTATTGGTACCAAACGTTTTTATATATATAGCCTTGAGTTGATTTATTTATGCAGTATTTAACATAATGCAAAATATGCAGTATAGTTCTTAAAACTGTTGGTACGGCTGATAAATGAAGGTGCCTCAGCAACAACAGCTTTTCTACAACCCAGGTCTGATCTGTTGGTCAACGGCTCTTTTTTTTCTCCCTCTGACACTTTCTGCAGCGGGTTGTTACATATTTGATATTTTTATTTTTTAAGTGCAAATTTAATGTGATTTTTTAAAGAAAGTGATTACTAATGTTGAAATTATTTTTATTGAAAAAAAAAAGCTTATGTTTGTTTTCTTTTATTCTGTACAACTTGGGTTCATGTTCATTAATTAAAATAATATTTGGTCACAAGGGGAAAACAACCCCTGTAAGCGTCGGTCACACTACATGCTGAAAAAAATGTCTTGTTGATAAGCCATGTGTTCAGGTAATTTTGCAGATTTCCTTCCTTGGTCACAGTGTCTGCATTTTCTCATGGGGGAACAGCATGAGCCCTTTGATGCTATTATTATCAGGTGATTAATATCCTATGCAACATCCAGAGGAAACATACGCCTGGTAAAGTTACCACAGATTTCATGTTAGGGGAATGAAAATTGTTCATGCAGAAGGAGCTCAGCTGTTTACTTGAATGATTGTGAAATAGAAACTGTGAACACACTGACCCCCCCCCAAAAAAAACATGAGTCACTAAACAGTATTCCATCTTTATCATGGTGACGGGTCTGGAGCGAGGCCCACATGAAGTATCAAAAGAGGGAAAGGACTGTGACACTGTGTTTGGTAGCATCATTGTGGATGGTTATCTTTCAATTCAACTCTGATTTCCCTATTTTTGATTGTATTATATATTAAAAATGGATTAACTGATCTCTGTGTTGTTGTTGTTTTTTAGTCAAGTAGCAGTGAAATCAGGAATTAACTCAAGATTTCACATTTGATCTGTTGCACAACAACGAACGAAACAAAAACCTAAATGATGAAAGAGAACTTAAGCAACAGATGATGAAAAGGATCCGCTGATAAAAATGCTAGTCGTTATTTGAAGTAATTGTATGATATAATGGGTTAATATCATCATAACTTACACAAAGACACACAATAGATGTAATTTGAATTTAAGTACAGATACTAAGTGAAGGACATATGTTATGATTTTAAAGACCTAAAAACAAACAGAAAAAGGATCTGAATTATCTTTTAGAGCTGCATTAATTCGTTGATCAACTGATAATTAGCTACTATTTTGATAATTTATTTAGTCATTTTTTTAAAAAATGGTGTTAACTTGGATTTGAAACTTTTATTTGGACACAGCCAGACTGATGACATCTCGGCCTCCAGCAAGTTATAATGTTTTATAGACGATTAATGTTAAATATTAATTGACGGATATATTGATTATAGGTGTAAGGTGTTGCATTCCAAATGACCCTAAAGACAGAGACCGTCAACAGTTTGCAGATCTGATCTGAAGCATTTCGAGAACCAATCAGTGCTTCATCACTTCTGCTTTTGTGAGGCTGCCGCTGTTTCCTGCTTCACATCGAGCAGGTTAACGTCTCACCGTTCAAAGGGACGCCACTTCTGCTTTTTTATCACTAAACATCCAGAACTGGTTTATATTGGGATCTTTAATTTTAATAACTTCTTTGTCTTCTTCCTCTAACGTTAAGCCTACAGTGATTGCATAGTTTATATGTTCATATTAATAAGTCATACTTCATATCATCTGTGAGGACAAGTATAAACTCACATTAAATACTTTGTGGTCAAGGTTTTATTTCTTCAAAAATGTGGAAAAAGAAATGAACTACATATTTCTGAGGCTCAAACAGGCATGAATCACATCAGCAGAGTTTTTATTAGGCAGAAATTAAGGAAACTATAACTGATGATGATTTATACATTAATTTCAGTTATTATTATTATGCTGTTTATGCAATTATATCTGTCTATATGGTCATATTATACTCTGAAGAATACAAAGTTAATAAAGATCATATTTTTCAGCTCAGTTTTTTTTTCAACAAAGTCCCCGTAGAGCTCTGCAGAGCACCTCATGAAGTCCTTCTAATCGTAGATCTTTGCAGAGCGTCTCACAAAATCCTTCTAATCATAGATTTATGCAGAGTGCCTGACAGGTTTTAATTGTAAATCTTTGCAGAGTGTCTCACAATGTCCTCCCAGTCATAGAAAAGCAAAAGGATGGAGTAATGCAAAGTCGTTTTGTGGTTCTTCCTGCGTAGACAAACCCACAGACTGTTTCTAATGATTTCCGACAGCCATGGTAGCAGCTCTGTAGACTGCACCTGGGAACAACAGTGCTTTGAGCTTAATGCTAACATCAGCATGCTTTGAGCATGCTTTCTTGATGATGACAGTGATGTTTATCAGGTATAATGATTACCATGGTCATCACCTCAGTAATTTAGCAACAGTAAAGGCTGAGAGTGAATGGAAATATATTATGCAAGTAGTGATGACATAGGTGAGACCCCATAAATTACAATTATTACAATTCTAAAGTGTAACAGAAATATAATGACCGATGCCCTTTATTATTTTTGTGTCACCTATGCTGATGTTGTAACTGGGTTGCAGCTAATAAAATTTAATTTCGCAGCAACTGCTGTCTTTGCTTCTTTAAAATATATTCTTTAAAGGTTGCAGTATAAAAAATAATGGATAGACAGAATCAATGAACATATCTCATGTACATAAGGCACAATTTATAAATGCTGTTGTTTGTGTAAATGTTCTTACTGAGTGGACAGATAACGGAGAAGATAAACAGTGCTTGAAATATAACACACTTTGGCTCAGTAATAACAACTATATTCCTAATTATTCATTATTATTCACACACCTACACATAATGAGTGTCTCTGTCATTTATGGTTACAGTCAGTAACCACAACACCTCACTTGTAATGGGTAACAGAATAAAACTTCTAAAATAAAATAACAAAACAGAGTTGAAGTTACACACTATGACCACTGGGGGGAGGTGTATTCTTGTAAATGTATAATCTCACCTACCAACTCGTTTCCGATGAACATTTCAAAATAAAATTACACAGTAGTGCATTTGACGGTATTTAAGCATAGACATACATACGTTTATGCATTTAAGCACAGAGCAGAGAGTGGGGGTATAGTAAATATACTACCATATTGCTATAGTGTGACTGAAGACACTTCAGGGAAGTTTTTGTCGCGTTCAAGCGGGTGGAGTGAAGCCAACGATGAGACCGTCAGCATTAAGGCTTTTATTTTGAAAGAAAAGCATTTTGATACTTCCTGATGTACCCCGGCATGTCTTGTCATGGTCTTGTCCACCAGTGTGTATGTTAGTACTTAGCTAGTTCGTTGTTATTTATCCGACCGTGTACTTTACGAGAGAAAGCTACGTGGCTACTGTGATGCTAATGCTAGCTTAATGCTGCAGTCATGTCGTCCGACTTTAACGCTCCTGGGGGCATTCAAGCGCTTCTTCTGAAACTTCATGAATCACTTTCGGGCGAAGACAAACGAGCTGCAGCTTTGAAATGTCACGATATTGTCGGTGACTTGGGACAAGAATGCATGCTAACACCAAAGGAGAATGAACTTGGTAAGACACGGACATCTCACCAAATACTCCTCTCGATATCTCATAGGAATGAAATGACTCCGCGCCAAACTCCTTACAATAAACTGGCAATTAAAAGTTTGATGCCCCTGTTGTGGAGGAGCGTTAAATATATTACAAGATAAGGTGGTGTGTGGTTGTTTTTATAAGGTACCTATCAATTCGTCGCGCATAAATTATTTTAATAACAATATTTTTATTGGGTTTACCTGCATTATATCAGGCTCTTCCGCCAAAACTCCCTGTGGTGGGCGGTAACAGCCAGTCAGAAAACGATATAAACACCACGTGACTGCAAGCAAGGCTTGCAGGAGGCAACTACCATGCATCACTCCTTGACACCTTATTATTTCTCAAAGGAGCTCACACTTTTGGTTTTACCACATGCAACACATTGCATTCTGATAATTTACATATATTTGATGTGAAAATATAGCACATTACATGATGTTGTGTACTCTTGGAGGCTAAGGGTCAATGACAGAGGCTTTCGAATAGCACAGATCTGTTCATGTTTAGAGTTTGGTGTTAGTGTTGTGATGCACAGACTGAAAGTTGACACTAACATCTCTGATTCTTAATCTTGAAGCTTTGCAGACGTCACTGTTGTTCTCAAAGGACGATGGACTGCTCATCTTCCTCAGGAAGTCCCTGCCATCAGATGAGGTATGCGTCAAAGAACATATAGTGAATATAAATGTTGCACACTGAAAAATTATTGTTTTGACACAAAAAAAATGTTTCCAGCTTCGGGACACCCGGGTTGAGATCTTGGCTTTCTTGGAGAAGTTCTTGGACAGAGTCTCACAAAGAGTGAAAGGCTGGGAGAGGACTTACGCCATTGATATAAGAGTAAGTTCCCATTTTCATCTAAATTAAATGTTTGTTGTTTTTCTCTACAAGTGTCGTTCTGCAGCTAATGTAATCTGCATTGTCAATAATAACAAACACTTATATAGCACAGAACAGTTAAACTGTACCACAAAATAACAAAACAAACTTTTCCATGTATTAATGTAATTCCACATTAATTCATGTTGTTTATCTCCATTTCTTCCTTGGTGCAGGACACATGCATGGCTGTGTACACAAAGGACAAAGCAGCCAAGTGTCGGACTCAAGTGCTGGAGCTCCTCATTAAGGTTTGGTTTGTTTTGGCATCTTTGTGTGTTTTCTTTAACATGAGTCTAGAGTGCCTCGTGAGCTCATTCAGGCTGAAAGAAAAGATCCACTGTTGACAAAAGTCTTTATTGATATGTTTAATATATTTGTGATGATGGACCACACGCTTGTTCTTGTTAAATATTATCCTCAGGTTCTCCAAACTACCAAGGCTTCCAGTGTGGTTGCAGACCTTCGAATCTGTGATATATTCAACAGATATTACAACGATCTCAGTCAGAAGAGCAGACTACCAGATTCTGGTGAGTCTTCCTTTGATGCCTGAAATCAAGGTTTTGCTTTTGAGCTGCAACAATTAATTCGTTAGTCATCAACTATTAGATTATTTACTAGCTATTTTGATAATTGATAAATCAGTTTGATTGTTCTCTGTTTCCTGCTTCTGAAATGTGAGTATTTTCTGGATTCTTTGCTCCTTAATGACTGAAACAGAATGAAGAAGTCATCTTGGACATTTATTATAATTTTTCACCATATTTTAAAGTTTTATGGAGCAAAAAACTAATCAAGTAATGAGGGGGCAGATTAATTTGGTTTAACTGTAAT
Organism: Synanceia verrucosa; assembly: GCA_029721515.1. Lineage (NCBI taxonomy): Eukaryota > Metazoa > Chordata > Actinopteri > Perciformes > Synanceiidae > Synanceia > Synanceia verrucosa. The sequence continues at coordinate 16,069,571 of CM056568.1, read as the reverse complement.
GAAAAAGACTTTTAGTTTTGAATCTTTTTTAATAGTCCTCGGAAAAGTCTACGAGTTGCTGGGAGTTCTTGCAGAGGTTCACCCCAGTGAGATGGTCAACAACTCTGACAAACTCTACAAAGCCTTTCTGGGGGAGCTCAAAGAGCAGGTATGTTAACAGATGATCTGGTGTCGTAGGAAAAGTGAAGATAAAATCATGAGCCGTTCATTGGTGGTGCAAACTTTTTGGACAAATGTGCACTTATTGTATTTTAAATTGTGTTATTATGATGATATTCAGTTTGCTTTTAATCGATTTGTTTCAGATGACCTCTTCAACAAAGGAACCAAAACTTTTTGTCGTTGCCGGATGTTTGAGAGGAATCACCGCTCTAATGGTCAACTTCCCTAAAACCATGGTGGAAGGTGGGATGGTGTATATTTTTGCTGTGTGTGTGTTTCTATTTATTTCACTTTTTTGACAAAACAGCTACGTTGCCGTTTCTGTGATTTGTGTGTGCAGACCCAGCAACGTCTAAGGACATTTTTCAGTATGCACTGAAGGCAGTCACTCCCCAGGTAAAGGTCACAGCCCCACTTATATAAATATACTTGGTGTGTCAGTTCTTAAAAGTTAACTGCTAAAAGCGTCACTACAGGTGGTAAACAACATACAGCTATGAAACACTCAAATTCCTTGTTAATTACTCTTTATGTAGCATATGTAATCATATTGACCCTTATATTTCTGCACTGAGTCATTTTGTTATTGCCTTTTAAATTAAATGTGATTATATGTATATGCTTCTCCAATGATCACTTCTTTTCCCCTTCTTGTTGTAGATGTCAATGACCCGCTATGCTGTCACATTTGGTAAGACCTGCCATCTCCGTAGCAACATGAAGGTAAAACTCCCTGAAAACTAACGCCTTTTTGACTTAACACAGCTGGGCTCAGATTATTGGCCAGACATTCATCCCAGTTCAGCAGCTGCCTGATGGACCACTACAGAGCTCTGTTCGAGGTCATGTCAAAGCTCTGTGGACACATCAACCCTGAGATGAAGAAGACAAGCTACTATGCGCTTGAGGCCTTCCTCAAACAGGTAAACGCAGAAAACATGTAGGCAGCTGAATGAAAATGAACCTGCTTTTGATGCTGTGCGTTCATTTTGGGATCATTTCTAGGTGGCCTTGCTGGTGGCAGAGAACATTGAGGAGCACAAAGGCAAGCTGAAGTTCTTCATGCAGAAGTTCTGCAGCATCATAAAGACCATGGACTCCACACACAAGGAACTGTCCATCGCCATACGAGGATATGGATTCTTTGCAGCCGTATGTTCATTGCTTGATGGGTTATACAATAAATATTTGCTGCTAGAATCAGCATTTCTACCAGTTGCTTGTTACTAATATTCTTAAATTTCATCGCTTTATGTTTGGTGTCCTGTTTTAATCCATTAGATTTTTTCATCTAATGGATTAACTCACTGAGTGCCAGAAAGTGTCTTGTTCCAGCGGTTTTGTCCATTTTGAGTCATATTTTGAGATCCACAGAATATTTTGTACTATGACTCTGTAAACACTGAATAGCTCAAATGAAAGAAGAGACTCTATTTCATCATGAAAAAAATGTTTGTTTTTACCTTGTTCCATTCTTGTTTTATCCAGAATTTGTCCGTTTTATCTCTAATCACGATCGTCTCTACTTCCTGCTTTGATCTCTATACTGTCTCTTTATGCTCCAACTACATCTCCCAGAAGCCCCAGTATTACTCACAGGCTGCGGGAGACCATGATTTTTTGACGCAGTCAAAAAAAAAAAACACTTTGATGTCGAAATATGTCGATGGCACGCAAAGAATTAATTAATCATCATTTGTTCTTGTTAATGTTTTATCCAGACTTCTGAACACAAAATGCCCAAAAAGTTTTCTTTTTCTGTAGCCATGCAAGAAAGTTTGCCCACAAGACGTGGACCTGATGTACACGGAGCTGATTCAGCGCTGTAAGCAGATGTACCTGACGGAGTCTGATGGGGAGGACGACAGCTTCTACCAGCTGCCCAGCTTCCTGGACTCTATAGCCAGCGTCCTGATTCACCTGGACAAGGTAACAAACTCACACTCATTCACATGTTGAATAGTCATACCTGTCTACACCTGCATGTCCTAATCAAGCTTGTGCTCATGGTCTCAGATCCCAGAGGTGTATACGCCACTGCTGGAGCGCCTCCTTGTGGTGCAGATCGACAGCTTCCCTCAGTACAGTGAGAGAATGCAGACGGCTTGTTGCAGGTCCATCCTGAAGGTGCTGGTGGCCATGGCCTCCAAAGGACCTGTCCTGTGGAGTTTCATCAGCTCTGTGGGTACGTCGATAAAGAGCACAGTGTACCTTTGACGTGGAAACACTGCCCTTCATCTGATGCCAGTGTGAAAACAAACATTCACTCCTGCTTGTTTTTCAGTGCACCAGGGTCTGATCCGTGTCTGTTCCAAACCCATCATGTTTTCTGAGGTCAGGCACATGTTTTCAGATGTTGTCATATTTGAATTGACGCACATTTACGTATAGATTTAAAAAAAAAAATTAGCCATTAAATTATTTTTCCTCGTTAAATATTTTCCTACTGAAGTTTTTTACTGTGCTGGCAGAAGAAGTAACCACTTTGTCCTTCTTTTCTTAGGACAACGATAGCTCTGAGTCTTCCCAAATTCGTACTGGAAAGTGGAAAGTGCCGTCTAGTCAGCACTATCTCCCCCTGTTTAAAAGCCTTCTGGACTGTGATCTGCTGAAGGTACAACTTCAATTTTTGTCATTTTGATGAACGGATAATTTGCTCAACTAGGTGTTGTTTGGCACAACCTGTTATAAAGTATACAATACATAACATTTAGCCACTTAGCATCCCTTTTGAAGACATTAGTTATACATTTAATTAGTATCAATAGGTCTATATTCACATTGTTATGTATTACCCACTGTACTGCTGTGAAATGTGTTTACAGGTTCTTGCATGTAGAGATTTGAAGAGCATATATTTAAATTCATTGTGAGATTATATTTACAAGCCGGTATTCTGGCTGTATTCTGGGCGTTCTGCCATGTTTTTGACGTTTGTGTCCTCTGCAGGATTCAGGATTTCTGGACGGAGCTTTTGAAAGTCAGAACGCCACCCTCATGTCTTTGAGCCGCCTGCTTTACGATGAGCTGGTGAAATCAATTCTCCGCATCGTGGAAAAACTGGACTTGTCTGTGCAGAAAGTGACAACGGGAGAGGAGGTGAGGTTTGATTTACTTCACTGACTTTTGTAAAAAGATGGACAAACGAAACAAGGCGTGTTTCAGTCATTATTATTCTCTCAGACACTTTTCCCCAGTTTGTTTAATGGTGAATGTAAATGCATCTGTAAAAGGTTTGACATTTACAGTTTAAACCTAAGTCAGGTCATCAAAAGCCTTCCTGCCTCCTTGTCTGTCAGGCTCCAGATGATGCCGCTCATGTCCTCCCCTCTTCCGACCCCACAGCTCATCTGTTGCCCAACAAGATCAAAGATTTCACTGCTTTTGTCAACCTGGTCGAGTTCTGCAGGTATCAGAGACGACACTCAAAAAAGCTTCTCCTGCAGACATGTTAATTGTTACTTAAATTAAACATACTCTGTATTCTGCCACTCTCACAGTTCTCCTTTTTTGCAGCGAGTTGTTACTGAACAAACACGTGGAGTATTTTCAGTCCTGGATGTATCCCTTAGGCCACGAACTTATCCTCCACTCCATAAGAAACCCACTGGTCAGTGGCTTTTACAAGCTGCTCTCTGTCACCATGAAAATTGCCAAGAGAATTAAATACTACCAGGTAATATTTTTCCTAGTACTAAACATGTTTTCTGTTGTCATCATTCACCAGTTGATTAAAAAAACTCATCTGGTCAGGTCAGAAATCTACCAGGAGATCATGCTGGGGGAAAATCAAAATGTGTTTTATCAATAAATTAACTGTGTTATGTTTACAGTTTTTTTTTTGTCACATATTCAACCCCTGTATTGTCTCCGGGTCAGTTTGACCCAGAAGGAAAAAAGGTGTCATTGTATCCTACAAATTACAAAATTTGAAATGCTTTTAAAACAGTGTCATGACTCAGCTTTTACATGGACCAGTCTGTGATAATCCAATGACATGTGGATCAAAAATGAGGCAAATTTTTGCTAAATTGGTTCTGTTGGTCACAAATTAAAAAGGCGAATGTAAAAAAAAAAAAATACAGGGTTAAGTGATAATTTGTACTTCCTTATTACTGCCTTATAAAACTGAGAGTGGATCAGTTTGATCCTGGAGGTCAAAAGGGTTAAAAGACTTAAATAAATCTAATACGTCTGTGGGAAAGTGACCAGATGGATATGAGATCGAAGATAACAGCAGAGTTGATCAAGCTTAGATTTTTAGTATTTGGATGTTACTTGTGTGACTCGTAGATGAGTTACTTATCCTCTGTTTTTGAACAGGGAGTCGGCCCGAGAAGCTCTGCCTCCTCACGGAGCGACACAGTGAAAAGTGCTTGCTTTGCACTCTTCTCTAAGTTTGGAAAAGAGGTAGCTTCTGTTTTTCAACATTTCCTACTGAAGAACTGAGTATGCAGGAGATTGTGAGTGACCCTTGCTTTCCCCACCAGGTGTGTGTGAGAATGAAGCAGTACAAAGACGAGCTGCTGGCGTCCTGCTTGACATTCGTCCTGTCGCTGCACCACAACATCGTAGCTCTGGACATCAAGGCATACTGTCCTGCTCTTGAGGTGGGATGCTTTTAGTTTGTTTTGTGAACTGAAACCTTGAAGTTTAATTCAGCTCTATGGAAGAATATAACATCCACCATGAACTCCATCCAGGCGGCTCTGAAGCTGGGTCTGAGCCACGTTCCTTTGGCCAACGACGCCCTGGATGCCCTGGAGGACTGGTCCTCCCACATCCCTCTGGAGACGATGCAGCACTGCTACACGAGCATCCTTCCTCTCCTGGATGGATACCTGAAAACCACCTCCAGCAATGGTAAGAGCACATGTGAAGTGATTTAAGCTTCAGCCAAATGGAAAAAATCTAATTCAGATTGGCGTTGTTGGCTTCAGACAAAGATGACGGCAACTGGGAGGTGATGTCTTCTTTGTCTTCAAGAAGTGACAGAGGATACAACCGAGTGATGACGAGGCTGCTGAAAACATCTAAACAGCTCTCCACGGTACGGGATGGAAGACATTTTTCAGTATTTTGTGTGGTTTTTTTTTTATTGTGTTATTTCTTAATCTGGCTTCAGAGCTGGCCAATATTTATATATTTATCACAACATTCAACATCATATTGTCGTATGTAATCAGATATTGTCATATATTTTGGCTATGGTAATATAAAAGTGTGGTCTTTTCCTGGTTTTAAAGGCTGCATCACAGTAAAATTGTGTAATGTTTTTGAAATATTTGCCTTTATGTGATATTTGATTTCCTCCTTGTGTATATATGCTGTACTCTCACTACTCCCACTAGCTAATCTTGCGAAGTATTGCTGAATTGAGGACATAAGCTCATGAGCTACCTGTTATTGCACCGCACAGACACTGATATGAGAGCATTTGCTTCATATTTATGGAACTTATTACTTCTTCCTTTGCAGGAAGAGGCCCCTCTTGTCATGGTGAGGCTCAGGGTGGTGAAGCTGCTCGGTCACCTGGGAGGAAAGCTGAACAGGAATCTTGTAACTGGTGAGTATTTCCACAACAAACCTGCCTCATTCTGTTTGACTCTGGGCCACTCATGACTGCGTTTAGAGAAACTAATCCCTACTTTCGCATTTAGCGGTCTCGTCAGAGGAAATGATGAAGAAATTTGTCGCCTGGGACACTGAGAAAAGACTAAGCTTCGCGGTGCCGTTCGCCGACATGAAGCCAGTCATCTACCTGGACCCTTTCCTGCCTCACATCAGTGAGCTGGCTCTGTCCACAAGCGACAGACAAACCAAAGTGCGTCCATCCAGCTCCAATTAATATCATGCAAACTTAGCTTTGATCATTATAATCCGGTTTCTCTTGTGCTGCAGGTAGCAGCCTGTGAGCTCCTGCACAGCTTGGTGGTCTACATGGTTGGGAAGAGCGCTCAGATGGTGGAGGGAGAGAACAGTCTGCCTCCGATGTACAAACTGCACAAGAGGCTGTTTCCTGTCCTGCTGCGTCTAGCTTGTGATGTGGATCAGGTCTGAACACTAATTCCCCTCATGGATTAGGATAGATTGTAATCCAGACAGGAAGAAACATACAGTATATTATCTGGATGTATTTATGTTATTAGATCAAGCAAGAGAGGGAAAAAAACAGAGCCTGGTTCTTACAGAGATGCTGCATGTGATGACGTCTGCAGGGTTCCCGCAGTTCTTTGAAAGTCTTAAAATGTCTTTAATTAAAATCTGGGTAATTAAGGTCTTATATTGTCTTAAATTTACCATAAATTTGCTGTAGGTGTTAAATTGTCAGATGGTGCATTTAATGCCAATAGGAAAACACAGCATTCAGAGATTTACTGCAATTTTGCACATTATTTAACTCACAAAGTTCACTTCTTTGTTCTTGAAAGTTGTGAAATTAAAATTGTAGAAAATAAGTTTAGTGTTATTCCTTCATTTTATATCGTTGTTGCAAGTGTTAAAGGGCTGAAAAAATATTTCATAAAAAATTATTATTGGAGATTAACCAGATTTTTTTCCTGGTAAATATCGATATCGGCATCGGCCTCAAAAACTCCATGTTGGTCGGGACAAATTGACTTTTTTCTACCAAAGAAATTGTTGTGACATTTTTGGGTCTTAAATTATATTTGTTGAGGTCTTAAAATGTCTTAAATTGGTGCAAGAACCCTATAACTTTTATGAGTTTTAATTTCTTGACTAGGTGACCAGACAGCTGTTTGAACCGCTGGTGATGCAGCTGATTCATTGGTTCACAAACAACAAGAAGTTCGAGAGCCAAGACACTGTAGCTGTTCTGGAGGCCATTATGGTGAGTGTTTGTATTTTCTGAAGGGCTTTATCGGCTAAACAGCACCTGAGATTAAGCATCAGTTAATGTTATTCAACCCCTTTCTCAAGTAAATCCAATCCAGGAAGGTGTGTTTGTTTTTCCCCTCAGGACGGTGTGGTTGACCCGATGGATAGCACTCTCAGAGACTTCTGTGGTCGCTGCATTGAAGAGTTTGTCAAATGGTCGATCAAACAAACCACCCCGAAGCAGCAGGAGAAGAGCCCCACCAACATGAAGTCCTTGTTTAAGCGCATCTACAGCTTGGCTCTCCACCCTAATGGATTCAAAAGACTTGGTGCGGCCTTAGCGTTCAATAGTATCTACAGACAATTCAGGTATGCTGCTGATAGCGATTACTTTTTTCATCTTTGTATTTAAATGAATAGATTTTAATGCATATTTTCTTTTCAGTTTTTTTTCCCCCACTGAATTATCAGAATGACATAATTTATTGTGTTAATTGTCTGTCTGACTGCAGGGAGGAAAAGTCCCTGGTGGAGCAGTTTATCTTCGAAGTTCTCGTCATATTTGTGGAAAGTTTGGCTCTGGCACACTCAGATGAGCGATCGATGGGTAATTCTTCTTTCACTTCAGCTTTATAGATGGGACACTCAGATTTTAATGTCAGTGTCATAAAAGTAATTAGCAGTGACAATTAGTGCCTCAGAATATTTTTTCTTTGTATACTTGCATCATTATTTATTCATTCATCATTAAATTGCAATTAAATTGTCATTTATTTTGTTTTTAATGCTCTCATGTTGGATTAAACAACAGTCCATTGCAAATTAAAGGGTAATTATAATTTCATTTTCTGCCACCCTCAGGTACGTTGCAGCAGTGTTGCAGTGCCATCGATCATCTGAAAAGAATCATCAGTCATAAAGCCCCCAGTCTCAATCAGCACAGTGCTAAGACCCGCATCCCAAGGTTGGTACTGTCTCTGTGTTCAGCAGTGACGCCTCTCATTATCTTATCTTAGTGAATCTAACTTAAGAAAATAAAAACAGGGTTCCTGTGGTTCCTTAAAAAGTCTTAAAATGTCTTAAATTAAAATCCAGGTAATTATGGTCTTAAATTGTCTTAAATTTACCATAAATTTGCTGTAGGTATTACATTTTCAGATGGTGCATTTAATGCCAAGAGGAAAACACGGCATTCAGAGATTTACTGCAATTTTCCACATTATTTTGTACAAAAAAAAGTTCACTTCTTTGTTCGTGAAAGTTGTGAAATTACCGCTGTAGAAAAAAGTGTTAAGCCTTTGTTGCTGCAAATGTTAAAGGGCTGAAAAAAATCATGATTTTTTTATATCAGAGATTAATCCGTTATCAGATTTTTTTTTTCCTGCAGCACTAAATGTCGATATCAGCATCGGCCTCAAAAACTCCATACTGGTCAGTTCCTACAATAAAATGGCTATTTTCTACCAAAGAAATTGTCATTGGGTCTTAAAATATATTTGTTCAGGTCTTAAAAAGATCTTAAAAAGTATATTTGCTTTGATATTTAATTCAGCAATTGGATGAGTTGTGTTTATTAAAAGTTAAATTTCATAGATACAAATTGCACATGTTTATATGCACTCCCCTTTATTGCAGTGATAAGACATCAAAATTCATTTGTATGAATAAATGTAAAATTTCCCATCATTCCCTTCGTTCAGGGGCTTTCCGCCTGATGGAAACCTCTGCCTCTCTGATGTGGTTTTATGGCTCCTGGAACAATGTGGTCGACCTCAGACCGAGTGTCGCCACAAATGCATGGAGCTCCTGTATGAGTTCATCCCTCTCCTCCCAGGTGAGCGATCCCACCCCGTTAGATGGTTTCTGTTTGTAGTCCTAGAAGTATTGACCAGTCAGCTTTGAACAGGGTTGTGTTGAATAACAGTCCGAGTTTCTTCCCCACTGCAGCTGGCTCATGGTCCACCTTCCTTCCACTAGCCTAATTGCACATTTCTGTACTGTTTTTGTCTCCACTTCACTGCCATATTGCGCTGTTTTTTTTGTTTTGTTTTTTGCTTTATCACATAATCAGTTTTTGCATTCATATTTATATTTATTCATAGTCACATTATTATCTTTTGGTTCTTACCTCGGTACTGTGTTTATATGTCATGCACCAGAATTCTAACTTAAATTCCTTGATGGGGGGAACTTGCTTGGCAATAAACTTGGTCACACCAGATAAACCAGAGCAGCAGATAATGCTATCATTTTGATGTGTTTCATTTCTATTAATTATATATGTGGATAAATTATCTGCTCTGTGACCAATATTAGGAAAGAAGTCTCCACCTCAGTGGGTAGACGGCATGCTAAAAGACCACGGCAGAGGTTTCCTGATCTCCCGGTTCGAGGGTGGAGGTCTCCTCTCTCAGCCCACTCTCAGAGACCTGACGGGTCCTTTCAGTGTCAGAGCCGCCCTGCAGTGGATGGACCTGCTGCTGGCTGCCCTGGACTGCTACAACACCTTCATCAGCTTACACATCATCAAGCCTCATCACATGCTCAGTAAGGCAACACAGAATCTCTCCCACAGAATGGAAAATGGTTTCCACATCATCAAACACCCCCTCTCTTCCTCTTTGATCATCAAGGCTTCGAAGAGAAATCAAGCTTTATGAAAGCTGTACGGTTCTTTTTGGCTGAGCTGGCGACTCATGACCTGGCAGCAGCAGAGAGCTGTTTCCCTCTCAGTAAGAGGACGTCTCACTTCAGCCCCGGAGAGGTGGACCAGTACAACTTTAGCAAGTGCACCATCACCGTCCGCCTGCTGGAGTTTGCCACCATGATTCTTGTCAAAGGAGACCAGGAGTTTTGGAAGGTATCACTGAATTTAAGACACTGACATTAAGAAAGCCGTCATTGTCTGTTTGATTTTTTTTTTGTTCACTGTTCTTTAATCTGTCCACAGCTTCTGGAACAAGACATTTTTGTCTCTGATTTCTTTGAGCTGACTGCTCTGGTGGTGTGTGAGCCGTCCTCAGTGGGTTTCAACATGGCGGATGTGGAGGTGATGAAGAACCTGCCAGAAGTGTGTGTTCCTTTGCTGAAGGCACTGCTGGCCTCACCGTACCGCACTCGCCTCCAAAGCAGTTTACGGACAAAAGTCTCCTATAAAAGGTACGTGGTGTGCAGGGGTGGGTATTGGCAAGGATTTCACGATACAATACATTATTGCAATATTGTGATATTGCAATATATTATGATTTTCTACATAGATCATCAATATCGAATCGATATTAAGAAATTTAAAAATCAATATTATATCAGAAGAAACAGTATGGCGATATATGAGAGGAATATCACTTGTGAGATACAGATGGTCTCCTGCATTTCTGCTCTTTGCGTTCTCTGTAACCACAATGATTATTTTCTTAATTTCTTTCATGATGTCTCTAGTGTAGAGGAGCTGTGTGCTGTCGACCTCTACTGCTCCAGCACTCAGAGCCGCCATGACCAGATGGAAATGCTTCTGTCTTCCTGTAAGCAGATCCACAAAGCTGACTTCCTCAGCTCCATTCTGCATGGCCAGGTACTTGTCACTTCAGTTTTCAGTGTTTATTACATATTCACCAGTGAAGCAGCAGCCACACGTTGTGTTTTTGTGTGTTTCTCGTCGTGTTAAAGGATGCCACCTATGCCAGATCCCTTGGTTCCCGGCTCCTAATGACAGTGTATAAAGGAATAGCACCCGGTGAGGACAGGAAGGCGCTTCCATCCTTGGACGTAAATACCAAGAGTCTGGCAGATGGTCTACTTCAGCTGGCCTTATCTCTGAGTCAACAGGTCAGTGCTACCTCTCTGAAAAGATTTGATCTATTCAGAGCACCTTTGGTGAATTATTGGTGCTGCAGTCAACTGACTGAAGCAAACAGACACCATGAATGAATAAAAGTGTTTCATTTCCTCCTGTGTTTTGCCGTGTCTCTGCAGAGCGAGCAGCTGGTCGACTTGTTGTTGAACACCATCATGCTTTCTGTGCCAATCTCTGGCAGTCATAGCCATAACTTCATAAGCTTCTCACACGGTGAGTACTTCTACAGCCTCTTCCAGACGACCATCAACACCGAGCTGCTGAGAAGTCTGGACACCACAGTGCCACGCCTCATGAAGGCTTCCTCTCAAAACCCCAGCATGGTAGCTCTCTCTCTTTTTCTACATTTTTTAAACATTTTGTGTCACGTGCCTCTCAAGAAACATTGTTCTTCATCAGGTGAGCGTTCTGCTGAATGGCATGCTGGACCACAGCTTCAGAGAGCGCTCTGTGAGGAAGACTCAAGGGAAACGGCTGGTTGAAGAGGTGCTTAGAAGATGGAATAGTCTGCAGTCGTGGTGGGAAGGGCACTCCTCAACTCCAGAGAGCAAAACTGCCACTCTTCTGCTGCTCTCCAAGCTCCTACAGGTGTACAAAATGAAGTTACTACTGCATGTCACCAAGAAAACAAAAACAAGTGTAACTTAACACATCGAAATAATAATAGTTATCATTTAGGTGACCAGGCCCGTGCAGTGCAAGCTAACTCTTTGTTTCATGGACAGATTGACTCCTCTGTCTGCTCTGATATCAACCACGAGGCGTTCAGACCGGTGTTTTCCACTTTCACTTTGCTGCTGGTTGACATGAATCTGCAACTGAACCTCAAGGTAATGTTTAGACACACAGCAGTGTCCTGTGATTCATTAAAAAGTCTTAAATTAAAATCTGGGTAATTAACTCTTTGAGTGCCATTGACGTAATACTACGTCAGAGTGGGTTTTTTTTTGCAGCTGGTCGCTGATCACGGTCTGCTGCAGCCTGTGAGTAATGTTGGGGCTTCTGTGATTTGTAGCCGAGATATAAATAGTTAATATGCGCCAAAGCCATCAAAGCACGAAGTGGAGACGATCGCATTTAGAGAGCAAAACAAACAGATTCTGTACAGAAAGTGCCCTCTATTCTCCTCCACACAAAACAAGAACAGAACAAGGTAAAAACAAAAAAACTCTTCTTTCATTTGAGCTTCTCTGTGTTTTCAGAGACATGGTACAAAATATGCTTTGAGTCTTGAAATATGACTGAAAAATGGGCAAAAACACTGGAACAAGACACTTTCGATTTTAAAAAAACGGCTGGCACTCAAAGAGTTAAGGTCTTAAATTGTCTTAAATGTACCGTAAATTTGCTGTAGGTATGACATTGCATAACACAGCATGTTATTTTGTTCACAAAGTTCACTTCTTTGTTCTTGAAAGTTGTGAAATTAAAGTTGTAGAAAAAAAAATAAGTGTTATGCCTTCAAGTGTTAAAGGGCTAAAAAAAATCATAAAAAATTATTATCTGAGATTAATTGGTTATCAGATTGTAAAGTATCGGCCTCAAAAACTCCGTATTGGTCGGGACCTACATTAAATTGACTATTTTCTACCAAAGAAATTGTTATGACATTTTGGGTCTTAAATTCTTTTTGTTGAGGTCTTAAAAAGTATTAAATTTGACTTTCAGCTTCAGGTATTTAATAAAGCAAACTGTTAAATGTTTCTCTCCAGAGTCAGGCCTTGTTGGTGTTGCCCTTCTTCACAACCCTCCCAGAGGAGCCGCTGGCTGAGCTTCAGAGAGCTCTTGACGCCCTGGTAGCGTCCCACTTCCCCATGCAGTCAGACGAGTTCGCTAAGGGCTCGCTTCACCGCAACAACTACATGGACTGTATCCGAAAGGTGAAGTGTGTTTTGGAGATTGAGGAGGAAAAACATAAGATGCACCGAAGGTTGTAATGTTGGACCACTTGTGGCTCTTTCTGTCTGTCTTTCAGTTGCTGGATGCTCTGGAGCTTTCTCAGAGCCCACTCCTGCTCAAACTGATGGCAGGGATTCTGTGTCGAGACAGAAAGCACATCATGGAGGAGTCCTTCCAAACCTGTTTCCAAAGGATTGCGAAGCGGTTAGTAAAACCTTCAGAGGTGGACAATAAGGTTCCTCATGTGGTTTCTTATTTAAATTGGGTTTTAAACAAGCTCCATTGTGGGGTTATTATATTATATATCTATCAATGTCTGACCACATGTAGGTCCAGCAGTGAGCGGCAGCTGCAGCTCCTGTGTGCAGTCTATGGGGTGATCCGGCGGGGCGATGTGCCGATGAGCTTCATGCTGCAGGCCATGATGGAGAGGGTCCTGCTGCCTCTGGCCTCCCACTGTAGCACCAAGGCCCTCGATGACTTCTTTGTGGCAAATGTCTCTGACATAATGTTTTTGCTGCTCAGCCGCTTCACCAAGGTTTGCTCCTTAACATTATTACTAGGGCTGTCGAAATTAGCGCGTTAACATGATTATGCTGCATTAAAATGCACGTCGGAAATGCGTTGCCAGAGACGTGCTGGCAGGTCAAGAAGCAGAACTGCATTCAAAAAATCAAGGAAACTAACAACGCAGTCGTAACTAAGGATCAAACGTGCTGATAAAATTAGATTAACCATCTTTTCTGAATCTGTCCAAGCTTCTCCTGTAATTCATCGAACAATTAATCCACCAAAGAGCCTCGCTGAAGTATTAATTTGTAACATGAAATGGCAAAGCATTTCGGGCAGTCCAGTTGCCCAAATTAGCGTGTTATAGCAGTTTAATCATGTTAACTTCAACAGCTCTAATTATTACATTTAATGTGATATTTGAAGACATTGTTCACTCAAATAGCTGTTGTATATGTTAATGGTAATACTTTTTTTTTTGCTTTTAATTAAACACCAAATGCTAGTTCTGTGTTTTGTTTTGTTTTTTGTTTTTTAGATCAGAAAAACCGCAGATTATAAACAGATTTATTTAACGCTAATTTACTTCTCAATTTCAGTCAAATGAAGCAGAATTTGAGGTCCAGTTGATGAAGAAGAATGGCTGTTACAAGCTGATGGAGCTCCTGTATTCGCGGCTTCCCAAAGAAGAGGTTTACTCCAAGGAGTCACGCATTAATCGAGCGTACTGCTGTTTAGACAAACCAGAGGGGAATGAGCTGTCCAAGACCTTGATCAAGTAGGACTCCCCAGCTTTGTTACGGTTGTAAACCATCCTCATTCCACCCTAAATAAATGGTGATTTTATTCCCATTAGGTCGTGTTTTGAAGCGTTCACAGAGAACATGGCTGGTGAGACGCAGCTCCTCCACCTCAGGAGACTCTTTCACTGTGCTGCTTATAACTGCGCCATCGCCGCCATCAGCTGCAGCTTCAGCGAGCCCAAGTTCTACCACGGCTTCCTCTTCAGCGAGAAACCAGAGAAGGTACCGACTGTGTCACTTCAGCCCTGCAGTCATCAGTTTTATTCCCTTAATTTGTTTCGTGTTGTCTAATCCATGGTCTCTTTTAGTGTTTGGAGGTTTTCACTCACTGTGGTTTTCTTTCCGTGTCCAGAACCAGTTCATTCTGGAGAACATCATTGACATTGAGAGGTCCTACAACTTCCCAATTGAAATTGAGGTATTATTTTTAGGACATCTGTTTGTTTAACACAAAACCTAAAGTTTCAGTCATGGTTTAGTCTTTTTGTTCATTGCCTGTAGGTCCCACTTGAGAGAAAGAAGAAATATGTCTTGATTCGAAAGGAAGTGAGCGAGGAGAATGGAGGTATTCACGTCTGCTACCAACACTGTTTTTAACACTTTGAGTGCCAGCCGTTTTTAAAACAGATTTTTTTTTGTCCATTTTGAGTCATATTTCAAGACCCACAGAATATTTTGTACTATGTCTCTGAAAACACTGAATAGCTCAAATGAAAGAAGAGACTCTCTATTTCATCATGAAATTTTTTGTTGTTTTTACCTTGTTCATTCTTGTTTTATCAGAGGTTTTGCTCTCTAATCTCGATCATCTCCACTTCCTGCTTTGATCTCTGTGGCGTATACTGTCTCTTTATGTCCTGACTACATAATATGCAAAACATAAAACATTCTGTGGGTCTAGAAATATGACTCAACATGGCCAAAACAAATGCTGGCACAAGACACTTTCTGTTTTATAAAACTCAGAGTTAATGAATTTTATATTTAAGTTGATGCTTGTGATGTCTATGTTTTGGCTTCCGCAGAAGCACCGGTGTATCTGTCTTCCCAGTCTTACATGGCCGACAGCAGCCTGAGTGAGGAGATGAGTCAGTTTGATTTCTCTACCGGAGTTCAAAGCTTTTCCTTCAGCTCCCAGAACCCTGAAGGACGCAGACGCACCGCAGCGAAAAGAGTTTGTCTTTTTCTTTCCCTCTGTTAAAAACTGCACTGGTCTTGTAAAATGCTTCACTGTCACCTTAAGGGCTAAACGTTGTTTTTATACATGAAGGAGACGGAAGAGACAAATTCCTCCCAGGATGCAATGGTGGATCTAGAAATGGATGAGCTGAATCAGCATGAATGCATGGCGACCATGACTGCTCTTATTGGACACATGCAAAGGAACAACATAACCCCCAAAATTCAGCAGGTCAGTGACAGTGGAGACTGAAACGCATGAATTCACATCCTTTAAATTGAAGTGATTTCTAAATGCTCCTTTGTTAATAAAACAGGAAAACATGCCGAATGAACTCCCTCCATGGATGAAGTTTCTACATACAAAATTATCAAATCCAGCAACGCCTCTGAATATCAGACTGTTCATCTCAAAGCTGATCATCAACACAGAGGAGGTAACGACTCATTCAGCTACTATGTCTGCAAACGTGATATCTACACATATGTGACATCTGTTTGTTCATGGATTAAATGTTTTCTGTTGGTTTTTCCAGGTTTTTCGACCGTATGCCAAACACTGGCTGGGGCCGCTGCTGCAGGTCGTAGTTTCTGGAAACAACGGAGGAGAGGGGATCCATTTTATGGTGGTGGACATCATCGTCACAGTACTCTCTTGGACGAGCTTGGCCAGCCCAAAGGTTGCTACTTTTTTAAATTTTGCAATGGACAATAAAACTTGTCCAACACTATTGTTGCATTTCATTATCATATAAAATAACTTTTATGAGTAGCAGGATTATTTTGTCCCAGGGTAACCCCAGAGATGAAGTGCTCGCCAACCGGCTGTTAGAGTTCCTGATGAAACACAGCTTCCACACTAAGAGGGCAGTTTTCCGGCACAACCTGGAGATCATTCGCACCCTGGTAGAGTGCTGGAAAGACTGTTTGCATGTGCCTTACAGGTAGTTCACTGAACAGCTGATATTTTCTGGCTGTGTTCTAGCGTTTCTCTCTGTAAATGGACTTGACTTCATCTCTTTTCTCACCTTTCTAGTCTGATGTACGATAAGTTTTGTGGCACTGACCCGAACAGCAAAGACAACTCTGTTGGACTTCAGCTGCTGGGAATCATCTTGGCCAACAACCTCCCTGCTTACGACGCCTCGTGTGGGATTGAATATGACAGGTGAAATATATACTCTAGCTAAATGGCTTTCATTTTATCTAGTATTCATTTTATTTATTTTTTTTTATTTGTTTGTGTTGTTTTTTTCAGGTACATCGAGTCTCTCACCAACAACGTGTCCTTCGTGAGGTATAAAGATGTCTACGCAGCTGCTGCTGAAATTATCGGCCTCGTCCTGAAGAGTATGACTGAAACAGACAACGTATGACATCTTCCTGCGCGTCATCGATCTACATTAATTCAGTTTATTACATCAATGTCGGGTTTTGTTTTTCATTTTTGATTCTCCACTCAGCGTCGTCAAGAGCTTCTCAGTCTTGCTGCCACTAAGATAACAAATCTGAGGAAAAAAGACATGGATGACAAGTTCATTATCTGTTTGAACAAAGTGTCGGAGCACTTTCCTCCATTTATGGATCGGTGAGTTTGTAGCTCTGCTTCATGTTCCAAGTTATTTCACTGTAACATAAATCATTTCATGAATCAACACATTGTTACTATATTTAAACTTTAGTCTTGCAAATTAAATACATTTCTAACCTGTTTTACTAAAATTAACTAATTAATTAATTAGCTGTTTAATTAATTAATTAATTTTTAAAATGAATTATAATTAATTAAATTAACTACATTTTCTAACCTGTTCTTGTTTTTTAAAATTAACGATAATTAATTCAATTAACTGTTTTCTAACCTGTTTTTCTTTATTAAAATTAACTATTATGAATCAAATTAACTACATTTTCTAACCTATTTCCAATAATATGACGGGTATATGCAGTAAATAAATAGACTTATGCAGTATGAATACTCATATTACACACACTTCTGTTGAGAGAGTGCTGCAATCTTCTCATAATCCACATGTGCAATAATTTTCTATACTTTTTGTCTATTAATGTGAAATATTTAATTTAATTTAGACTTTAATATATTGTTACTGGGCACTTATTATTGTTGCTATATCTACTTTGCTGCTGTAGCGATGCTAATTTCCCTGTTTGTGGTACTAGCTTATCTTTTTTTACTATTGTAAATGCAGTGTTATTTTTCATTTTGCAGGTTTGCCAACCATGTGTTCTCCCTCCTGCCAAAGCTGCACGGCATATTGAAGACTAATTGCTTGGATTGCATCCTGAGCCGAGCTGACGTCATCCCAGACGTCTTTCTGCATCTGAAGACCACAGGCTTCGTCCAGATGATGAGCCACAGGTACCCCCGGACCACCTCCTTGCTTTTACACAAACAGCAGTCAAGTTTTGTCTGATAGCCACAGATTTCGGCAAGAGACAATCTCAGTTAACACATTTGAATGTGCTGCCATATGTTTCTGTACATTACTCTGCAGGGATGAAGCAAGGCAGAGAATCTGTCTGGATATCATTCACAAGATTATCGCTCAGCTGACCCCAGTTCAGCTCCAGGAGTTTCTGGGAGCTGTGACGGCTTTTGTCTCCCATCCTTCACCAGTGTGTAGAGAGAGGATGTACGACATCCTCATGTGGATCCAGGACAACTACAGGTACTGTTCAGAAAACAAATTGTGACCACATAACATGTTGTTTTCAATAACTTTTCCTGGTCGACCAGTGTGGGGCAAAATGTACTAGCACACGGTGCAGATTCTCCAACATATCTTTGATCATGTTGCCTTTTATTTTTACTGGATATACTGATTTTTTGTTATTCTTCCAGTGATGCAGAGAGCATGGAAGACAGCACCTCAGTGGAGGTTTTGACAGCAGCTAAAGACACACTTCTTCAGGGGCTGTCTGAAGAAAACCAAGGCCTTCAGTGAGTCCCCACTATTTCCTCACCTTGTTAAACTTCCTTTATATCATGCATACAATATTCAGTGTTTTTAACTGGAAAAAGCATCCATGTCTGTTGTTTTTTTTTTCAGGCTTTATGTTCGTAACTTCTGGAGTCAGGAGAAACGCCTCCCCACTGCGACACTTGAGCGGATGTTGACGGTGCTTCGTTCTCTGTACTCCTGTCAAATAGAAAAGTCTTTCTTAAGCTTGGCCACCAATCTGCTGCTGGAAATGACGAGCCAGAGTCCGGACTTCACACGGAACATGTTTGAGTATCCGCTGTCAGAGTGCACCTTCCAGGTCAGTTGAGTTTTGTATTTGTACGTTGCTGATAAACCTGATGTATTAATTACGTCTCTCCACTCTCCAGGACTATGTCATTGACTCCAACTGGCGCTTCCGGAGCACTGTGATGACTCCCATGTTTGTTGAAACCCAAAACTCTCAAGGCCCAGAGAGTGTGGCGGCATCGCTGTCTGGAAGTATGAAGGGGAAACTCCGAGCCACTCAGAGTTCATTGGAGTTCAGCCAGACCCAAACAGCCGGTAAGACGTGTGTGCTGTGATTTAGCTTTTCTGACAGAGAATTTGCAGGTTAACACCTTGGAACGTCTTTTCTCCTCTCAGGTCGACGTACAGCGTATAACTGGCTGACGGGCAGCAGCGTGGATACACTAGCAGAGTACACACTCGGCTCAGAGTCCCTGTCTTCATTGTTGGTGTTTGATAAGAAAGCAGAGAGGCAGACTGCAGCAAGGAGACCGGTAGGAGAAGGATTTGGCCTGAAGCGCCTCACTGCATCAACCGATGAGGTGGACAGTCGCACTAGAGGTTAGTTTCTGCTTCCATCCTTCCAAGAAAGAAATACCTTGTCATGTTGAAGTAAATATGTTGTGTTGTTTATGTCTACAGCTGCAAACGAGCAGCGTAACAACATCCTAAGGCTGAGACGCAGATTTCTCAAGGATCAGGAGAAAGTCAGCTTGAATTTTGCGCAAAAAGAGATCCAACACCAAAGACGGAAAAAGGCCAGTATGCTTAGTCTTATTAATACTTAGTGCAGTTCATTTGTGGCACACTGGATGGCAGCACAGAACAGTTTTAAGTATCAGTATAGTCTGATGTTAGTGTCACTAAACATCGGTGGTTCTTCTGGGTTTCCCACAGGAAGAAAAAGCCGACCAAAGGCTGCGAAAAGAGGCTCAGGTGACTCTCTATCGTAACTACAGAGTGGGAGACTTCCCAGACATCCAGATCCCATATAGTAGCCTCATCACTCCCCTTCAAGCACTGGCCCAGGTAACACCACCACAGCTCTCTGTCAGGCTGCAAATTTAAATGAATACAAACAAGACATACAGTATACCTGCTTTGCTCTCAGCTAAGTGGATTTAATTTTCTTCTGTGCTTGTTCCTTTAGAGAGATCCAATTTTAGCCAAACAGCTGTTTAGTTCCCTGTTCACTGGAATTCTCCAAGAAATGGAAACGCACAAACCAAGAGGGGAGAGTGGCAGGATTAAAGAGGAGCTGCGCTGCAGCATGAACACTTTCCTGACAAAGAGCACCCTCTGCTTCCCACCGTTTATAGCATGTGTGCAGGTATGGCCTTGAGGTTAATTAAGTCACAACGAAACACCTTTTTACATCATCAGTAACACTATATGAGATCTAAGATTTAATTTTCTATGATTTACTTTCTAGTTTTGCATTTATAGAAAAACACATTTTTCATTTTGCAGCATGACAATGTTTTTCTGTAAATGCAAAAATTACACATTTTTATTACATCACACCAAAGTGAAATCTGGCTGTCCACATTTTGTAGAACTTGATAGCATGTGGCAAGAAATAATATTTGCCATGGAAGTGTTCCAATAATACTGTAGGTGTCTTGATGTTATGTAGCTTGATTATTACAGTCCTGTCCTTTAAATTAAATGGTTGAGTTAATACTCTGCTTGTTGTGTTGTTAGGACATGTGCTACCAGCACGAGGAGCTGCATCATCTGGATCCAGCAGCCATCAGCTCCACCTGCCTGATGAGCCTCCAGCAGCCGTCGGGGATCCTGCTGCTGGAGGAGGCCTTGCTGCATGCCGGTGGCCAGGATGAGCCTCCCACCAAGCGACCAAGAGGACGCAAAGAAATTCCTCCAGACACCAATAAATGGATCCAACTAGCAAGGTGTGTCATCATCAATGCTGGCTTGAGGCTGAATGTTAGGAGCTGAGTAACTTAAAACCTATTGTATGTGGACAATAACAAGATAAAGTACAGACATTAACAAATTCCCTTTTGTCAGGAGCTTCACTACATGCACAGATCATTCACCCTTGGCACTTACTGTTTTCTTTGCATCTTCTGTTCTCCAGCCTTTACAGATCTCTGGAGGATTATGATGTCGTGCGTGGCATCTTTGGTGGCAAAGTTGGGACCAAGTCAATCACTTGTGTTGCACTTCAAGCCGAGGCCAACAGTGACTTTGCAGAAGCTGTGAAGCTTTACAATGAGGTATTTTTTCACAGGGGAGTCAGTGCACATGGACTGGAGCAGTTTTACTAGATTGCTGGCTGCGTGTTTAGCACTGCAGTATAAAAGTGCATACTCTCCTATGTATTTGCAGGCTCTGAACACAGAGCATTGGAGCGATGGCGAGCCCACCGACTCTGAGAAGGACTTCTGGGAAAAAGCTGCCATGGAGGCATACAGTCATCTGACGGAGTGGAAGTCTCTCCAGTACTGCGCCACTGTGTACATCGATGAAAACTCCCCACCCAACCTGGAGAGGATGTGGTTAGAGCCGCTGTACCAGGTAATGACCTGACCTTTCACAGAGGAGGGCTGACATTCCTCTCAGTTTGATTCCAAAATGGCCCCTCTCAGGATCTTCCAATAATTTAATGCTTATCTTGTGTTCTTTTGCGTTTGTTCCAGGACATGTACCTGCAGCACATGATTCGCAGCATGTTGAAGCAGCTGCAGCTGGGTGAGGCGGACCAAACTCTTCTCAGCTTCATCGACAAAGCCATGAAGATGGAGGAGCGCAAAAAGCTGCTGGAAAGTCATTACAGCCAGGAGCTCAGCTTGCTCTACATCCTGCAGGAGGACTACGACCGTGCAAAATACTACACCAACCACGCCATGCAGCTCTTTATGCAGGTCCATTATTAATTTGTTATTACTTTAAAAGAAAAATTAGTCTCTGAGTGCTGTGTATATGTAGCTAGAAATGTCCCTGGAGATATGTGGTTTTTGGCTCTGAAACTCCACATTCAACCACAGCCTGTCTTTGCCTCCTGTAGAGTTACTCCAGTGTGGATACGCTGTTGACTCAAAGCCGGCTGATCATCCTGCAGTCGGTGCAAGCCTTGACTGAAATCCAGGACTTTCTGTTGTTCATTAAAGGAGAGGGTGAGCGGCAATATTAACTTTTAGAACTGAAACAACAGTGAATATCTAGATAAAACAAACACTATGGTTATTCTTATGTGGCAGAATTGCAGAATAATCTTCCTGTAACTCTGTTTAATACTTTGAATTAAACAGTGTTTTTGCCCCACTCTCACAATGTTGTAACTTCCATTGTATTTCACTCTTAGTGTCTGTTAGCTCCCTGAAGCGGCTCATCAGACTGTGGACTGAGCGGTACCCTGATGCTAAAGCAGATCCAGTTAACTTATGGGATGATATCATTACGTCACGGTAAGAAAAAGACATGTAACATTTCGCTTATACATCTTTTAAATTATAAGATAACAAATCGCTGTAGAGTGTTAAATTTGATCTCTACGTTCCAGGTGTTTCTTCTTGGACAAGATCAGGACCAAGCTGAGAGCCGACGCTCCCAGTGACAGCATGGAGGTGGACGGTTCAGAGGACCCAGCAGGTGACATCGACAAATTAGTCAATGACTGCAAGTTCAACATGAAGCTACAAATGGCTGATAGTGCATGGAAGCAGGTGAAGAAACAACCGTGGAAGTTACTTTTTTTTGTGCTGTTACTTGCTTGCCTCAACCTCACCTTGGGACATGAATGTTGGTTTCAGAAAAACTTCCCTGTGGCCACCAAGCTGCTGAAGGAGCTTCAAAAAGAAGCCAAAACAAACAGCAGCCAGTTGCTGCGATGGGTCCACAGTTTTAGCCGCTACACCCACAAACGCAGCCAGACTCAGGGTCCTGTGGAGCAAATCAGTGCCATGCTGAAGACTATCCCATTCCTGGGTAAGCTGGAAAATGACATGAAGTGTTACTCACCAATATACATTTTACAGTTTAGTTTGTTGTGTGCTTGTTGAGCTTCTTCACTCCAGCTGATCTTGTTTCCTGTTGAGGCGTCTCATGTCAGCTCTTATCTCTGTGCAGAGGACCTTCAGGTGGATCATCATAGTGCCTCACCTAAGGTATTCAGATACCAAAAAATACTCGAGGGTACATCTTTCCACATCCTGGCCACAGCTGTGAGCAGGAGCCCCTCTGTACTGGGAACTATTGGTGCTGAGAAAGCAGAGAGAGTTGCAAAGCTTTCTGGAAATGCTTGGCCCAGTGAAGATCCAAAGGTACTTTTTTTTTAAACATTGATTTCATAGCTCCTATGTTAAGAGTTTAAGGTACTTATATCCTGAGATCTGTTTAAATTGCAGAAAGTGGAAGTAGGGCTGCAGCTGAAAGCACTGAAGCTGCTGAGTGACGCTACCAGAAAGGCTGATGAAGAGCTTCAGTCTTATACTCAGGACTGCGTGGAGAGCAGCAGCATCATTGAGACATACATGGCTTTGGCTAACTTCTGTGACAAACTGCTGCGAGACGAGGAGCAGAGAGATACTGGTGAGCGGTGATACCAGCTGTGTGACCAGTGAAACAAAAGTAACCCAGTGAACTAACCTGACTGTTTGTGTTTTGTTACAGAAAACCAGTTTCCAGAACTGTTGGCATTGCCTGTTCATGTCGTGGAGAACATGCTGAAAGCTCTGAAGATGAACTCTGAGGAAGCTCGCCTCAAGTTCCCACGTCTGCTGCAAATCATCGAGTTGTATCCCTCTGAGACGCTGGACCTCATGACCAAAGAGGTCAGTACGTTACGACCATGGATGTCGTGGATATTTTGCCCTTCTTCTTTAGCAAGTATAAAACATTTCACTAATTATAATTTTTATCATTACGATTGTAACTGTAGTGACCCCAGTCCCAACCAACATATATAAATGAAAATAAAAAAGTATAGATATAAAAGTGCAATGCCACTAAAATGTATGCAGACAGCAGAGCAACACTAATTAAGGGACTGTGAAGCCAGAGTAGAGCACAATATATAAGTATTTTTGCAATAGACCCAATAACAGATTTATTTATGGCACAAAAAAGTACTGAGATATTCAGGTTAACATTGCGTACCCTTACAGGATGTGTTAGGAGGGAGACTTTTAACTCTCTGAGTGCCATTGACGTACGTTTTAGTCACTGATGGCAGTCTCACACAGCCTGTGAATAATTGGCAGGCTTCTGGGAGATGTAGTGTGAGCATAAAGAGACGGTATACACCACAGAGATCAAAGCAGGAAGTGGAGACGATCAAGATTACAGAGCAAAACGGGCGGATTCTGGACAAAAAGTGTTGTTTTTCCACCTGCAGTGGAAACCACCAGAATGCTAACGATGAAGATGAACACCCACCATGTTTAAACCGTGGAAGTGAAACACATGTACAATATGTGAGCTATTGTCATAAACAATGACCATCTCTTTCTATGTGTAGATGATGTCAGTCCCCTGCTGGATGCTGATTGGCTGGATCAGTCAAATGGTCGCCCTGTTGGACAAGCCGGAAGCTGTGGCCGTGCAGCACTGCATTGGGCAGATAGCTGAGTGTTACCCACAAGCCCTGGTTTACGCCCTCATGATCAGCAGTGAGAGCTACCAGTTTGAGGACTCGGCTACAGGCCACCAGCAGCGGGGATTCGTCAACAAGTAAACTGCCGGACGTTTTGTCTGAGGGAGATGAATTACAATATAATGTATATATTAATAAAAATGTGCTTATTGATGTTATGTGTGCATGCCAACAGGCTCAGGAGCATGCTGGATAAGGGAGGACCTGTGAAGAAGTTTGTGGATGCACTGCAGCAGCTGACAAACCCTGAGATGCTTTTTAAGGTATTAAGTTCATGTTCAGTCATTAATTAATTAATAAGCTGCCACCGTCTGGTGACTGGCCTGCCACTGATTCATGTCATTTGGTCCACACAGGATTGGTGGGATTCTTTGAAGAATGAATTGGAGAAACCATGCTTTGACAAGACGCAGATGGGCAACATGTATGATGAGATGCAGTCTTCTCTCGGGGATCGTAACTTGGGCGGTCATGGACCGTTTCGCACCAAATTCATTAAAGTTTGTAGTTTGTGTTGAGCTCTTTTTTTATAGCACAGCGTGGATAGTCTGAAAAATGCACTTTTTCCAATATGTTTTCTTTTTTCTTATTTAACAGAAATTCGCTAAAGATGTAGAGAAACTGCTGGGACCTAAAGGCAGCAAGCTGTTTGAGAAAAGGAAAGACAAAAGCTTTGTGCGGCAGGTGGATGATCTGGCAGCGTCCATGCGTGGATTTCAGAAGGAACCAGGGAACCTGAAGGAGTACTCGCCCTGGCTGAGTTCTTTTAAAGCAGATGCTTTCAGGAATGAGCTGGAGATCCCTGGTCAGCACCGCTGAAAAGTCACTCTGTTGGAGAACTCACCTCCTCCAGTTCAATGAAATACTATCAGTGTTTTTTCTTCCTCTCTTTGCAGGACAGTATGACGGCAGGTCGAAACCTTTGCCAGAGTATCACGCAAAAATAGCAGGCTTTGACGAAAGGGTATGCTTTTACTTTTATTTACTGTAAAGTAAGGGTTTAATAGCACCCTGTGTAAGTTTTACACTGTGTAAATACTGTAAAAATACTCTTACACAGGGTTCCTGCAGTTCCTTAAAAAGTCTTAAAAGGTCTTAAATTAAAAATCTGGGTAATTAAGGTCTTATATTGTCTTAAATTTACCATAAATTTGCTGTATTAAATTTTCAGATGGTGTGTTTAATGCCAGTAGGAAGCACAGCATTGAGTGATTTACTGCAATTTTGCACATTATTTTACACAAAAAGTTCACCTCTTTTTTTCTTGAAAGTTATGAAATTAAAGTTGTAGAAAAAAGTTTAGTGTCAAGTATTTAAAGTTAAAGTTGAAAGTGAGAAATGGCGCTACAGTGCAACAATTTCAAAGTGCAAACCTATAAATTATTAAAAATACTTTTTAGTGAATCCTCACATCTGAGGAAAAAAAAACATTTCTTATAAGCTATTCAGATCACTAATCTGACTAAATCTGTCAAATAATTGTGTAATAATGACACTAATAGTACAGTGTGTCCCTCTGAGATGTAGAAGGGTAGAAGTATGTCAAAATTGTACAGTACTTTAGCAAATGTACTGTTTTCAATCACTGGACTTTATGGGTCGCAGGTGAAGGTGATGTCATCTATCCGTCGCCCCAAACGTCTGATCATACGTGGGGACGATGAACGCGACCACCCCTTTTTGGTGAAGGGAGGAGAGGACCTCCGCCAGGACCAACGCATCGAGCAGCTGTTTACCATCATGAACATTCTGCTGAGTCATGACGCTGCATGCACGCACAGAGGCATGCAGCTGCGCACCTACCAAGTCATTCCCATAACTACGAGGTAGCAGTCTGTCCATACAGACATGCCAGTTAAACTAAATGCACAAAGTTTGATCGCACCATTTGGCAAAACTGTTTCTGAAATACTTTGGTTGTATGGTACTGATTTTTAGTCTTTATATTATCTATTAGTGAGCAGGGCTGATGAGTAGTGAAGAAACTTAATTTACCACTTTGACCTCCTTTCCAGAATTGGTCTGATTGAGTGGATGGAGAATACCTGCACTCTGAAAGAGTTCCTGTACAACACAATGACTGACGAGGAGCAGCAGAGGGCCGGGAGGTACAGTATTACTATAATTAACTGAGGTGTCAGCCCACTATCCAGTGATGAAGTTCTAATGTCATCTTCAGACCTATTAAAATGTTAAATATATTTCTTTTCTGAAAGGTGTCCTGAAGACTACAATAAATGGCTCCAGACCTTTGCTCCAAAGTCAAGTGGTATAGCTGTGTATGGAGGAGCGTACAAGTAAGTTTCACAGCACTAATCTGAAGTCTTTAATAATATCCACATTTATCAAATACGAGTTACAGCATATTTATCCTTTGCCAGGAAAGCGAAACGTACCGAGACAGTCAACAACTTTTTGAAAGTGTTGCAGCACGTGCCCGGTGACCTCCTGAAGTGAGTTCACTCTCTGTATAATTAAACTGCTCGTGAAGGTTTGTAGCTTGCTGTAAAACTTTGTCCTCTTCAATTCCTAGGAGAGCTTTTCTGAAGATGTGCAGCAGTCCTGAGGCATTCCTCTCCTTGCGCTCCCACTTCATCAGCTCTCATGTCTTGCTGTGTGTTAGCCACTGGACCCTGGGTATCGGAGACCGACATCTCTCCAACTTCATGATCAACATGGAAACGGGAGGCATGATTGGCATTGACTTCGGTCATGCATTTGGTTCAGCCACACAGGTTAGTCATGCCGGTCACCTCTGAGGGCAGAGGTGACCGGTGAATCTGTTCAGATGTATTAATATAATAGGAATAATGGTGATAATAACTCCATTTCTGTGCATTCTTGGTTTTGCTCTCAGTTCCTCCCTGTGCCCGAACTCATGCCTTTCCGGCTGACCCAGCAGTTTATAAATCTGATGCAGCCCTTGAAGGAGTCGGGTTTGATTAAGAGCATCATGGTCCACTCCCTCCGAGCTTACAGGGCTGAGCCGGACCTTCTGCTGAACACCATGGATGTGTTTGTCAAGGAGCCCTCGCTGGACTGGAAGGTAAACGGTCACTTTTGCTATAAAGATCCCATTAAACACTGGATATCTGAAATGTCAGTGTTAAACAAGTGAACTGTGGATGGAAAAAGGTTAAAGCATTTTGACAAAATATCTGGGGATGTCAGTGGAAAATATAATTTTAAATTTGTTACTGACAAAAGTTAATCTGATTTCTCTCAGGAGATTTTGTAATGTGTGACAGTAGCTTTAAGTTAAGATCTAACAGTAAATAAACCGTAGTACGAATCATTTTTCCCTTTGCTCTTACGCAGAACTTTGAGCTGAAACAGCTGAAGAAAGGAGGCACGTGGACGGACAACGTGAACACCAAAGAAATCAACTGGTATCCCCTGCAGAAGGTGAACTTTGCCAGAAGAAAGCTAGAAGGAGCAAATCCAGCTGCTATAACCAGGTATCTCATCTAACTGTCACGCTGCAGATGGGATATCAATAAAGGTTCTCTATACAGATCACTAACATGGCATCAAACAGCACTTTGCAATGTAAAGAATACAGATATGTTGTTGTTTGCACCGTTAGTTAGGGGACTTTTTTTTTTTAATCTGACTTGTGTGTGATTAGATGTTGGCTTGTTTTTGTCAGTGAGGAGCTGAAGCTGGGCTTTGAGAAGGAAGCTGCCTTCCAGGGGATGCAGGCTGTGGCCCTCGGGACCAAAGAGCACAACATCCGCGCTAAGCTTCCTGCTGCAGGCTTGTCAGTGGAGAAGCAGGTGGACTGTCTGCTTGACCAGGCCATGGATCCTAATGTGCTCGGCAGAGTTTGGGTAGGCTGGGAACCATGGGTGTGATTCTTAAAGAAGTCCCTGTAATGTCAAATGTTTCTTCTTTTTAGCTGGTACAGATCGTTTTCTGTAGTTTCTTAATATGACAGGATCAGCTTGTTATGTTGTACTAAATAGGAAGGAATTTTAGAATTTTGAAAGTTTGTATTGTTGTTTTTAATTGGCGATGATGTGGTCATAAACACTATGTTGGCCATTCCGTATGAAGAGAACCAGTCTTTACCGTCCATTTGAAATGTCTTCTAACTGAACTGTAAAATGAAAATAAAGGTTATGTTAAAGGTGCTTGAGGGGCTGACATACAAATACATGAACATTTTTGTCATCTATTTGGATAGATACATTATACTACCAAAGAAAGAAGAAGGAGAGTGAGATTTTTATATAACAAGTTATAGTCTGATTTTTAAACAATGACAGCGACCCAGTGCTCTTTCAAATATATAATTTGTCCAGTCTAATCCCTTGTTTTCGCTCTAAAATGACAAAGCGAGCATCAATACAGAGATTCTCAACCAAAAATCTACCTGTTTAGTACCAAATATTTCCCCTGGGCTAAACTACCACTATTACTGGCTATTTATGAAATAAAATGGTAAAATGGCTTGAAAAAGGCTTGAATGTGTAAAGATATGAAGTCCACTAAGTATGCAACTGAAATTACTGAATTTTTATAGAGTTATTATATCTCAGTAAAATGATTTCTATTGTGAGTGGGAGTGACAAAATGTTTTCTGAAATCCTACTTTTGAAGACACAACTGGAAAACACATTCAGATTCAGTTAATGAATAACAACATATACCCCCATGCCCAACAATGCTTAAATTACATCTGCTTCATTTGTCTGCACTACATTCATTTCACCAGCAGATGTCAATCATGCACACTCTTATTAAAATTCTCCAGCATTAGATTGTTTTTAGTGTAACTGGGTATATATTGACATAAAGCTCATACTGATGAACAGATGATGCTCTCTTACTCTAAGCTATATCTTTGCTCTTTTATTTTATTAAAGTATAGATAGCAGGGTGTCTTTCTCAGGAGAATGTCCCCATCTCCAAAAGGTTCCTGCTCCAAAGAAACAATATAAAGCAGTGTAAACTGTAGCTGCAACACAGACTTGCTATTCAAGCAGGCCTCAACATAAACTGCAGGGATTTACAACCAAGGCAAACGCAATAAACTGCCTGCTGCCTCAGTGTAGTAGACTAGTGTAACCATCTCCATAGCTGTAAGGTGAAGTAATGCTTTATGGTATCATGTCTAAGCCTTTCAGTTATCTTCAAACAAAGAGTCAGGACAGGACAAAACTACACAATAAAAAGGGATAAACACATACTAAAGACAACTATTTAAGGCTTAACAAATTTCTTCTGTTGTCATTGCTTTTCTATTCTTAAATCCATGTCATGTGCCAGTATTTCTAGTTTTCACAGTTTCTTTTTCCATATAAAATAAGGAGGGATTAAACAGGGATCCGGCTGCTCCCTGTAAATAAAGTGTGAAAAATATATTAACTGTGTTCATGCTTTACTCTTTAAATTTTACAAAAAATGTGACATGTTTTCTTTGAAGTGCAATCTGAATGATTTAATGTGATAAAATCACATTAAAAAAAAAAAAATAATAAAATAAAAGTCAATTTGTCAGCTCGTGCTCACATTAACAAACTGCTTCACAGATTCACAGCTTGGTCAAATAAAGTCAAGTTCATTAGAATAATTCCGGAAGTAAATATAGTTTGTGTCCAAAATAAAAGTGTAGCAAGCTGTTACTTATATGGGCTTTTATTTTCACCTTTTTATTTAGGTTATGCTTTTTATGATACTTTTAAAATGCAGGGTATTGTTTTCGACATGGGTTTTAAAACGTTAGTAAATGCGTTCTTCATGGCATGTATATTATCGTTATTGTTAGATATGGAAACCAAATGTTGTCAGCAAAAATAAATAAATCATGAGCAGTTTTTTTTATTCGTTTGTTTGAGGAAAAGCACCACTTTTCCTTGGCACCACTCTTAACTTATATGG
The DNA here is from genome assembly GCA_029721515.1 of Synanceia verrucosa. Lineage (NCBI taxonomy): Eukaryota > Metazoa > Chordata > Actinopteri > Perciformes > Synanceiidae > Synanceia > Synanceia verrucosa. The sequence continues at coordinate 16,039,574 of CM056568.1, read as the reverse complement.
GAGTATTTTGGTTTTCCCGTTATTTATTTACATAAAAATATACCAAAGAACACATTTAAGTTTTCAAGGTTTTGTTAGCATATAAGGAGGACATATGTAATTTTAACACACGCTAATATTGTTTTTTCGTAACAAAAAAAAAAAAAACTTTAACACGTCATGTTGCGCAGTAAGTGTTTGTAAAATCCTATGCGGTAGTTTATTTTGAAAGGCGTAACCGGAGGTGGAATGTTTTATTGTGGAGACCTTGACGGTTTAAAACCGCAGACACCTGTTGTTAAGGGAGAACTCTCGTGAAAACCTCAACATAGACTCAGACCGACACACCAATCACAAGTCACCGCCTACATCACATGGAGAGAGGGGGGGTATTCAACACACAGGAGCCGAGGACAGTGAAGGTTTTTGGGGTTTACGGTTGTGGAAGACACGGATAACGCTGCGGTTGTGGATTTACTAATCTTTCTCGAGGCGCACCACCGGGCACTTTTCAGCTTTTTTCTCCAGCTGAAATGTTTCAGGACCCGACGGCAGGTGAGTAAAGTGTGTCTACGTATGTCTAACATTTGTTTGGGGTTGTTGTGAAAGCAAATTGCTGCTGATATATAAGCTAACAACTGACATTTGGACACAGATAAGAGCTGGACAGTGGAAGTTACCTGAAGTTACAGTGAAATTCACTCGGACATTTCTTCTGTGCTCCTTTGCCGGCGAATAGTCGAGTTGTTATCGATCTGAGTTTACTTTAAAACGTTTATTTCCTCTTCAAACATCAATTTAGTCCAACTTAAATTCACACAGCCTTTATTACATCCACAAATCCCCAAAGTTAAGGTTGCCCTCCGAGTCCTTATTCCAAGCTAACGTTAAGTGATGTCCGCGATCTGCAGTCAGAGCTGTTCGCAAAAGTCTGTATTTTACGATAAAACAAGTGTTGCTTGGTATGTTTTATGGATGCCGAATTAACAAGTCGATCTTAATGATTCTACTGTTTTACTATGGATTAATTTCCTGAACTAGTATTTAGCCGTTAGCGAGAAACCGTCACGTTTTCATATTTTTAAATAGCAGTTTCGTGCTCTTCAATCACCTGTGCACGGGGAGATGCTCTTCGGCTGTTTTCTTCCCCTTCCCGTCTAGACACGTTCATTTTGACAATTAATGATTGGTTTGTATTATAATATATAAGAGCTACTACTACTAGAATAGTTACATGTTTAATTTATGCTCTTTGTTTTAAGATCATACATGATATTTTTAGCACCACAACTACTGCCTAACTAAATGACTTAACACATGATTCAAACAAGTAAGTGAAGTATAGGCAGACAGCAGCACTATTCAGTATCCAGTTACTCATTTTCTTCTGACTGACCCACTCAAAGTGCCTCCACAAATATCAGAAACAGCTCATTTCATAGTGTTCAGCAGCAGGATACAGTATGCTTGTACTTGTTGCTGTGTTGTGAGTGAATGTCCTGTTAAATGTGTCACATCTCTCTGACAGAATCCGTCATCCCTTTTGTGGAGCATCGCTGGGTCTGAGATCGGAGCTGAACTGTGGGGTAACAGTCACCAGGCTTAAGGGCCCCTGGACCAGTCCGACATGCTGGCTGCCATGCTGCGTCAAAGCTCTGGAGGAGGATCAGGAGGCGGCGGCAGCAGCAGCAGCAGTGGAGGAGGAGGTGGTGGTGGGAAACTCTCTCTAGGCATCTCTCGATTCTCCAGCTCCAGTTTGGGTTCAGCGAGCCTCACCAGTGTGGGCCCCTGGGGGCCAGGCAGGGTCTCTAAGAGTGGCTCTGTGAGCTCAGACAGCCCAGATGTCCCCGTCTCAGACCCAGTCTATATTATGCAGCTGGTCAGCGACGTGCGCAAGTTTGCTGATGTGCTTCTGCGGCTCAAAGAAGTTTTCAACTCCAAAGGTATGTTAGGAAAGAGTTAAGAGTTTCTGCAGTGCTGTTACTCTCTGCTGTGCTTTGTGAACGCTTCATTGTAAAACATGTCCTGACCTTATTAATTGTGATGACATAAGCACATTTGAGTGTTTAAACCCTGCCCTCTCTACTTTGTCATTATCATTTTGGGCTCATAAATAAGATGTGGACGTACTTTTATCATCTGAATTTGTGGCAGGGGGGAAAAAATGAAAACCAAAGGGATTTCTAACGGTACACAGCTGTCAGTCAACTCTTGTGTACACACTGTTGCTTTCACCACAGTGTACACACAGGTCTATCTACCTGTTTTGTCCCACTGCTGTGGCCTTGGCTGTGCGGTCAGTCAACCAGCCTTATCTCACTCTTACTTTGGTTCTTGCCCTTGTTTCTATCTGTACAGTAAAGAATACAAGCATATAAAAACTGTTAATGAAGGATTGCTTTTGGATCGGTCGCTACAAATACTGAGATCAGTCAAAGTACCACAAGTATTTTGTACACTGAAAAAGAAAATAAATGCTCTCTCCTTTAAATGTTCCAAAATTTATGGAAGTCACGTTGTACAACAGCAGCATTCCAGCAGTAACTTTTGACGCCCAAGCTTATTCAGCAGAAGACAACTTCCTCTAAGCTGGTAATTACTGAGTTTCCATTCATTAGTGATCAGTATAACCAGACTTATTAGTAAGGAACTTCTAAGTAAGGTGAGGTGAAGGAGATGCATGTGTTGGTGCTGCCATGTATTCCCCCTCCAAGCCCTGGATGAAGGATTCCCAGGCTTTGTTTTTTGTCTGGAGAGGTCACTAAAGGTACTTGACCCGGCTGGACAAGTCAGCATTACAGAGGGAAGGACTTGCTGCAGGCACCTTTTAAAGCCTGAAAGACTTTTCAATGACCTGTCAGGATGCCAAGGATCAAAGCAGCAAGTCATCATGTGCAAGAGATCGACGACTGCAGCTTTACAGAACAGAAGAAGGCTTTATTATAACTAAGACACATACCTTGAGCTTTCATGGCTGTCAACAACCAAAGCTATACTTGTAGTTTCTGTGAGTTTAATAGCAGATTAAAGGCGATCAGCACAGCACCCACAGGTTCTTTCTACAGTGTGTACCAAGGTTACATAGCTGTCATACAAGACATTTTGGCCCTGCTGCTTGTTGTTAAGGAACCGGTTTATTTATCCGTCTTCTGCAAATAACACTTGCGTAGTTCTTTTGAACATCATAGATTAATGTGTTTAAAAATACACTCCTGACGAACACAATTCAGAAACTTTCAGCCCACTCTGCTGCTATTGTAGCTGCACACAATTTACAGGTCCAGTAGGCACAAGCTCAATTATGCAAATCACAGAGATGTGAACACTTGATTGTAAAGCAGCGTATTCCCATTAGAGGGCTTATTTTGGTTAAATACAGGAAAGGGCAGGTTTGGGGGAAATAAGCTGATTACTAAGGAGAAAACAGACCTGTCTGCTGTTGAGGAAAGCAGCAAAGAGACCATTGTTTTGGCCATGATGGGAAGGTTTGTGCTCGTCAGTAAGCACCTTCAAAGTGTCATTGTTGAGGTTTATCACGCAGCTTGCTAACAGATTGTCGGGAGTCAGTGACTTGTGCTGTGATTGGATGTGATTTAAATCCCCCTCCTAATTTATGGCTGTATTGTCTCTGCAGGGCTACACAATAGTTCAGACCTCTCATTACCCTCACCACTCTTTTATCAAGCAATAGTCAAGAGCAATATTCAGCTGAGGGCCTTGTACCCCTTCACAACAGTGCCTTCATTCACAGGCAGCGATGTGAGTGTGACACCCATTGTTTCCCCGCAGGCATCTGTGTGCAGACGAGCACGCTGCTGCTAACTGCCAGCTTCTGCAGAAATGATGCTTTCCCAAGTCAGGAATAGCTGTGGCTTGTGGGATCTGTCCCTGAGGGGTCCCTCAGAATGTTTTATTTATAAAATAATGTTTTTCGCAATGCACATCGACCTTAAATGGTAGTTACAATGCAGTTGCTGTTCAGTTGCGGTCGGAGGCGATGACGCATGACTGAATGTTGTGTTTTTTAAGTAATGCCTGAGTACAAATAGTTTATTTTGCTTCATTGTTGTCGGGTCAGTGTTGAGCTCTTGTTGCAGCATCGCCGCTGTGTGACATTCTTAAGGTTGTGACCTTGTCCAGTGGCCACAGTGAAGGACATGTCAGTATTGGAGGGGATTATTATTGTGAGGATTGGTCTTAAATGGGGTTACAGAGGAGCTGTGGAGGTAGTCCTGACAGTGAATGAGTCCTCCGAAGCTCTCCACCGTAAAATGATAAAACATCTGGCCCTAGCATGTCCTCATTGAACGTTGGAGTTTTGCAGGAGATTGTTGTGCATCTCTCATGGTCTATTTTAGGAGCGAGGGTGCATTGTTGTGGCTGCGACAGGTGTGTCATCAGTGTTTTCAGGCTCCAGCACTGCCAAGCAAAAATCATGGCCATTTTTGAGCGTCAGCTGCATGATAACGAAAAGGGCACCAGCGAGCAGTTCTGTCATTGAAGCTGAGGAAGACAGCATGTCACAGGAACACTTTTTACGTTTCAGTGATATACTTCTTGTTCTGTGTACACTGATCTAAATCTGTAGTGTGTGGATCTGTGTGTTTTTTGTAATTCCAAAAACATCTTCTAGTGAAACAGGTAAGATGTGTGGGACTCTTGTTGGGACTTTTTTAATGATTTAATTTCTTCATTTCCTGGTGCAGCATACTTGTTCATCAGCTCTTTGTTCATTTTTAGACAATCATTTCTCATTTGTTTTTGCACTATTACATTGTCACCTCCATAAATAACACCTTGCCAGGGATATGTTTAAGTTAAAGCAAGTCTCCGAACACAGCCACACTGGTTTGATCTCCCTGCCACACCCTCTACATCCCCTGTCTCCCATATCCTACAGACTTCCAGAACAAACACCCACTCGTTGTGTTGTGACACACTGATTTATTGTAATTCTTTCAGTCATCTGTTATCTGTATCAATGGAAGTAAATGTTGACTGCTTATAAGAAATGGATGTTGTTGTCATCGTGACATCACCCATTGGCATGAAGATTGCCATTATGAAGCTACAAATTCAACATTTTGTCCATCATCGTCATCTATTGTAGGGTCATTTTCTCACACACTTCAATGCTATTACAAACAGAGGAGTCACACCATGCGGGACTGAAGAAAGAATTTAAGTTCAAAGCACTTCCTCATTGACAGCCCCGTTTTAGTCAACTGTTAGCCATGTTGGTCTTGCAATTTCTTTAAATTTGTTTGTGCTTTTTTTTATTCCCAAGAAATTAACTCATAAAATGCCAGCTGTTTTAGAAAACCGAAAGTGACTTGTGCCAGCATTTTTGCCCATTTTGAGTCATCTTTCATAATGCACAGAATATTTTGGAAGATATGATATCACGAAGTACTTAACAGTCCTGGACAAATGTCAATGTTTTTAGAGTTAGGGTACGGATTTGAGTTAGTGGTTCAGGATTATTGTGTTAGTTGTCCAGGACTGTTAATTACTTGGTGATATCAGATCATGCGAATATTTTGCACTGAAAGAAGTAATGAAAGAAGAGACTCTCTATTTCACCATGAAAAAAATGTATACAAATATATATGTATACGTCAACAGCGCTCAAGTGTTGGATTTTGAATGACGAACCAAAACGTCAGTGGCACTCAAAGAGTTAAAGAGCAGATCTCTGATGAGCACAAGATTTAAAGTGTTGCTTTTGTGTGATTCTCACTTTCACCGATCTGTCAGTTAAATCAAAGAATTGATTATTCAACAAAAAGTATTTGTCCAAGAATTTGTAATAATCATGAAACCAAGGTTTTCTCACAGCTCCATCATCATTAGTCACAGTGTTAATGTACCAGTGTTAATGTATGACTCATATGGACACACGAGTCACACCTCCTCCTGTCAGCTGTGTGTTTTACTTGCAGTCCTAAGTAATGAGTCATAAGTGTCCTCAGTTAATCATGGTTTTGTGTGTGTTTCTGGGCTTTAATGATTAACAGGTCCCTGCTAAGGTGACAGTATAAGCAGGTGTTGTGTAATGTTCTTCGCTATAAGGCACATGACCACTCATTGAGGTACAGTTTTGTCACAGAGAGCCAAGCATGGTTGTAATCTTGAGGTCATTGGCCATAAAGAAAATGGTACAGCAGTTGCATTGTTGTTAAATTTGCATTTTTGCATTGTCTTACCTTTTATTCAAATGTGGGAAATCTGTGCTTCAAATATTCTGCTGAAGCTTTGTGGGAAAGTGCTTCTTGTCTGGGTCCTCAGAGAAAGCCTAAATGCTATTTTAGTGATTTGTATTGTAAATCTCCCCCTGTGAAATACCAGCCTAAAATTAGCCCTACTTGGGCTTTTCACTAACCATTCCAGCCCCTCTTAATGGCTGTAACTGTGCTCTGTTTAGACAGTCTATCCCACAGGGTCTGAGTTCCACTGTAAAGCATTGCAACCTTCTTCTTGCCTCCAAAAAGTTCCTTTTATGGTTCTTTTGCTGCAGCCATATTTAAAGCCACTGTAAATTATCTCAAGCACAAGACAACTAGCTTTCCTTGCTTTAAAGTTAAAGTCTCATGAAGATTAAGTTACTTTTGTGGTTTGGAAGTCTTGATTTAATCATACTGTCCACTTATCTGGATAACTAAGCTGCCTTACAGGATTTATTACATTACCTTAATTGTTTTTGGCGATCTTAGTGTATAAGCACGGTTATTGTTTCAGCTGTAGTTTAGTAGCAGTGCCGGGTTTAGATCTTTGGATTGTTACCGCCTGGGATTAATGTGCAAAGTTTGTGACATATGGCAGGTTCATTAATCCCCTGAGGGAAAAAGGCATGTGATCACATACTGCACAGAGCACAATCAACCTATCTTTTGGCGGTGAACAATGCATGTAATTATCTCACGCTGTCTACAGGTGGCAAAACCATGTTGACATGTCAAGTTTAGTAGCCCAACTGCACTTGAAGATTTGTAAGTTGTTTTCAAGTTGTATCCCAAGTTAGCTGCCTCTGTGCCCTGTGTGTCTCCCTCCTTCCTTCCCTCCGGGGAGATTTATGGTTATGGGCAGTGTTTTTGCTGGGGCAGCTTTGTTCCAGCAGGCTGTCGATGTCTGCCACACACTAAGATAAAGCTTCAGGGTTCCCACACTGCACATGAGAAGCCAAGGATTGTGGACTGTGATGCAATGGGGATATTGGGGGGGTGTACCAAAGAGTCAGCTGTAGTGAACTGGTTAGATGGCACAGGTGACAGGTGCTTATTTCAGTTTCAGCCTGTCATCAAGGTGAGTAATAGGTTTTATCATGCTGTTATTTTCCTTTGGAAAACCACTGAACAGTACAATCACTCATTGTGTTCACTCACACGTATCCCAGCCTCCATATTCACACGTGTTTGAGAGAATAAATAGTTTGCAGTGTTATTCACATATATTTTAATTTTCTTATTGTTTGCTTTGGGTGTTGTTGGAGATGAAGCGCAGCATATTTAAGGATAATTGACCAACCTTAAGGCTCCACGTTCAGCCATGTGGGTACGGCTCATAACTCGTCAAAGGCTGATGACAGAGAAGGATAACCAAACCCCGTCTCTGTCCACAATATTCTACTCAGTGCTCAGTGGAGGGAACTGAGACCCTGTTTGACGTGGAAGTAGACAGACTGAGCGTGAAGCATAGCCTGGACCAATTGCAGTCTGTGAGGCCCCATTGAGGCGTAGAAAGGGCAGCAGAGCAAAGTGGAGCTATCGGAGTGTGATTGAACTTATCAAAGCACACGGCACACAAGCAACAATACCCTTATCTCTCTCTTGAATCGGCTTCCCCAAACTGATTACAGCTTCCGAGAACAAACGGTGTCTTTTCATTTAACCAGCTTTCATTTAACCAGTTCCCAATTTAGGAGCTTCTAAATCTGCATATTTCATATCTAGCAGTGAATGGAGATGGGGCCCAGGCATGCATTAGATGCTTAGTGCCTTTGGACAGGCAGGTGTCAATCAGCATTGACTCTGCATCCCTGAATAATATGACGCCCATGTAAGGTAAGAAACAAAACTCACACAGAGGCACTTGTGTTTCCTGAACTCCTGATCTTCGTCTTTATCTTCTAACTGACCTTATTCGTCAAATACTAGATACAGCGTGTCCCACTCTCCATCCCATAAACATTTTACTAAATGAAATGCCTTGACCGTCATGAGAGTAAGTATTCTAGAGCAAGCTTTCCATCACACAAAGCCCATTCTGTCAGGATTAGGATGCTGGTAAAGCTAAACAGTGTCTTCTTGTTCTCTATGCTGTGTTTGCCCCCCAGACTCGCCCCCCCCCTCAGTTCTGCCTCTTGACAGGTGTACTAAAGATGCCCGCCTTTGTACTTGTTGGACAGCTCTCCCACCTCTCCAGCCTTGCCTACATTGCACAGTTTGGGGAGTAACTGTAGTCTCTTCGGCCTAATGCCTGACCAGCTTGGCTGCCAGCTCGAGGTTGCGCTGTGGGGGGATTTGCAGTTTCTCTTAAAGAAAGCATAGTTGGAATGCCAACCTTCAGCGGTAGGCGGTGGTGGTGATGTGGGGGGATATCCAGAGAGAAAGGTTGCCTGTCTTTCCTTACTGTGACAGACAGCTCCAAAGAGAAATGAAAGAGGGGGAAAATGAATTCTTCGCTCCGCACTGGGTATCTCATTTATATGCGAACGACTAAAGAGCGTAATATCCAGAGGTAAATGTGTCTGACTAGAAAGAGATCCTGAACATTTTACCAGGCCACCTTTGGATTTCAGCTTCATTGTCAATTCCTTATTGATTCTTTATTAACTTATTGAGTGCCATCCCTTTTTTAAAGTAGAAAGTGCCTCGTGTCAGCGTTTTTGGCATATTTCTAGACTCACAGAATATTTAGTACTTAGGTAGAGTAGAGGCCACTTTCACCAAAATCACCACTTTTTGTCCAGATTCTGTTTGTTTTGCTCTCTAATCTTGATCGTCTCCACTTCCTGCTTTGATCTCTGTGGAATATACCGTCTCTTTACGCTCTGACTACAAATCCCAATTGGCCACCCGCTGACGAAAAACGGAAAAACGTGTATATACGTTTATGGAACGTGAATATAGGTCCTTGGCACTCAAAGAGTTAATTGAGTTTATATATTGTGTTCCTCATGTCAGGCATTTCCTATCTTCAGCCCCCATTGAGCATAATTTTCATTCACTTTTGGTTTCCTGAGCTAACAGCTAACAAGCCTGACAAAGGCAGTTGCCTGCAGAGTGGAAATATAAAAGCCCCCCACCTTGGTGGAAGGTGCTGTGTGTCTGGCCTAGGGCCCTTTAAAAAAAAAAACAAAAAAACCTCCAGCTCTTTGTGCATGCAGTCATGGGAAAAAGAGCTTCAAAGGTGAAGCAACAGGGAATGAGTTGGTATGAGTATAGAAGTCTGTGAAGGCAAAGTGTCCCTGCCTTTTATCAGCTGCATGTAATCTGCTAATCCATGGAGTGGACTGCTGGTGGTCTGTCGACGGAGGTGGACCAGGGCCACTGACTACAGGAGATATGTTGGGGAGGGGGATATCAAAAGATGTAAGGGCCACCCATTGCAGTGACCCTGCCCAAGTGTTAAAGGTTAAGTGGAGCCATTTGGCAAGACACTCTTAAGATTTGGATTTTAAATGATTAGTTAATAGTTAGAAACACGTATGAATGTCCTGTTAAAGATGTGGCTCTGGTTAGTGGGTAATGTGAAAGAATGTGGCATTTCACCCAAGCCAATTAAAGAAGAATCCATTTGAACAAAACAAAGGTTATTAAGTCACACAGTGATTGATTATTAGACCCACATTTGGTCGCTCGTCTTTTGATGAGGAGGGCAAGTTTCAAAGGAGCCCCGTGAAACCTAGCCATACCATAGCTTTTGATGAATACTCAGTTTCTTTGAAACAACTGCAGAGCCCTTGTTGTTATTTAGGGGTGAGCAGCTGGAATGTCCAGCTGCGGTCTGACTCAATAGGACACATTGAGAGTTTTTGATTGACGTCGGCCATGGCTAGCCTGTCCAACATCCTATTTAGCCCCCTGTGCCATGAGCTGCTTCCATTTGATCGGACCTCTGCAGACCCAGTTGTGACAAGTTTAGTGATTTCACACTTGCTTTGTGAAAATAAGCACCCCTCCGTTCCCTCAAACGTTTTGAAGCATAGATAATACATTGCTCCCATGATTTGCAACGCATGACTGAGCATAGCTAGGGCCAGAGCGAAAGGAATGTTGCCAAGTCATATTGTGTCAGGCCCTAGTGGAAGTTTTGTGCTTCAATGAGTCAAGCCATTGATGCGAAAGTGTATCCTTATGATACACATCGGGAATAAACATCAGCATCTTTTTGGCACCGATGGCCTCATGTGATACAACAACAAGATCACGGATACAAGCGGCTGAAATGAGTTTCCTCCGCAGGATGTCCGGGCTCTCCCTCAGAGAGGGAGGGTGAGGAGCTCGGTCATCCAGGAGGGGCTCAGAGTAGAGCCGACGCTCCTCCACATCGAGAGGAGCCAGATGAGGTGGCTTGGGCATCTGGTAAGGAAACCTCCTGGATGCCTCCCTGGGGAGGTGTACCGGGCACGTCCCACCGGTAGGAGACCCCGGGGACGACCCAGGACACGCTGGAGCGACTGTCTCCCAGCTGGCCTGGGAGCACCTCGGGATCACTCTGGAAGAGCTGGACGAAATGGCCAAGGGGAGGGAATTCTGGGCTTCTGTGCTCAAGCTGCTGACCCTGGATAAGCAGAAGAAAATGGATGGATGGATGGATGGATGGATGGATGGATGGACGGACGACCTGCGTCACATGAGAAAAGCCTTCAGTGTATTGTGAGCAATTAAATGCTTAAGTCTAAGAGACTTACATTGCATAAATACCAACCAAACTTATACATCAATTAAACCGTCAATGACCATGGACACGAATATTCATTCACTCAGTCATTCATATTTAATACAGGTCATGTAAACAGCATATGCTGTTTTGATATTCTGCCTTAAGTGTTATTTCATCCTTGTTGCCTTGTAGTGTATGGCCAGCTCTCTATGTTGTACACAAACCAACTAACCCAACAGTTTGCAGAGATGCATGCCCAAAAGAAAAACATGTTTGTGGTCGAATGAATGTCATAAAGAATGCTAAAAACCTAGGGCTGGACAATATGGCCTAAAATTTATATCGCGGTATAATTTTGAACCATAGACGGTATATATCACTGTATACTTTGGTATGTAAATTACTAGGGCTGACACAAAAAATTCTAAGCTTCCGATTTAAAAAAAAAAAGCTTCTGCTTTTTTTTTTTTTTTCCCTCTATGGTTTTCACTCACTAGCTACAGACAAGAGCAAACATGTCCAAGAAGTCATCAGATGTGTGGCTGCACTTTAAAATATGCCCCGATAGCCTATTGTGTAATTTACAAAAAGAAAATAAAAACCTCTGACAAGGAAATGCAATGGTGCGCCGCCCCCACCGATACTGTTTTACTTAAAACTATGCATTTTAATGATATTTTTTGACGATCCCTCATCACCCTGAATTTAGAGGCATCCTGCCGTCTCCTCCTCCACTCATTAAATCGCTGTCTGTTTGTTGCGCTGTGTAGGCTGTCTACAGTAGCAGCTGGACTGAACCATTTTACGTAAATAGAGAGGGGGAGGGTATTGAGAAATTCCACAACAATTCCGGACAGCGTCGCGACCGCGATCATTTTAACTTGTTAAACAAATGGCTATATTCAACACAAACAGTGCAACAACAGACAGAGTAGAACATATGACAACCATTGCTGGTGGTAACTGTTATTCCACACATCTTGCAAATAACTTTTTACTGCTCCACATCTGACTTTTTAAAACCAAACCACGTCCAAATCACGGACATCCCTCTCCGCTGTCCCTGTGCTTGCAGCCATTCTCACTCTGAGGCAGGTGCGGTGATGTCATCGCCAATCTCTACCGTGGGCCACATTTTCTACCGTCTACCGCAAATACCGCTTATGCCACGCAGCCCTATAAAAACCCTGTGTACATGTTAATATAAAACACATCTGACTGTACTGTAGCTTCCCTTTTGTTAAGGAGACTATTTATATTTTCCAAGTATGCATATAACACATGCAGCAACTTTACGTGTTAACATTGGACAGTCAAAAAAAAACAGTGGTGTTATAGAATGGGAGTCTATGGCCTTATGTTTGTATATGTGCTGACCTATAACCTTAAAATGTTGGAGATGCCCTCCTCCAGGAGAGCATCAGGATGTTTTGGTATTGAGGTGTCATCTCGATGGTGAATGATCCGACAATGTTTTCATTATGGATCCCCCTCCACCCCTCACTCATGCAACTCCCGTCCTCACTCCCAAACAAGAGGCAGGAATGTTGGGTTTCCATGACGCTAATGAAGTAAAAACCTGGCAATGTGTTACTGGCAGCCTCAGAGCAGCTCCTGATCCGCGGCCTCCTTCTCATCAGGTCTGATCCCCCTGTAGCCTTCATTCACCAGAGCTTATTATGCCCAGGAATGTCTCTCACTTGCTCCTTCTCTCATAACCCCCACTGAAGCAGGGATGTGGGGTGCAGGGGTAAATTTGGGACAAATCCCAAGGGAGAGTACTACCCCAAATAACACACAACCACCCCCCCCTTCCCCACCAAATCCCCTCCCCTATCACTCCTACCACTAACCATCACACATCCCTCTTTCCCGTGAAAAGTGAAAAGCTGCCGTTGTGATTTATTGTTCCATAAATGCTTCATGTGGCAGGCCCAGGAGGTGACCAGCCCACTATTTGCTTGTGGCCTCAGGGACAATAGTGCAGTTTTTGGCCCTCAAACAAGTTGTCATGTAAAACTCTTCCCTGGGGAAAACGGAAATATCTTCCCAGCAACTTGTTTGTTTTCCACTTTCCTCGTTTGTTTGTTGGTCAATACTTGCAAATTCAAACATCTTCTGTCAGTTTTTAAGCAGCATTTTTTCTTTCCAAACTTTTATATTTCTTGTCTTAAATGAGACAACAACACTGCTGAAACAAAATGTACTCGTCAGATGTTGCTTCAACCGGCCCTCCCTGGTGGGAACGAGTCTTCTTCTCTTTGTGTCTCGTGCAGAATGGAAGTTGAGGGGTTAAATAATCAGTCTCTGTACATTATCCTGTGTCCTGCTGGGCTGGTGGACGCAACCATAATGTCTTGCTAATTAGCCTCCATTTAGGATGGTCTAATAGGCCACACAACTGCCATTGAAGATTGAAGCCCGTGGAGCTTAGCAAAGGAAGACCCTCTGTCTCGTGGGCATTCATGGTTTAGGCTTGTCCTTAATAAACCTCTAGCTTGCTCAGGCTTGGTGCCTCCAGGACTCAGGATTCAGTTACTCGCTCGATGAATGAGGTGTATAGCCTGATTTAGGCCATTGTGTGTATTTTGTTATTGAAAGGATAATGTCCATAAATGGGATCTAAACTGACCAGGACCAATTAAGGGCTTAAGGGTTGAAGCGGCTCTTTGTAAACTTTGACCCTTATCAAAGTATTGTCCATGATAGAGATAAGGTCTTTGGGAAGACTGGATCTGTGAACAGTAAAATATAACACTGCAAAAAGCTTTAGTTCAGAGAAAATTATATGTTGTATTTCTGTTATGGTTTTTTGCAAGATGTGTGCTCTCTGTAAATGAATAGTTACTTTTACTTCAAGATTTGGATTGAGATTGAGCCAATTTAAAAGGGAAAACACCATTCAAAGGGTTTGTGATGCGATGTGAATGTGTCAATTAGCATGGTCTTTGTCTTTCACCCTGGATTCTACAGATACAGTCATTTTTCAACTTGCATAGTAATCAAGGCGACCAGCAAAGAAAATGTGTGCATCGACTGTATAGAAGTATTGAGTCTCAGTTTGATGTGTGGTTATGCCAGAAGCACACCGCTGGCCCTTTTCCTGCCTCGTGGGGAGTTGGGCAGCTGAAACAAAAAGCCCGAGAGGCTTTCATCATCAAAAACCACTCGGTCCTTGGCACTAGAAGGAGCCACGCATGACATCTGATCAAGATGGATGAAGGTGGTTGCTATAGTGAAGGACAGGACTGTCCAGGTCCTGAAGCGTTTGGCAGGCTAGATGCAGCAGGGCATGTTGGCATGGCTTAGTTCATGTGGGTGTGGAACAGTCCGGGGTTTGTCTTATGTAATCATTTTGGTGTGTCCTGGGTTTTGTGTTGATGTTTGTGTGTGTGGATCTTTTGCAAGTGCTTGATGTTTACCTGGAATTACCTTGCAATCTACTTGCAGTGCTCTTGCCCGCCGTTACTGCACCTTACCTAATAATTTCAGCTATTTGGCTGTATGTTAAGTGGCCCATTGTTGATTTGCAGGGAGTGCTGATTGGCTGCATTGAAGTTGTCTGTAAAGCAGCAGCATGTATGGCCATTTGGCACGTTGTGACTGCAGTCTCATTCAGAGACTCACTCAGAGAAAGCAGGGGCTGGTTTTCTATGAGAAGGCTTGAAACATGTATACAGAAAACACACAACAGTGGTCTCCTATAGCTTTTTGTTGACAGTGAATTGGGGAATTTTGGCATGTTTGATTATTGTTGTGACCTGTTTGAACTTGTCACCTGCTGGTCAGTTGGCGGTCAGTTGGATTCATTTCCTGGTTAGGACTCAGCTAGCATTGTCACGGCAGCCTCACAGACCCAGCATTATTAGCCCCACTGGCGGCACTGCTTGTCCCACTCCAAAAAAGAGGGCTAATGAATGAAAGAAAAAATAGGAGACAGCTAAAGTCTTTCTGATCCCTCTTCCGTGAAGCTGTAATCCAGGGGTGATCGTCAGCACAAAATGTGGCTTTGACTGCCTGTATCCATTCTTTGTGTGTGCTTGTGCACATGTGTTTTGTGCGTTATTTAACCTTTCATTTACGAGGAAGTTACAAGGAGATCTGACCAAGAGTAAACGTATTTAGACACGTGACTGTGATAATAACATTTGAAGCATGGCATGACAACCTGACAAGCAGCCTACTGCGTAGTTAGTGTGATTACAGCTTACAACCAGAACATATTTTGGTTAAGTCCACGTGAATACATGTGTGTGTCCCTATTTCCCTCCATCCTTGTGAATGAAAGCCTGCGTTGGACCAATAAGTAGTTAAAAAAAAACCAAAAAAAAACCCTTAACCGTAATTCTTCTTCTCATTTACATTTTCTCATTCATGACCTCATCCCTCGACGATGTCAAAAGCACTTCACCAAGGTTGCCGATAGCAAAGTGCACTGCGTCCCCTTTGTAAATGGTGGTGACTCACTGTTAGTAAAGACTCATCTAGTACACAGAATCACATACCTCAGATGTTTCCTTTGGTTAACTGACTAACTAGCTTCTAACTGCAGGAGGAACATTTGGCTGTCAGGTTAGCACCATTTTACTGTGGGCAGCCCCTCTGCTGCTGCTGAATAGACAAACAGTAGTCTGTCATCATGGCTGCCATGGCCACTCTTTCAGCCAACAAAGCTGGAATTTCATGTTCTAATCCTTTTCTCCAATGAGGTTACACCATTCATGTAAAGCAGGCATTTCTTTCTGCTCAGGCTCTTAAGCACACGATACATCATTAGGCCTCAGTGTTGAAATAGAGTACGAGTCCCATAATTGAGGCATTTTTCAGAGTGAAGACAGCCCCTGGCATGAAATTGAATTGAAAAACCTCTACACTGCATGTTCGACAGTGTAACAAACTACGTGCACCTTTGCAGTAGGAGCACTGAACAACATTGATCTCTTATCTTATTGGTCAAAGGTTAACCAGGTTAATGGATGGGCTGCCAATAAGATTTCAGTGCTTGATAATCCAGTAGATGCTATCTCACAGAGTTTTTACTGTATCAGTGCTATCATGTTAAGTGGTTAATTGACAGCCACACAGTGTTTACAACAAGACAGACTGTAAGTGTACTTTACAACTTTCCAGAGCACCAGGACTGCCTCCATCAGGCGGCGCACGAGCGTCTCGGGGAGCTGCTGCGAGTCCTGAAGGCCATTATCAGCAAACACCAGAGCCTCAACTCGGTGGACATTCTCAGTACAGCTGGAACAGTCATCGCCACGGTCAAAGGTGAGCTATGATGACCAGATCTCCCTTTAAAAACACACATAACTCACAGCTATCCTGTAAAACACACCAGCTACTCCTCCACTCCTCCTTTGGTCTGTTTTCTGTCTCTGCTTATCTAATCCCCACTTCTCCCTTGACATTTTTTCTCTCCTGGACGTTCACTGTTTCTCTGTCCTCTCTCACACACTGTCTTCTCAGGTCTTAGAAAGGGAATGTTTCTGAAAGGTTTTTCTTCCAGCTTCAAAGCAATGCAGCACTTCAGAAGTCACTCAAGTGTTTATAAAGCAGCAGCATGTGTTTCAAACCCCATACAGAGAGAAAGAAAATAATATTTTGGAGTCAGATACCTTATTCAAGAAGCAGGGAGAAGCGGGTGTCCTTTGTGCTTTGTCTGCCAGTCCAGAGGGAACTACACTGAGGAATCCTTTTCAATCTCTCATTCTCTGAGATTATGATCTGGCATGCGGGTCAATTCTTAAGTTGGCTGCCACACAAGAATCCCCTGAGTATACCTCGTCTCAATTTGCATTGCAAAGAGGGGCGCAGGGAGGCCACGTAGCTTTTTTTGAGAGCCTTTCACTTATTAAGGAATTGTGACAAGTTGAGGTGAACAAAGCCCAAAGAGACTCTGTATATACATGTAACTCTTCCTCCGCTGAAATATTTGGCATAAGTCCACATACACATGGGTGTGTACAGGCGTGTTTGCCACAAACAATTATTAGGTCTTGTCTTCGTGCAGTAACTTGACTGTTTGTGTGGTATTCAAACATGTTGTTACACAATAGAGACACAGTGAGTAGAACATTTTCAGTGAGGAAGCCTGAGGTTTGTACGCTTAAAAAGCCTTTGATTTGAGCGCTTAATTATGTTGAATTAAAGGAAGGATTCTTATGTGTGTAGATTAACATTTTTTTATTAATAATGACTTGTTTACGGATGCAAGAGCTAGTGTTATATCATAATTAAAGTGCGTGTGATAAATAGCGCATTGTGTTAACAGGTTTAGTGTTTACAGTAGCTGTAATTATCTAGTCTAGTTTTTCTAATTCTGTGCTGTAACGTCTTCTCTGCCACTAGGTGGCCAGAATGGCTCACTGCTTGACCCTCACCGAAGGTGTTACCAGTTATACACACCAGTATCTTCCACATCCAAACCTGATGTTACACAGCATGAAAATGAAAGATGTCTTTATGTCTCTGTTTATGGAGGTGTGTCATGTGATCAGGAGGTTGTGTTTACTCGTGAGATTAAACATGTACTGTGGATTCTATGATTTTTTTTCTGTTTCTAGTGGAGTTTGTTTTGCATTTCTACTTTTTTCCAAGTTTTGTCACTTCCTGCATCCTGCAATCTTTCATATCCAGCTATGAAAGATGGCATTCCAAGTGGCTACACCTTCACATTATTCTTTATTGGAGGAAAAGTTCCTCCGAGACCTGACTTCTGCGTAGGACTTTGCAGCTGACGAGTGTTTCGAGAGTGTTGTGCTTTTCCACTAAAACAATACCATTTTTCCCCGATGATGTAACTTCCACGTTTGGACCACTGGTTGGGGCCTGAGCGAGTACTGGCATTGTGTTCCAGCAAGCCTCAGGATGTCCTGTTGGGGGTAGGGGTTGGACAGAAGAGGAGGAGATGTTAAGGCAATTGAGGCTTGTGTGCTTTGAATGGTGGTGGCTACAGTAGCTGGTCTGGGGTTGGAAGTGGCTCCCAGGGCTCTATGGACATTGAACCCCTTCTGGGATCCTTTTTGCACCCATCCGACTGAATCTCAACACTTCCCGAGGCTGAGAGAAGGATCTTCATGTTGGATTTATTTTTGTTTGCTAAATAGAGGAACAGAAACTATTGGACCCCTTAAAGAAAAGTAACTTGGTCGTGGCATGTTTAAGGTATTTGACCTGAATGCAATTCAAAGCTACTAAGGGAGCATCTTAGTATTGGTAGGTGGGCATGCTTTATCTTACTGACTCTTAGCTACAGAGGTAGGCTTGTAATTGTAATTGTCTGAGGAAGATTAGCAGAAGATTGACTCTTCCCAGCTTGATGTTCCTCCTTGAATTTCTTTTTCTGCATCTGTTACAAAGACAGTGTTCACAACAGAAACTTTCAGAAGTCTTAGTTCAGCTAAAGGAAGACAACAGAGACAGCAGACTGTGAGTCTTTGAACTCTAGAGATCTCCATTGTTCTAATGGAAAGGAAAGACAGAGGAAATCATGGAGGCAGCCTGGTCAGTGACATCACTGATTTATCACTTGGTGTTTGGGCATATTTTCTGAGCATCTCTCTCTTAGTTTATTTTCTCTCCACTCAGTCAGGACAGGAAGTTTATTGTGAAGACTGATTAGAGACGTATTTACTCCGGTGTTTTTCCTCCATTCTGTCCTCAGTCATCACTGTTTTGACTTACAGCAGGAAGCTACTGCCTTTCCAGATTACAGCCAAACATATATACACTTGCAGTCTTTGCTTATCTTGTCTGGGTTAAGGCACAGCGTTGTTTTGGATGTCTCTGAGGGAGTTTTCAATTGTAAAAGGTCTGCGTGTTTGACATATGAAGATCCTCAGGTCTCTGTGTGATCTGATGAGCACAGCACGACTCAAAAAGAGATTTTCTTTGACTCCAAACTTGACGTCATGGACAGGATGATGACTCGTACCATGAGATTCATACCCTAAACACAGCTTTATCAATGGTGCCAGTGTAGGATGTCTTCAGAATGCAGACTGTGTTTCCTACTCATCCTACAATAATTCATAATTTGACAGGTGTGAACTTTAAGGAGGTGAACGAGGAGAACAAGCAGAAGCTTTTCGGAGAGATCTACACTGCTATTGACACATTGGCGTTCACTTTTGGCAATGTGTGAGTATAATGTCTTCTTAACTGTGATAAATAAACAATAAATAATCATATACTATTACAAAACACAAATAGATAGTAAATGAATCAGTACAAATAGTTCAGTGTAGATATCAGGCTAATAAATGTGTTAATTTCAACATCAGAGGGGCACACCATTGATTTTACACATGCTACTTTCCAAAGTTTAAAAAAATATATATTTGGCTTAAAACTTTACATTTTTAAACACAAGTCTTGCATTACAAACTGGAATACTTTTGGGGGAAAAAATTGGTTTTAGGCAGGGAAGGTAAATTTAGTCTCTAAACATTTTGATCAAAAAGAGACTGAACACTGTCTCCCTTGTTATGTTGCTAAAATTGCATGGGAAAAAAATGACAGGTTTTTAAAATCCCTGCATATTGAAACCAGTCCTGAGGATCATATGTGCTGTGTGCTTGTGAACATTGTTGTAGCAGAAATGCATGCACAAAACTTCTTCAAAAGCCTCAACTGTTGCTGCTGTTCAAAAATAAAATGAATGTTTTATATGAAAGATGATGAAAAGACATTATGGAGTTGCAATATGCAAGCTGCTGGATCCCATGTTTTCGGAAATGGACCCAAGTAAAAGTCATATTTCGGCCCCAGTGCTAAAACACCAGAGTACCTCTTTAAACTAAAACATGAACAGATTCCTGATTATGTTTTCTCTGATTAATTTCTTGCTTTGTTTCCATTTTCTTTCAGAGTGTCTGACTTCCTTATGGGAGATGTAGAGAATGGATCAGTGTTGGGGCTCCCCCTAACTAAGAGGAGCAGGGTAAGAAAAGTACAACTTAAGTTTGTGTGTCACTCCCAAGCAAATAATCAGATTAATTCATCACAAGTGAGGTATCGATTTGGGACTAACCAACCTCCAGAACTATACATAGCATCAAAAAGAAAGGCTGATATTAGTGTATTCATATGACCCCCATTCCGAAACATAGAATAGAATAGAATAGAATAGAATAGAATAGTTTTTTATTCATCCCCCTTGGGGGGAAATTTACCTGCCACAGCAACAAAGACAAAAACACAGACACAATAGTAATAATAATAAAATAGAATAGAATAGAATAAAAATATAAACACACATTTATCATTTCATTTTCTGTCATATGAACACCAGGATGTGGCCTACTGCCCCTGAATTGTCAAGCAAATGATAGAAAAAATTGCTGAGCAGAGTTTAGAGTTCAGGGGTTAAGTGAGCGCTTGCTGGTTGACGCATGTTCCTGAAATGGTCTCGCTGCAAATGATGAATTGGTGCTATGTGTTGTTGTTTTCCTGCTGCTGCAGCTTTCAAAACATCTCAAAGGAGGAAGTCATGGGTTCTGATAAGTTTTGTTTTAAGTATGTTTGCAGAGCGTGGCATGTTTTGAGGAGGAAATTTATCTACCCCATGTAGATTTTTTGTGTGTTTCTTCATCTGTCTGCTTTTTTTTCAGTCTTTTGAGAACCTCTTCGTGGAATCTGGAGGATCCGGTCCCGAGAAAGATGATCCACCAGGTAAGACACTGTACACTGGTGCTACTCTGTGAAAGTCTGTGTGGGGAGGGGAATGTAATCCTGGCAAGTTTGTTGGAAAAAAGCTTATTCATAAACCAGTGTTTAGCTGATCTGCTGTTGCTGCTTTATCATTCTGTGTTGCTTGGACTGTTTCTGGAGTGTTTGGAGGGTTATCTGGGGTTAGAGCACAACTAGCTCTCAAGTCATGATTATCACCACAACCACTTAGAATACATCCAGCAGTCTCCTGTCAGCATCGCTTATCCTCATATGGTATTAGCTCATATCCCGCTCACCCAAGGTCAGAGTGGGCTTTTTCTCACTGACTCACTGTCACAGATGTTGCAAGCTAAACCCATATGTAGCACGTCAAACAGAGGTGATAGGTGTGTTGCATGGGGGGGGGTTGGTAGCTGGCAGTCATGTTTAAACCCAGATTTTACAACATCCCGCATGGGGTTGTGTTCACAGGGCCGTCTCCACCTGTACGGGCAGAAGAGGTGGACAGGACGCTGCAGCGGCAGGACAGCGGAGTGGAGTCTGCGCTCCTCTATGCCAAGGCCTGGTCCAAGTACACCAAAGAGCTGTTGGCGTGGGTGGAGAAGCGCCTCAGTGTGGGTGAGTAGGCTAAATAACACCTTTCAACTGACATGCAAAGTCAGCTGTGTGTGTTATTGTGTTATTGTCACAGACCATGTACTTCATTACATACTTAACCTTGGGCAGTCATGTCAGAGAATCTTTACGAGATGTTTTCATGTACAAGTCATGCACATTTATGGTCTTAAAAAACAACAGGAATAGTAATTTAAGGGTTCACTTTGTTTTGACTAAATAAATTGATGAGATATTTTAATGGCTCAAATATTTTTTTATTTGGACATGTGCTAAACTGCACATGTATCATTCTGCACAGTTTGGGTCAAACATCCATGTAAAGTAAGCAAACCAAAGCATTCATCAGAAACAAGCCAACAGATGGAGGCAATGATGTGTTCTGTGGGGTAAAATACTGTATCTTGTGGCTTTGAAGAAAGCATAGATTCCTCATTGGAAAAGTCTGACTGCAAAGTAAAGCTGTGAAAATATTTGAAATTTACTGGTACTCCTGCTGCTACTGGAGGTAATGCACTGGCTAGGGATAAGTACCTGCTTCAAAAAATCCAAAATATCCCTTTTAACCTATCCAAAACAGTATTTTTGAGCCACACACGTGGGGATTAATTAGGGGCTAATTTCCTGAGAATTCTTTCTCCATCACCTGAGCTGAACTTAAAACAATGAAGTCTTATCCAGGCTCAAGGTTGAGTCTGCAGTGTGGGGGCTTTTGTTTACCACCTCTGTTAATGAGTGGTTTCAGTATAATACTTTGTCACTTGGCCAGTCAACACAGTGACACAAAGCATTCAGTCAGGCTGTACAGTACATTGGTTATCAGGCAAACATACATGCTGTTTGTTTAACACATCCACTTTAGTTAATGCTTCATTTACTGATTAATTGCACAGATTTATTTCCTGACCATGTGATGTAATCAGACAATGCTGTAATTGTTATAGTTATTGTTGTTTTTAAGAAAAATCGTACAGTTGATAAATATTTTACATGCACAGAAATAAGCATTTGCAGGCCAGTGGAGAGCACTGTGAAATTCAACTAAACTTTAGTGTGATCTATTTGCAGATATTGAGTGTGCAAAGAGTTATGCCAAAATGGCCGAATCTGCCAAGACGCTTGCAAATCAACAGGTGAGTAGATGTTAGAGCTGACTTGCATGATGGGCATTTCAGTTTTTCTGCTGCCTTTTAGCTGTTAGGGATTAACATTAAAAATGTCCTCTCATTTCAGGAATTCATGCCTTTCCGTGAGATCTACACGAATGCTTTCAAAAATGACATTGAATACAGCCAGCTGGTACTTCACACTGCAGCAGTACTCCAAAGCAACAAATTTGTACAGGTAATTCAACAAAGCAAACAATGCACTTGTGAACTGGGACTCTATATGTAATGGAAACAAGAGGACTTACTGACTGTGTTGTGTTGGGGGGGTGATGCCTTTTTTTTCCAGCCTCTCCTGGCCAGAAAGAATGAGCTGGACAAACTACGAAAAGAGGTTAAGGAGCAGTGGCAGAGAGAGCAAAAGAAAATGGTGAGTTGATTGCCATTTAGGCTGCGTTCTGTAGAGGGCCACACACAGATTCACCGACCTGCAGGCTTGGCCCTCTTGAAATGCCACAGCTGAATATATGCAAGCAAACAAATGCTTTGATTTGTCATGAAGTCATGCAGCCTGCGAGGACAATCACTCTATTCCAACTATGACAGAATAAGCATCATTAGCAGCACTTGTTAAGCTCCCACACTTGTGACTAGAAAATAAAACAATCAACATTTGTTCTGTAGTTAGCACTGCATAAATTACATTGGTTTCCGTAATGTTATATCAATGTATTTTTATGAAAGTTGTTGCTTGTGTGTTTCCAGAACGAGGCAGACAGTGCTCTGAGGAAGGCCCGGCTGCTGCAGGCCCAGCGGCAGGAGGAGTACGAGAAGGCCAAGGTGTCCACCAGCCGCCTGGAGGAGGAGGTGATCGGAGGAGGAGGAGGAGCAGCGGCGCCCAAACAGCTAGACAAGAGACGCAGGCTGGAGGAGGAGGCCCTGCAGAAGGTACAGTACAGCACCTCCTCTGTCAGGCATTGTAGATGTTTGTGGCTCCTGAACTCATCTCTTATGTGCTTTTTTGGATGTTTGTTTGTTAAAGTTGGTTTTAGTTAAATAATTTCACCTGATTACCATTGTTTTACTGTGTTATTTAATAGTATAGTAAACAAAAAGAGCCTGTCTAACTTTGATACGTCATAGACTCATTTGACACAAAATTAACCCAACTACCTCACCCATGCTGCTGTTTTTCTGTACTTTCTTGACATTTATTTGACATTGAAGTACAGAGAAAAGGGTGGGAATGCTCGGTAAGGATTCTGGGCCAGATTCCAACATTTATGCCATCATCACAAAGTTGGCGCCGTTCACCACAAAAACAATCTCGGTTGCTCTACTCAAAGTGCTTTGGTTCTCTTGTGACAATAAAGATTGTAGTTCACTCCATCTGAGCTGTTGTTTCGAACTAAATCCCCCCGAGTGAAAGCTGTCGTATTAATGTGATCAATCACAGAGTTCATCTCCTTTCTGTTGACAGTCTGAGGAAGCCAGGGAGCACTGCAAAGCATGCCAGATTGATGTTGGGGACAAGAGAGTCGACCTGGCCAACACCAAGAGTGAAATCATCACTCAGATACGAGAGATGGTCTCCCAGTGCGACCTCACCCTCAAAGCTGTAAGTTTTATTGTGCTGAAAATGAGAATCAAAACATGTTTATTTAAAATTTAGACCAGTTTGAATAACAGAAATAAGGGCAGACTGATGAGGAGGTACCTGATGTGCAGGATAATGTTGCTCGTTCCTCGTTTCAGGTGACGGTCAATTGGTTCCAGCTCCAGCAGGCCCAGGTTGTATCGCTGCCTGTCAACCACCAGAGTCTGTGTGAAAATGCCAAACTGTATGAGCCGGGCCAACGCTATATCGACTTTGTATGGAATCTACCCAGCGATGCGGCTCGTCTGGAGTCCCACTCGTTTGATTCAGCTACAGTACAAACCACGGGGTGAGACATCGGGTCACTGCTTTTTATATTATATAATATTGTTGATCAGTGTTTCCCAAAAGCGGAAGATTACATCCTCAAGTATTGTTTTATCCAAAGACATGGAGTTTACGGTCATAAAGGTGTACAAACAACAGAACATACTCACATTTAAGAAGATGAAATTACTTTTTTTTTTTCTTAAATTGAAATTTCTGAAAATGAGTGTAGTTCCTCTTTAGATTAAACTGAAATGCGATGTTTAGTATTGAGGGATTGTGACTAAATTTAACCACATCAACCCTCTTAGCTATCAGTGCTGATGTTTATCAAGGAAATGACTGAGTTCTTTTTGTTGGGTGGCACTTAGAGGGGTTTGCAGTTAATTTCAGTGTCCTTTAAAGTCATTTGGAATTTCATTTCTTAGTGTTATTATACAATTATTTTAATGTCAGTAGCTTAAATCTTTGGATTCTACGGCAGTGTGAATGTTTATTTATGGTAAACAAGTGCCTGTAGATGGAGTGAAGTAACTGATAGACCTCACTGGGGTGGAGCGCTTGTTTTGGAAATTGTAAAACAATTGCGTTGGTCGGGGCTTCCTGCGGAAGTGACTGTGGTCACGGGAGAGAGGAGCTGGGGTAGTGGGCTTACCATCAGATTCACTAAACCTCTGTGAAGGTTTTCAGTAGCTACTCCACCGCATCCACTGCATTGTTTCTGACTAATGTGGAAAACATGGTGGTCATTTTATGTGGGTCGTTTTTTACTTCCCACTGTGTGCTGTAGCTTTTGTTGACACAAGTTTGAGGTCATTCACAGACAGACTGATGGAAATAAGGGAGTGCTTTGTTCTTTCTTAGTTTTCTCCCCCCCCCACCCCTCAACTGTGATCCCTCTGATCAAAAGAATGCAGCCTGGCAGAGAGGAAATGAAATCTAGACACACACGCTCCCATGTATCCACAGCATTAGGTTAAATATAAACCGCTGACCTACATACTGTTTATTGTGACATACATTAGAAATACTCTTGTTAACAACGGTTTGAATGGATGGTTAATCATCATCGCTGCTGTCTTTGATGGCGAGGTGGGGCTGATCTCATTATCCCATGAATATTCAGGAATTATACTTGAGAAAAACTGAAAAGAGGGACGTAATTGCTGTAAAAGAATCTGTATTATTGCTTATCTGAATACAGTGAATGTCAATATAATTTAACAAATTGGATTGAGTGAAATGATCATGCTTTGTTCTGCTTTCTCATCATTGGTTATAATCTGCATGAACACAAAGAATATCAAAAAACACTATAACATAATTATTTCTGTTATAATTGTTTTCCTCCCTAGGATGTCTTTCAACAAGCGCTTGTTAAGTGGCAGCCACTCGTCCCACAGTAACCTGTCGCAGGCATCTGTTACCTCAGACCTTCTTGGTGCAGATGACGTGGAAGGTCCCATCACGACCCAGCATGCAAAGATTGCAGAAAGGCGCTCCAACAGTAGTACAGACATCCAAGGTACGCAGGTTAACAACTAGCTCATTAGCTCGTAAGGAAGTGCCTGTTGTGTGATTTCATGGCAGAACAGACAGACATAATATCGTGGCAGACAAACATGTAGTGCAGAGGACAACCTTTTATACATGTTGTGATTCACATGTAATTATTTTAAGATATGAAGGGAACAGTGAAGGTAGATATAAACTGTTTCCTTGTTTTGTTTTTCTTATGCATGCAAGTTGGATCTGCCCAGGTGTTTGTGGCTTGTCTTGGCTTTTATGGCCATTTTAGGTGAAAAGACAGCAGTAATAAGCCATTAGCCATTACGCACAGATTCAACATTCGGATCAAACAATAGGAAATTATTTACAAGCTCTTGTCAGATGGAAAAATATCTTTTATTTAGGCCTGTAAACAAAAGTCATGATCATTCAAAGCTGAAAGCATGCATACCCACTGAAAAACTCCAGTTATTACTGAGGTTACAATGGTCATTAAGCATTTTCTGATTTTAATTGGAAAGCAAAATTTAGTAACGTCATATATGCAGCCTGTAATGAAAGAATAAATGTAGATGTGTTTCTGTTAAGCACTCCGGATTCAGGCCCCATTTCGTCCTTGGGCCTCGGCCAGCCAGGGTGGAGGGATGTGCAGCGATTCAGAAAGTGCTGGAGGGAGCAGTGAATCCCGATCTATGGACTCCCCCACTGCAAGCCCAGGTAGGGCCACTCAGGCAGCCAGCTTTATTTAAAGATTTCCATTTCTCCAAGCCTCGCCCAAACTACACTTTTGTTTCACTTTTTATGAGGGAAAACTAGGTGAAAAGTTGATTGTTTAATGCCAGAACCAAATCCCCTTGTTTACCTGAGTTGTTACACAACACCAGGCTCTAAATAACAAGTGTATACGTCTTATGTCATTGACAAAGACGCCTCACCGCAGAACATAGAAAGGCATTCCTCAGCTCTGACTGTCTGAAGTGCCCCAGGGCCTGCAGACATTTTTTCCCTATGAACTTGATGTTCACCCAACTTTGTTGGTGTTTTATCTCAGAACCAAGTGGCTTAGCAACCCCTCAGTGGTGCCTCTTTGATGAACATTTTGCAACTCAGTCTACAGCACATGCAAACAAATAAAACTGTAGTTTTGGTGCAGACTGAGTTTTTTCACAGTTTTTTTCTGTTGCTGTGCAACACTACATGTCAGTCCAATGTCCTTATGCAGATCTGCGTCCTAAAAATCAGGATATGGCAGATCTCCTCCATGTGTTTACAGAGACATTCAACCAAATTAGTCAGTTCATGTAGACATGAGTTGACATGAGTTTTCACTTGATTTCACAGTAGGTCTGTTGCAACCAAAGAACATATTATACACACACCATTAAATATTTACTTGTCTGATTGAAATGTTTCAAGAAGGATTTTATCAGGGCTGTCCTTGGCTGGGGGAGGATTGTAGATTGTTAGTGCACTGTTAACAACACAAGATGGTGAGTGTCATGTTATTTCCTGCATCCCTCCACCCAGCCCCCAGAGTGTAAACGGTGCAGGAGTTCATCCCTGATGAGCCTCCTTATTGGGCTCAATAGAAAATCAACAGCATTATTAGAACAAGGCCTTTTCAAAATGACTGACCAGTCAATGGAGGTGTGAATCACCAGCATTACCCATACAGGCAACTTGATTATCAACAGCATGTTGACCACACCTTTCTATTTAGAGCTTTAAATTGAGGAACGTTGTCTCAGTCCAGAGCTCATTTCTCCTCATTGCCCACCACTGTGATGTAGACCACAGGGGACAGAGAAAAAGAAAAGTGATGTGATATAACCACAGAGATGTGGACTTACTGGTGTGTCCTGCCTTACTGCTCAGGAGACTTCAAGAGGAGATTACCCAGAACACCCTCCACTGGCACCATGTCGTCTGCTGATGACCTGGATGAGAGGGAGCCTCCTTCACCCTCTGATAATGGTGAGTCGAACTGAACACTTAATAGTCCATTTTTCCTCATGTTAGATATTTTGTCCTGGCTACACTTTTCTCAGTGGGATTCAAAAGTATTCTGATGGTTAATATGAGAAGAGTAGAACTTCTAATGATGCTGCTCAACCTTGGTTTCCTCTTTCTCTTGGTTCCACCCTGCAGGTTTAAATGAGATGATAATCGAAAGTGCCAGCTCCCCTGGTCCCTTTCGAAACACCCAGATGTCCAAGGCTGCTCAAACCCACAAGCTAAGGAAGCTCAGAGCGCCGTCCAAGTGTCGCGAGTGCGACAGCCTGGTGGTTTTTCATGGAGCCGAGTGCGAGGAGGTAACCTTGGTTTCTTTTCTTTTTGTTTTCTTTTGGAACTATCAGAGCAAAGACGTCAACCATGAGCGTCTATTTGGACCGTCATTAAATGTAGTGAGTCCACAGCATTCAGAGTATAACAAGTTCAAGTTGGACATAGCCAAAGTTTCACAATAGTGTCTTTATCACTCATGGTGAGCAAAAATTAAACAAAAACAAGAGTAAAAGACCACCTCTTCCCTCATCAAAACCTTTGAAAAAAGTTGAATGAAGTGAAACGCTGAAACTGGCCAAAGGCTCTCCTCAGAGACCAAATCCACCAACTGGTCTGAGTCAAGGAACAGGCAGTGGAAACTGAAGACCCTTTGTTCATCCGCCGAGGAGTCGCCTCACCCCTGTGGCCCCTGCTCCAGTTTCTTTCCATATTTATTAGATACATGGATGAAAATACAATAAACACTTACTGGAAAAAAATATAATCTGAGGTTATGTAAAGGTTAAAGACATGTTGCCAAGACATAATAATACAACTGTTGTGCATTGAAATTTTTCCATGACATTGATTCAAGACATTAACAGATATGAATCTTTCCTTGTTGGCTTTTTTTGTTTTAAACCCAAACTACTCTCTGAAAATACCAAATCCTGAACCAGCTGGAATCAATTGGTTTTAGTAAAAAATACCTCATTTCTGAAAAGTATTGATGATGCAGAAAGAAATGCTTTGGCGTGACTAGGTTAGAATTAACAGGTCAGTGTTTAACTGAGATACCTTTGCAGTGTTCCCTAGCCTGCCATAAGAAGTGTCTGGAAACTCTGGCCATCCAATGCGGCCATAAGAAGCTCCAGGGGAGGCTCCACCTCTTCGGCATTGACTTCACACAGGCAGCCAAAAACAGTCAGGATGGCATCCCCTTCATCATACGGAAGTGTACATCAGAAATTGAGAACAGAGCGCTCAACATAAAGGTACTTACTTGAAATATGAGAGTGGATGATAATGTTGCTCACTTAATTTGTTTTTAGGGTGTTGTTCCTTCACATGTTTTCTCCTTGGCTTTGAAGAGAATTAATGCTATGACTCAAAATATTAAATACAAAGGTTGGGCCGGAAGAGGCAATTATTATTCCAGTGTTTCAACATGACTCTTATTTTTGAAAGAATAATGACATACTTGTTAATACTAAATCAGGGCTCCAGCTAATAAGTTAGTAAGCTTCCTTGTTCAAACAGAAAGTGTTATGTCATAAATAGAATTAATCGTCAGTCTAACTTATTGTGTAATTCTTTGACCCACGCAGAGTTATTTTACATTTTTACACTTTAAATGCATGTACTGTATGATGCTTATGCTTCTCTGGTGTTCCCTGGTAATATTCTGCAGTGGCGATAGCCCAGGTTTGCCATGGTGATCCTGAAAATTCCATCTAATTTTCCTGTGATGAATGCATTTTGTTTTTGTGCTGTGAAGGGTATCTACCGTATGAATGGTGCCAAGTCTCGGGTAGAGAAGCTTTGCCAGGCATTTGAGAATGGAAAGGACCTGGTGGAGCTCTCTGACCTTTCTCCACACGACATCAGCAACGTACTCAAGCTCTACCTGAGACAGGTGGGCAGGTTTTACCCATACCATGATAGGTATCGCAGTATTGTAAAAGTAATACATTTTTAAAAGTGGAAGTAGAAAACCCCTGCAGTGGTATTTATTTGTCTTTGTTTATTTTTGGTACATAGCTCCACCCTCTCGCCCCCTAATTGCTTATTTTATTTCTAATTCTGTCCCACTTGTCTGTTTACTTACATATTTTAGTTGTCTCTGTTTATTATTAACTTCCTTGTTTCATTTGTTTTTCTGGTTCTTTTTTTCCTCCCATACTTTCCTCTGCAGCTTCCAGAGCCACTCATCCTCTTCCGCTATTACAATGACTTCATCGGCCTGGCCAAGGAAAGCCAGCGTATCATTGTGGAGGAAATGGAGGCGCTGCGACTCAGCCCCACCCCAGTGACCCCGGCCCAGGTCAGCGTGGACGTCAATCGGGTCCTCTTCAAAATCAAGGACCTGCTGAGGCAGCTGCCACCAGCTCATTACAAGACACTGCAGTTCCTCATTGAGCATCTGCACCGGTATGGCAGTCTCAGTCAAACAACCCATAAACCCACTGCTGCTGCATGATTACTAAAAGATGATTTTCAACAGGTCAGAATTTTATAAATTAATCAATAATCACTGTATTCTCCAGGGTGACGGAGCAATCAGAGGAAAATAAGATGACAGCCAGCAACTTGGGTATCATCTTTGGCCCAACACTGATCAAACCAA
Organism: Synanceia verrucosa; assembly: GCA_029721515.1. Taxonomy (NCBI): domain Eukaryota; kingdom Metazoa; phylum Chordata; class Actinopteri; order Perciformes; family Synanceiidae; genus Synanceia; species Synanceia verrucosa. The sequence continues at coordinate 16,009,267 of CM056568.1, read as the reverse complement.
GGCAGGCAGATGCCGAAGTTTCCCTTTCCTCTCTGGTGGATTACCCATATCAGGCGCTCATTATTGAGCTCCTGATCAGACACTATCAGATGGTCTTTGACATCCCCCTCAGTCCCCTGAGTAGCACCTCGCCTACAGAGATTTATGCCCAAACCCACCAGGAGCAGCAGCTGAGCAGACACTCCAAGTCGCTGGGAGACATTAAGGAGGTGATTAGGTTTCACACATGTAGCAAGATTTAACCTCTATCATATACATCACATTTGTCTCATTTGTCTGTTTTTCTATTACAGCAGACCTCAAAGGCATATAAGAGGCATTCCTCCATAATCCCGTCTTCCCACTTACTGGCTGAGACTCAGGAGACCATGCCAGCCCTCGATAGAAACGACTTTGAACCTGGTTAGTATTCTTACAAAGCTAGGTAACCAATACAAAGCATTGAGGAATATTGCCTACATAATTGTCCACATAATCATACTTGATGTGTTAATATTTAACCTCTTCTGGTTTTCTCCATTTAAAGTTGATGAAGTGGATTCGGAGTCCTTCAATGGGGTTTTGTCACCAAGCACCCCTGAGGTCCTGAAATCTGGCGAGAGAGGCCTGAGTCGTTCTCCGTACATCACTGCCGCCAGAGTCCAGCTCCGACACCCTCGCAACAAACTGTCCTCCCGGCCGGTGAGCCTGCCAGCTGAACGGATACTCAGCCGAGGCCAAGTAGATGAGAATAACACCCGCAACAACACGGACCAAGAGGACAGGAAAGGAGGCAGCTGCAGCCAGTCCATCGAAGAGGTGGACGAAACGGAGAGTACAATATTGCGAGTGGGCACACATTACCGGAGTACATTTATTGACACCCAGACATTACGCAGAACTTGGGACAAACAGTACAAGCATGATGTTGCTTCCAGAACTGTCAGAATTGTGGCCAGCTCGCCCACAGACAGCACAGCGGTGGACGCCAGCAACTTATCAGCTTCTGTGCCCACGTCCTCATCATCTTTCTCTATTGGAACTACGGGGAGCACCAACACAATCTTCCATAATAAACCTTACACTGTCGCAGTGCGACCGAGCAGGACTTTAAGAGTTGAAGACAGTGTGACCAAGTACAACACTGTCACAACAGCTTTCAGGGCCCCCAGAACTCTGCAGCCTCCTCCAGGAACCTTCTACAAGCCTCCGTCAGGGAGCAAGACTAAAGCGCTGCAGAACAGCACATTAGCTAACAGCGCAGAGGAAGAAGACGAGGAGGAGGATGATGATGATGAGGAGGAGGAAGAGGAGCTGGGGATTGAGATAGAGGTGTCTGTAGATGAGCCGCTTGAGGAAGACAATGAGGGCGAGCAGGCAGCCATGTCTCAGTCTCCCAGCTCTAGTCCTGAGGACCTGGGTCTGAACCAGGCCAAGCCAATGTACCAGAGACTAAGGCCCAGACGCCTCCAAGAGGTAGAACACAGAGAGGCTCATTTTGTGTGATCATGGGAGTCATCAGCCATCTAAAACAGAGCTCAGTTAGTGTCATCTTCTATAAGACAAAGAAGGAGACATCTGCTTTGACTCTGCAAAGACAATTTCCAGATGTGCTATGACTAAGGGCACCGTGTGGACAATTAAATGTACCTTTTGGTCCTCAAAAGACAAGATGCACTTAAAATGCTGTATATTTTTTAAAGATGATTAAAAAAAAAGATTCACCAATATTTCATTTACCAATCACTTGCTCAGTACACTCTGGCACGTGGTCAGAATATTTATAATTATTTTTTTAAACTGTGCAATTACATTTTTATTTGAATATTTTGTACCAAGTTCTTACAGGCTCACTATGAATGTTTATACACCAAAAAAAAATCAGTTTTAACTGTTACAATAGTGCATGTAGCCACAACACTGAAAACAAGCTTATCAGTACTCTCACACAAATTTCAGTCATGTTTCTACCTACTGTGAGTCAGAATGTTTTAAACTGTTACATGTAGTTAATGTTGCTAATAACTTGTGTGTAAAGCAATATAACGGCCTTTGTTACATGCTGTACTGGGTATCTGCATTAACATTTGGTAATGTTATGAAGCACCAGTTGCAAAGGGTGTGCATTCACTTGTTTTTATACTATTGAACATGTATGGTGTCAGCTTACACTGATCTGAAAAGCTTTTCTAAATGCCACTGGACTGTATCATGGCATTATTTCCTATTTTGATATAACATTTACATTTTAATAGCCAAAGCTGTTTTTCTTTTTGCATGTTTATGATCAGTAACCTAAACCTTACAGGTTCATTTTAAGTAATAGAAAGTGCATCATCTATTTTTCATGATAATGCACAAGGTTGACAGAATGTTGAAAAAAGAAACAGGTACATGAAAACAAACACCCCTTTGTAACTTATTAAAACATATCTGACAACTTCCTTGATAGTCTGTTTCTTTTTCTTCTGTTTCTTTATTGTCATATGCACAACAATTACTGACTGTTAGCAATGAAATTTTTGAATCTTAGGCGCTCTACATCAATCTTTAATATTTAAAAAGAATTGAAGGGGACATTGGTAAGTGCAAATAAATACAGAGTACACTGAATTTGTAAGTTGCAGCTTTAACAGAGAAGAGTTATTCCTGCGAGTTATGCAATCTTATTGTGTAGCAAGAAAAGCTTTACCCATGCGGTACAGTAAGCTGATAAGCAGCAAAGCAAATGTATAGAGATGCTGATATTTGTTAAGTTGTAATTAAAAGTTGCATATTTATAGTCTGCCAGTGGCAGGATTATAATAGGTAGGATTACTCAGTAGAAGGTATAGGCCAGGTGGTTAGGTCATGCAGGCCCCTACAAACGTAGATGAGAGCGTTAGCAGGCTCACAGCACTGAGAAAGGAGATTAAATCAATCTGCTTAACTATTCACAAGGTCTGGATTCTAGCTGTGTTAGCAACCCCAAGGAGCACTCGGTACTGTAGAATATGTGGTGTTATGCTTCATGTTGTGGGCATCGCTCTGCAGTGCAAGTCTTCCTCTGAGGTAAGTGACATGTCATTCTAGTTTATAGCCATGCTTTGGAATTTAATCAGGATATATTTAATTACTGATTAGTGATAACCACAAAAATGGCACAGCAGTGAATGACTAAATTGAGGTTTATTTTGTTTCATGCACCGAGGTTGTGAGATGTTCAGTTTAGTGACATTAACCATAAATAGCCCTGAGAGGCTGTGCCAAGGTCCATACTTTACATCATGTTATGCTGACCATGTGAAGTGTCTTGAGCTCATTAACCTCATTACTGAGCTATTGCTAGCCTTCACATGCACTACTCTGGATGAATGAATGGATGGGCACAGGACTTTAATCTGCAAAAGCAAATTATCTTTTGAATTTATAAATGTATTTTGTAAACCTAAAGGTAGCTTTATTTATATGTAGCTCCTAAGTGCTTGTGGACTGGTTGAATACAGGCTTGTTGGCTGGTGCCAGCCCCAGCAGGGGTGAAAAGGAGGAGTCATGGGGGCAGGAAGGCAGGTCAAACTCCTGCTATGGAAGAACTGGACCATCCGCAGGAGGCAGAGGGTAAAACCCTTTCATCCTTCAATAACACACTGCATGTATCCCCCCATGGTGATTGTGGTCAGTTGAAAATGCCTTCAGGTTTTAGCCTTTGCAGACAATACCAATTCATTCTCTGAAAGGCTTCTTCTTTATCTGAAACGTGTAATCAGCAATACATTTATGTTATGGAATAATGCAAAGGTGCTAATAGGACTAACTTCTTAGTTTTAAAGACCAATAATTATTTAATGCCTCTTTAAAGGGACACTATGTCATTTTTTTAAGTATTTTATCACCTCAAATCAACGTCTTCATTCATAAATAGATCCTCATTGGTGTAAACTAACCTATGCCAGCAATCTGACTTATCCTCCTGGGCGAAGAATCAGTTATCTGTCTTTACACAGAGCGGGTCGCTCATACAGAGGCTTCCATGTCTTTCCAGTCTATCAAAAACTACAAACTGCCGAGAGGGACATAAAGCACTACCTGCTAGTACTCATAGGACAAAATGCTTTTCTGCATTTTGCGATTCATTTTTCACGGCACTAAACTAAAACCTGCACTGCACTTTTGGTCATAATACCAGACCATACGTATGACGCGCCGAATCCTCATCGCCAAAAAAACGTAAAAGGGCCATAAATGACCAGAGCTCCGGCCGGGGATCCACGGTGAGTTGCCACCCGGGAGTTGACCCATTCCGCTTACCGTAGTTCCAACCAGTTGCAATGCATGCAAAGTCAAATTTAACCACTAGATGGGAGAAAAAATTACACAGTGTCCGTTTAATGCTTAAAACGGAAGCTGACATTAGTAATGTTCCTAATTCACAAAATTGATGAAGGTCAAAGGTCAGATTCCATGGAAAGATCTCACAGATATACTGAATATTCTGATAAGATTAATGAGGGTTTTGCTTTTCTGTATTTCACAAAACTTACTTTCTATTGTAGCAGCTCAGCTGAGTTCATAATATTTTCTAGCTGCAACATTCTGCACAAATGGGAGACTCATCATCTAAGAACATAGTGCTGGAGAGTTGTTGGCTTCTTTCACCACTTTACCAAACTTTAAAATAGATGTATATGTATTGTCAGGAAGTGCATCTTTATCACACAACAAAACACTTTGGTTAACATTCTCACTCACACAATAAAAATTCACAGTGTTAAAAGGTCTATGCTGTGTTCTCCAACCAGGTGCGCTTCTTCACGGAGATCATGTGGCCCGTCATGCTGTTCATGGGGCTAGTGTGGCTAAGACGAGTGAATCCACTCTACCGTCAACATGAATGTAAGCACAACTCACAAGACATGAAATGTCTCATTCATAAATATTCATAAATGACTTGTGTAAAGCACTGAAAGCCTACGGTATCTCCTCTACCCCAGGCCACTTCCCCAACAAGGCCATGCCCTCCACAGGGGTGCTGCCTTGGATCCAGGGGATCCTCTGTAATGCCAACAACCCTTGTTTTCAATACCCCACCCGTGGTGAATCTCCTGGACTGGTGTCCAACTATAACAACTCTATGTAAGCTTCACCTTAGGCTGGTAGAGGGAGGTCCTTTTAAGCAGGAGGTGTTGAATTCCTATGAAACATTTGATCTGAGATGAAAAAGCAGAATTATGTAATGGCAAGAATATATTTAATGTTTCTGGATTCCTCTCTACTTGTCTCTAACAAGACTAAATGTGTGATTTTATTGTAAATGTGACTGTTATTGACCTCAGATTGGCTCGGGTCTACTCGGATGCCCAGGAGCTTCTTTTTAGTGACCCAGAGTTTCTGCAGCTTGGTCGCCTCTGGAGAGAACTGAATGCTATGAGTAACTTCATGGAGACCCTGCGTACCCATCCTGAACAGCTCTCAGGTCTGTGCCTCAGCCGTTCATCAGTGTCAAAACATTTTCGGTAAAGGCAAACCCAACATCAGCCATGTTATTCTGGTTAGTTTTTTCAATGGCATAGATGTGACTTCTGGATTTCCCAGTAGGTTTTCAGTTGGAAGTTAATATAAATGTTGATATACAGCCAAAGAATATATCTTCTTTGGCATTTGTTTCCAGGAAATTACACCTTTTCTCTTCTTGATTTTGCTTTGCTGTATATTTGAAATATATTACAAAACCTATAGGGGGTTTGATGCATTAATCACAAGGAAAATAAATGTCATGCCATGATTTTTCAAAACTTGTAACCGCCAACTAATTAAAAAAAATGTGTCCCAGTCTACATCATATCGCACACAGTGTCCTATCAGCTGTGCAGTCCGGCAAGATTACATCACATGGGTTTAAGAAAGGCCGTAACATAAGCTGCTTACTTTCACCACCGGCGTGTTGTTTATTTAGTAGGAAAGCAATCCATGCATGCCCCTCTCTCCATGTGAGAACATACTGTAGAAACACTGATCCCATCTCAAGGGACACCAGGCAAACATTTCCCTGTGCATGTCAACATATACATGCACATCCATACTGTCTATGCAGTGTGTTTCCCAGCAAAATAAACCTTTTTGATGGGAGTGGAATGAGGCTGAGTGCATTCCAGCCTGTGAATGATTACATCTGGCTGCTCTGTAGATGGACTAACAGAGCTAACAGAGATATGGATCCACATTCCACACAAGTTCCCATGAGTCCCGGGAAAGAAAACTGAATCATGTTGAGAACCAAGTCATGTAATTGTTAAATATGACTCTATTCTCTATATGACTCTATTGTTAAATATGACTGATTTTCTACAGTGTATGTGTGTTTCATATGAGAGGCTCTTGACTCTGAACAAGTGTGTATGCCTGGAGCACCATAATTATAGAGAAAAAAGGTGTTTTATTTGATGACAAATCAATATTTACCATCATTTCCTTTTGCTTTTTGGTTTCTTTGTGATTTCAAGTGGGTGCATGACAACAGCACAGGGCGCGTTAATCTAGGGATGAACATGGACGGAGGCCTCTTTGCTTGACAGAGTTATTCATGCAGAGACACGCCACTGAATAATGAGGTAGTGCAGAGGTGGAGTGTATTCATCCTATGTTCCTGTCCTTTTAATACAACATATTTGTCACAACTTGCCCAGAGTATGTGCCAAAATAAGTATCGAGATTTATTCAACTCATCCATCGCCTGTTTTTGTGGAGCAATTATGACACATTTGGGTAAATTCTCTTCTTGGTGACGGTGGTTGTCTCCTGTTGTTTTCACTCACATGAACCGACTCTGTCTCTCTAGGCCGAGGAGTAAAGGTGGAGGCTATCCTAAAGGACGATGAGACTCTGACATCATTCCTGTTGAGAGACATTCCTCTGACAGAGTCTGTGGTGTATCAGCTAGTCAATGCTCAAATCAGGCCTGAACAGGTACACAGGCACACACACAGGATACAATCAATCACTTTTCAACACTTATTCAACATTTCATTTGAGGCTGCCACCATGTGCCAGCCATGAGCCAATATTTTGTCTTTCACACCACAAAAGTATTCCACAAGTAACAACTTGCTCCACCTGTAGTGTCTCTGGGATCATCTATTATCTGATTCAATTGTATCAGTAATTCTGTCTGAAAAACAGCTGGAAGAAATCTCCCTTTGGCAATCTACACACAGGAAAACCCCACATACACTCCTGCATGCCACTTTACCCAAAAACCTGTGGCAAGCTGTCAAGTATCGCTGTAAGTCCCCTGACACGCCTCCCGTTCCTTCTGCGGTTTTCAGCATCCCTGATTCAGAAGAACATTTGAGTCATCAAGTTTGAATTGGCTTTTAAAGATTGCAAAATAGGTGTCTACATCTGTAGTGATGCAGGTTTTACAATTAATGTAACTTCACCCACATTTCTATCCCCGGCATGCATTGTGCAAGAGGGTACAAGCTGGAAATTTCAACATATTAACAAACAAATACTTCCACATCTATAGTTATATAAACAGTCTATTTGGAGTTTCTACCTTAAGGCAAAGTTTCGGTGTCTTGAAGTGGGGTTGTATAAGATGCTTATCCATAGTCAGTGGATGACGGTGATTTCGGCCCAGTTTGGAGAAGCATTGACATTGGAGCAAAACAATATAGCCTACTGTCACAGACAGGCAGCAGGAAAACATAAATAAATAAATATGAATAATTAATACATTAATATCAGCTTAGGTTAGCCATAGGGTTGCTAATGTTCTTCAGAGATATTTTTTGTTCTGTAAACATTTTCAAACTTGACGACATATACGTCTTTAAATGGGTATTTCTATTTCTCTATTTTTTTTTTTAATATTTAAAATATTTTATATATTTAAATTTGTATTTCCTGTTGCAATGTTTGCTAACGGAGTAGCTGACCGGAAGTACACTTGAACCGAAACTGTTGCCCTAGCAACACAGCGAAAAGGGAAAGGTATATTTACTGAAACAGTCATCAATTCGCGACACCAATTAATAAATAAAATGCTCTGATAAAAATAATAATTAAAAAAAAGTAATTATGTTCCCTCGTTTCCAGCTACCTACCTGTCTATCTCTCTTTGTGCATCTGTAGTAGCTACCTGCCGAACTTCACTGGAGTTATCTACAGTATAAGCTACTAGCTTGACTGCTGTGAGTACCACTTATAGCCATGTTTGTTGTTTACGTTTGTATCGATGTGTTTATATTCATGACGACTAGTTAAGTGGCTTTGGATTGGAGTCTGAAAGGATGGACTGACGGTTGCCGATTTATCGACTTTGTCGCTGAATTTAACGGAGTTAAACTAACGTTAGCTAGCTAGTGCTGCTAGTGCTGCTAGCTAGCGTTAGTTCAAATGGAAAACAGCTGGAAGCACTGGATTGGTTTTGGTTATATATTATATTTTTAAATAGAGTCTGGTAGCTTTGACGAGAGCATAGATTCACTTTCACCTCAGTTAATATTCTAAATCTACATTATACATATATATCTTTTTAATCTTTTAGGTGTCTAAATACTTGCCTCCATCCACAGCAGTGCTTCGCTCATCTAGCCTACTGTAGGTGATGCACTGTCTTCAGATAAGTATTTAAAACAGCCCCACTTTCCAAACACTTCAACTATCCCTTAATATAACCTGTTAATCAGAGAGCCAGAATACATGTATAAAATGAATCATCAAGGAAAGAAACTACTAGATACTAGCCCATATTTTGAACATTTAGTTGGAGATTTCCTGTCAGTTTTCAACAGCACAGTGCAATGATCCTGTCGTAGCATACTTACATGTCCTGTCCATTTATCTTTTGTCCAGTTTGCCTTTGGGGTTCCAGCCTTGCACTTAAAGGACATTGCCTGCAGCCTGACCCTGCTGGAGCAGTTCCTCACCTTTCCTAGTGGCAGAGGACTCCATGCTGTTCGCAATGCCATGTGCATCCTGACCCCACAACGGCTACAGATCATCGAGGACAAATTCTATGCCAACGTTGACTTTTTCAAGCTCTTCAGACTGGTCAGTGTTGGCTGGGATAATAGCAGTCTGTCTATCTATGTATCCATCCATCCATTCATTCATCCGTCTATCCATCTATAACATAATTTGAAATGTATGAATAAGCGTGACCAGTATAGAGCTATAGTTGGGTGAGGCCCATCTGGGTTGGTGCCATGTTTATTTGCTTCAATGACTATTCACAGAAGGCTGAACCAACTGTTGGCATAAGGCAATATAGTGTAGTATTTGGCAGGATGTGGTTAAAATAGTTATCAAGCAGTATTGTTTAAGTCTTTTAACCACAGAATGAGTTTGATTATAGCATTGATCTTCTTGACAAGTTGATTTATTAAGAGCTTTTGTTTTGCTTTTTATTTATTGATTTTTATGTAAATCACACCCCCATTTGAAAATGACACATATATAATAGGAAACCTATTATATTGTATTCATGGTCTGCAATTGCCAAAATATGTCCGCAAAATGTTGTACATTCAGTTTCGATATGGCTCTAATCACATCTGTATCAAAACATAACAAGCCCACACAGGCTTATCACACAGTCGGGAGCCACTGTTGATTAACAGCTGGCAGCATTTTTTATAAAGTCCTTGACTCACAGGGTGGGATAAATAGTTCTCAGGGAGATGTAAGATGACTTCATGTCTAAAGTAATAGTGTTTATTACACATGAATCATAAAATATACATTGTATGTGGTAGTATTTTTCAATTTTAACAGTTTATTTTTTGTTTTATTTTTATTTTTTTATTTAAAAAGTTAGCTATCATCCTGCAATAACATGTTTTAGCTTGTATAGAAATATATGCAAAATGGTCATAATAATATGATTATTAAAATTCACAACCATAATCTGTTACTGCAAATAAGAAATACTGGTAATAATATGTAAAACTAGCTAAAACATCTATTGATACATACGTGTATGGTTAACAATAATGACCTCAGATTCTGAATGCAGGTTAAAGTGTTTACCTAGGATTTTATATCCAATTTTCTAAATACAGCAAACAGACAAAATCTACAAGCATAACAGAATTACCTCCAAAAATAAATGAACTAACATAACTCAGTTGAATGCAGTGTTGGAAAGACCTTGTCATGTTTAAGCAGGGCCTCATTTACCTGCAGATTTAATTAAGACTGTGCTGCAGCTCTGCCAACGTACTTCATCAAGGTGTGAGTGATGTGAAACGGCATGAGCATTAGCTGAACAGACAGACATGGTCTCTGCCTGTAATTAGCTTAGCGACGAGACACTCCTCTCTTTAGTAATCACAGGGCTCTTGGAGTAAACATGGGTCACAATGAGACAGACAGAAACAATGGCTGACCTCTGCCTCATCTTCATCCCTTCATGATCACATGGGACTGGATGTGTTTTGTCTGTCTGTGTTGCTATGAAAAGTGTTTTGCTATCATTTCATGCCATTTTGAATTATGTTCTTTATTGAATCTATATAGTTGAATTGTGTTTGGTGTCTATATCCAGTATCTGTTGGATCAGTGTCCCTCTCCTTGGGGACTAGGACACTTTATCCATCCCATCCCACACTTATGATTCTTATTGTGAATAGCAGTGTCATGCTCTGTAATTCTCAATTTTAAGAGTTTGTTTATTTTGGCCCATATACACCAGTCTGCTTGGATGTTTCAGTATATTGATAACGTGAGTGCTACTGCACTGTATAAATTGCGTTTGAATTTCCTCCCAATCTACAAAATCATTTGCATCAGTGGAGTTTGAGCAGTGAGAGCAACGACTGCACTTAAAAAAAGCTGATAGGGTGAGATGGTGTCCAATAGACAAACAAATGATAAATATATAATAGATAATAGATAAACAAATGTTTGGAACAATAAGAATAGATGAGGTAAGCTTTACATACTCATCTGAACATCAGTGGGCGTTTAGATAAGATATCCCCCAAATATAGACCTCTTTGTAAGATGTGTCACTGTTTAAGTATTACTATTTTGTTGCTGGATTGTAAACACTTGAAAAGCAAACCTTTGAGAAAGTTGGGATTGTCTGTCTGTGCTCAGTGTTCTCTGATAAGCTGACTCTGTATACGTAATAGGCGACGATGTGTCCTCTGGCAGTCCTGTGTCTTGGCCTTGTGCTGCTTCCTGGAACCTTTAGCCTATTGTGTTGTGAGCTGGCGGGAAGATATTTAGGCAAAGCTGCAGAGCCTCAAGGGAAAGCAGTGCTCAGCAGATATATGAATGATGAAGGGTTTTTCATCAGGTGTTTCGCTCTAGGGCACTCAGACATGTTTATGTCACTGCATGATCAGTTTAAATTGCTTTACAGTGCAACAAAATACAGGATAGAATTTAAATCTGAGTACTCTGTGTTTCTGAATACTTTTAAGCTGATACTACCATACTGGGGGACAATAGTAGATTGTGAAATGTGGTGTAATTTTAAGAAACAGTATACTGCACATTGACAGTTTGGAAATTAAACGTTTGCTCTACTTAAAAGGGAAATATGTTAATGTATTCATTTCAAGAGAATGCATGTATGTTTCTCTCCAGCTTCCTCTTGTGCTAGACAATCACTCGCAAGGCATTGAAATTCGGCTCTGGGTGCAGGTCGTCTCTGCCGTCTCGGACAAACTGCGAGAGGTAAGGCATGATCCACCCAACCCCAGTCTAGCTCCAAAAGTTCACCTCCTGCTATTTTTAGTGGTCAGGAAACGGTTGCTTCCTCTTGGTCTGAGTTTTTACGCAAACACTGTCAGTAGGGGCATTTCATTTAGTGCGTATGAGGAAGGCTAAATCCAGCACTGGCCTCTCAAAACAGATACATCATCAATATGGGACCATCCCAATAGAACAAACAGAGGCTGCAAGAACAGCTGAAGCCTGCAGACACAAGCATTGATTGATTGATGAAGTGATTGGTTTGTGTTGGTGTAAGGCATTCACTCATTGACAGTGAGTCTGTGCACATTACTATTTTTTTGCTTGCTCATTCTCATTACCTGCCTTAGTCTGTTTGGTCACTACTAGATGAAGTAGGCCTATAAGAAAAGGACACGTTCCAGCGTCTACAGAAATTCTGTATTTTGTGATGATCTTACCTTTTAAACTTTCAGTTTAGGTGGGTGTGTGTAAATATTGTTTTGTTTGTTGTGGGTATTTCCATGGGATATTCAGTGTAGCGTATGGTCTGACATCCTGTTGGCAAGACACTTGTCTTTGTCTCGACCATAGCCTGTCTGTAGTCAAGACAGATGTTGTGTTTACCAGAGAAAGCAAAATAAATAAATAAGCAGCAAAAATAATATGTTATGGTAGCCTATTAAAGACCACATTTTGTGTATCCAATTAAGTTAAGAGTTTTCTCAACAACACATGAACCCCTCATACTTCAGTTTATCTGAAGAAGTCAGAGGTGTGGAGATACATTGATTAAAAACAAAAGTGGAAAAAAAAGGCATAGCAGCAGGAAGAGCCATCTGTTTTTGCACCATCTGAACATTCATGCATTCATGGTTCTTTCATCTGGTAAACTTGTCGTGCAAATATTCATGTTTGTGTGTGAAAAGATATAGGTTCTACTCAGCAAGTTAGTAAAGGTACAGATTTCTGTCTGTACAGTTGCTTACTGTGTATACTGTCCAATCCACTGGGCTCTCTGTTTCACATAAAACATGTGTAACATAAAATAACTGTCATGTTATGCATTATTCCCTCTCAAAGATATCACTCCTCTGTTATTTGAGCTCTATTTTTCTTTCTCAAATCTCCACAGTTGTATCAGAGGAATAGCTCCAGGGAGCTTCTCCAGGTCATGACTCCTCTCTTCCAGAGCGATCTGTCCTTCAGACAGGTGATGGCCGCTGCTTCCAGCCTGGTATGTGGCTACACGGAAGGGGCTTTCTCCCGCGTCACCTCCTTTAACTGGTACGAGGACAATAACTACAAAGCTTTCCTGGGAATCAGCAGCCACAGGGCACAGGGCCACTACACATACGACAACAGCACCAGTGAGTAGACCATTTATTAGTGTATTAGTATAACGGATAATGCTGTGAAGGTTATGATTTCAGTTCCACTTCTGTGGGACTATGTCAAGGTGTAAATATTTTGAATGCAGTGGTGGTGGAATGTCAGGCAAATGATAAATTAAGATGCATAGTATTTTTACAAAACAGTTTATTGTCCTTTTCACCTTCAAATTTCATCCAATCACCACCCTGCCAAATATGGTGCACAGTATACAGCATATAGATGATCATAAAAAATATTTAGCAATTTTCCCAAATTCTCTTTCAGCATAATGTATCAGATATAATACATAACATGTCCCCACAGCTCCTTTCTGCAATGATCTGATAAAGGAGCTGGAGTCCAACCCTGTCACCAGGATTGTATGGAACTCTGTGAAGCCCATGGTGATGGGACAGATCCTTTACGCCCCCGACTCACCGGCTGTCAGGCAGATCATACGAAATGTAAGCAGCATTGATCACTTGGTGGATGCATTTATCCAAAACATGGTGCAGTTTGGTGCATCTGAGAAAAGTGAAAATCAAACTCTTAACCCTGGTAATACAATAGTCATACACTGAAAAGCTTTCAAAACTACAATTTTTCTACAGACTACAATTTACTGTATTGCTTATATTACTGAGTAATCACTGTTATTTCAAGTTTCTGTTTGATATAGGTAGAACTGGGTAGTTGGCGGGATTTTTGAACGAACACGAAATCGGGGCAACTGAGCTACAAAGATAAAGAAATGAAAATTATATGAAAATATTAACCAGATTACCACCTTTTAGATGATTTCTGTCAAACCATGACATCCGTATCTTTGATTTTCTTTGGAGCAAGCAAGCCCACTGCAATGAACAATGCATTTTGCTGAAAAGGGGATCAGCTTTCCCCATGTCATGTCCATTTCTTTGTATCGAGATGTAGATACGTGTTGGTCAAAGCCCTTCAGGGGGGCAGCAGTCATGGATGGTTTGGTTGCAATGGAAGAACACAGACTGATTGGCTGTGGTGACTACCACACAGTCCACTGGCGCCACGGCTTTTTCAGTGTTATGTAAGCAGTAAGAGTCTGTCCTTAAAGACGTGTGATAAGGCACACAAAGAGACACACACACACTTGTGTTTCCTCTTTCCTGACCTTTAATGCCCTCTTTGTTTTCCTCTTCCCTCAGATTGGGATCTTAATTGCACTTAGAAAGTAATGACTAAGGGGTTAATCCATTACTTTAAGGGACCAAAAACATGGCCTGTACAGGCTCTTTGTTTTCTTCCTCTTAACTCCGTCACGCATCAGTTTGTCCAAGAAGCAACTGCAAGTGAAGTGCCATGCATTCAAACATATGTTGTCACGCTTTATCTGACTGCTCTTGTGTAATGACATGAAGCATCAAGCTTGATATTTCAGTCAAGTTTGACAACATTTTCAGAATTAAAAATATATTATATTAAGTATATTATGTGATGCAAACTTTCTAAGCCCTCATTGCTTCAGTGTTTTGTGCCCAGGAAGTTGAGTCACTGGCAATCATGAATATTTTTAATCACAGATTATCAATTTACAGAGTGTCCAAGGCACCATGTCTGCAATGTTTTATAGAGGTAAAGATGCATTTTACCAGTATGGACACCACAAGTATTTAATTGACTTTAGTAGATAATACTAACCTAGAAGTGCTGACTCTTTTCCAACATATGTAATAAATGCTAAGTGAGGCACAACATGCTCCACATCTTGGCCATCTACAAGATTTCTCTGCTGCCCCCTCGAAGAAATCACCTCGAGGAATCCCCAGTCCTCCTCCTGCTTTTGCCCGCTGTGTTGAACTGCCTCGGGGAATGAGGAAGCACTCTGGGGCCTGACTGGGATTCACTGGGCCGGCTGAATGCATTCGGCCAGTTATCCCCAACAGCCTCCATTGTCACCCTGGCTCTATTGTCCCCATTGTCACCCAAAATCAGACACACACAAGAGGAAGGCGTTTAATTGGGTGTACTCTTGAGCGCTTTCATCCCCCACTGCCCATGACTGAATCCTGAAATAGCCAGCCTTTGGTATTTGCCACACAAAGCACTGTACCCACACATGCAGTGTTTTTAACGATAAGCGTGCGGTAAATATTTGAAGATTTGGCGCAGAGTGCATTTGTTGCACAGTTGCTGGTTATCTGAACAGGCCCGCGGGAATTCTTTGTGTGAGAATGTGTGTGTTGTCTTTGCAAAGCCTGTTTTCACAGGGAGTTTAATGTGGGAATGGTATGTGACAGGAGATTAGGAGAACTGTGACAATGTGTGTTTCTCAGTGTTGTGTACACATGTGCAAGCATATGCATGGGTGGATTTGAAGTTTTCCCCAATATGCTGATTTCTTCTATACATGTGTGCAAAATGTTTGTATTTGCATGTTTGCCCATACTTCTGAATGTTCTGCAGCCAGACATTTGTGAGAATAGTTGTGTGCATGTTTATTTCTGATAACAATTTCCTGTCCTTCCACTGTCAACGCATCAACCTCTCACACACACATTTCTATCTGTCCTGCAGGCAAACAGGACATTTGAGGAGCTGGAGAGGCTGAGGACGATGGGGAAGGCCTGGGAGGAAGTGGCTCCTCAGATCTGGGCTTTTTTCCAAGATGGAGTCCAAGTCAACATGATCCGGGTAGGACAGCAGTATAGTGTGACTGCATAATTAGGTCCAAAGAGTACACTATAAGTAATGAAGACACAATCATTTGTTTATTGGAGAAACATCTTTAATATGCAACCAAATGTATGAAGATTCAATGAACAAAACGCAGAACTACATTGTTTTAATTACTTAAAACTACCTGCTGACTTTACTTCAGTTGTGTTTTAATCCACAATGCTTTGTACCAGCCCTACTGTGCCTAACTCCACAGATATGATCAGGATCTGCCTTTGTGTTTCTATTTAGCTGACATCCAATGCTAAACGATTGTCTCTTTGAATGAAGTGATTGATGATGTTGTTATTTTATCCTGCTCTTTTCCTCACTGATTTTTTTGCTGAGGTCTCAGGACTTCACAAAGTTTCCTGCTTGAATACAGAACCTTATCTTCCCAAAATATGCCATCTCTTTCCCCTTTCCATTTATCACACATCTATCTTATTTTTCCAAATATAAACCCCATATATTTTATTTTTGTCCTAGTTTGCTTACCTCTGATGTTGTTGCTCTCCTCATTATGTTGCATAATCATCCATTTAGGTTTATTTTATTTCATCATTTGCTCTTCTGGGAACTTGTTTTCTTCTTCAAGTCTATTTCTGTGAAACAAAATTAACAGCAACGTTAATGCTTTGGTTAAGTTGATTTTTGTTTCATATGTATTACTTTTGCTTTCCGCTTTGTTTTGTTGTTATGTTTGTCGTGTCCCTGGTGGTATCTCAGCAACTTCTAGCGCTTAATGGAAAAAACTCAGAGTAAATGTAGCCTATTCCCCGACACCCTTTTGTTTCAGGACACCATCTATAATCCATCCGTGATGGATTTCATCGACAGGAGTCTAGAGGAGGCGCCGTTCTCCTCCAAACACATCCTCAACTTCCTGTACAATGGCCCACCAGAGGACCGTCCAGACGACGTGCCTGATTTTGACTGGCGAGACATCTTCAACCTCACTGACCGGGTCATCCGGATGCTCAACCAATATGGAGACGTGAGTTGACACCACAGAAAGACATCTTTTTGCATTTCGTTCGTCTTGTAGAAGGCACTGTTTGCCTCTCAAATACTGCTGCCTGGATTTTGCGGAATGTGTGTCAGCGTGCCGAATTATACTGACTAATCAAAGAGGGATTGTTTTTGCCAACTTCTCCCATTGGGCTCTGACAGCAAGAATGTGGACTGTTTTTCCACATTTCTCCCCACCTGAGATGTCAAGTCCTAGGACAGGCCTATTCATGAAATAATCCCATTAAGCGCAGGTCTTGTCACTTGTTGATTTCAATACCCTGGTTGGCTCACCACGATGCGCTCAATTCCACTCTTGATGTGATGTGAGCACTTAGATAAGCTGTCTCTTCGGGCTTTGCAATTTGTCCCCCTGTCCAGAGACATGGAAATGTACCCAGGTGGGTGAGAGCCAGACTAACAAACTAGCTGTCGAGTCTCTTTTGTTTACTGCTGATGAAGTGGAGGATAAAAAAAAAACAGAAAACATCACAAATCCTCTCTTGTGAGTGCCCTTCACATTTACTGGACCAATGCATTTTAAACGAAGTTAAAATCACCCTTTTCCATGCGAAGGCTAATCAGGAGGAGAGGCCTATCACACAGGGGGGTGACATGGGGGGCACCGTGGGGCATGCCTGGGTGGATGGTTGGTGCTCTTTGTTTTTGTCCAAGTTGAAGCTTACAGCACTTGAGTGTGACAGAGAGAGTGGGAACGATTGAGGCCGATTAGATACAGCTGTCACTCCATCCACCATCCTTTATAGAGCAACAACAATGACCGTGGGCTTGATGGCTGGTTGGCTGCACGTTGGTGGTATGCATGTGTATCACACCACACTGTGAGGCTGCAGTGTTAGTAGGTGAATGCTTTGGCAATTTAAGGGACGCTCTTTGAGATTTGAATAATGTGTTGGGTGTGTTTAGTGTACATTGTGTCTGTAAATGCATATATGCATGTATTTCAGAGGCATGCCTGTGTTTGCACGGCAAATTTTATGTACCAGTTTGTGTTTTGGGTTGGGGGGGTGGTATCTGTGCATGGGATGTCAAGGGTAAATTGTTGTTTTGGAATGTTAGTTTTGGATCATTGCCCTCTCTATTTGCATTAGCCTACAGTGAATGGCTATGTCAGACACGCTTTGCAGGGAAGAGACAACCACTACTTAAGTTTCTCTGGCCACGAGCCACTCAAGGCTTTTCACTCGATTCACACTACCACCTTTTATCCAGACTGAAATATCTAAAATGCTATAGAATGGATTGCCATTCAATTTTGGAAATACTTTGTGCTTTTGATTGCTGGATTGTCCAATAGTCTGTCAACACTTAAAATGTCCAAATGTCTCATCCATTTAAATGGCTGTGTCTCTCTTGTTCATCCTCCTTGACCCAGTGTGTGCTCCTGGATAAGTTTGTGGCTGTGCCGGACGAGGACACCGTCACTCATCGGGCCTTGGACCTGTTGGAGGACAACAAGTTCTGGGCAGGCCTTGTCTTCGTAAATATGCACCCTTGGACCACCAGTGTTCCACCTCATGTTAAGTTCAAGATCCGCATGGATATTGATGTAGTGGAGCGCACAAATAAGGTCAAAGACAGGTTAGAATCAAAGTCACATGGAAATGAGGGGATTGGTATAATGATGATAAGCTTGGAGATTAAAAATGTGTGTATTGCTCAGGTATTGGGACCCTGGCCCCAGAGCTGACCCCATGGATGACTTCCGCTATGTTTGGGGTGGCTTTGCTTACCTCCAGGACATAATAGAGCATGGCATCATCAAGACTCACACAGGAAAGCAGTGGCCATTGGGTGTTTACCTGCAGCAGATGCCCTACCCTTGTTATGTAGATGATCTGTGAGTGGAAGACATGATCATTTCATAACCTTTTCACATTGAACAGCTATAGCAGAATTCATTTTTGACTTTGATTTTAAAGTTATGGTCACTATTTAGCATTACGTCACTTAGTTAACTCTTTTTTTTTATTGTTCCCCACTTCCCCCTCCATCTTATTTCTCCTTCCCCCTTCTTTATCCAGCTTCATGCTGACATTGAACCGCTGTTTCCCCATCTTCATGGTACTGGCCTGGGTCTACTCTGTGTCTATGATAGTCAAGAGTATTGTCTTGGAGAAGGAACTCCGCCTGAAAGAGACCCTGAAGGCAACGGGGGTCACCAACGGTGTCATCTGGTCCACCTGGTTCATTGACAGCTTTCTCATGATGGGCACTAGCACCGCTCTCCTCACTGCCATCATCATGGTGAGGAAGGGTTTTCCAAAGAGCTTTAAAAGAGCCTCATCCCTGCAACACTGATGATACATAATGTACGCAGTATTTGAATGGAACGCATGGAGTGCATCATGTATCTGATTCATTTGTGAACTGTTACCAGATATTTGTCCTTGAACTAATTAACAAGAATGGCTGACTGCATATCTATAAATCATTGATGAAAGACTGACAATCCCATGACATCATGGGAATTATGTCAATGGCTTTTGCAGGAATGGACTGGTCAATTATTAACTCTTTTATGGAGTGACATTCACCAGTTGTCTCATGTGTAGATGACATATTGTGATTAAATGGGCTGTTGTGACCTCTAGTGGTGGATATATGTAAAGCATTTTTTTTTCATCAAATTTACCCAACATTCCAAGGTTTCTGTATATTTCAAATATGCCATGGAAGAATTGATTCAAACGACAAAGCTAAGGACATGTTAACATTGTAGATTACAGTACAGTACAATACAATACAATAAAACTTTATTGTCCACCAGGGGTGGAAATTTGTCTTCGACTCACCAAAGACACGGGAAAAAAAATGATGTACTAAGCCAATGCTAAGCTTATCAGTTTTGGTAATATTACATCTTTCACAAAAAAAGCCTCGTCATGTGATGACACCTCTTTTGTTTGGTTCCCTGCATCCCTGTCGTCTCCTACATTAGTATGAGTTTTTTCTATATATTTCTGATGCAGATTTCAACTGAAACTCCTGTGTCTCTCTGTCTCTGGCCTACAGGGAGGTAGGGTGCTGAACTACAGCAATGGTGTCATCCTCTTCCTCTTTTTACTCACCTTCACCACGGCTACCATCATGCAGTGTTTCCTCCTCAGTGTCTTCTTCAACCAAGCCAACTTGGCAGCAGCCTGCTGTGGCATCATTTACTTTGCCCTTTACCTCCCTCACATCTTCTGCTTCGCCTGGCAAGACCGTATCACCAAGGACATGAAGATCTTGGTGGTGGGTGTTACATTTCATTTCCCTCTAACCTCATACATTCATTATATATACATATTAATAAATTGACTTTAGGTACAGCACAGGATTTACCTGCTCCGTATCTTCCATTCCTGACTCCTCCCACATATATTATCAGATATAAGAAGTGATTTTGAAAATGTACCTATTGTTTTTACTAACTAAAATGTTAGTTGTTCCTTAATTTGTGTTTCAGACGTTATATGGTTGTATGGTTATAACCATACTTACCAAAACTTGACTAAAATTGATTCAGAGTCCCACACATTCTAAAATTTATTGTCATAGTTTTGATTAAAAACACAGAATAACTTAAGTTTAGACTATAGATGTTTGAAGGACAGGCCATAAAAGACTATTTGTCCATTGCCTCTTCCCTCAGAGTCTTCTGTCCCAAGTGGCTTTTGGCTTTGGGACAGAGTACCTGTCACGGTATGAAGAGCAGGGCCTAGGTCTGCAGTGGGACAACATCCAGACCAGTCCTCTGGAGGGCGATGAGTTCTCCTTTCTCACCTCCATCTGCATGATGGGTGTGGACACTGTGCTGTACGCTGTGCTGGCTTGGTACCTGGACAATGTCTTCCCTGGTCAGTGTACTACAGAGGAATGAGGGGTTTGGTAACAAAACAAATGCTACTTTGATGTATTCACATATTCGCTGTAGCTCATGTATTATGTTTTTTCCTCACAGGCCAGTATGGAATTGGTCGACCGTTTTACTTCCCCTTCCTGCCGTGTTATTGGCTCAACAGTGTGGCTCCAGCTTCAGGTAAACTTACTTACCATTTTCTATCTGCTTATTGTGCATAAGGGGCGACACCGTTGTCCAACCCTAACTCAGTTTTAAAATTTCTTTACTTTCTTTAATTTTCTTTACTCTCCAAAGGCAACATAAACCTGGAGTTGGATAAAAAAGGTTTTGATAACCTGGTAAACAAAGAGCAAAGAGGGCAGCCAAAGCAAGAGGAGGAAGAAAACCAAGATCAGGAGAAACCGGAGACTCTGCAGGAGACAGCCTCATGTGAACA
This sequence comes from Synanceia verrucosa, assembly GCA_029721515.1. Classification (NCBI taxonomy): domain Eukaryota; kingdom Metazoa; phylum Chordata; class Actinopteri; order Perciformes; family Synanceiidae; genus Synanceia; species Synanceia verrucosa. The sequence goes on along the minus strand of CM056568.1, from coordinate 15,988,244 downwards.
CCAGGACCAGCGTGAAAGGCTGGAGGAGGAGAGCCGGCCTGGGGAGGATACCCAGGAGCAAGACGGTATGATAGTTACATGTTGGTTCTGTGAACAAAACTGTTTGGTTCCATATTTATCCAAACAAACACACTCCATTCAAGATTGAAGCAATCTCTGTTTTCTTTACACCTTATAGGCATTCCATTGTCCTGATCTCATTTGGGAGATAAAAATTACACTTTTTGAAAAGGCACATCATATGCTGAAGAGACTGTCGCTTTCTTAAATTATGTACTCTAACACAGAGTGTATGTGGTTGTGTTTCCTGTGTGTAGGTCAGCCTTTCTTTGAAGCGGAGCCAGCTGACCTTGTGAAGGGTGTTTGTATCCAGGATCTGGTCAAGGTGTTTGGCAGTGGCTACACACCAGCCGTGGATGGCCTCAGCATCAGCTTTTATGAGAGCCAGATTACTGCCTTTCTGGGCCACAATGGGGCTGGAAAGACCACCGCCATGTACGCCATGCAGATTCACACTCACACAACAACATAAGGCCAGAACATGTTGAAAGCAGTTGCCTTGTTCATTGTCAGTGTGTAGCATGTTTCACTACATATCTCTTTCTCTCAGGTCCATCTTGACCGGGCTGTTCCCTCCCACCTCAGGGACTGCCACCATCTACGGCAAGGACATCCGCACAGACATGGACACCATCCGTCTGTCTCTGGGAATGTGTCCTCAACACAACATCCTTTTCAGGCAGTATGTAACTATCCACACACCTAGAATGTAGGAATAACTACCTTCAGGTAATAACAGTGTTATTGCAGTCCACTCTTTCTTTTGTTCACTTTTAGTCTGACAGTAGCGGAGCATATCCTCTTCTACTCGCTGCTCAAAGGCCGTCCAATTGCAGAGGCAGAGGAGGAGGTGGAGAACATGCTGCAGGATCTGGGTCTTCCCCACAAGAGAGATGAATTGACCCAGAACCTCTCAGGTCTGTCATCCAAGAAAAGCTGCTGTAAAGAGCATATCTATGGTCTTTATTTAGTTTTGTTTTTAAATAGATGCTTCTACCCCTGCTGCAGGTGTATGCACAAATGTTGTATTGTTAACTACCCTGCAAACCACACGCTATAATTTTTATATGCGTGGTGTCAGTATTTGATGATGTTCTAATTTAGCGGGCATGCAGAGAAAGTTATCAGTTGCCTTGGCGTTTGTTGGTGGAGCCAAGGTGGTGATCCTGGATGAGCCCACATCAGGGGTGGACCCCTACTCCAGGCGCTCCATCTGGGACCTGCTGCTTAAATACCGTGCAGGTAAGAATGACCCCTGCTGGCCAGACCAGAGTATAGATCCCTCATGTCAATGTGCTGTAGAGATGTTCACCCCTCAGGTTTTACCAAATATTAAAAAATAATTTACAGTGAGATTTTTGTCAACACCATGGCAGCTGCGAAATGTCAAGTCAGTGTGTTTGTCTCGCAGGAAAATAGACTAATAAGTCAATAAAATTCATTACATAATAGTATGCTAAATATTCTTGCATTCACATCACATATTTGGTTTCATTATCAGTTTCCTTGACAGCTACTATTGACTGGTGTCAATAATACAATCAAACGAGGTGGGGTGATAATGACCATAAACAGTAGCAGTGTTGCTTCAGTATACCGGTAGTCATGTTGTATTACATGACATGATGAACAAACCTGACCGGTTTGTCTAGACACATCACAAATATTTCAACATAAGTCCCGCACGAAACATTGCATCAGTGCCACTATTGATAGATTTTTCACTAAACCTGGTACCCAAATGTGTAACATTCTGAACTATCCATCCATCCATTATCTACCGCTTATCCTCATAGGGTCGCGGGGGTGCTGAAACCTATCCCAGCTGTCTTAGAGTGGAAGGCAGGGTCGCCACCTCATCACAGGGCACATAGAGACAGACAACCACTCACACTCACATTCACACTTCAATTTGAATTAGCCAATTAACCTAATCCCCATACATGTTTTTGGATGGTGGGAGGAAGCCGGAGTGTGCCGCCCCATTCTGAACTAAAGCTGTTATATTTACAATAATAGTTTCTCTCTGTTTTATATTTGTGAAAAATGCTGTTTAACTCTTACAGTTTTGTCATATATTATCTGGCCTTGGGAGTTTATGATAGCATTCAGGCCAACTGCTGTAGTCTGTCACAACAGTATTATTTAAATCTTGATTGAGCTAAAAAAGAAAGTGTTTCCAAAATCAGAGCCATCAAGCCACCTTCCTCCATATGTCTCTATATATGCCTTGTTCATCTATCTCATGCTGCAGGTCGTACAGTGATCATGTCCACCCACCACATGGACGAGGCCGACCTGCTGAGTGACAGGGTGGCTATAATCTCTCAGGGCCGCCTCTACTGCTGCGGCTCCCCCATCTTCCTCAAGACCTGTTTTGGCGCTGGCTTCTACCTTACTCTTGTGCGGCGAATGAAACATGATACAAAGGTGGAGCCTTGTGTTTGTTTGTGTGCATTAGACTTAACATGGTACAGAGTGTTAGTTTTAAAAGTTTAAGGTGTGTTTCTTATGCGATCAGACTGTAGAATAGCTTGTGAAACAGCATTTGTTATCAGTTAGTTTTTGATTTGTATGTAAATGGGTGCATTAAGGGTTAATTAGGAATGGAATAAGATATACAGTACATAATAAAAAGGTATGTTATGGTTTCCAATTTTGTACCACAGACCAACTGTGACTGTACAGATGATTGCTCCTGTAAATGCTCAAGGTGTTCAAAGTTTAAAACGGACCAGGAGGAGAACCAGTCTCCAGACAGACAGATGGATGGTACGTTCCATTGTTGTGTTGTTGTTATTTCTGACATCGGCAATCTCCTTAAACCTGTTTTATTGTTCCGTTCATCTTCTGAATTGATACTGCAATGAAACAAAATCTCTTTGTCATGCTGATGAATAGCTCTTCTGAACTGGTTTGTAGTCAGTCCACTTACTGTAGCTGCTGCCAACACACCTAGAAACACCCTATGCTGTGTGCTAATGTAGACCTTTTAAAGTTCAATTTCATATGCAGTTTTGCTCAGCCATATGCAGTAATTTGTAATGTATTTTTATTCTATTTTTCCTCATTTCCTGCTGTGATTTTGAACATGCCTTTAATTTTCTACTTTAAATGCCACCTGTCAATTACTTTACTCGTACTGGTAGAATAAATTGGTGCAGCCTACTTCCCACTCTCTACTGCCCTATTTTCAAAATATATTAGATACATTAAGTGAAGACAATAAGCTATAAAATTAGCATCTAATGGAAGTTAAAACAAGGCAAAAATCTTCGTCTACCACTCATCTCCAGGTAACATGGAAAGAATCACAGCCCTGATCCACCATCATGTGCCAGAGGCTCGACTCATCGAGGCCATCGGCCAAGAGCTGACCTTCCTGCTGCCGAACCGCAACTTCCAGCCCAGGGCCTACGCAAGCCTCTTCAGAGAGCTGGAGGAAACCCTGGTAGACATCGGCCTCAGCAGCTTCGGTGTGTCTGACACATCGCTGGAGGAGGTACATCGAAACAACTGTTGCCTTTAACAACTCTTTTCTGATTTATTAGGGAAATCCAGAGAGTTATTTACAAACTTACATTATAGTGCCGGGACTTTTAACAAATCAGATAATAGATTAAACAGACAATTACTGCCCCTGAATATGACTGATTCAGAGATGAAGTACAAATTATGATTTCATTTTCAGTACAAAATAGAAATTTGTTATCAAGTAGTCTGATTGGGACAATCTGTCATACAGACACTGTCTGACATTCACATTTACAGTGGTTACACTCTGTTACATGAGGCTTTTAATAACGAGCATCTGTTATTCTTGGATCCTGACAATATAACAAGCTATTTCTTTACAGATTTTCCTAAAGGTCACTGCTAATGGGAATGCAACCAACAGAAAATGTATACCAGGTAAAAAAAAAAAAATACAAAAACACACAAAGTTTTTGTAGTTGTTTCTCTTGCAGCACCTCATAATTTGAACTACGTTCTTTGTATCCCACTCTCTCAGACAAAAAATCACTGCGACAGATCTGTCGAGCTAGTCTCTGTGGATTGAACAGAGTGGCAGTTGATATGGAAACACCAAAAGGTGACATTGGATTTCAGCTGTGGACAAATGCTGCCACTGCTGTGGAGACAAACACATCAATTTTTGTTATTAAGAGGGTTTACAGTCTTTCCATCCATCCATTATCAACTGCTTATCCTCACATAGGGTCGTACGGGGGTGGAGTCTATCCCGGCTGTCATAAGACGAAGTCAGTCAGACAAGTCAGTTCATCGCAGGGGTGGTTTACAGTTTATTATGTGAAACCTATTCAACCTTCATTTCTTTATTAAAAAGAACATGTGGTCAACTGAGAAATTAACGAAATAGTTCGACATTTTGAGAAATGCCCTCACATTTAATCCGTTCCAGAAAACAGTTTTGGCAAATGTGTTTCTCCTCACAACAGTGTAATGCACAGAGCTTCAGCTTGGGCATTTTGACTAGTGAGATGTGACCAATTCTTATATTCATCATAAATCTATATTTCGATCCAGAGCTTTCTCTGGTACTTTGATAACATGTTAAGATGATGAAGTACATCCCTGAGGCGAGTAGAGCCCTGCTGGTAAAAGCTTTTTGATCACTGCTCACAGACGACTAGACATGCTTTGCTCTGCGGCTGGCCTCCTTAGTCTAGCATGAACACTGCAGTTAAGACAACTTGACTTGATTTGCATTCCCGGGGACAGACGGGGCTTTGCAGACCCATGGTCAGGGCCCGTGTGATGTCCCAGAGGGCAGTGCAGGCAGGGGATCCTACCAGGTCAGAGGGCTGTGTCTTATCATCAAACAGTTCTTCGCTCTGTTGATCAAGAGGCTGCATCACGCAACACGATCCTACAAAGACTTTTTCGCACAGGTAAACTCTCTGTCAGTTATCATAATAGCATTTCATGTTTAAAGTGTTTCTATGTGGTGTGTATATTGCGCATTTACTGGAATGCTATTTACCTTTGAAAACACTGCTGGTAACACTGCATCAGCAGAAGTGCATGTCTCAGTTATATTCAGTTTGTCAGAATTAGAGGCCTTGATCTGAAGCAGTGTAACATACGTTGTCTGCTTTTAATCAACACTTGTGTCTCTGTCTTTGGTAGATTGTGCTGCCAGCCAGTTTTGTTTTCCTGGCACTGACCTTCACTCTGATCGTTCCACCTTTCGGAGAGTACCCAAGCCTGACTCTCAGTCCCTGGATGTATGGAAGACAGTACACCTTCTTCAGGTGGACATACTACACACAAGACCACCTAGCACTATTTAGTTATGAGGATATTTAGGTCAATTTAATCAAATCAGAAAACCACTTCCTTTTTTGAAATAGCCAAAATGCATTTTGTGATTTTGTCTAATTCAGTAATGAGCGCCCCATGGATGCTCAGATGAGATACCTAGGTGAGGTGCTGTTGGACAAGCCTGGCTTTGGGACTCGCTGCATGTTAGATGAACCACTGGAGTGAGTCACCCTCACAGATTTAGATGCTAAGACTGTCCTCTGTGCTGTTTTGTTTGACTACATGGGTCACTTTCTCGCACTGCTAGAGATTTCCCCTGTAACAACATCACCACGGAGTGGGAGATGCCCCTGGTGAATCCTGTCCTGATAGATATGCTGGCTGGCCCAGAGTGGAGCTCCCTCAGACCGTCTCCAGACTGTCAGTGCAGCACACCCAGGAAACTCACCATGCTCCCTGTGTGTCCTGCAGGAGCTGGAGGCCTGCCACCTCCACAGGTAGGTGGTTGCATCACCAATATTGAAAATAAATATTGAAAACACAGCATACATACACAGACATACAATATCTACCCTTTGCCTCTGTTTAACAATCTGTACAGGATATGGCACCCTCTGTCAAATAACAGTTTGTCCCCAGACTAAGGAAAAACTCCCAAAAAACTTTTTAAAAAAATTGGTAGAAGCCTCAGTAGGAGCAACAGACGAGGGGATCCTCTTCTCGGGATGGACAGACAATAGATATTGTGCAATGGATGAAAAAATACACCATATGACAAAAGCTGACATGTGTTATGTGTGAAAATAATGTATCCTGGGGGATATCAAGCTGCCTCCAGGCGTCACCAAACAGATGAGATTTCCATGGGGAAGAAATTTAGTTATCAGCATGCATTAATGGGACATGAATACATGAGGATTAGGAATGAGGAGCTCAGTTAAGCCTTAAGTAGCATAAACTGTATATGGTGCTTCTGTATTTTCCACCGTTGTTGATGAGTTTCTCATATTAAATATACACTGCCTGTTTGTGCTTTAGAGGATCCAGTCAACAGGTGATGTTCTCATGGATCTCACAGGCAGGAACATCTCTGACTACCTGGTGAAGACCTACCCCAGTCTCATCAGAACCAGGTATCAGTTCATGAGCACCAATTCAAGAGGAACTATAGCTTTCTCCTCTGTGTCGATCTAAACTTTTACAATATTGACCCACATTAAAGTTGCACAGAAAGAGAAAAAAAAATCTGTAAAGCAACGAAAAATGGAATGAAATGTTTATCTCTTTCAGCTTGAAGAGCAAATATTGGGTGAATGAACAAAGGTAATTTCACATTTTCATCCAACGTCTTCATTGTTGTGTGTAGGGGTGTAGTTCTCCCTCCATTGGTTGTAATGGTGCGGTACAGTTGTCAGTAGCTGGAGTTTGTGTGAGGTGCCGTAGGCATCAGCAGGGTTTTCTCTGTGGTGTCCAGGTATGGAGGTATATCAGTGGGAGGACAGCTTCCTCTTTTAGAGCTGCAGCCAAAGACCATCCAGGATCTAGCAGCACAGCTGGGACGACTGCTCAATGTTACTGGGGTAACTCAGCATTATGTGCTTGCTTAGGCTTCTTTCACCCTGTTTCTGTGTGGTCATCACTTTGCTCTCCGGTGATTTATTTTTTGTAATGGGACCTTTTTTGTTGCAGGGCAAATGCTCCAAAGAAACGCTGAAGGACGTAGGGATGTTCCTCAGGTACATGGAGACTCAGAACAGTGTCAAGGTCAGTTCAATATAGCATCAGCAGGAGGAAACCTTCATCGCTGTGGTCCGCTTGCCCTGTTGTACAGTATAATAAGTACATGCTCTGTGTTATTATCATTATTAATCAGTGATATACAAAGTGCACTGTCTTTTCACAGGTGTGGTACAATAATAAGGGCTGGCATGCCATGGTTTCCTTTATGAACGTGGCCAACAATGCCATCCTCCGTGCCAACCTGCCCAAGGGAGCTAACCTGGATGAATATGGGATCACTGTCATCAACCATCCTCTGAACCTCACCAAAGAACAGCTCTCTGAGATCACTGTGTGAGTGACCGATGGATCCAATTATATTTGATAAATTATTACTTCTACTTCTGAGAAGTAGTGTCACAGGCTGTGACATGAGAACAGTCTTTAGTGATCCAGTCTCTGATGTTCTTCCTCTGTCCTTTCCCCAGCCTGACCACCTCAGTGGATGCATTGGTAGCCATCTGTGTCATCTTCGCAATGTCCTTCGTTCCTGCCAGCTTCGTCCTTTATTTAATCCAGGAGAGGGTCACTCAAGCCAAACATCTGCAGTTTGTCAGTGGTGTCAGCCCTTTGGTTTACTGGATGGCCAACTTTCTCTGGGACATGGTACAGTGATCATATCACCTTATGAGATGTGCACTGAGGCCTGGGAAATATCAGTAATAGTCAAGGGCATGTAATAAAGATGTTTATAGGAAGAGCTGTAGGGTAAACAAGCTTTCTGCTCTTTGCAAATGAAATAGCTTTGTGGACACTAGTTTTTAGTTGCAGACCAGCCCTTATTGTTTTTATTGTTGTGTTTTTAGTTGAATTACTCCATCAGTGCAGCGATGGTGGTGGAAATATTCATCTTTTTTGATAAGAAGTGCTACACCTCAACAGCCAACCTCCAACCGCTCATTTCCCTGCTTATGCTTTATGGGTAAGTTCATGCCTTTTAAAGCTTTAACTGTATCTGTTCAGTGTTTTTCCAGCAACAAAGAATGGAAAATGAAGGCCAAAGAATAGCTGACTCAAAATGGCCTTGCCTTGCTTTTGAGTTGACACTGCCAATAAAATCTGCCAATTTTCAATATTTTCCATTCTTGTTGTGTATTAAAGTGGCATAATTAAATGGCTGTATGCTCCAGCACTTTCCTCCACTTTACTGGGTCTGTATTTTATGAAATATTGACTAAACCAAGACCAGGCGATCTCTCTATTAAAATTAAATTTAGAGGCCAAGGTTTATATTTGTATAAGGATGTAATTTTACACTGTACAAACAATCAATTTATGTATGTATATATTACAACAGATGTATCCTGTGTTTTTACTGTAATTATATGGCATTCATTTTGTTTAACTTCTGTTTTTTATCTGTTTCTCTCTCAGCTGGTCTGTGACACCCATGATGTACCCCATGTCCTTTATATTCAGCATCCCCAGCACAGCCTACGTCTCTTTGTCATGTATCAACCTCTTCATTGGCATCAACAGCAGTGCCATCACCTTCATCCTGGACCTATTTGAGGGCACCACAGTAAGACCTGTGTCTCTGAAAATCCCATTTCCCATGCATCTTCCATATCACACTAATTTGGATTTCTGTTCAGGCTCTGTACAAGTTCAACCAGCTGTTAAAGGCCGTGTTGCTCATCTTCCCTCATTATTGCCTGGGCCGAGGTCTCATAGACATGGCCATGAACCAGGCTGTGACTGATGTCTACGCTCGCTTTGGTAAGCACACATGCACACCTCACAGAGCAGAAAGCAAATGCTTGAAGCAACAAAAGCCTCCAACTGAAACTGAAATCTGACAGCTTACATGTGTCACTGCACTGCAACAGATTCTGCAGTAGTGAAGTTCAAAAGACAAACTATTAAATATTACAATGCAGTTACAATGATTTATATATTCAAGATAAAGCATCTATTGTAACTTCCTGATGTCAAGGAAAATCAGCAAACAGTATTATAAAGGGGATGACTGAAAGGTGTGTTGTGTCTGTTTCTTCAGGTGAGGACTACAGTCCAGACCCTTATAACTGGGACTTTATTGGGAAGTACCTCTTCTTTATGGCTGTTGAGGGATTCGCCTATTTCATCCTTAACATTTTGTTCCAGTATCGCTTCTTCCTGGATCACTGGTCAGTTCAGCAGACCTTGAGTTGGGATTGGCACTCTTACTTTTAATGCAAGTGGTGCATAGGTTGACTATGTGTGCCGACTAATGGATTTTTCCATTGACAGGATTTCAGATTGCCCAAAGCCTCCTATTATGGAAGAAGACTTTGATGTGGCGGAGGAAAGAGAGCGACTCTATAAGAGCGGAAAAACAAATGACATTTTACGCATACGAGACCTGTCCAAGGTGAGACATTTTTTCTGTTGACATGCTAAAATTAATGTTTAAAAACTAAAAACCTATTTGGTTCTCACCTGGCCTTGCCAGACATACACAGGAACAATCATCCCTGCAGTGGACCGAATCTGTGTGGCAGTATCACCTGGAGAGGTTTGTGTGCTTAACCAGTGCAATTTATCCACAGAGGAAGCATTCGGGTCACTTCACAGTTCATCTATCATGCTTTTTTCTCCTGATCCCGGGCAGTGCTTTGGTCTGTTGGGGGTTAATGGAGCAGGGAAGACGACAACATTTAAGATGTTGACAGGAGACATTGATGTCAGCTTAGGAGAGGCCTCAGTCGCAGGTCACAGGTTAGTAATATATTGTTTTTTTAAAATTGTAATCAGAATTCTTCCAGTTTATTAAGAGTTTTCCCTTAAATCCTCAGTATTTTAACCAACATCCTGGACGTCCACCAGAACATGGGATACTGCCCACAGTTTGATGCCATAGATGAGCTGCTGACAGGTCGAGAACATCTGCACCTCTACGCTCGCCTCCGAGGAGTTCCAGAGTCTGAGATCAGCAGGGTGAGAGGCCAAGAAATAAGATGAATGATGAATATGATGAGTGCATTTTACATTGTTTATGTAGTATAATGTTTGTGTCTGACAAATCAACAGGCCTCAAACACACAACAACCCTGTGTCCAATTTATACTAAAACTTTTCATTTTTATTACAAGCAGACTAAAGCAGCATGTCCTTTCACTGTAAGCAAGGAACTGTAAGGAATAATTAGACCAATAAAGAGAGGGGCATAAGTGGGACGTTAAAGCAGCAATATCATTTCAGTAGTGCACAGATCCACAGACTCACAGATGCTTCTGGAAGCTTGTTCCTTGTTTTACCGACTGCAAACTGGAGAATAAAATACCAGCAATGGGCCACAGTCAAAATGTAAAGTGATGTTTAAAGAATGAAACGTGTTCAGTTAGAAATCCTGCTAGTGTCTTTTTCTGTCCTTCTTGTGCTCAGGTTGCAGAGTGGGCCATCCAGAAGCTGGGTCTGTCAGAGTATGCAGGCCACAGTGCTGGGACCTACAGTGGAGGCAACAAGAGGAAACTCTCCACAGCCATCGCTATGATAGGCTGCCCTGCGCTGGTGCTGCTGGTGAGACTGAAGATTTAGGATGGGGAACGGAGTTATATAAGCATAGTTAGGTGACGGCCAAGATGCTTAATATTCCTGTTATTACTGTGTGTTAGGATGAGCCCACTACAGGTATGGACCCTCTCTCCAGACGCTTTCTGTGGAACTCCATCATGAGTGTCATCCAGGACGGACGAGCCGTTGTGCTCACCTCACACAGGTAAACCATCTGTCCTTGGTGTTTCACTGTGTGTGCATATCCATGAGCACAGATTTTAATTCTAATTTCGCCGTCTGTCTTTACAGCATGGAAGAGTGTGAGGCCCTCTGCACCCGCTTAGCAATTATGGTCAATGGATCCTTTAAGTGTTTGGGAACCATTCAGCATCTCAAATACAAGTAAATCATTCTGTTTCATCCCATATCATATTTCAGATTATTAAAACATGTTGACATTTCTGAAATAGTCATGTAACGTTGAAAATAAATCCAATTTAATATATAGATTTTTTTCCCTTTTGTCTGACTGTGTGACTCATTGTAAATGTAGGTTTGGTGATGGCTATGTGGTGACCATGAAGATTAGGGCCGCTAAGTCCGGTTGTGCCCCAGACCTGAACCCAGCTGAAGCCTTCATGGAGAGCACCTTCCCCGGCTGCATCCAGAGAGAGAAACACTACAACACCCTCCAGTACAAGATCTCCTCCTCCTCCCTGGCCAGGATCTTTCAAATGGTCCTGGCTAACAAAGACAGGCTCAACATAGAGGACTACTCTGTGTCACAGACCACTCTTGACCAGGTAAATGAAAAACATAAGATAAAACAGATTAAAAACATACCGTGCAGAATAGTGCAAAAATAAGTGATATACAAAATAATTTTGAAAAACATTAGACGTTAGAGGTTCAAAGTGACTGAATTATGATATGGGAATTTATCATTATTATTTATTATTATTATTATTATTTTCTCCTCGTCTGTGTTGACGACTGCCGTGGCCGGAGGCATTAAGCACCTTGAGGGAATTTTTTGACACAGCCATTTACACTCAAGGATGAACTGAGTAGGTTTTGGTGGTCAGAGGTCAAAGGTCATTGTGACTTCACAAAACATAGTTTTGGCCACGACTTCATGCAAAATTTCAGGTAAATGTCTGATTGGATCAAATCATGAGGGGATGACATTTTGGACAGACGGAGGCTTAAAATGAGGAGGTGGTAATTCTTTTAGTCACCTCTCTATCAGGAGGATCAGATGACCACCAGTCACATTTCACAAGCCTTTAAACATTTTGTCCTCAACAGGATGAAATGATCACTTTTCCTCAAGTGCCATCATCAAGCCAAATTTTTAAATTGTCCAATACTTTGGATTTTGACCCCAAATGAACACCCAGCCTCAGCTGAGCCTTGTGTTCAGTGCTAATTATGAGAAATTAACATGCTAACATGCTTAAATAAGATGGTGAATATGGTATACATTATATACCAGCTAGCATAACACCATGTTTATGATCGTGTTTGGCTGAAACACAGCTATGCCTTAATACAGCCTCACAGAGCTGCATTATATTCATATCTTTTTGGTTTGACTTTTTCCTTGACGCATATTGAGAATTTCTCAGTTTATGTTGTCTGCCCACCTGATCTTTCCAGCAAATCCTGCTTCGTTATTTCTTTCCGGCTTGCTTCAGAGGACAGAAGGTTGATCCTAATGTTTCTCTGTATTTCTCTGTAGGTTTTTGTGAACTTTGCCAAGCAACAGTCAAGAGAGGATGATACCATTGTGTTGCATCCCAAAGCTGCTGGGGCACAGCGATATATTGAAGCCACACCCTTCAAGTGTTTGGAGAAGTGAACTTACCTCAATGAGCTCCAGTGGAGGACAGTCTTTGGTTTTGATTTTAGGGGCCGACGTGTCCAAAGAATGCGCCCTATGGACGTGTGCCGTGTGCTTCGGACTGAAATTAGTCTGTAAAATTTGAACCTCCCTTTTCAAAAAAGACGAGCTTTGGAAAATTCTCTACATTTTTATCACAAAGTCCCATCACTAGCCTGGTAGAGACCAGCAAACTGTCCTCCATGTTTGAGCAAAAGAAGACTTTGTCATTTTGGCAGAGCCTTTGGGAGGTGGATATCCTTGTTGGTCCGTAGTTTGGGTGTTAGGCCTTGAAATGCAGTTTGTGAATGAGGCAGCACCCTATTAATGGGACATGACATCTGTCATGTTTGACCGATGATTCGACACGTGGCAACACTTTGCTTTTCCAGTAAACCAGGTTAGTGGGCTTTGAATCGGGAAAGTGTGGAGCATTCATGTGCCTGCTGTATGTTCCACGTTCTGCTCACCTTGTAGGCCTTGCAAACTAAATGAAACAGAGCTTGAGGATTTTGATTGATGACCTGTCAAGAAAAGATTCTATATCGGGTTGTTATGTGATTGCAAAGAAAGCATAGGTCCTGTGTATTTTTTGCTTCAGATGCCAAGCAAGATAATCTTTTTTTTCTGCCTTCATTAGATATGTGAAACGAGCACTCAGAGAAGCATAGCTTTAGCACTTTATTCAGGCTGCTTTAATCAAAGCATCACAATTCTTACCAAGATGTCCTGCTAGTGCAGCACAGCTAATGTTTTTTTACAAAATCCTCTCACTGCTATGGAATCAATGTTGTGATATTTTTATGCCACCAATGTCTTGTCCAGTCCATGCGCTTTATTATATATATATATATACTACATGTTCAACTTTGATTAACTGTCTGCATCCCAGTAGCATGGTGTCATTAGAGGAACACAATGTCACAAAAGTGATGTTTCTGAAGGGCGTCATGTCAAATAAAGTTACAAGTTTCCTTAAGATGCAGGACACACTGATTTGTTTTACACTAAAAGTGCTCGAGGTTGCTCACTTTTATACAAAACATTTTTTGACACTTTAACAAAACCTGAGATTAGACAGTGACTACCTGATAAGCCCTCTACACATTCATGGCAGAAGTTACACTTTTACAGTTTCCATTTCCCAAAAAAGAAAACAGTCTGAGGTGGAAAAGCTTAAGTATTATCGTAATTAAATGTCTGCTTTATCAGCATTCGTCCTGAGAGAATAAAAGTGGATGGACTTTTTAAATTACACTTTGCTTCCACAGGCACTTTATTATGAGCTGGAGTATGTTTTATTTCTTTCACTTAACCTGAAAAGTGTATAAGTGCTATAAGCATTTATCATTGAACAGTGTGGGACAACCTGTGGGTTAATAAACCAGAACCTCTCATTGGTTTGCATGAGGGGAGCTGAAAGACTGAAATGTTGCTTTCAACCTTCAGGTCCTATATAAATATAAACAAATATATTTAAAAAAAAAATAGTGGTTATGTGTAACCAGCATAGATAGTATGGCAGCAATAAAGATGTGTCTAATCTCATTACTGGCTTGATATCAAAATGCCAAATAGGAAAAATTAAAACCCACTGTTGAAACTGAACAGATAATTAAAAATGTCCCCAGCTATTTTTAACCGCTCCGTTATATTGCCATAATATTATTTCACTCCCACTCCTTTGGGCGCTTGGTTATAAAAAACTTGCATAGTGCTGGCCTCAGCAGCAGTCTTTGTTTTAGTGGAAAACACTCGTGGGGAGTGAATAACCGTGCCTTGCTGCAGTAGTTCATGTATTGATCACTATCAGAGAATCAGGGGTATAATGGCCATCCGGAGGCTGGGATAATCCTTGAACTCCCTGCTGTAGGCTCTGTGCTTCCCTTTGGCCCAGATGGTCATCTGAATGAACCCCAGTAATGCGTACAATGCCACTGGAATACAAAACAGACACGTTTTATCAGAACATGGGTGCAGGAAGTGGATTTATGTTGTGATATGCTGCACATACCTGGTAGACACTGGGTCATAATGGAAAAGCTCACCCAAGCTCCGACCTACGGTTTGTGTCAAATATACAGGCAGGGAGGTAAACACATGAACATGGGTGATATTCATGACCATTATGATAAATGCTTTCTGTCACCTCATATGTGTAATTTGGACAGGATACAAAGAAAAACAGCCATGTGAAGGGGTTCTTCGTCGGCGCAGGAAACCGTTTGACCCTGGATCCTGAGAAATGGTTTAGTGGAAAACAAAAAGCCTGAATAACATTCAGTTTTACTGAGTGACAGATCTTTTAATTGCAGATCCTTAAAATTTAAATATCCAAGAAGCTAATAAAAGTTGAAAGTTTATGCTTATGTTCATTATGATCATTTTGGGGGTGTGGCTTTGAACATACTCTTGCTAGTTTCTCAACCGTTTTAATCAAGAAAATATATCGTAGACACCCTTAGCATCCACTTTTTCATGGTGGATCAACCAAAATAGTGTTAGAAAGGCATACTAGGCAAATGAATAAAATCTAAATAGATTGATTAGACTTAATTACTATGGAATTAAACAGAAAACACTGAAAACTCACCCTCTCCTTTTAGATTATTAAGAGTCAAGTGAATGGAGAAGTTCCCCAGCTCGCACATCTGGAGCAGAAATAAGCATTTCACACTGTCACACATGTATTCACTGAATTTATGCTGTTGTTGAGTAAATACCAGTATACGCACCGCAAATATGACTAATGCATAATTGACTTGTAGCTCTCCATATGCTGTGAAGAGAGACAGGCTGGTTGATAAGCTGCTGAAATTCAAAATACACAATAGTATTTGTGGTTGACTTACATGGAGGTGTATAAAGAGGGTGGTTGATATAATAGGCCAACCAAGCTGAGAAACCCCAATAATAGGCGCAGTTCTGAGAGAGGAAACAAACACACCAGTATGAATATGTGGAAATAAAAAGAAACCACTGCATGATGCACTATGAACCTGGTCTAAAATGCATTGTTTAGTCTAGATTCAATTTAAGCACCCAGAATAGAAGAGCTATAATAACTACTCTGTGCTCTGAGACTAAGCAGCTTTCTGTATTAGAGGTTGTCCTGAAGCTAAAATCAGACCCACATCAGCTGGCATGGGACGAGGAAAAAGAGGCCACACACTGTGAAAGAGGTGAGACTCTTCTTTTCAAGGTTAGTCATGTCCTCACCCTGACTATTGTCCTGAGAGGCATGGTCCCATGGGAGAAACGATGCACAAAGATAGTCTCTATCAACCTCTTCATATAGTGGAAGGTGTGACAGGCACAGGCTAGTCTGAGAGACAGAGAGGTGCAGCTTCGTTATGCTGTTTCTGCAGCAGATTTAAATTTTTACAAGAGAGAAAAGATTAAATTTAAATGAACTGGGTCACTGCAGCAACACAGTTTGAGATTCAGATTCAGCAAAGAAAGTGCTGTAAATAATAGAACACACCGGAATAATACAAACACACTGTACACAAACACAGTAGATGCAGCACTACAGTAAAGTAAAAACTAACAAAGAGAAATGTAAGGCATCAGTTGACCCCCCTTTATAGGCTTTGAAAAGCTCCTTTAGGTAGGACAATAAAACTCCACTAAAGATGATGTTCTTTATGCAGTGAAGCTTAAAATGGCAGTAAAAAATGTCACACCAGGCTTAATAATATTAATTATTGAAGAATAGTTCCACATTTTGAGAAGAAAGGTTCTCATCTAAGTCCTGACAAGGAAGTGAATATGCATGTTTACAACTAGGAAGTGTTATTTTTTGAGAAATAAGTCAAATTTAAAGTTTGACTTATTAAGTTTCTTATTTCCTCTTACCTGACAGCAGGATGAGGACTGGAGGTAAAAGCGTATTTGTGTGAATAAATGTACGGTACTCGAAAATAGAAGAGGAGGTAGGTGAGAAGGGGCCCAATGCACTCTGCTAAAAACACCTGGAAACAAAAGAGGAGAGCAAGTCAACACTTTATAGCGTCTCTCCACTGCAGAAGAGCCCTGGAGGTGTCACTGAGAAAAGGTGAAATACAAACAATCAGAAATAAATATGTACAATAGTTAGAAAAGTTATACAGTGCTTCATAGATTTATTATCCCACCACCCAGTGTAAGGTGTTTTCCACCACAGCAAATAATTTTTATGCTTCTATAATGGTTAATCCACCAGTATGTGCAAACTCTTTAATCAAAATATACATATTTAAAGGTAAAATATAGTTATAGTCTCATTATTACATTTTCAGATGGTGCATTTAATGCCAATAGGAAAGCACAGTTTTCACAGATTTACTGCAGTTTGCTGTTATTTTGTTCACAAAGTTCATTTCTTTGTTCTTGAAAGTTGTAAAATTAAGTCTTACACCCTAAATTTATATCATTGTTGCAAGTTTTAAAGGGCTAAAAAAATCATAAATAATCCATGAATTTACTGTTTTTCAAAAAGCAGAAAAAAATAGTAAAGCACATCAGTATTTTTTTATTAAGATGCAGAATTTCAGTTATTTCCTGTCATTCCTGAACAGCAAAATGAGTTTTAGTGGTTTTATGCTATTTTTAGAGCATCAGTTATTTTTAGTGGATCAATAATAGGAATTTGTAGTGCCAGATCTTGCTTCTCTGGTACATCAGTGATCACTGAATGTTCTCTTCTCACCATCGTCCAACCCAACTGTGGACCAAGATCTCTGAAGTACATGGTGGCAGTCGTCCCAACTGGCAGATTCTGTAAGATTTCCTCGTCTCTGAGTGATTTGTCCTCTGAAAAAGATTGAAAAAGGAAAACATTCATCTTCATGTGACATTGTACCTCAAATACGTCACTATCCGGTGTAAAATGTTGTCTTCTCTTTGTGTTAATATAACTGAGAAGGGGCCGTATTGACAGAAGTCACATTAGCAGTCATACTGAAGGTGGTTATGAGGGTGTAAATTTAAGCAGTCATGTCGTGTGCAAAGCATTGTGGTGTAAACTGAGGTTTCACAGCGTTTTTAATGAATGTCTGATCAGTTTGCCAGCTCACGTCCTCTCTACCTGCAGCTCATGGCTCCACAGATAATATGTTGCGCTAATTGGATGACATTTTTAGAATATAATCAGTTGGAACTGGCCCAGATAGCTTTTAACCAAAGGGTCTGCTCCGTGCTTTTTAGTAACAGGACTTCACAGTCCATTCAAAGCGCTGCACCATCACACCTCATGCTAGCTCTTTATGTGCATGCTCGCCTTTGCTGTTTTAATTAGGCTGAAATGAATGGAAAAAAAGGGATGAACATCAAGGAGTGAACCTTTTAATGGTGAAAATAAAGGAAGGACAGACGGTGGTTTCCACGGTGATGGGGCACCTTTTAAGGCTTTCATTCAGCTCCAGTGTGCTAGTCCTGCATTTCTGGGTGATTTTAAATTAAAAAAAATATCTCTCATTCAGTTCACCCATTGATCACATCTGGTTTTTTCCATGTGTCATCAATGGGATTGTGGAAAAGTCAGGTCTGAGATCACATATGTATTAAATTACATAACATTAACAGCTGCATCTTGCATGAAAAATCTCAGTCTCTCAAATGTGAAAATGGATTTGATCTGGTCAAATAAGTAAAAACCTACAAACTAAAACTAAAGTTTCCTCTAAATCGAAACAAGTGAACACTCAATCAAATTAAATACCTCCGTTTTTAATTATTATTATGATTTAACATATGTAAATATACAAATATGGGTGATGAAGTCACTAACATTACCCAGTGAGACAGCAAAAGATCACAATATGGCCACTTACTGGGATCAAGCATCAAGGCCTGTCTTGCTGGATACCAGTGAGGATCTGAGCAGATAAAACACACACAAACAGAGCTGGCATTGCACACACAGATTTTGGCCTGAAGCCCAATAATAATTGATCACGATGGAGAAACGTTGAGCTCTGATAGCCTCGGGCTCGGCAAACATTTGGTGACATTTCTGACCAGAAACACACTGATAAAAGAACCACAGAGGGCTTCAGACTACTGGATTTTAACAGGACAGCAGGATTTCTTATATTGTGAGAAGGATTTCAATCTAAGTTGTAATCTGTAGTAGATGTTAATCCAAATTGATCTGAGCTAATGAGCTAAATCTACAAATTCTGCAGCAAAATGTTTTATATGACAGTAAAACGCTCACGTGATTTGTGAAAGATACTCTTGATGTCTGCTACTGTTGAGTGGGGATCCACCTGAATGGAAAACAGACATAAGGTGTCAATGAAGAGGCTGACAGTGTGTCATGAGTTACAACCCCGAAAGTTCACAGTCAGACTCATGCTGTGCATCAAAAACTCTTCCACCAAATCACAACACCACATACTTCAGCCCGAAAATGTATGGAAATATATCTAAAATTATACCCAAGAAACATGGAGTCTGAGTGAAGCCAGGGCAGTATGATACCAAAACGTATAGTATCATTTAGTGTTCAATATTATTATATTATATAATTTTCTATGTATATGTTTTTTTTCTCTGTTATGTTGTTGTTTTGTACTTTGCTCTAAAGTTCTTAAAATTAGAAAATTATTACTTTTCTACTCTACTTTTCATTTGTTAAATATTTAATTCAAATGTGAATGTACATACATGATAATGTATATATATATATATATATATATATATATATATGATATATATATATATATATATATATATATATATATATATATATATATATATATATATATATATATATATATATATATATATATATATATATATATATATATATATATATATATATATATATATATATATATATAGCCTGTTTATTTACTGAATGACCTGCTATATCATGATATGTTATCAAGATATCAGGATGGTATATTTTCGCCGTATTGCCCAGTCCTAGCTCGTGGGTTTAAATATTTCACTCAGCATAGACATAATATAGATTTAATGAAGAGCTGCAAGCTGATACAGAATATAAATGATCAGACTGTGGAAGAGGAAAATAAACAAGACTGTAAAAGTGTAGTCATGTCAGTGTGTCAGCGTACCTTATCCAAAAAACAAAGCTGCTCTTTGGTCTTGGCATCCATGATCCTCACCTGGAGACGACACAAGATGCACAACGGCAAAGTTACATGTTGATATTTCAGAGATTTTTATCAATGCTGCTGATTAGTTCGTTGAAACTCTGAACTTTACATGTCACCTCACTAATAAAACCACCATTTACAGTGGTGTGAATGGTGAATCTGCTCTCCCATCCCTCTCAGAATAAACTATAAACATCTGAAGGCTTGAAGTATCAATCAATCAATATCCTTTATTTAACCAGTGAGCTTACTCACGCTGACTCAATATGTATTTCTATCACAGAATAATTCTGTGCATCTTTGCTGATTTATGTAATGACTTATATATTTTATCATAAGCCACCAAGCACTACTCAAACTATTTACGATATTGGCACAATCTGTGTTTCTCGAAGCAACGTGATTTTTTAATATTCTTGAATCAACCATTGAAATATGAATTAAATATATTACAGTGGACAACCTTCTCAGTGACCCTGCTGCTACTAGTATTTTTACTGGTACAGTAGTAAAATGATGTGAATAATGAGTGTGATAGAGAGAAAAGGACGTGTGTTGACCTGCTGCTGTCCTGCACACATCGTTTTCATCTTAATTAGACCATGTCAGCGGTGATGTACAGCATATGCAAGGGGGATGGTGGGTGGCGGCCCACAATTTGCCCTGAAAGCACTCCATACTGTGCTGCTCAGCAGAGCTGTCCTACCTAAATTGGTTCCCTTACTGGACAGTGTAATAACCCACTAATGGATACCTAAAGATTTGCTGAGTGCACAGTTGAGATGGAGAGAAAGCGAGAGCTCCACTGTACACCATCTGCTGTTTGCATTGCAAAAAACACAAGTTTGGGAAGTCATTTAATCTTGTGCCCAGATTTATCTGTTTATTATTTCTTGTGTCAGTAGCATCTTCACCTAGCCTAGAAATCTAGACGCACCTTAGCGGCCAAAAATATTTATACATTTGATGTTATAGTGTGGCTTGTCAGGCTAATCTTTACCTTCATTAGAGTAATTACATCTTCAAACTATGATTTTCAAGGAGTTCTTGCAAATGCTCCCTAACCTGTATGACTTTCTCTAAAAAAAATACCTGGAGATAAACTCTCAGATTTAAAGTACGAGTAGTTCATCTCGCCACTGTTGTGTTTTTATGCTGAAATCTCTGTAAAAAAGTGTCCTAGGAGACAGGTTTGTTTTGCTTTCCATCCTCTAACCTTCCCACCTTCCCTCTTGGGGTTCACATTGATGCATCTCTGCGTTGCCGGAGGGCATCGAGGGCGTCATTATGTCACCAGGTGTTGTGCTGCGTCCTTATAAATCTGATCATCAGACGCCCTCGTCCTCTCATGGGAGCTCAGGGCTCTGCTGACAGCTCAGGTCATACAGAACATGTGCGAACATGTGCGTTGGATTTTTCAACATTTATTCTTTGAATACAAAGAGTAGTTGACATCAAAGGTTATCTGGGTATCTCTTAGCTATAATAGCAGCTCTTAATGTGAGAGCTGATGAATGTAATGGCCCATCTTGAACCACAGGTTCATCACTGTAAACACAGAGCATTATACTGTTGAAGCTGCTTGTAGGCCAGTTGACCAGACCTGAAAGCAGAAGGTGCCTCAGCTAAGATGAGGTGTTCAGGTGCTAAATAGTGGGGCTGAATTTCTGAATTTGTGGTGCTCCATACAGAGGGAGCTTTGACTTCAGTTTCACGAGCTAAAACCTTCAAAAGTTCTTTTCTGCCCACAGAAAGAGTGGTATCTGGTACCAGATATGAGTGGTATCAGTTTTCTTATTTAAAGGAAGTGTCTGTGATCTTGAGAAGATTAAAAAAATTGATTCAACCAGCGTGAATTAAATGAACGAGGCTTATTAAGTGTCCTGCTGTGGCCACACATACTGGATTTTTTTTATTTTTATTTTTTTGCCAGAGCATTTGATTTATTTGGATTCAATGAGAATGAGACACATAAATATGTGCTGATTTGGCTTGCAGCCTTCATAATAGCCACTGAAAGCATTGGCCTGCTGCACTCTACTTCTCAGGCCTTGCAAAGAGCTCCAGCTCAGTTTTGTTTGCACTGAAACTTTATTACTTTGCTGACATTTTAAATTTCCTCACTATTTTTGGAATTCAGCAGGCAAGCCAAGTATTTGTAACGCGTCATCAGGCTGCTGAAATGAACGATGAGACTGACATTCATTTTCAAAGTCATGACTTTATCTCGTCAGGTGTGCTGTCCTCAGTGTCTCATGAGATGAGGGTCAACATGTGCTGGTCTGTTTGCCAGACAGATATTTATTAACATTCTGGTAAATGACTGGAGGTTACTCAACAAACCAGTGCAAAAAATACCAGAAAAGCTTCTGAGGATGATTCTAAGAATCCAAATCGTTAAAACAACGACGAAGAAGAAATTATTGATGTAACTTCAGGTTGATTTCTAACCATAAAACTCCAAAGAGGTTCCAGGATATCTGAGATTTAGACTTACCTCGAAGAAGGTGGTGCGACTCATGGTGCTGGATTATTCGCTTTTATCCTCTGATTGAAAGAAACAAAGCAAACACAAAGACACACTCATTTCTCACACACACCCATACAGAAGCAGTTCCTCTCCTTTCCAGGACAATCCCTGGACTGACCCTTTATTCATCCCAGCCTACTTTCCTCCCTCCCTCTCCCTCTCCCTCCCTCTCTCTCAGATAGTGCTGGGACATAGATTCACTGGAGGCTCTCTACAAACCCTGCACATGCTCTCCTCCCTGCAGCTTCCTCTTCTTCTTTCAGTCTGTATCTTTGGAGCAAAGCACTTGGCAGAGTCCAGCGAGGCTCAGGTAGGCAGATACTCACCTGAGACTGAGGCAGCTGAGCAGTGCAGGAATGTACCAGAACACCAAAGATGATAAAACACATACAAAGTGCACTGACACAAGTATCACAGCTGGATTCTCACATTTAAATCCACTTGTGAACAATAACAACCATGTGAAATATTATGCAAATGCCGTTCTATTAATGTATTCCTGAACTGTGAACTTCATCGTCAGCGGCAGCGCTTAGTTGTGTCAGCAGAAGATGAGCCCACCAGGGCCGGACTGAGCACTAAAATATCCCACACATGTATAGGGGGTGGGTCAAACTGTACTCTGCATATCTAAAAGTGAGCTACACTGGAAAAAATGCTGATCTAAAAATAAGATAAAAAAAAACAAGAAAAGATGATGTTTTTGCTCGAATTAAGCAAAAAAAATAAATAAATCTGCCAGTCGAACAAGTGAAAATTGTCTCTGACACTGACATGATTTCAAAGGTCTTAAAATACGATTTAATAACTCGTTTTTAGTAATATTTTACTTGGATAGTAAGATTTTTGAGCATAAATACTCATGACATATTAAAATATTTCTCAAAACAAGATGATTGCAAGATTTTCTCACCTAAAAAGATTCAAGATGCGCTGTCTTGAAACAAGGCCCTCCGTCTTAGCGTGAATTTTTTTGTGAGTGATATTGTCTGAAATAAAGTGCATAGATATAATTTGACTAGAAATAAGACAAATATTCTCGGCAAGATTTCGAGTTTTTGTAGTTCATGAATGAACGAACGAAAAGAAGGAGGACTTATGAGTGAAAGACTGAAGTGGTGTTCATGAAAAGCTGAACTGTCTTCGTAACAATGGATCGCATTTCACATTCTCATTCCTGAGATGTGCTGTTTTTTTTTTAACTACTGTATTTTTATGTGTACAGAGTTTCACCTTGAAGGCATTTGATTGCGTGGCTATGTCAGTTTTTTATTTGAAGAGGTGATAACTATCAGTAGTTGCGCTTTGAGTGGTTGAATGTCGGATGGCTCTTCAATATGTACACAAAACACAGAGACTACAACACATCTTCAAGATGGTTGTTACAGTGCATAGTGGATAGTTTAAATATAAATATAAATATAAATGAGTGAACCTGGGCAGAATATTTATGGCTTGAGTTATGAATGAGTGAAGCTGCTTTGTCTCAGTGTTATTTTCTCCTGTCATACATGGCCTTCATGAGAAATGTGCCTTCACAGTGAGCTTTTCTTTTTGCCCTCTAGTCTTTCACATGTGCTTGCTCACTTGTCCCCTTCAAAAAATGGATTCACACAATGAAAATGAAGTTGAGCATGTGTTCACTCTGCTGTCGTGCTGCCTGAGGGGATTCAATTTGTGGAAAAGAGGGTGGATACAACGCTGGACGGGAAGGCTTCAATGTTGACCAGGTAGCATTCAGTGAAGAATGAGAGAGGCAGCACAGAGACATGTGTTGATGGATGTAAACACCTGTCAGGATATAGAGGGAGGATTCTTTAGACGTGAGAGAAACGAAGGCAAAACGTGCGGATATTTTAATCTCCCTGTGCAGCCTCGTCTAAAAATACCACAGCAGCCTCAAAAAAGGATCTTTCTGTGGACTCTATGTGAAATGAATACATATTATAATTCAGGTGCTTGTAAAGTAGAAACCACACTGTTTTAAAAGGACCTCTTGGAAATAACATGATAGGAGGTAATTGGTACCCAGAAGAGGTCAAAAGACCCATTTTCTTCTACTTAACTGAAGCTGTGCTGCTTTGATGAACTGAAATGTCATGACTACTTAAGGTAGTTATCTAGATTATAGAATAATATGCATATATTGTTGTGATCGGTGAACCAAACTGGCTTTTTTGGGGGGCGTGCCAAACAAACTGACCTCTGTTGGGGTTAGAGAAACTTCTTTTTGTGTGGATTTGGGCTTTGTAACTTTGCAGAATTTTAACATGCATGAAAAAAAAAGTTGGTTGATGTTTTGTTTCACATCACTATCAGGTCCGTATCTCATGTTATTTGGAGGATTATTGCTTCAGAAGATGAGCATGAATGAGGCTCTCCAGAGGATGAACCATTCAGTTCACAAGCATTGCTCACATGGTTGGAATCTATACTGTTAATTTTATAATGAAGTCTTCCAGACTTCCTGGTTATGGGATGACACTGTCCTCTGCTGGTCGGTATGCCCTGCATCTCTGATCACGATCTACCACTGAATACATCCAGTTATCAATCACATAAGAGCTTCAGCTGCTGAGCTAATGACCAAGTAATGGGGGAATTGATTTTTGAGTTACTTTCAAGGCAAATACATAAATCTTTACAATTAAGCCTCTTCCCTATTTTATATCATTTATTTGGTGTATTTAAATAGACAATTCAACTAGGATGGATTGTTGTGGCATTTAATTTATTTATAATGTATTTTTTTATAGTTAAAACTTTGAGAATGTTTTATGAAATAGCTTGTGCGCAGACATACCGTTTCCCAGCAGTTTATCGCTCAGTAATGACACTTCTATGATCAAAAGTTGCCGTCTACACGGCAGCAGGGCATGACGCCTGCTGGTCCACAGGGTCATTATTGACTTTTCCATCAGTCTGCATCACCCTCGGACCTCGGAGGATGCCATCTCATTGTAGTTTGGGGACTTTTTTCAAACTTGTTGTTGTTGTTGTTGGTGCCATAAATGAGCCACCCACAGTCTGGTGTCGTGATGTGGGGTTTTGGGGGGAAAGGGCTGGAGGCGATGGCTAAATACGATCAGCTCACAGCAGGGTGAGGGTTTGTGATGGTGGCTGCTGGTCTGACTCCTTCCTCTTTCCCTGCAGAGATCTGAAGCTGTGCAGGAAGACTCTTGACTGGACATAAAGTACATAACGTATCTCTGAGGCTCTGAAGTGTGGGGACTGTTGATGCTTGAAGAAAATGCTCAGTGTATGAGATGTGTGTGTGTGTGTGTGCATTGAGGATATTACCAAGTGGGCACCTTTAAGTGTTTGTCGTTTATTCCTCAAGGGTCCATAAAGACAACACTCTAATATTCAAGAGGTGCAGCTGCACCTGGGCTCTATGAACCTGTTGTTAATGTTTTGAGCCATGAAAATGTGAAATAATAACTGTTTAATGCACCCTAATTTAAAATTTAAAATGGTAACTGTTAAATGCATAGCAAAGGAAGGCTGGAATAAAATAAACATTTAGAATGAGAAGTCACATCCTTAAATTCACATCCCAAACCACCCACACTGAAAAAAGCTACCCATCTTCAGCCAAAAGAAATATTTTCCAAACCCCTCTCTTAGTAATTACAGTCTTATTCATATTGATTTATATACACAGGATACATTGATCATTAAAAACCAGTAGCCCAGTCCCAAACTGGATTTCAGTCCAACCATTTAGAGGCATAGAAAGGTTGGGGGCCCTGCAGCAGTTCTCCCACCTGGTCCCCATGTGAGCCTCTTATGCCACAGCTTGAAGGGTTTCAGAGGCATGGACTGGAATATAAATAGGCCTGGTAGTTGGCATGTCTGATGTATAACAGTCTGCTTTGCATTAAAACAGGTGCACGGTTTAAGTCTTTTATTTATTAATTTTATCGTCCAACAATTACGCTGTTCAACCTCTTCACGCCGCTTTGTGCCCGCTGCAAATTGCAATCTATAAACTAATCTACAGTATACAGACTATATATTACTCTTGTATGGTCTGCTGCACATTATTTGATCGTTTTCTCCAGAACAAATGGTGTTTCTCCAGCAGGGGGAGATAGTAACCTTACACTAGATGTTACAGGTATCCTGCAGAATCACTCACTGGGTCGACCGGGGATCTCTTAAATTGTTAAATTGCTTTCTTTCATGTATTTCTGTTTGATCATCTTTCACATGTTCTGCTTTGTGTTGCGGTATCTGTCTCATGAGGGGTGGATACTCTGCCTACTTTCTCCTTCTGTTCTTCTTCATGTTTAGATGTGAGTGAAGTGGACTTTAATACTAAATGTGAAGATTTACCAGTAGAAAATAAACATAATTCTTGATGAAGTAACATTTTTTTGCATCTGTAGTAATTACTAATGGCTGTGTTGGAGGGATGCATAACAGTTAAGTATGAACTCCATCATTACATAGATTAGCAATCCAAAAATAGGCAAGTTGAAATGATTCTGTTATTTCCACAGCACAGTGAGATACGTCTTTCATCCAGACTTCACTGGTGAAGAAGTGACATATATATAGAAGTGACGCTCATATATTCTGAGGCAAAAACAGCCCCATCGTTTACATTTCTAGAAAACTAATGGGTTGTCAAAAGAAATTGTGAAATGACCTTAATCAAAATACATTTGCAGGGAAAACAGCAGTACAAGTCATTCACCACAGTGTCAGAGTGATTGATTTGTAATCCTGCAGCAAAACATATTGCAGATGAACATGATTGGAGAACCCTAATCCAACACCATCTAATTCAGCCCAAATCAATTCCACATTAACCAGAGAGTGACGGCATCTTGCAGTTTACAAGCATGAGTAATTGAACTAATCTGAGCTGATCTAACAATAACTTAGAGGTCAATATTTATTAAATGTGATTTTTTTTTGTGCTATCTACTGCACTTTCTGCATTCTGTATGATTAAATGTGTCTCCATCACGTATGCAAAATAAAAAAAAGTTCCTCATAATAATCAGGAGGAGTTTGCTGTGTATAAACAGAGGATGTGACTATAACGTCTGTCGCTAACAACACTGAAGTCTGCATCACAACAAAGATGAAGTAAATGTTTCGCCACATTAACCTCAGATATGAGTCTCTCATAAGCAGGGATGTCATCGCTGCTTTTTGTTGCCTTGTCAGAGCTACAGGGAAAAGATATTACCACTGCCTCGGAAGAGATCCCAAGTAATCAGTCAACATATTACGACGTGTCACTGCAACCTCACACATCATTGTTTTCATTA